>JARBWK010000003.1:36711978-37311978 GCA_030556195.1 Anolis apletophallus | reverse complement strand
CAACAATTATCAACACAATTCCAACATATACAAATTAGCATTTAACGTTAAAAACATAATATCAGCATCTCATTATTAAATCAATTTCCAATTGCATCGTCGTCATTCCTTAGGTCTCAATTTGATAATCATACTACATTTGCAAATGCCCGGTCAAATAGCCTGGTCTTGACCTTCTTGCAAAATGTCAGGAGGGAGGGGGCTTTCTGATGTCTTTCGGAAGGGCGTTTCAAAGCTGAGGAGCCACCACTGAAAAGGCCCTGTCTCTCGTCCCCACCAGGCGGGACCGAGAGCAGGGCCTCTCCGGATGATCTTAAGCATCTTGAAGGTTCATAGGAAGAGATGCGTTCGGACATGTAAGTTGGACTAGAACCGTTAAGTGCTTTAAAGGCTAAAGCCAGCACTTTGAATTGTGCCTGGTAGCAAACTGGTAGCCAGTGGAGCTGGCGCAACAGAGGTGTTGTACGCTCCCTGAGTGCCGCTCCTGTTATCAACCTGGCTGCTGTCCGTTAGACCAGTTGAAGCTTCCGAACAGTCTTCAAAGGCAGTCCCACGTAGAGGGCGTTGCAGTAATCTATACGGGATGTAATCAGAGCATGGACTATCGTGGCCAAGTCAGACTTCCCAAGGTACGGGCGCAGTTGGCGCACAAGTTTTAACTGTGCGAATGCGCCCCTGGTCACCGCCGAAGTTCTATGAGATCTTCTATGAGCATCTCCTAAATATCTTTCTGGTTCTTGTGTGAGATTTTGAAAAAACATTTTATGCCCACTGGCCATCACCAATCTCTATTAACGGCTGCCAATACAGACATGATATCTGAATTCAACTGTCCAATACAAAAGTTCTGTGTTTACGTCACATTACAGATCCATTATTTAATCCCTGTCTTTCATACCCTAACAAACGCTGACTTTTATTCTTCTGTATGTCTGATCAAATTATTTTCTTTCTCCGACCTTGACTCCATCTCTCCCAGCAACTCAGGCTCTTAAATCCCCATTCCATAACACCTAATCCTGACAAACTATTCTGACACTTCTAACCAACTGTCATATATCCGCTTTTTCAAAATCCCCTTAGAAAGTCTATCAATCACTGCTCTCTCCCATTATTCCATTTTCTCACGCACTCCCTACAGTTCCTTGTCTTACAACATGTAACTACACAGTGCAGTTATAACTATATTACAGGTTGAGTATCCATTATCTGGAATACATGAGACTGGAAGTGTTATGGAGTTAAGTTTTTTCTTCTTCAGATTTTGGTTTATTTTTGTATACATAATGAAATATTTTTGAGATGGGACCCAAGTCTAAACATTAAATTCATTTGTGTTTCATATACATGTTATACACATAGCCTGAAGGTAATTTTATACAAAACTAGCATGTATCCCTGGCATTGCTCATGTGTCTTTTCCCACTTCCTGCTCATTTTCTCCATTCCATCCCATTCCTAATTTATTTTTAGTTCTCTCCAAACATTGGCTTTTCCAGCGACCTTTGGAGTAAGACGATTTGGAGTCATAAATTCTATGGAACTTATTGTTCCATATGTATGTAGCACAGCAGTTCTCGTTTGTGCCTGGGGGGCAGGGACCGGGACCGGGGGTCCCATTGGCATTGGGGCCTGCAGCAGCGGAGATGGATTCTGAAGAGGATTTAGAAGGGTTAGCTGAAGGAGAGTTTCCCATCACTGGGCCTCTTGCTCCCACAGAAAGCCTGGCTTGGGATGAAGGTTGGCCTGACCCTTACGAAGAGATAGATCACCAGGTGCAAATGGAAAGCAGTGATAGCGAAACTTATGAACGGCCGGGGGGGAGAGGTTCACAGGATCCTTTAAGTGAAAACATGGAAGAGAGCGGCTGGGAAGAATCTAGGGAGGAGAGCTCTCATGAAGATAGCGCAGCAGATGTTGGCAGGCAAGGCCGTACCTTCGATAGGAGACGGGACATCGAGACTAGCAGAGGGGATGGTTCCATAGCTTAGACAAGCCAAGGGCTGAGAGTAGAGATTGGAGACGAAGAAGCCTAGAGTGTCGGGGACCTCAGCAGAAAGATTAAGTATAGGATCCGCGGGAACGGATCCTCAGTCCTTCGGCCACGTCTCATCTGAGCAGACGTGTAGCGAAGCCTGCCCACGGAGCCAAGTCTGGCTAGTGGTCTACTCAAGCCTTGTTTTGTATCTTGCAACCTTGCTTTGTTCCTTGATCCGCTTTGCTGAGCGGAGCTCTGCCAAGCCTTTGGAAATATACCAAGTGTTTTGAACTATTGCTCACCTATTGCCTTTGGATTTGCTTTTGCTATTTTTATGGACAATATACCTTTTGGAACTGTTTTCTATATTCACTAAAGTAGTTAGCCTTCAGTCCGTCTCTGTGTGTGTGATTAAGGGGCCGGTCAAGTCCGTGCATCGTGACAATGTATGTATTCAGAGACTCCTGTTGATGTGTTTCTTTGGAGGCTTTTAAACAGAGGCTGGATGGCCATCTGTCGGGGTGATTTGAATGAGCTGCCGTATAACACCTACACTGCAGTACCTGTACTGTCTACCAATTGAATACTGGATCACTTTCAAGGTGTTAGTTCTTACTTTTAAGGCCTTGTATGGTCTGGGGCCAGTGTACCTACGGGATCATCTGATTCCATATAACCCTCCGAGATCACTTCGTTCAGAAGACCAGAATCTTCTAGACATCCCTAGTATGAAGTCTTTCCGTCTGACTTTGACAAAGTGCAGGGCATTTTCAATCATCGCCCTGGCTCTTTGGAATACGTTGCTACCGGAAACGCGGGCTCTACGAAATTTGGTCACCTTTCGGAGGGCCTGCAAGACACACTTGTTCAGACAGGCCTTCGAAAGCTTGTGATTTTAGCTGCGTTTTTAGTTTGCTGTTTTACTTACTATTATATGTATGCTTTGCCCATTGTTTGTGTTATTGAATTGTGTTGTAAACCGCCCCGAGCTGCTGAGAGTGGCGATGTACAAGTCCAAATAAATAAATAAATAAATAAATAAATAAATATGATTTTCCTGCTTCTTGGCAGAGGGTTGGAGTGCATGACCCATGAGGTCCCTTCTGACTCTATGATTCTATGGTTCTGTGTTACTTATGTGTATATTTCCATCTCTTCCAACACAACAGTGTCTGGAGCGAGCAATGAAACTTGCTTTTGGTGAATTTCATCTCTGGTACCAGTTGGCCCTTTCCATGGCAGCTTGCGGCAAGGTAAGTCTTAAATCAAAAAATCAAAACAAAATTGAAAAGCTTGCTATGTACTTGGGGTTGCTCCCATTTTATATACTCATGTCTCCAAAGCAAAAGGAAAGAACCTTATCTTAGAACAGTGTTTTTCAACCTTTTTTGAGCTGCGGCACATTTTTTACATTTACAAAGTTCTGGGGCACACCACCAACCAAAATGACACAAAATGACACTCTAACACAGTAATACATATAGTTAATAAGTTTTTTAATGTATTTATACACTCAGTGTGAAACCTGGGCCTGTTTCGATGAACACAACATATATATGACTTCCTCTCACATATTTATACATGGCTATCATGTCTTCCCTCAGCCTTCTCTTCTTCAGGCTAAACATGCCCAGCTCTTCAAGCCGCTCCTCATAGAGCTTGTTCTCCAGACCTTTGTGAAATTTCACCCTGAGTGAAACTTGCTTCCAGTTAACTATGGATGTCATGAAGCTGTTATAAACAGTTCCTTGGCGGGGGGGGGAGGGGAAGTAACTCTCGAAAAATTCAGTAAAATAGTAAAAAAAAAAACACATTTCCAAGCGGAGAGGCTCAATTTGTTTCTTTGAAACCTGTGAGGGGGCTGCTAGGAGGGGGGAGAGTGCCAATTTCCCACGGCACACCTGATGATCGCTCACAGCACACTGGTTGGGAAACACTGCCTTAGAAAGCCCTATGGAATCCATAGGGTCATCATAAGCTGATAGGTGGCTTGAAGGTAAAAAATATTTCTCTCACAGTTAGCAGTGACTTCCTGTCGCACATCAAGGGGCACTGCCAGCTAGCTTGTAGAATCATGGAGTTGGAAGAGATCACAAGGGCCATCCAATCTAACCCCCTGCCATACAATCGAAGCACTTGCAACAGATGACCACCCAGCCCCTGCTTTGAAACCTTCAGAGAAGACTCAACAGTGGAACTCTCTGCCCCGGAGTGTGGTGGAGGCACATTATTTAGAAACTTTTAAACAGAGGCTGGATGGCCATCTGTCAGGAGTGTTTTGAATTTGCTTTTCCTGCTTCTTGGCAAAGGGTTAGACTGGATGGCTCACGAGGTATTTTCCAACTCTATGATTCTATGACCATGCTCCAGCTGCAAACTGGGTGGGTAATGTTCTGGTTTGTTCTCATCGTATGATCAGAGATAACTAAGAGATGTCCTACTATAGAGGGAGAGGGCTTGGAGTTCCTTGTGTGTGTGTGTGTGTGTGTGTGTGTGTGTGTGTGTGTGTGGGCAAACCAAATTACACCCCCTACCAGGTCAGGATTACCCATAAGGCCAACCTAAGCCATGACCTAGGGGTGCAAGCCACGGGGGGGGCCGCAGATCACGGACCAAAAAATAAAATAAAAATGTTGAAACAAATAAAAACGCAACGCGCATGGAGATGAGGAAAGAAGGATACCGGAGGTCCTCCTTTTTGGCGCCGCTCCTGCCCCTTCCCGAATACCAGCTCCTGCCTCTGCTATTGTTGCACAATCGGCGTATGCACAGGGGCTCTCGACACTGGCGTCAACATCGACAGGAGGAACAATTAACTCCCTTGATGCTGACAGCATCCACTTGCTGGCTCCTTCAGTGCAAGTACAGGAAACTCAATTGCGCAGTCTGCGCATGCCCTAACACCATGAAAGCTGGTATTCCTCCTCCAACACAAGGAGGAGACTCCTCACTGGAGAGAGAAGCGCAACTGCCAGCTATGGCATATGCGCAAACCCCAGTACAGGAGAGAAGCCCAATGTGACAAGCCCCGGTATCGGGGAGAAGTGTGGCATCAATATAAGCTGCTGACTACAACGCATGCTCAATCCCCGATACCGGGTAGGAGGCAAGTGCCTCAAGCCCTGGCATCGGGGAGGAGGCTCCTCCCCCTATGCCTGCATTCATAGTGCCTGCCGAGAGGGAAACTCCTGTGGCGGACCTAGTGGGGCCACACCGGGAGAGCTGTGTGCGGGGCCCTAAGGGGGACAAGCGGATGAAAGGATGGGGGGTGTGCGGTAGAGGTTGGCTTAAAGGGGGCGTAATTCCAAAGTGTGGCCTAGGGCGCAAAAAAGTGTTAATCTGGGCCTGCCCCCTACAATAAATGATCTATCCCAGGGGTGCTCATTATGGTGATCGGGAGCACCTAGGTGATCTTCGGCTCTCTTCCAGGTGATCTTTGGGCCTCACCAGCCGGATGGCACACCCCTGCCATGCGCGCGCACGTGCACTCCCGCCGCCACCTTTACGGGGCTTCTTTTGCCAAAATGAGGCTTTAGTGGGTGGGCCCTGGCGCTCGTCTTGCCACGCACGGTGCGGTGACATGACCACCCATTGGTTGCTGCTGGGAAGGGGGGGGGGAGAAAGGCGAAGGCACGCGCACGGATAGGATGCGAGGCTGTGGGAGGGATGGAGGGAATGTGTGTGTGTGTGAGAGAGAGAGCCAAGGAGATAAGAAAGTAATCCGGAGAACTTTTTCGGATCCTTTTGGCAGGCAGGCAGGCGGGCACTGGAAGGAGAGAGGGAGAGAGAGAGAGAAAGAGGCGAAGGAGGCCGGGCAAAGTGGGGCAAAGCCAAGCAAGCCCCGCCGCAAACCCTGCTGCTGCCCTCGGGACTCCCATTCCAAGCCGAGACCTGGGCGAGCGAGCTGTGTGGGGCTGCTTTCTTTCCTTGCTTGGGGGTGAGGAGGGAGGGCTCCGCCATGTTCCTGGGGCTGAACCCGAGGAGGAGGGGGCTGCGGGGATGGAGACTCCACTTGCTGCTGCTGCTTGTGCCCTTGCCACCTTTCTCCGCCTCGCCCTCCCTCGCCCTCGAAGGAGAAAGGTGGCGAGGGCCCAGGGGGGGGGGGGAGAGGGTGGCTCTTCAGAGCCGGCTAGGAAGAGCCACCCCCCTCTCTCTCTCTCTCCCTCTCCTGTGGGCATGGACTGCCACCAGTGGGAGGGGTCCTCCTTCCTGCCAGCCGTCCACTTGGGTGTCCTTTCTGAGTGACACCTTCGAAAGGAAGGAAGGGCGCCCCCGCTGCATCTGTCACTTTGGAGAAGCACCTCTTCCACTCTTCCTTCTCCTGCCCAGGTAAGGAAGCCTCGAGGGAGGAGGGAGGGGGGGAGGCTGCCATGGGGAGGCTCCAGCCTCACGTGGGTCCCTCTCTTGGTTGAGTTTCCCGGCCCAGGCAGAAGCCAGGCAGCCCCTCTTCCCAGCCCTCCGCCTTCCGAGCCGCCGCCGAAGCCATATCTGGCTGGAGCGCTGGCGGGTGCGCGTATAAATACCCTCCTGCTGCGTGCGTGGGAGGGGCCTGCTGTGCACGCAAGAAGCAGGACGGGATGGAGACTTCCTGCTTCGCGAAAACACGCAGCAGGAAGGAGAAAGGCAACGAAGACATTAAGAGAGAGCGCGCGCGCAGGCAAGGAGGATCCCTTTCCCGGGTCGCGCGGCGGCGAGTTCGTGGGCAGGCAAGAAAGAAGCCCCGCGCAGACAAAAGGCTGCAGTAGGAGCGACCGCGCGTGTGTGTGCACATGCTCACATGCACAACAGGTGATCTTTTCAACTTGATTGTTCATATAGTAGCTCGCATGATGAAAAAGTGTGGGCACCCCTGATCTATCCCATGTCCCATTGTCTTCTAGATGGCTACCTTGTTTGGCATCCTACAAGTTCAGTGGCATAGCTCTTTGAGAATTGATACGAGATCTGTAAATGCGCTGGAGCTTATGCTTTGAGCAGGAGCAATTTCCTTCTCCGTCTGTGCAGTATTTCAACCCTGCTCCTAAAGCTTTCCCAAGGGATTCGTGCTATATCCTCTGCAATGCTGTCATTTCACTAACGGGGTGGGCCCGCAGACCAGAGTTTTTTGTATCATACTCTGCAGCTTGGTGACAGAAAAGCAAGAGATGGGTGTGGAGGGATGAGGAGGAGGAAACAGAATGATATCTCCCCAGAGCACTGAAGGCATTTGAGGTTTTCGAGGCAAAAGGTCTCTTTTCACCTCTGGGCTGCAGTCAAATCCCTGATCTCATTAGTAACAAGATCCCACATCCTGGCTTTCACTAGCAAAGATCCCTCTTCCAGAGCGGGATTCATAAATAAGCTCTACAGTGTAAACCCAGTTTGAGTCATAGAATCATAGAGTTGGAAGAGACCTCGTGGGCCATCCAGTCCAACCCCCTGCCAAGAAGCAGGAAATTGCGTTCAAAGCACCGCTGACAGATGGCCATCCAGCTTCCAAAGGAGGAGCTTCCACCACACACTGGGGCAGAGAGTTCCACTGCTGAACAGCTCTCACAGTCAAAGTTCTTCTTAATGTTCAGATGGAATCTCCTTTCTTGTAGTTTGAAGCCATTGCTCCGCGTCCTAGTCTCCAGGGCAGCAGAAAACAAGATTGCCCCCCTCCTCCTTATGACTTCCCGTCACATATTTATACATGGCCATCATGTCTCCTCTCAGCCCTTCTCTTCTTCAGGCTAAACATGCCCAGCTCTTTAAGCCGCTCCTCATAGGGCTTGTTCTCCAGACCCTTGATCATTTTAGTGGCCCTCCTCTAGACACATTCCAGCTTGTCAATATCTCTCTTCAATTGTGGTGCCCAGAATTGGACACAACTTTCCAGGTGTGGTCTAACCAAGGCAGAGGGGTAGCATGAGTTCACTGGATCTAGACCAGGGGTGAGCAATTATTTTTCCCAAGGGGCCACACGAGAGCCAAAAAATATTATGGAGGGCCACACCTAAAGGCGGAACTACATTCTAATCTACATAATTTATTTATTTATTTACTATCTTTACTATATATTACACATCATTAATATTAACATATTAATATATCAAGAAATATTCATATATTATTAGTATTAATATCATAATTATTATATTATAGTATATATATATAGACATTATAATATATTGAAATTATAATATAATATAACATTATATTATATTATTTATTATATTATTATAATATTATTATAAAATTATTATAAAATAATAATAAAAACCACTAAAATAAAAATTAATTAAATTCAAGAAGACAAGGTGCGAACCAAGATGGAATGGCCCAATAGATCCAGCCAAGAGGATGGCATAGCGGACCCAGCCGCCGCAGCAGCAGAAGAGAGCAGAGCAGCAGGTGATCGGGGGCTGCAGGCCTCCGCCCGCTCTCGCCCCCAGCCGTTCCCCAGCTGATCGCCCTGCTATGGAGTGCCTGCCATCCCCGGGCCTGCAGAGGGAACAGTTGGCGATCTGAGGCAGCTTACTCGACCTGGCGACCCAGAAGCTGATCAAGTCTTCTGGGTCGCCAGGGCGCCGCTCAAAGGGATCAGGCACTCCAAAGCAGGTCGCCGATCGTGCACTCCCGCCGCTCTGCAGGCCCGGATGGCGGCAGGCACCCCAAAGCCCCTTCTCCCCAGGCCAGCAGCTCAAAGGGATGTCAGGCACTCCAAAGCCGCTGCTGCTCCTGCTGCAGGCTCGGATCGCCAGGCACTCTAAAGCCGCCGCTCCAAAGGGATATCAGGCACTCCAAAGGATGGCGGCAGCGGCACCCCTTCTTCTTGACCCCACCCCCGACGCCCTTCTCCCCAGGCCGGACAGAATCAGCTGCTGGGCCGGATCCAGCCCGCGGGCCGTAGGTTGCCCACCCCTGGTCTAGACACTAGACTACTATTGATGCAGGCCAAAAATCACATTGGCTTTTTTGGCTGCCGCATCACATTATTGGATCGTCTTTTTCACACTCCAAGATCTACTTGCACCCCATAAACCTTCATATATGTGATCTTAACCTTTAGAACAGGCATGGATAAATTTGGGCTTAAGTGGCTGAGGGGGAAAAAGGCCTGAGGCTGTTAGGAATTGTGGGAATTGAAGCCCAAAACACCTGGAGGGCACAAGTTTGCCCATGCCTGATTTAGAAGCAATGAAGTAGATATGTGCCTGCGCATGCATTCTCATACACTTGTGCTCTGATTGTGTCTTGCCCTTCTCTTCACAGTACTGCATTCTGCAACGCTCAGCTTGTATTTAATGAAACACTGACTTTTCAAAGACAAAGGCACTTAAAGGACACTTTAAGAGACTTTTTTTTAAAAAAACAACAAAAAACAGAACACCACACTGATTTCTCTCTTGCAGGTCAACACTATGGTGAATTACAAACAAAGCTCCCCATTATCAAAAGTCTCTTGAAGTGACACTTTATCTCACTCCCTGCCTGTGCTTTGGATCAAGCTGGAAGGCTCCCTCCTCGGACCTGTGCTAATATGGCTTCAGCAAAAACTAATATTTGTGGGCATTGCATCTGAGGCTAATCATTGTGTCATGCAGGTGAAGGAAGAGGGAGAATCGTGGAAAGATGAAAAGGGGATGAAAGAGCTCTAGAAAGAACAAAGAAAAGGGACAAAAGAGGTTGGGAAGCTAGCCACAGTTTGTTTTGGCCATGCACAGCAGTTATTTTGTCCCAAAAGGCTATTATTTATTATTATTTATTCACTTTATTGATATTCCGCTCTTCTCACCCCGAAGGGGACTCAGAGCAGATTACAGTACACATACTTTGCAGACAATCCCTGCAGTTCAACATATGACATATAAACATGTGACATTTATCATAATACAGAACAGTACATACATTTTGACATTTTAGACAAACAGAGGCAAACTTTCTGGCCACCAGGAGGAGCTGACGCATTCCTCCTCACTCTCAGCGTTTCCTTCCAGCGTCGCTTTGTTGTTTCTTCCGCATTCCTCAGCGATTCTTTATGGCCTCATAAATAAGTCTAAATTTGCCTCCCCGCTTTAATGTGGTACCTTTATCTCCTACTTGACAGATGCAACTGTCTTTCGGGCTGCAAAGGTCAGCAGAAGGCTACACTTAAGGTCGAGAACCCACCTCGACCCGGGCAGGCCTCGAACTCATGACCTACTGGTCAGAGAGATCTTATGCAGCTGACACTTAGCCAGCTGTGCCACAAAATGTGCAGAAAGTTCAGTTCAAGCTAGAATGCATGCATAACAAGCTGCTGAGTGTGTGTTTTTGGATTAATCTCTATGGGCAAACTTGGGTCCCCCAGGTGTTTTGGACTCCCACCATTCCTAACAGCCTCAGGCCCCTTCCTTAAGCAGTTAAGGAGGAAAAGGAAGGAGGCTGAGGCTGTTAGTAATTGTGGGAGTTGAAATCCATAACACCTGGAGGGCTGAAGTTCGTCCATTCCTGATCTAGATCCTATAGCATTCCTCCGTAGTAATTTTTTATGGTGCAAATTGCCAGCTGCACCACATTCCTGGTATCTACATGTGGATCTAAGGTTGTGAGAGGTTCTGCCCTGCTGCATGCTGTTCCCATTAGGCAGAGTCATTGGCATCCTGAAATGTATAGAGCAGCGGTGGCGCAATGGGTTAAACCCTTGAGCAGGCTGAACTGCTGATCCGAAGGTTGGCGGTTCGAATTTGCGAGACCTGGTGAGCTCCCAGCTGTCAGCTCCAGCTTCCCATGCAGGGGCGTGAGAGAAGCCTCCCACAGGATGGTGAAACATCCGAGCGTTCCCTGGGCAATGTCCTTGCAGATGTCCAATTCTCTCACACCTGAAGCGACTTGCAGTTTCTCAAGTTGCTCCTGACACGAAAAGAAATCCTGAAATGTAAAAAGTGTAATTTACTAATGAGCGAAACTATTCATAATTATAATATTTAGTAGCATATATACCTGGTGTTGCCTGGGTGTTGGAGGGGACGCTGCCCTCCTGCTTTCTCCCTTCTCCAGCTCTGATAAGGCCTATGTCACAATGTCTCCATGGCATCACTGGCAAGTCTCTTTGAGCAGGCTCCCTTTGTGACTCTTTCTTTTCCCCCTCCATTTCCCTCATACACCTTCTACCGCTCTCTTTTCTACATTTCTTCCTTTCTTCCGTTGCTTTCCCTTATGCCAGTATTTCCCAACCTTCCCAATATCACAACTCCTTAATGCAGTTCCTCATGTTGTGGTGACCCCCAACCATAAAATTATTTCCATTGCTACTTCATAACTGTTATTTTGCTACTGTTATGAATCGTAATGTAAATATCTGATATGCAGGATGTATGTTCATTCACTTAACAAAATCTAAGATCATCCGGGGAGGCCCTGCTCTCGCTTCCGCCAACAGCTCAAATGCGCCTGGCGGGAATGAGGGACAAGGCCTTCTCGGCGGTGGCTCCCCGACTATGGAATGCTCTTCCAACTGAATTAAGGTCCGTAAGAAATCAATGCCATGGTTTTGGGACCAGGCTTTTGGGCAATAGATATAGCAGCACTTTAAGGGACAAATTGCAATGGTGATATGACTGTCGAGACTGGTTTTTATGATGTTTTAATATGTGATTTTATTATTGTAATTTTGTAAATAGCCTCTAATTTGGCTTAATTGTAATGCCGTCCTGAGTCCTCCTTCGGGGTTGAGAAGTGACGGGATATAAATGCAATAAATAAATAAATAAACCACATTTGACACAAATACCCGATATGCCCAAATTTGAATACTGGTGGGGTAGGGGATTGATTTTGTCATTTGGGAGTTGTAGTTGCTGGGATTTATAGTTAGCCCACAATCAAAGTGCATTCTGAACTCCACCAATGATGGAATTGAACCACACTTGGCACACAGAACTCCCATGACCAACAGAAAATACTGGAAGTGTTTGGTGAATATTGACTTTGAGTTTTGGTGTTGTAGTTCACCTACATCCAGAGAGCACTGTGGACTCAAACAATGCTGGATCTGGACCAAACTTGGCACGAATACTCAATCTGCCCAAATGGTGGAGTTTGGGAAAACAGATCTTGAAATTTGGGAGTTGTAGTTGCTGGGATTTATAGTCCACCTACAATCAAAGAGCTCCTCGAACCCCACCAATGATATAATTGGGCCAAACTTCCCACACAGAACCCCAATGCCGTGAAGGGATTCGCTGGTGTGGGCCTCCCCCCAACCGCACACGCTCTCCCTTGCCTGTACATGTGCAGCATGCTGTCATGTGTCAAGCACACCTGCTGTCCCTTTCCCCACTTGGAATCTCAGAAACAGCCCTCCTCATGGCTGAGAGGCCAGCGAATTGCAGTGGAGGAGGACTTTGGTGGAAGGATTTGCCGTCTGTTTCCAAAAAGGAAGAGAAGGACAGGTGGAGAGATCTTCAGCCTTTTCTGCTAAAGGTGTTCCTAAGACCCATCGGTTTTCTGATGGTCTTTGGCAGCCGGGGGCTAGGGGCTTCAGCCCCGAAATTCTCAGGGTGGTCCGCGAAAAGGCCTTACTGGTACATTATTTAAACTGTTATGTTTATTCATATCATGATCTGATCACCATGCTCATTATATCCCACATTAATGGGGTTATTGGGATAACAATACAAAAGATTTGCTAGGGTAGACCCTCTTCCACCCAGTCTCAGCCCCCCCCGAACCAAACTCAGCCCCCTCCGAAACAAAATCCTGGCTACGGCCCTGGTCTTTGGCAACCCCTCATATAAGTTTTCTGATTGTCTTTGGCGACCCCTCTGAAATCCCCTGGCAATCTCCCCAGGGGTTCCAACCAGGCCCGGATTAACACTTTTTTGCGCCCTAGGCCACACTTTGGAATTACGTGTGTGTGTCCCCCCCCACACACACACACCACTCAGACCCACACTTGGCTGGCTTTCGCCATGGTGCCTCCGGAGCAGAAGAGAAAGGCGAGTAGGCACCATCCCGCCACCTCCAAGGTCCCCATGCATTCCCACCGGCTAGAAAACTCCGCTGTGCTCTGAAGGTCTCATCGGGAGTCGGGAGGCTTGGGGAGAGTGCAGCGGGTGCAAACTTGCTCCAAAGGCGCGCACGAGAGAGAGAGAGCGCGCGTGAGAGAGAAAGAGAGAGAGCTCGCGCGTGAGAGCGAGAAAGAGAGCATGCAAGAGAGCAAGAGAGAGCGCACGCGCATGAGCAAAAGCGAGAAAGAGAGCACGCGAGAGAGCAAGAGAGAGAGCGCACACGCATGAGCGAAAGTGAGAAAGAGCACGCGAGAGAGCAAGAGAGAGAGCACACGCACGTGAGCAAGAGCGCGCGCGCAAGAGAGAGAGAGTGCGCGCGAGAGAATGCGAGCGTGAAAGAGAGAGAGAGAGAGAGTGCGCGAGACGGAGCAGAGACTTTGCCGGGAGAAGGAGCGAGGAGGGGCATGAAAAAAGGTGGACAGAGGGGCGCGGACCAGGTTTTTTTTGGTCTGTGATCTGCACCCCGGGTTTGTGTCCCTAGGTCATGTCCTCGTTGGCGTTATGGGTAATCCGGGCATGGTCCCAACCCCTAGATTGAGAAATGCTGACATACACTTCCTTCCTTCCTTCCTTCCTTCCTTCCTTCCTTCCTTCCTTCCCTCCTCCCTCCCCCCTCCTCCCTCCCTTTTCCCCCATTCCCCTCCCTTCCTTTTTTTCATTCCCTTCCTTCCTTCCCTTCCCGTTCTTTTTCTTCCTTCCTTCCCATAATCCCTTCTTTCTCCCCTTCCTTTCTTTTTGCTTCTTTCTCTTTCATTCTTTCACTACTCTTATATCTTTCCATCCCTCCCTTCAATATTTTTCTTTCTCCTCCCTCCCTTCATTTTCTTTTCTTTATTTTGCTTCTATTTCTTTTCTTTTCTTTTCTTTTCCCTTCCTGCCTGCCTGCCTGCCTGCCTGCCTGCCTATACCCACCCTCACCTCCATCCATACACAAGTCACCAAGCAACATTCAAGCCACTTCACTCCCTTTCTTTCCCACTCATGTGACAGAGGGCAACTTCACCTGACCATATCCAATCCACTTTGATCATTTCCCCCCCTCAGCTGTGGGCCCACAAGTGATGGTTCCTTTAGTTCAAACCCTTCAATTCTTTTAAGTTGGATAAAGAAGGGTACATATGCCAAGTTTGGTCTAGATTTATCAAGCCTTTTCCAAGCTCAGGTGCATCCATAGCTGCCCAGAGGAGCTGATGACATTCATGTTTTCTTAAAGCTGCTTTAAAAAAAGTAATGTTACATTTTGTTTGATTTCGAGTTAGTTCTGTAGTCTCCAACAGGTATGGAGTCTACAGCAGGTATGGAGCGAACTTGGGCCCTCCTGGTATTTTGGACTTCAAGCCTGTCCCTTTATTTTCCCCTCAGCCACTCTTTTTGTAGGATAATTTGTTTAGTCACTGTTGAAAGGTGAATGCTGGACTATGGAGGGGTTTTATGTATCTTTTGTTATTATGGGCCTTCAAGTTGTTCACTAATAGATTTATTACACAAACCTGGCTTAATAGTGGCACCTTTGTGATATATTCTATACCGCCTCTCTCAGCCCAAAGGCGACTCGAGGCGGTGAACAAGCAGCAGCAAGTGCCCACATGCAACACATCATAATAAGATAAAAACAATCATATAAAACCATATAAATTAACAATTAAAACTACAAAATACAAATCTCAGCTCCACAATCTTAAAATCGGTTTCTGTTTCGTTGTCATATTATTCCTTTGATCTTGATGAATTAAAGTTCGTCTGCGAATGCTTGCTCGGACAGCCAAGTCTTGACTTTCTTACGAAATGTCAGGAGGGAGGGGGCCGATCTGATGTCACTAGGAAGGGAGTTCCAAAGCTGAGGAGTCACCACTGAGAAGGCCCTGTCTCTTGTCCCCGCCAGATGCAAGAGGATGGACCAAGAGCAGGGCCTCTCCGGATGATCTTAAGCATCTTGATGGCTCATAGGGAGAGATGCGTTCGGACAAGTAAGTTGGACCAGAACCGTTTAGAGCTTTAAAGGCCAAAACCTGCATTTTGAATTGTTCCCGGTAGCAAACTGGTAGCCAGTGGAGCTGGCACAACAGGGGAGTTGTCCACTCCCTGAGTGCCGCTCCTGTTATCAACAGTGAATCTATAACGGGGTTGTCTGGGACTGGAAATATGTGACATGCCCAAGTTCACCAATGGTTTTCCACAGTTGAGCAGCGAATTGAACCGTGGTCTGCAGAGTCATACAGTCCAGCACTTAAACCACAACCCTACACTGATTTGTGTCTACTTAGCCTGAATTCATTTAGGTGACAACACGGGTTCTGATCTGTTATAAGGTGTCCTTATTCCGATTCATTTTAGCTGCAGGCGAAGTCAGGCCGTGGGCGGAGGAGACGGCAGCGCTGCCTCCCTTAACAGGCTCTTGAAATATTTCCTGGGCAAGGCAGAGAGCGAGAAGGGGAGGCTTTGCAAATAGATGCTGTGCTCTTGCCGACACCTTGGTTACTCTGAGCCTTTGCGTGGGCGAGAGAATCAAACAGCTCCTAGCTGATGCTCGCTGTGCCGCTGCAATTTTGGCAGAGAACATTGGGCAGAGAAAGTACAGTGTGAGGCTTCCCTACAATTTTTTTTGCCACCATTGCATTTGGCTTTCAGCATCTTGACTTTTCTCTCTCCCCCCCCCCCCAACTTTTCTTTTCCTTTTAAAAGCCAGCATTGCGCAGTCTGAAGTCCTCTCCTTTTTAATTCAAGGTGTCCAGGTGCATGATTATTATTATTATTTTTTAGTAGTAATGTTTATTGATTTTCACACGGATTAAAAACAACATATAACATATAACGTACATCTAACATAACAAACAAGAACATACCGCCTAATTACAGACTAACAATATCACTAAACAATACAGAGTACTTCCAGCCTTCCCCCCTGCCACCTATAACATCCCTATCGATGTTATTTGTTGTTTTCCTGTGTTATTATCCCATAAACACCCGATGTGTTCTGTTCGTCGTCCTTGCTCCTATTGAGCATTTCTCAAATATTTACAACGTGATTTCAGACCATCCTTCAAAAATTTTTTGCTTAAAAAAGTCTATAACTTTCGACCAGTCTGTTTTTCTGCAGTTGCTCATTTGCTCAACTGCTTGCGTCAGAGAGTCCATTTTTATAATCTCAAAAAGCTTGGAGGTCCAATCCTGGATATTTGGGACGATGCCTTCTTTCCATTTCTTGGCAAGCGACATCCTGGCTGCTGTGGTGCAGTAAACAAAAATCTTTTCAGTATTCATGTCTATCTTACAGTCTAACAGTCCCAGCAGGTAAAATTCTGGTTTCATTTGTATATCTAGGCCCAGCATATCTTTCACAATGTTATGCACTTCTTTCCAAAATTTATACACCTTTCCACAGTTCCACCAAATGTGGAAAAAGCTACCCGGTACCACTTTACATTTACAACAATTCTTGTCATAATTCTTATTATACCTAGCAATTTTCAGCGGTGTAAGGTACCATCTGTGAAATATCTTGATGTTGTTCTCTTTAAGATCGTGCGCATAGGTATATTTCCAATGAATTTTCCATAGTCTTTCCCAGCGAGTTAGGGGAAATTTTGCGCCCATTTTATCATACAGTTTTTGATTAATTCTTGTTCTGTTTTTAGTTCCGAAATTTTTCCATATAATACAGAGACTCTTTTGTCTTTTTTTACTATTATTTTGTCCCAGAATAATTGGTTCTTTTCAAATCCTACAATTTGGTCTTTGTTAAAAACATCTCTAATTTGGAAATAATTAAGCCAATGCATTGAATTATCGAGTTCCCTTAACTCTGCAAAATCCTTCAGACACCATTCATTGTTGCAGGTGCATGATTATTTTTGAAGTCTGAAACAGGGTTATTGCCAAAAGAGCAAAGAGCCACACGGTGGTATGAACACTTAACACTAATATACATGATGGAAAAGGTTTTTTATTGCCTGAAGTCTGCATCATCAGGTACAGGAAACAATACCTTCTTTAGCCAACATAATAATAATAATAATAATAATAATAATAACAGCACATTATTTATATCCCACCCTTCTCCCCGTGGGAACTCAGAGCGGATTACAGTGGAAACCAGGTCTGGACAAACTTTCCTACTTGGGGGCCGCATGGTGGGCCAGAGCTGGGTGGGTGGGCCAGGAAGGAGTTGGTTCTCCCCAACTTCCCTCCCTGCCCTTTCATCCCCTTCCCCTTCTCTTTCGGAGGCAGAAAGTGAAGGAAAGGAGGGAAACGTTTGTATCCCAAAAGTGTTAGCCTTGGTCAAGAGGAGATGGTGTATGGGAGAGTAAAAGTGCATCCATTAGACCAGACCTGGGCAACCTATGGCCCGTGGGCCAGATGCGGACTGGCAGCCGATTCTGTCTAGCCCGGGGAAAAGGGCGTCGGGGGCGGGGCCAAGAGGAAGGGGTGCAGCTGCCGCCATCCCATCGCAGGCTGTGGGGCCTGTGTTGGCAGACAGCTCACCGCTCCGGAGAACAATCGGAGGAGCGGCGGCTCAGTCGGCGACCTGCAGCGGCTGATCACCCTGGCGACCCGGAAGCCTTGATCGTCTTCCGGTTCGCCAGGGCGATCACCTGTCGCAGTTCGCCAACTGCTCCCACTGCAGGCCCGGATCACCTCCCAGGATGGCAGGCACTCCATGGTAGGGTGATCAGCTGGGGAACGGCTGGGGGGCGAGAGCGGGCGGAAGCCTGCAGCCTCCGATCGTCTGCTGCTCTACTCTGCTGTGGTGGCTGCAGGGTCCGCTTTGTCATTCTCTGGGCTGGGTCCATTGGACCATTCCATCTTGGGATCCTTCCTGTCTTGAGGATGTCAGCTTCTATCTTGGTTCGCACCTTGTCTTCTTGAATTTCATTTTATTTTATTTTAGTGGTTTTTATTATTAATTTATAATAATATAATAAATAATATAATATAATGTTATATTATATTATATTATAATTTCAATATATTATGTCTATATATATACTATAATATAATAATTATGATATTAATACTAATAATATATGAATATTTCTTGATATATTAATATGTTAATATTAATGATTTGTAATATATAGTAAATATAATAAATAAATAAATAAATAAATAAATAAATAAATAAATAATGTAGATTAGAATGTAGTTCAGCCTTTAGGTGCGGCCCTCCATAATATTTTTTGGCTCTCGTGTGAACTCTTGGAAAAAATAATTGCCCACCCCTGAATTAGACCCCGCATTGCCCACCCTTGATATGAAATCAGAGAATTCTAGTGCTGGAAGAAACCCCCCGGGGCATCCAGTCTAACCCCCTGCTATGCAAGAAGGAACAACCAAAGCACTCCCAACAGACAGTCTCTGTGGAAAAGCCTCCAGAGAAGGAGACTCCACCACACTCCAAGGCAGGCTATGCCACTCTCCAACAGCTCTTACTCTCGGGAAGTTATTCCTAATCTTTTCAGTTGAATCTCTTTCCCAGCCATTTGGAACCCGGACTCTAGAGCAGCAGAAAGTCATTTTTCCCCTCCTTCTCAATGGGACATTCTTTTAAATCTTGAAACATGGTTCTCATGTTCTCTCTCTACCTTTCCTTCTACCAGTTAAACATCTCCCAGGAGGAAAGGAGGAAGGAAAAGGAGAAATAAGGAAGGAAAGGTGGAATTGAGGGAGGGAAAAGAGAAGGAAAGAAAGACAAAAGGGAAGGAAGGAGGGAGGGAGAGAGAGAGAGACGGATGGAGGAAAGAGGGAAGGAAGGAAGTATAAAGTGGGAGGTAAGGAAAGAAGGGAGAGAGGGCAGGAGGAAGGAAATAGAGAAGGAAGGATAGGATGGTGAGAGAGAGGAGTGCCTGAGAAAAGAGTCCAGGGGGACGAATCTGGGCCCTGGCCTTGGGTTTGCCCATACCTGGTATAAACATAGACCAACAAACATTCAATGCCTTATTACAGGGCTGTCCAACTGGCGGCCCTGGGGCCAGATCCGGCCCCCAGCCTGTTGGGCACGGCCCTGCTATGTCCCCCAGCCGCCATTTTTAAATTTTAAAAATTCTAATTTTTTTTTTAAAATGGCGGCCGGGGGAGGCGGGCAGGGAGGAGGAGAGAGCTAGCTCCTCCTTTCCTGCACCGCCCCTCCGTCCCTCTCTCCACGCCGAAAGAGCAGAGGCGGCGCCAGGGCAGCGCGTCACAGGCCTGGCGTGACGCGCTGCCCTTGGCGTCGTCTCCTCCTTTGGCGGCTCCCTCCCCTTCCTAGGGAGGGAGCCGGCAAAAAAGGAGGGTAGGCGGCAGGGCAGCGCGTCACGCCAGGCCTGTGACGCGCTGCCCTTGGCGCGCTCTGCTCTCCCTCCTCCTCCTCTTTCCCGGGCGCCATGCCTTTCCCAGGTGCCGGGGCGCGCTCGGACAGCCGTGGCGCCCGGGAAAGAGGAGGAGAAGGAGGGAGAATGACAGCTTTAGGAGGGGTGGGGCCTGGGGGCGGGGCCTGGGGGCGGGGCCTGGGGGCGGGGCCTGGGGCGGGCCTGGGGCGGGGTCGAGCGGCCCCGAGGTCATCAGTGAGCTCTATTCCGGCCCTGGGCCCGGTAGAAGTTGGACAGCCCTGCCTTATTACAATACAATGAGACACACAAACACAAACAAAGAGAGGCTTTTCCTTTCATTTCCGGCTTTGGAGGCTCTGGAGAGGTGCTGTTCTCCATTTCCAAGCCAAGGGGCCGGCGTTGTCACCTGGTTGTGTGACCAGTATGACTGCTTGGAGCATCTTATGCCTTTCTCACTGAAGGGATACCTATTTGCATGTTTCCAAACGGTTAGGTTGGCAGGAGCTGGGCTAATAGCATGAGCTCACCCCCGTCCCACAGATTCAAACTGGGAATGTGGCGCAGCTGGCTGGGAGTCAGCTGCATAAGATCTATACTGACCAGAAAGTCATGAGTTCGAGGCCTGCCCGGGTCGGGGTGAGCTCTTGACCAATTGTGTAGCTCGTTGTCTGTCTAAATATGTTGTATGTCTATGGCATTGAATGTTTGCCTGTATATGTGCATTGTGATCCGCCCTGAGTCCCCTGCGGGGTGAGAAGGGTGGAATATAAATGATGTAAATAAATAAAAAATAAATGATGTAAACTGCCAACCTTCAGGTCAGCAGGTCAGCAGCGCAAGGGTTTAACCCATTGTGCTGCCGCGGCCCAATGTAACTGCACATAGGCTAGGGTTGGCAGATCAGGACCATTGCAGGGCCATCTTGGGATGGCTCCTTGTGATGTCCCTAAAAAAATGTTACAAAGGCAAGTCCCAAGTGATGTCATTGAGTATGTGTATCTTAAGAATCAACCAGAATTGCTTGGAGTGTGCCATTCATATAAAATCCAACCAAGAAGGGAAATATATATATTGGCATCTTTCAAGGCAGCATTCCCACCCTGAGATTTCTCCCCCTTGTCAGGGGGAGACAGAAAAGAGACCTGCTAAACTTCAGACCCAGGAACCCAGAGCAACATTATTTATTTACTTTACTTCTATACCGCCCCTCTCACCCCGAAGGCGACTCGAGGCGGTGTACATATGGCAAGGACTGCCCAAAATAAACACATCAACAGTTACCAACACAATCACATCATATACAAATTAGCAATTAAAATTAAAACACAATATCAGCGTCTCATTATTAAATCGATTTCCAATTAGAACTTGAAGCAGAAGAATGAAACATACAGAATTTATTTATTTATTTATTTGCTTTATTTATATTTCACTCTTCTCACCCCGAAGGGGACTCAGAGCGGATTACAGATACACATACTTTAGCAGCCAATTCCTGCTATTTCACAAACACACATATAAACGAACAGAGGCAAACTCTGGCCACCAGGGGGAGCTGACGCACTCTTCATCTCTCAGCGTTTCCAGCGTCCCTTGTTGTTCTTCTGCATTCCTGGGGTTCTTTAATGGCCTCATAATTGAGTCAAAATTTGCCTCCCCACTTAATGTGGTACCTTTATCACCTACTTGACAGATGCAACTGTCTTTCGGGCTGTAAAGGTCGGCAGCAGGCTACACTTAAAGGTCGAGCACCCACCTCGACCCAGGCAGGCCTCGAAGTCATGACCTACTGGTCAGAGAGATCTTATGCAGCTGACACTTAGCCAGCTGTGCCACAAAATGTGCAGAAAGTTCAGTTCAAGCTAGAATGCATGCATAACAAGCTGCTGAGTGTGTGTTTTTGGATTAATCTCTATGGGCAAACTTGGGTTCCCCAGGTGTTTTGGACTCCCACCATTCCTAACAGCCTCAGGTCCCTTCCTTAAGCAGTTAAGGGGGAAAAGGAAGGAGCCTGAGGCTGTTAGTAATTGTGGGAGTTGAAATCCATAACACCTGGAGGGCTGAAGTTCGTCCATTCCTGATCTAGATCCTATAGCATTCCGCCGTAGTAAATTTTTATGGTGCAAATTGCTCATAGAATTGCACTGGAGGACTTAGAGATTCCCAGAAAAAACATATTAATCAAATCCGTACACAATCAAAAGTTAAACCCGCAAATGCGGAGGGTTGACCGAATTGATTTCTATCCTGCCTTCTTTCCATTTTGAGACTCAAAGCAGGTTTACAACAAGTTCAAAAAGCCACAAGATAAAAAGTTAAAGCATAAAAATGATCAGCTAGTGATTGTGAGGTTTGTAGAATGGTTTTCATGTTTATTTGTTAATTTAGTTTGTTTATCCTTTGTGTAAGTGGTAGGTTTGTAGTTGGACTAGATGGCCCATGTAGTTTCTCCAAACTCTATTATTTTATGATTATTCTAGTTGGTAGTCGTTAGTAGAATGTAGCTGTGTAGTTTTAGTATTACACATCCCATAATTTTACTTGTTTGTATACTATGGCTGATCTATTTTTCAAATACATTAAAAAACAGTTAAGACAAGATTAAACAATTACTTTAAAAAATAAACCTCATATTAATGTCTGGGTTCCGGTGAGTTTTCTGAATTGTATGGCCATGTTCCAGAAGAATTCTGCCCTGGTTCTGATGAAGAAGCACAACCTACAAACTATCTACAGACCCACTAAGAAAAACCAACAAATGCTATGTTCAGCAAAGGACAAGAGGAATCCTCTCACCTCTGCAGGAGTCTACTGTATACTATGCAGCTGTGGACAAGTCTACATAGGGACCACCAAACGCAGCATTGCCCAAACACGAATCAGGGAACATGAATGGCACTGCAGAGCAGTTCAACCGGAGAAGTCAGCCATAGCAGAGCACCTGATGAACCAACCTGGACACAGCATATTATTTGAGAACACAGAAATGCTGGACCACTCTTATCAACCACCATGCCAGACTACACAGAGAAGCCATTGAAATCCACAAGCATGTGGACAATTTCAGCAGAAAGGAGAAAACCATGAAAATGAACAAAATCTGGCTATCAGTATTTTTAAAAAACCCTCTAAAATCAGGACAGTAAATAAAGAAGAACACTAAAAAAACCCAGGGGAAATACTGAAATGAAACAACCAGGGCCAGCTAACACCTCACAACAAAGGATTCCCCCAGGTAGGAATCGACCAGGCTTTGAAGCTGCAAGGCTTCAAATGCACCGGGAATGTGATGCAGCTGGCTAAGTGCCAGCTGCATAAGTTCTCTCTGACCAGTAGGTCATGAGTTCGAGGCCTGCCCGGGTCGAGGTGGGTGCTCGACCTTTAAGTGTAGCTTGCTGTCGACCTTTGCAGCCCGAAAGACAGTTGCATCTGTCAAATAGGAGATAACGGTGCCACATTAAGTGGGGAGGCAAATTTTGACTGAATTATGAGGCCATTAAAGAACTCCAGGAATGCTGAGGAGTGTTGAGGAACAACAAGGGACGATGGGAACGCTGAGAGATGAGGAGTGCGTCAGCTCCCCCTGGTGGCCAGAGTTTGCCTCTGTTCGTCTATATGTTGTGTATGTGGAAACGGCAGGGATTGTCTGCTAAGTATGTGTATCTGTAATCTGCTCTGAGTCCCTTCAGGGTGAGAAGAGCGGAATATAAATAAAGTGTATAAATAAATAAATAAATAAATAAGGCCATTCAGTGCTAATCAAGGTGGTCAATTGCAACATTCACACTTGCCTCAAACAGACAAGAGTTCTTTCTCCCACCCTGGACACTCCAAACCAGACCTGGGCAATAACCGGCCCTCCAGGTGTTTTGGACTTCAACTCCCAGAAATCCTAGCCAGTTTACCAGTTCTTAGGATTTCTGGGAGTTGAAGTCCAAAACACCTGGATTGCCCACCCCTGCTCCAAAGAGATATTAACCCCACTTGCCTAGTTTCCAACACAACTCACAACCACTGAAGATGCCTGCTATAGATGTGGCTGTATGGAACATGGCCATACAGCCTGGAAAACTCACAGCAACCCAGTGATTCTGGCCATGAAAGCCTTTGGGACCACATATTAATGCCTGTACCATGAAAAATGCACACCCATCAACGCAACTCATTTGATGGCAAGTTTGAAAGTTTTTCCTGGCAGCTTGCCACGTTGGCACAAAACCTTCGAAGAAAGTTGTGGGCGTGTGTGGAATAGTATAAATATATGTGCGACGTAATTCTGCTGCAGCAGTGTGGAGGGTGGGCCTGATTTGGGATGCTCCTTCTGTTGTCTCCTTTCGCAAAAGCTTAGCCCGGTTGCTAAGGAACACACTTTTAGAAAAGAAGGCAGGCACATTTGTCTTTGCATTGCAGTCAGGAGCCTTGGGAAAAAGCGAGGGCCTTAGATGACTCCTTAAATAGCAAGAGCGGGTTAAGGGGGGGGGGGAGCTGAAAGAGGGTACATCCATCAGTTCAAGATTTGGTTACAAAGGTCATCCAGCTAGAGGAAACCGTGGGCTGGTGATTTTCTTCTTCAAGGAGGCACGAAAGGTGCTGGTGGAGAGGGAGAGAGAAAATTGTGTCTTTAGGTCTGTGCTGCACATGGAAATTTCCAAAGATGCCTAGAAAATTCAGCACAAGCACACTGAGCTGGCTAAAACTAGCACTGTTGCGCTTGGATAATAGCCAATGGCTTGGAACAGAGAATGCGGTGAGCTGTGTTTGATGTTAGATCATAAAAATCCCTCTAATCGCAGGCAGTCTTTTTCTTTTCTTTTTTAATGATGAGCATTAGCACCCAACTGACGGGCAGATTCTTACATCCCCGCTGCGGCTCCAGCCAGCTAGATACGGCTTTAAGGATATGGCAATAGGTTATAGTCAGTGAAATGCTCAGAAAGGGAGAGACACTGACTCTGATATTATGGTGATCAGCATAGACGCATGAATCACAGAATCACAGAGTTGGAAGAGGCCATAAGAGACAGTCAGCCATGCAGGAACACATAATCAAAGTACTCCCGGCAGATGTCCATCTAGCCCAGGATTTTCAACCTAGGGGTCAGGACCCCTGTGGGGGTTGCAAGGGGGGCTTCAGAAGGGTCTCCAAAGACAATCAGAAAACACATATTTCTGATGGTCTTAGGAATCCTTTGGCCAGGGAATGCTGGAGATATCGTCCCTTCCCTTAACATCATTCAAGCCATTGAATCTGAAATCATGTAGGTCAGGGGTGCTCACACTTTTTCAGCATGTGAGCTACTTATAAAACAACCAAGTCAAAATGATCTACTTACCCACTACTCAGATACACTACTACTTATACACTATCTTGTATACTACTACTGCTGTTGGAGCTTGTATTTGAAATGACCTGACGGTTACTCAATAAACGCGACTGACTGACTGACACTACTCAGAGATAAATAAAAGCTAAATATTTGGAAATTTATTTCAGCGAGAGCCATATAATATATTTTAAGACTGAATTCAACTAAATGTGAGTATAATAAGCCCCTGAATTTATTATTATTATTAATGATGATGATAATATTCATTCAGCCTCTGTTAATAATAATAATAACAAACAACAATAGGTTCCTAGAGTAGAAGGAGACCTCGAAGGGCCATCCAGTCCAACCTCCTTCTGCCATAAGGGAAAAACACAATCAAAGCATTACTCACAGATGGCCATTCAGCCTCTGATAATAATAACAATGAGTTCCTGGAATAGGAGGAGACCTCCAAGGGCCATCCAGTCCAATCTCCTTCTGCACCTGGGCGGTGTCGGGAGCCTGCGGGGTGGGACTGAGCCTTCCTCCCACCCTGTCTGCAATCTACCAGGACGCCCTTTGTGATCTACCAGTAGATCGCGATCTACCTAATAAGCACCTCTGATATAGGTTGTCTTTCAGAGGATCTCTAGCTTCTTTGTGTAGTCTGACATTGAACAACATTAAAACAGCTTTAAAATCATGGCATCACGGAGCAAAATCCTGAATTTTTCCAAAATGGTTTTGATGCCTGCGTTAACAGATGGCATAGTTGTGCACAAATTGATGGTGACTATGTTGAATGGTAGTTTTGCGTAGAGGACAGTTCAGCCTATAATGCGTAGCAACCTCTGCTGTTATATGTTCATTTATAATGTTTTTATGACACAGGAGGCAAAACTTTTTGATCCCCCCTCATACATCCTTCATATCAGATATTTACATTATGATTCATAACAGTAGCAAAATTACAGTTATGAAATAGCGACAAAATAATTTTATGGTTGAGGGTCACCACAACATGAGGAACTATTTTAAGGGGTTGCGGCATTAGGAAGTTTGAGAACCACTGATCTATCCGCTACTTTAAAACTTCCAGAGAAAGAGACTCCACTTCACTCCAAGGCAGCCTATTCCACTATCTATTCCACAGCTCTTACCATCAGGAAGTTCTGGAGGACATATCATTTCCTTCATTTTGGATCCATTGCTTCATGTCCTAGTCTCCAAAGCAACAGAAAATAAGCTTGCCCCCTCTTCAATATGGCATCTTTTCAGATATTTGAAAAAGGCTATCATGTCCCCTCGCAGCCTTCTTTTCTCCTATCTGAACATACTTATATCCCTAAGTCGCTTTTCATAGGGCTTGGCTTCCAAACCATTGAATATAACCTTCCTTGTCTTGTTGTCCTCCAGATATATTGGACTGTATTTCCCAGGGGCCCCAAGCAGCAAAATATCTGGGGCTGGTATGGGCTTCGGTTTGAGATATTTGGGGGCACTAGTTTGGGGAAAGTGGGTTTAATGTTCATTTGTTTGAACATGGAAGGCAAATGTATCTCCTCTTTAAAGTCAATCCAATTGAATGCTATGTAGAATCATGTTTGGATTTGGAAAGGAGAATCTTTGACCTCTGGGGCTCCAGAAATGCAATTTTTGGGTTGGTGTGAGTTTTCCAGGCTGTATGGCCATGTTCCAGAAGCATTCTCTCCTGAGGTTTCGCCTTCATCTATGACAGGCACCCTCAGATTGTGAGGTCTGTTGGAAACTAGGGAAATTGGGTTTATATATCTGTGGAATGTCCAGGTGGGAGAAAGAACGCTTGTCTGTTTGAGGTAGGTGTGAATATTTCAATTGGCCACCTTGATTAGCATTTAATGCCCCAGCAGTTTCAAGAACTGGCTTCTTACTGCCTGGGGAATCCTTTGTTGGGAGGTGATTAGCTGGTTCTGATTGTTTCTTGTCTGGAATTACCCTGTTTTTGAGTGTTGTTTTTTATTTACTGTTATGATTTTAGAGTTTTTAAAAAAATATATTGGTAGCCAGATTTTGTTCATTTTCATGGTTTCTTCCTTTCTGATGAAATTGTCCACATGCTTGTCGACCAAACGCAGCATTGCCCAAACACGGATCGAGGAACATCCGGGAATGTGGCACAGCTGGCTTGGTGTCAGCTGCATAAGATCTCTACTGACCAGAAGGTCATGAGTTTGAGACCTGCCCGGGTCGGGGTGAGCTCTCGACCAATTTGTGTAGCTCGTTGTCGACCTTTTCAACCCGAAAGGCTGTTGCATCTGTCAAGTAGGAAATTTAGGTACCACTTTGTGGGGAGGCTAAATTTAACTGATTTCTGGAATGTTAAATTGCCTCTATGTCTGTCTATATATGTTGTATGTCAATGGCATTGAATGTTTGCTTGTATATGTGCATTGTGATCCGCCCTGAGTCCCTTGCGGGGTGAGAAGGGCGGAATATAAATGACATAAATAAATAAATAAACATGAAAGGCACTGCAGACTACTTCAACCAGAGAAGTCAGCCATAGCAGAGCACCTGATGAACCAACCTGGACACAGCATATTATTTGAGAACATAGAAATGCTGGACCAGTCTAACAGCTACCATGTCAGACTACACAGAGAAGTTATTGAAATCCATAAGCCATAGATGCAGGTGAAGCATCAGGAGAGAATGTGTCTGGAACATGGCCGTACAGACTGGAAAACTCACAACAATCTAGTGATTCCGGCCATGAAAGCCTTCGACAATACAATGCATTTTTTTGCTTTGGTAGGGACTGGAGAATTTTCCCAATATGCTGTCCTTGTGGACTTTGCAGAGATATCCAGTCGGGAGCTGTAGGGAATATGATGCTGGAATAGTTGCGTGTGAAGGGTGACACACCTTGCGCCAATGACAATAACACAGACACAAGTGGTTGGATGAAAATGGCCACAACTCATTTATTGAAAACAGGAACAAAGGATTGGGCATGGGCCCAGGATCAGGGTTGTACAGCCCCCGCGAATGTCCAAAGGCGTATGCAAGCCTGGGGTGCCTGCCCATGGAAACTCTGCACCCCAGAGGGCCTGGGCGTTATCCCCCTTACAACCAAGGGGCGATAAGCCAGCCTGATCCAGGGGCCATGCCACACGCCAAACACGGAGTTGTGACAATGAACATAATAACGCATAATCATGAACAATGCAAGAATGACATGAAGAATGAACAAAATGGACACCAACAAGCAATGCAATACGTAGGGAGGGTGGGAGGAAAAAGCAATCGGAAGTCAGGAGATGCCTTTGCCTTCACATCTGCCCTGGGAGATGCCATTGTTGCATCAACTGGAGGTATCCAAGTGTAGAATTTGTACCCAGATGTAGAACTTGGATCGAAATTCTTCCCTTGCTTAAAAAGCACACCACTAATAAGTCTTAATTATTACTATCTTGCAGGGAACCTTGCAAACAATGTACTTTCCACCCACAGCCTGACTGCGAAATACCAACAATTTAATTACCTGATTATTTAGACCCTGTACAGCAGGGGTGCTCAGAATGGTGATCGGGATCACCAGGGTGATCTTCGGGCCTCATCCTGGTGATCTTCAGGCCCCTGACCAGGTTTTTTTGCTGTTGGTCCGCTTCACGTGCCCCTGCACGCTGCAAAGAAGTCCTCCGTCATTGCTCCTCCCCGCTCCCTGCTCGCGCGCCGCCTCCAAAAGCTCCAGAGTCCAAGAGGCAGAATGGGCCTCCTCTTTTGGATTCCTCCTCCTCCCTCCGTCCTTCTCCAGCCACTCAGAGTTGTAGGAGACCAAAGGGGGCGGGCCTGGATGATGCGATGCAAGGCTGGCCCCGCGCGCATGCACAGAAGCGCCCATTCTGCCTCTCTGACTCGTGAGCTCTTGGAGGCAGCACGCATGCTGGCGGCATGGAAATAGGAGCAACGACGGAGGAGAAGAAGAAGGACGCTTGGGGGTCATTTCCTTACCGCATCTCAAAGGTCGGTCTTTTTACTTAGGGTGGTGCTTGATTGTTCTGTGGCATGTCTCTTTGCTTATTTTAATGTTTAAAAATGGCCTTTTAGCTCCAAAGCCTCTCTGCTTGCTTTGTTCCTTGAGAGAATTTTTGCATGCCCCTTTTTTAACCTTGCTGAGTATTAAATGGCCTTGCAGTTCAAAAGCCTCTCTTCTTACTTTCTGGCTGATAATATGTGTGGTAATATGGCAGTGTGGGAGAAATGGGGTGGTTGGATGTATTTTTATGCTCTGTTTTATATTGTTGTTATTAAATTGAAATGTTGATGTTTTATAACTTCATTTTATGTAAACTGCCCCGAGCCTGCTGGAAGGAGCGGTACATAAAATGAATAATAAATATAAAAAAATAAGAAAATAGTTATACATTTTACATTTCTGGGTAGGTGATCTTTGGGACTTGGTTTTTTAATCAGTAGCTCCCATGCTGAAAAAGTGTGAGCACCCCTGCTGTACAGATAGTGTGGGAGCCATTATTATTCTAATATGGTTGCTGCATGATCACTCATTGTCTATTTGTCTCACTCACTGACATACTATGCGAGCTTGTACAGTGTTCCCTCGCTACTTCGTGGTTCGCTTTTAGCGGACCCACTGCTTCATGGTTTTTAAAAAAAATAATTTATATCGTGGTATTTTCGCTGTTTCGCGGGTTTTTGCCACTGCCGCTCTCTGAGGTGCTTTCCCTCTTCAATCCTCCTTCCTTCCCTCCAGCCCTGAAGGGCCTTTCCTTCCTTTCCTTCACTTTATTTTAAGTTTATAAAGACTTAAAATAGCGTATAACTAATCTAACAGCAGTGTTTGATACTGTAGATCATGCACTGTTGGCCCACCGTTTAGCCGTGACTGGGGTTAGGGGGACTGCCCTTAAATGGGTGGCCTCCTTCCTCCAGGATCGGGGACAACGGGTGGAGAGGGGGGAGGATGTCTCCGGGAGACTCCCATTAAGTTGTGGGGTCCCCCAGGGGGCTATCCTCTCACCCTTATTATTCAACATCTACATGCGCCCCCTGGCCCAGCTGGCTCGCGACTTTGGTCTGGAGTGTTATCAGTATGCTGATGACACCCAGCTTCTGCTGAGAATGGACGGCAGGCCGGACACCGTACCCGATTGTTTCCATCAATGCCTCGAAGCGGTGACTGGTTGGCTGCGTGCCAGCCGGCTGAAGGTGAATCCGTCGAAGACGGAGATCTTGTGGCCCGGTCGCCCTGGGCTGGATGAGTGCCGGTTGCCTACCCTGGATGGCGAGCGACTCAGCCCGTCATCCCTTGTTAAGAGCTTGGGTGTCCAATTGGACCCTTTGCTATCCATGGAGGCCCAGGTCTCCATGGTTAGCAAAACCTCGTTTTACCATCTGCGACAGGCTAGGCGACTGGCACCCTACCTGTCCAGGGACGACCTGGCCACGGTGATCCAAGCGACGGTCATCTCGAGGCTGGACTACTGTAATGCCTTCTACGTAGGCCTTCCCTTGTCGACGATCCGGAAACTCAAGCTGGTGCAGAATGCCGCCGCTCGCTTGCTGGTGGGAGCACCAGTGAGGGAGCACATCACTCCCATCCTCCGGCAACTGCACTGGCTCCCTATCGAGTACCGGATTGCCTTCAAGGTGCTGGTTTTAACCTTTAAGGCCTTGCACGGTCTAGGGCCTGCGTACCTAAGGGACCGCCTTACCCCGTATGTTCCCCTGAGATCACTGCGCTCGGAAGAGCAGAATTTGTTAGTTGTACCATCACCCCGCTCCTGCCATCTGTCCAGCACAAGACAGCGGGCCTTCTCTGCCGCGGCTCCCGCAATTTGGAACTCACTGCCTAGCCACGTTCGGGTGATCCAAGAGCTTGTCCCTTTTCGAAGGGCCTGTAAGACGGCCCTTTTTAGGCTGGCGTTTGGGTAAACCCGAGCGCGGACGTTGTGTCTCCATCTGTGCTGAGAAGTGTAATCTGCTGATGTTCTGTCATGTACTGTGTTTTTATCTGATGTTTTATTGTATGTTTTATTGCATGTTTTATTGCTCATTGTGATCCGCCCCGAGCCTGCAGGGAGGAGCGGAATATAAAATTGAAAAATAAATAAATAAATAAATAAAATAATGTATAAATATTAAAATAAATATAGCGTCCCTACATTGCGGTTTTTCACTTATTGTGGGAGGTCCTGGAACGTAACCACCACAAGAAGTGAGGGAACACTGTATTTCATTATATTTATTTACTGTATTTGGAGCATTTTACTTCGCCATTCTGGGGACATTTTACTTCACCATTCTGGTGATGCAGTGGGTTAAACCGCTGACTGAAAGGTCAGCAGTTCAAATCAATTGAGCAGGGTGAGCTCACCGCTGTTAGCCCCAGCTTCTGCTAACCTAGCAGTTTGAAAACATACAAATGTGAGTAGATCAATAGTTACTGCTTTGGCAGGAACGTAATGGCACTCCATGCAGTCATGCCGACCACATGACTTTGGAGGTGTCTACGGACAACACCGGCTCTTTAGCTTAGAAATGGAGATGAGCACCAACCCGCAGAGTCGGACACAACTAGACTTAATGTCCAGGGGAAACCTTTACCTTTTCAGATGCCAAGATTGATAAAGAGATAGATCAAAGATTAGCAAAGGCATATAGTGCATTCGGAAGGCTTCACAAAAGAGTCTGGAGCAACAAGCATCTGAGGCAAAGCACCAAAAATCAGTGTGTTCTGAGCTATCGTACTGTCTATTCTCCTGTATGGGTCTGAAACATGGGTCACCTATCACCAACACCTACGACTCCTCAAACGCTTTCATCAGCGCTGTCTTCACACAATCCTAAATATACACTGGACCAACTATGTGACTAATGTTGCTGTCCTTGAGCAAGCAAGGATCACCAGCATTGAGACCATGCTATTGAGAACACAGCTGCGCTGGGCAGGGCACATCTCTAGGATGAAGGACCACCACCTCCCAAAGATACTACTCTATGGTGAACTTGCCACGGGTCTGCGCAAGAGAGGTGCCCCAAAAAAGAGATATAAGGACTCCCTGAAATAACAACTCAGGCTCGGCCAGATTGATGACCAACATTGGTCCACCCTGGCCTCACATCGGGAGGCATGGAGACACACAATCCACAATGCTGCGGCCTCTTTCAAGAAGTCACACTGAACGAGTCTTGAAGAGAAACGACAATGCAGAAAGAACCCCAACTTGGAAACAACATAACCAAGGAGACTTTCTGCTGTGCTTTCTGCAACCGGACTTGCCTATCTTGGCCTTCTTAGTCATCAATGTGCTTATAGAAAGTGTGGGATGAGTCCTTTCTTCGTTTGCGAAGAAAAGCCAAAATTGGTGAATTTGTCTTGTTGTGTTTTATGCTTAGTCATATACTGTTTGGAGCCCCCAGTGGCGCAACGGGTTAAACCACTGAATCCGGGGAACAAGGTGAGCTCCCACTGTGAGCCCCAGCTCCTGCCAACCTATTAATTCGAAAACATGCAAATGTGAGTAGATCAATAGGTGCCACTTTGTTTGAAAGGTACTTACTTTACTTACTTATTTGGGCCTGAGGATGATGGTCCTCCAAGTGTAGTGTTGGAGGTTGGTCCATAGTTGGCTGTGGAGCCCTATTCTTGATTCGCATGCTCTCCCACAGTGAGGACATCGGGTTCCAGGTGGAAGGTGGTCCCGGACAGGGTTAGCTTGACACGCCATCTTTTTGGCACATTTCTCTCTTTCGCCCTTTATTCGTGCCTCTTCGAATTCTGCAACACTGCTGGTCATAGCTGACCTCCAATTAGAGCATTCAAGGGCCAGGGCTTCCCAGTTCTGTGTGTTTGTGCCACAGCTTTTAAGGTTGGCTTTAAGCCCATCTTTCAATCTATTTTCCTGTCCACCTACATTATGTTTCCCGTTCTTGAGTATAGTAACTGCTTTGGGAGATGGTGATTGGGCATTTGGACAACGTGGCCAGTCCAGCGGAGTTTATTTATTTATTTTATTTATTATTCGGGTTTCTATGCCGCCGACTCCCTGAGGCTCGCGGCGGCTCACAGGAACCGAAGGTACAACTACACACAAGCAATGCGATAAAACATCTAAGACAATTAAACAGTTAAAACAGCAAAATACAAAACCCCCAGGTACAGTTCAGAAATTAGACAACGTGACACCCCAGGACAGCGGCTAAAGCGGAACATGGGAGGACCTACTCACCGAAGGCCTGCTTAAACAAATAAGTTTTGCAGGCGCGTCTAAACGGGAGCAGGTCCTTTATAGCCCGCGTTCCAGCCGGGAGGGCGTTCCACAGCGTAGGAGCTATAACGGAGAACGCCCTCCGGCGAGTAGATGTCAGTTTAGCCAATTTCGCCGAGGGTATCTCTAACAAATTAGCATCCTCGGAGCGTAGTGATCTCAGGGGACAGTATGGGGTGAGTCGGTCCCTCAAGTACGCTGGCCCCAGGCCATGCAAGGCCTTAAAGGTAAGAACCAACACCTTGAAGGAGATCCGGTGCTCGATTGGGAGCCAGTGCAGATCCTGCAAAACAGGTGTGATGTGGCGGCCTGCTGGGGTCCCAGACAGGAGCCGGGCAGCAGTGTTCTGCACCAGCTTGAGCTTCCGGGTCGCCGACAAAGGAAGACCAACGTAAAGCGCGTTACAGTAATCCAGCCTTGAGATGACCGTAGCTTGGATCACCGTGGCCAGGTCTTTCCGGGAGATATAGGGGGCCAGCCTCCGAGCCTGTCGCAGATGAAAAAAAGCAACCTTGCTGACCGCGGAGACCTGGGCCTCCATGGTCAGCTGGGAGTCCAGATGGACCCCCAGGCTCTTAACGGAAGGCGATGGGCATAGCGCCACACCGTCCAGGGTCGGAAGCTGGACATCTACACCACCCGAGCGGCCCGACCACAAGATCTCCTTCTTCGCCGGATTCACCCTCAACCTACTGGCTCGCAGCCATCCAGTAACGGCCTCGAGGCAGTTGATGGCATTGGAGCATTGCTTCAGTGCTGGTGGTCTTTGCTTCTTCCAGCACACTGACATTTGTCCGCCTGCGAGCGTAATAGTGCTCCATGCAGTCATGCTGGCCACATGACCCTGGAGGCTTAGAAATGGAGATGAGCACCCCCCCCCCCCCGAGTCGGACTCTACTGGAATTAATGTCAAGGGGAAACCTTTACCTTTAAACTGTAAATCCCTGGGTGGAACCATGACAGTTAAATAGTGCTATCATTGTATAGTATGAAAGGAGCCTGGTTTGCACTGGGTGTTTCTAGCCAGTATGCACAATCGGTGGCGTTTCTCTATTTTTAAAACTTTTTGGTAAGGTAAACCCAAAGTACTTAATAATAATAATAATCATCATCATCTTTATTCATAACCCACCACCATCTCCCCAAAGAGGACTCGGGGCTGCTAACATGAGGCCAAGCCCAAAATAATACAACATGATAAACACAGAATAACAAAATTACATCAAATAAATATGCAATAACAAATAAAATAAAGAATATAAAATAACATAATAAAATCGAACACAAAGGTCGGGCCAAATATATGAGGTAAAAGGTTAAAAGGTTAAAACCCTGGGCGAGATAGGGATAAAAGTGCATTTATAAGAAAGCCCAAAGGGAGGAGCAGTGGGATTTGGCCTTGATAGGGAATGGGGAGAAGGAAGGTGCTTTATTTCGAGGGCAGCTGTTAGATGGAAACAACCAGATGGGTTGAGTGGTCACTCTCCGAAGGCACATTGGAAGAGCCAAGTTTTAAAATCTTTCTTGAAACCAGCTAGCATAGGGGCTTGCCTGATCTCGCTAGGTAACGAATTCCTGAAACTCTGTTCACCCTTGATACAGAAGGTCTTTGCTCGAAACCCTCAACAACCACACTAAGTCTGTGAAGACGCGCCTGGGGTCTTTGACTTAGAATAGGAACAAGGACGTGACATTTCTTCCCAGGGGACTTCTTCTTGCCTTCCCATAGAGAACTGGAACTCTCAAGGACCAAACCAGTCACTTTAGATAACTCAAACAGGCTTTATTGTTCACAAAAGGAGTTATCTTGTTGAGGTATTAAACTTAGTTCTCCAAACAGGGGTAAAATAAAATATACATTACAGTTCTTTAGTTGTTTGGGTCCAGGACGCTTTCAGCCGGATGGCTTTCCAAAATTCTCTCTCTCAATGGCTTTGAGGTGAGAACTCTCTTAGCCCCGGTCAAATGGCCTATATTGAAGGCACAGAGCCTTCCTCTTGGTGTCAAATGACTAGTTGAAGGCGCTTGAGATTCCACAGTCCCATCCAGGTATGCTGGATATGCAGAATGAATCCAAGATATGAAGAATTGGTGCTAGAGAATGCCTGACTGAGGCCTGGCTGGCAAACCCTCTAACACGTCCTCTTCTGTAGAGATGCAGGCAAAATCTAAAGAGAAAGCTAGATTTCCAAAGTCTCAAGGGGGAGAAAAAACAAACTTAACGATGATTGACAGCTCTAAAGAACCAATCAATGCAACCAAAACTTAACAACACTAAACAGACTAGCTGAAACATAATCCAATAGTTTAAACCTTGCAACTTAAAGTCTTATACACAGGTGGCATCAGCCACGCCTTCACAAAGTCAACGTATTGGCGTCCTTAGGGAGGTGTAATGGGAATGGGCTGCATTCGGTGATGCCATCAGATATGATGACATCAAAATGACTGTTGTGAAGTCTTAGCTCTGCCTTTTCCTCTCCTCTGGTTCAGTTCCCCCTGTTTATACGAGGGCGGGTCAATAAGTTCGTGACTTTTTGAATTTCCCACCTCTTAACTGAAAGGGCAACACTGCTCCTGTCAGCAGGCACCTGTCAGTTGACTCCTGTCAAAATTTGAACAAGCTGCGTCATTTAGTTTGTGTTTGACAGCCATTGATAGTGGACTACCGTGTGATTTGAGGAGAAAATGGAAAAAAGGGAATTTCGTGTGCTCATTAAGCATTATTTTTTGCGGAAAAAACCCATCACTCAAACAAAGGCTGAGCTTGATAAATACGATGGGGACTCTGCACCATCAATTTCAATGGTAAAAAGTGGTTTACTGAATTTCGTTGTGGCCGTACAAGCACGGAAGATGCCGAACGTTCTGGACGCCCAGTTGAGGTCTCTACACCCGAAACAATTGAAAAAAAAACAATATGGTGTTGGCTGATCGGAGATTGAAAGTGCGAGAGATTGTGGAAGCCATAGGCATCTCACATGACTCAGTGGTTTCAATTTTAAATGATCACTTGGGTATGAGAAAGCTTTCCGCAATGGGTGCCGCGTTTGCTCACAATTGACTACCTTCAAAAGGGTAAAACAATCAATGGCGAATATTATGCCAACTTATTGGGTCGATTTAATGAGGATTGGGGGAACGACCGCATTTGGCCAAAAAAAAAGTTCTTTTGCACCAGGACAATGCAAGGGTGCACACATGTGCAGTTGCCATGGCAACAATCCATGAATTGGGATACAAATTGCTTCCTCATCTGCCTTATTCTCTGGATTTAGCCCTGAGTAACTATTTCTTGTTTCCAAACCTGAAGAAATGGCTCGGCGGAAAGAGATTTGACTCCAACAATGAAATTATCTCACAAACAAATACCTATTTTGATGATCTTGACAAATCTTATTTTTTGGAAAGGATAAAAAAATTGGAGAAACGTTGGACAAAGTATATAGAGCTCAAAGGAGACTACGTTGAAAAATAAAATGATTTTTAATCCAAAAACCTGTGTTTCCTTCAAAAAGTTACAGATTTATTGACCCGCCCTCTTAGTTCTCCCAATAGTGTAGATATAGTTTCCTTTGTATTAGTTTTTGGATGGAGAATAAACCACCCCAGAAGCCAGCCTTAGTTACATTTTGCCTGTATAGAGCTTTCTTGCTAGACTCCTCCCTTTTTCTGAACCAGTGCTACATAGAACAGAGGCTTGAGTATTTTCTGGTAACCCTGGGCCCAAGCAATCCAAAAACAAGCATCCTTAGCACCTGCATTCAGCAGTATTCTTATACCATCAGTCCCAGAGACAACAGAAGCTTTTGACCAGCTTAAGCTTCACAAGAAAGAAAATTGAGACCGTTTATAAGCAACAGTTTGTAAACCGTTGCTTTGCACCAGAGGCAGCAAAGGCTCCTTTTGTAATGTACTGTTTTAAGTTACCTTATAATAGTTCCGGGTGGAGTTAACCCTTTATTCATCTTGCTTTCAGTAAACTCATTTTGGTTATCTTTTCACCTTGCCTAAAGTGCCTCTCTGTGTTAAAGGTCTCAGTCTTAACAGAAGGTATACAGATAGCCCCCGAGTAAAGCCAGACATCCAAAGGCTCGGGCGTGCCATCACAACTGTCTATAAACTTTTTAAAACTATGCAACTATGTTTTAACATCTGGGTTGCAATTCCTCAGGTCGAAATCAGTTAAATTCAACAGGCTACCTACAAAAGATGTCGAAAGGCCTGCCTTGACCCGGGCAGGCCTCGAACTCATGACCTTCTGGTCAGTAGAGATCTATGCAGCTGACATTCAGCTAGCTGCGCCACATTCCCGGTGCTAAGATAAGATGATAAGCAAGATAAGAAGGGTTAAAAGGCATGATCATCAAATTTGCAGATGACACCAAATTGGGAGGGATAGCTAAAACCCCAGAAGACAGGATCAGAATTCAATACGATCTTAATAGATTAGAGAGATGATTGGCCAAAACTAACAAAGTGAAGTTCCACAGTGATAAATGCAAGATACTCCACTTAGGCAGAAAAAATGAAATGCAAAGATACAGAATGGGGGACGATGCCTGGCTCAACAGCAGTATGTGTGAAAAAGATGTTGGAGTCCACGTGGACAGGAAGGTGAACCTGAGCCAACAATGTCATGCTGTAGATTTTAAAAAATTGGGATTTAGGCCTGCATAAATAGGAGTCTAATGTCTAGATCCAGAGAAATCATGCAAACCCCCCCCCCCCCATTCTTCCTTCAGACACTGCAACTTAAGGGAGATGCTGACAAGATGGAATATGTCCAGAGAAGGGCAACTAAAATGATCAAGGGTCTGGAGAACAAGCCCTATGAGGAGCGGCTTAAAGAGCTAGGCATGTTTAGCCTGTAGAAGAGAAGGCCGAGGGGAGACATAATGAGGGCCATGGATAAAGATGTGAGAGGAAGTCATAGGGAGGAGGGAGCAAGCTTTTTTTCTGCAGCCCTGGAGACTAGGATGCGAACAATGGCTTCAAACTACAGAAAAGCAGATTCCACCTGAACATTAGGAAGAACTTCCTGACTGTTAAGCAGTGGAACTCTCTGCCCCAGAGTGTGGGGGAGGCTTCTTCTTTTGAGGCTTTTAAACAGAGGCTGGATGGCCATCTGTCGGGGGTGCTTTGAATATGACTTTCCCTCTTCTTGGCTGGAGGTTGGATTAGATGGTCTATGACAGTGGTTCTTAACTTTTCTAATGCCGTGACCCCTAAATACAATTCCTCATGTTGTGGTGACCCCCCCAAGTATATTTTTGTTGCTACGTCATAACTGCGTTGGCAAGCGCGCGAGGGAAAGAGGGATGGAAGCACACGCCCAGGTGCCAGTGGATGTGTGCTCCCAGGACCTGTTCCCCACGCACTTGCCAATGCCAGGGTGACAAAGCCCCCAGATGGCCTTGGCCATGTGGGGAGCCTGTGCACTTGCCCTTCACCCCCTCCAAAGCTGGCAGGGCGAGCAGCGTGCTTTCTCCCATGCGTGCCTTTGCCTCCAAGCTCCTCCTCCTGACTCCCTGCAGGAAGAGGAGGAGGAGCCAACCAGGAGCGCCTGGCTATTTGGCTCGCACACAAGCCGGCAGCCATTTTGGATAGGCAGAGGGGGCGGGGCCAACCAAGGTGGCTTCGCGACCCCCAGAAAATGGTCCCGCGACCCCTTTGGGGGTCGGGACCCCCAGGTTGAGAACCGCTGGTCTATGAGGTCTCTTCCAACTCGATGAATCTTTATTCTATGATAATGTTTGGTAAAGTTGAAGACAGTAGGAAAAGAGTTGGGAACATGATACAGTGGATTGAAAGATTATTTCTATATTTCTTTTGTGTATGTGAATTAAATTGTATGCTATTACTGTTCCATAGCACTGTTCTGCAGGTCTGAGAAATCAAAATGACTTGATTGTTCCTGAGCATCTGATCAGATCATGTGATATGAATAAACATAACAGTTTAAATAATGTACCAGTTGTGCTTTTAGATAGGTATGCTGCCAGTGAAAAGACAGTGAAGTGCAGTGCTTTGAATAGTGAACATGGATTACAGGAACCCAGTGTTTGAATCCCTGCTTATCTATGGGATCTGCTGATTGACCTTGAGCAAGTCAGACTTCGAATAAATCTTGCCAAGAAAACCCTATGATAAGATTGCCATAGAGTAGATAGAGTAAGTACACACACAAAAAACAATGAAACCCCAAAATTGATATATTTCCAAAGTGGTCGTTTCTGACACTTACTGGTTGTTCTGATTTTCAAAGTCTCTTGTTTTTAAAGTTGTACAATGCAGAACACTGGAGCGGCCCTCCTCACTGCGTAATCTTTTTACCATAACGATTGCTGTTTAATCTTTACTGTACTTCACTGTCAGGGGATTAAAGATTGCCTTGTTGATGAACTCTGCTGTTTTTCAATGACGAATCCATCATTCCATCAATTGATGGATCATTGCTTGCACATCCACTTGTACAAATGGAAGTGGATTTCTTTCTTGCAGCTCTGCTTGGCCCCACTGTGTGACCTTGGGCACTCTTAGTCTCAGAAAACCCTAGGGTTGCCATAGGTCAGGGCTGCCCAGGAAGTCGTTCGCGATCGACTGGTCGATCCCAGGACCGAAGGAGGTTGATCCCAGCCAGATGAGGTACTTCTAGAGTGGGCGGAGCCAGGCCGCACCAAGCCCCGCCCCCTCTCCAGCTTCAGCGCTACCACAGCTTCTCCAGGCTTGAGGAGGGTAGTACAATCCAATACACAATAAGAATATGCCACTATGCAAACTGCTAATAGACAACGCTAAACCATATATATTTAACGGGGCGGACCTGTATGCTGCAGTAATGACAAGGCGTATTGTAGCAAAAAGTATCAAAATGTATTCTAAATAATAGCAGTGCTATATATCATAACAATATCACTTTTAGTGCAATGTATTCCATATATCACAAATAATAATCAGTACTACAATGCCCTTACAAACAATCAATGGTCTATATCGACGCATACATAGAGTCTGTGTACCCCTATGTGTACCCACCATTGGCTTGGCACTACCCTCCTCTAGCCTGGAGAAGCTGTAGTAGCGTTAAAGCCAGAGGGAGGAGGGGGGCGGAGCCATGCCGTGCCAAGCCCCGCCCCCTGCCCTGGCTTCAGCGCTACCACAGCTTCTCAGGCTTGAGGAGGTAGTGCCAAGCCAGTAGTGGCTATCTATGCCACCACTGGCTTGGCACTACCTTCCTCTAGCCTGGAGAAGCTGTAGTAGCATTAAAGCCAGAGAGGGGAGGGGGCGGAGCCAGGCCGCACCAAGCCCCACCCCCTCTCCCGGCTTCAGCGCTACCACAGCTTCTTCAGCCTTGAGGAGGGTAGTGCCAAGCCAGTAGTAGCTAGCTATGCCACCACTGGCTTGGCACTATCCTCCTCTAGCCTAGAGAAGCTGTGGTAGCGTTAAAGCCAGAGAGAAGCCAGGCCGCACCAAGCCCCACCCCTCTCCCAGCTTCAGGTACCACAGCTTCTTCAGCCTTGAGGAGGGTAGTGCCAAGCCAGTAGTAGCTAGCTATGCCACCACTGGCTTGGCACTAGCCAAGCCTGAGAAGCTGTGGTAGAGCTAAAGCCAGAGCCCCCGCCCCCCGCCCCTCCCCCTGCTCTGCCCTGCTTCTCGGTAGATCTTTCTGACTTGGTTTTATTATAAGTAGCTCGCATGCTGAAAAAGTGTGGGCACCCCTGCCGTAAATTGTGATGCCCACAACAACAGCAGACTGCCCTTCTAATCCCCAAAAGACCTTGAGGTGGGAAAGGCATGGCCTTTTCCTCAAAATGTGCATAACCCTAGCCTCAAGGAATTTCATTAGAATTAGCATAGTTGTTGCTTTGCCTCCTTTAACTTTCTCAGATATTTTTTTCTGGAGCAGGAACCTTCAAATTCATCTCACAGTTTTCACTTGAAGTGGCATTTGTTGGTCACACTCCAGTAATATCCCTGCAGAGACTCCTTCCTCCACAGACACATTTAGCTAAATGCAAAAGTTATTGGCTGAAATTTTCTTCCTCTGCAAATCTAAATGGATGCTTGCACTTATAAAAAACAGTATTTATTTATTGTATCAGAAGTGAACCGAGGGTACAGTTGTAATGTATTTAAAAAACACAAAGTTTTTAAAACTTGGCATTATACTAAATATCCTTTGACCAGTCGCTGGCTACTTGGAGTGCCTCTGGTGGTGCTATAAGAAGGTCCTCCGTTGCGCATGTGGCAGGGCTCAGGCTGCATTGTGATAGATGGTCTGTGGTTTGGTGGGGGATGCTCATCTCCATTTCTAAGCTGATGAGCCGACGTTGTCCATAGATGCCTCCTAGGTCATGTGGCCGGCATGACTGCATGGAGCGCCATTACCTTTCCACTGGGGTCAGACACAACTAGACTTAATGTCAAGGGGAAACCTTTACTACGTGTGCACAAACATGCATAAAGCACTCCTCCAAAGATATCTCAGCATATAAGGGTTTCCAGATTCAAATCTTCCTTTTCAACCAACTAACATCTCAGGAACATTTGAGAATTGAAAGGGGGGCTGCCCTGTGAGATTGCTATTTCCACTATTAGTGATGAGAAATAACAGTTCTGTAGGCAAAACTATAATCAACTTTCTATATTTATTGGGATTAGGGTCACAAGATCCCTGGAAAGAGAAAAACCACAAATTAAAAATTGCTTTTCTTCAACCTGAAAAAATATCTTTGTAAAAATCAGAGCTTTCCAAACATTTAATTTGTGTGTGTGTGTGTGTGTGTGTGTGTGTGTGAGAGAGAGAGAGAGAGAGAGAGAGAGAGAGAGAGAGAGGCAGGCGACTTGAGAAACTGCAAGTCATTTCTGGTGTGAGACACACCTTTTGCATATGTATCATTTCGCAACACAGTAATTCAGTTTTACTAGCAAACCGACAGTGAAACCAAAACATTATGAGAGATACGGACACATAGATTAATTGTAATAACAAAATGTATGGGTGCCTAACATAACTCATGAAAACCTATTATTTATGTATATTTTTACAAATATGATGTATTGCGTATTTCACACAGACTCGGGTTTCTCATTACGTTTTCTGAACACACCTACAAACAGCAGCTTCCTAATGTTTTATTGATTTTATGCTGTAAACACACCTACAAAATCAGCATAAATAAATAAATAAATAAATGTATTGAGATGTATAGTTTGGAAAACTCTGCTTTAGGTTCTCTAGAATAGAATTGTAGCGGAGGAGCTAGAGATGCCTAGAGAGCAGATGTAATCAAATCTGTGAATAATCAAATCTGCAAAAGTCAAAGCTGTGAATGTGGAGGACCTACTGTGGATGGAGAGAGGTCAAAGCACCTGACTTCTAGTGAGACGCTGTGATACCATTGTCCCTCTACTACAAAAAGTGGCAGGGAAATACTGATACCAGATCGTTTAGGACAGGGCTGTCCAACTTCTACCCAACCTGTCGCCGGAATTCCGGTCACTGATGACCTGGGGGGCCGAAGGGTCTGCCTCCGCCCCCGGCTCCACCCCCGCCCCACCCCAGCTCCGCCCCCTCCCCCTCCCCTTAACATAAGGGGAGAGGGAGAGAATGGAACACATGGGGGGCATACATAAACCATTCCATATATTTAATATTAACATAAGGGGAGAGGGAGAGAATGGAACACAATGGGGGCATAAATAAAAAATTCCATATATTTAATATTAACATAAGGGGAGAGGGAGAGAATGGAACACAATGGGGGCATGAATAAAAAATTCCATATATTTAATATTAACATAAGGGGAGAGGGAGAGAATGGAACACAATGGGGGCATAAATAAAAAATTCCATATATTTAATATTAACATAAGGGGAGAGGGAGAGAATGGAACACAATGGGGCATGAATAAACAATTCCATATATTTAATATTAACATAAGGGGAGAGGAGAGAATGGAACACAATGGGGGCATAAATAAAAAATTCCATATATTTAATATTAACATAAGGGGAGAGGGAGAGAATGGAACACAATGGGGGCATAAATAAACAATTCCATATATTTAATATTAACATAAGGGGAGAGGGAGAGAATGGAACACATGGGGCATACATAAACCATTCCATATATTTAATATTAACATAAGGGGAGAGGGAGAGAATGCACAATGGGGGCCAATTCCCATTAACATAAGGGGATTCAGGACCTTCCCAAACGAAGGATCCAGGAGAAGCCGATCCACGAGACAGGCCACGACTGACCGAGCCAGGTGCCGAAGAAGGTCTGTGTGGGCCTCAGGGATTCAGTAGCCGAGATTTCGGCAACAGGAGGAGTATCGCGAGACTACGCGAGCCACACGGGATTTCGTTCTCAACGCAGGCGTGATCTTGCGTTGAGAGCGAAATCCCGTGTGGCTCGCGTAGTCTCGCAATACTTGCTCCGAAACCCGGAAGTGGGTAATTTTTTTATTTTTTTAAATTTAATTTACTTTTCTTTTCTTATTTTTTTATTAAAAAGATGAGGGGGCCGGAGGAAAGGGGCTGGGGGGCCGTGTACGGGCCCCGGGCCGCCAGCTGGACAGCCCTGGTTTAGGAAATAAGAGGGTGTAGACTTTCCTTTCCAGTGACACCAACCGTTTTCACACCACCATTAGCAGTGTGATATATAGCCATCATGTTTAGCAGCCATTAATCCCCTGATCCTCCATGAATGTCTTTAATCCCTCTTTAAGCTCTTCAAGGTGGTGGCCAGCACTAGAGTTTGTTGTAGGAAATTGCTCCGTGTAACTGCTGCGTGATGAAATCCTTCCTTTTATCTGCCCTGAATTTTCAGTACTCAAGGATGAATTGTGGTTTTGGTATCTTTGCATACATATATACATATTTGTATATACCTAGGTAATATTCCCCATTCATTCATGCCTTTCTTCCAAAATTAAATCTGTATTTCTTTTCCCTAAGTCAGTGTTTCCAAACCTTTTTTGAGCCGCGGCACATTTTTTACATTTGCAAAATCCTGGGGCACACCACCAATCAAAATGACAAAAAATGACACTCTAACACAGTAATACATATAGTTAATATGTTTTTAATGTATTTATACACTCAGTATGAAACCTGGGCCTGTTTCAATGAACACAACATAGCAGGAATGGCAGAAAGACACAAACTTCCCACACAGAACTCCCATAACCAAGAGAAAAAACTGTAAGAGTTTGGTGGGCATTGACCTTGAGTTTTGGAGTTGTAGTCACCTATATCCAGAGAGCACTATGGATTCAAACAATATTGGATCAGGACCAAACTTGGCATGAATACTCAATATGCCCAAGTGCGAACACAGATGGAGTTTGGGGAAAATAGACCTTGACATTTGGGAGTTACAGTTTCCGGGGTTTATAGTTAACACACAATCAAAGAGGATCCTGAACTCTTGCAACAACGGAATTGAACCAAACTTGGCATATTGAACTCTCATTACCAACAGAAAGTACTGAAAGGGTTTGCTTGGGAATTGACCTTGAGTTTGGAAGTTGCAGTTCACCTACACCAGAGAGCACTGTGGACTCAAACAATGTTATGTTATGTTGTTGTTTGTTTTCTATCCAGAATCACAATGTTGGAAGGAGGCTCACCACTTTAAGGTCCCTAAAACAGGCATGGGAAAACTTCGGCCCTCTGGGTGCTTTGGACTTCAACTCCCACCATTCCTAACAGCCTGAGGCCCTTTCCTGCTTAAGTGGCTGAGGGGAGAAAGGAAAAGGGCCCGAGGCTGCTAGGAATGGTGGGAGTTGGGAGTCCAAAACACCTGGAAGGTCCAAGTTTGCCCATGCCAGCTTTCGACAGAGACCTCTTCCTCCCCCTTCCCCTTCGCGCCCTTTCTTCCCCCTCCTGCCGAACCCTTATTTTTTCTTCTCCACTGCCGCTTCTGCTGCCATTTTGATCCGAGGGGGCAGCGTGAGCATGTTCAGGAGGGGAGGGGGAAGGGAGGAAGATGTGAGCCGTGCGGGCGCTACTGCGCAGACTCACCCCAGAGCAAAGCGAGGCAAAGCGAGCAGAGCGAGGCTGGGAAGAAGGGAGCCCGAGTGGAGAAGAAAAAGTGTTTGGCAGGAGGGAGGACAAAGGGTATTGGAGGTTCCGATTTCCCACGGCACACCTGATGATTGCTCACGGCACACTAGTGTGCTGCGGCACGCTGGTTGGGAAACACTGCCCTAAGTAATAGCCTCCCCCACACAAAGCAGCTTCATAGATCTGCTGGAAAGGGAGTTCACAATTTAGCAAAGTGCATCATTTGTAAACTGTACCTTTGTGAAACTCAGAGAGGCCTTGTTTACATTAGGAAGGTGCTCTGTTTACCTTCTCCATGACAGAAGGGAAGGTCACTCCAGAATAAGTAAGGTTAGCACGTAGAAAAGGGCAGCGTCATTGTTACCGAGCACAATATCTTTCAGTAACATTTATTGTTCAATTTCAATTTTATATATTTATTGCTCAATTTTATATACCGCCACTCCCCGAGGGCTCGGAGCAGTTTACAAAGATCAATACAATGACTAATAACAGTTAAAACTAAATTTAAAATCAAATTAAGACCAAGTTACAATTCAAAGGCCTTTTGGAACAGATATGTTTTGCATGCCCTTCAGAAGGCAGGCAATTCCCACATGGCTCGGACTTCGGCAGGCAATGCATTCCAGAGAGTGGGGGCCACGATCGAAAAGGCTCTACGCCTAGTGGCAGTCAGACAGAAGATCTTGGGATTGGGAACCTCCAACAGATTTTTATCTTCAGATCGGAGTGATCTCTGGGGTTGATAGAGGGAAAGGCGGTCCCTCACTAGCAATGAATTTTTTTGGTAAGAACATTGAGAAGAACATTTATTTGGCATTGGTTTTTATAGGCAGCTGCCCCTTCCATCAGAGGCATCTCATGACATCAGCTGCTGTTCACAAAAAGTTCAGCCTGATGAAATGTGTGTGTATTTAAGGAGCTCTAATAATCTTTTTTTGTTGTTGCTGTGAGAGAGTAAGGCGGTATCTGCACTGAAGAATTCATTCAGTTTGACACTACATGAGCTGCCATGGCTCAATGCCATGGAATTCTGGGATATGTAGTTTTGTGTCAACAACAACAAAACTTTATTACGGTCACTGACCAGCACAAAGTGGGCACAAGCGCCCTAAGAGGAGAAGGACAAGTTTTGTGTCAAAAAGCTCTGGTGCCATAAGTAAAGGCTAGTCGTGTCCGGCTTTGGGGGGTGGTATTCATCTCCATTTCTAAGTCGAAGAGCTAGCATTGTCCATAAACACCTCCAAGGTTATGTAGTCAACATGACTGCATGGAGCACCGCTACCTTCCTGCTGAAGCAGTACCTATTGATATATTCACATTTGAATGTTTTCAAACTGCTAGGTTGACAAAAGCTGGGCCTAACAGTGGGAACTCATGCCACTCCCCAGATTTGAACCGCTGACCTTTCAGTCAGCAAGTTCAGCAGCTCGGTGGTTTAACCCTCTGCGCCACCGGGGGCTCTACAAACTACAAATCTCAGGATTCCATAAGACGGAGGTATGAGAGTTAACGTGGTGTCAAATTGCTATAATTTTGCAGTGTGGACAGTCTGGAAGATGACTGCTCCCTTGGAGAGAACACACTAACTTTCCTACTAATTTTCCTTTCTCCGCATTCAGTGAGGATAGTTCCAGGCAGGGTTTTCATTTTGTATTCAGCCTCATTTCAATAAGGTGCAACTGATGTCTTTCCTTTGTAATGCTCTAATGTTTCCCTGCCATTTTTTAACTTTTAATTCACCTCCTTTAACTTTAATACTTCCACTGTAGAATTAATGTAGTATGATACCCCTTTAGCTATTTTGACTCAATGCTATTGGATCCCGGGACGTGTAATGTTTCAAGGCCTTTAGCCTTCTCTATCAATGAGTGCTGGTGTTTCACCAAACTACAAATCCCCTGATTCCATAGCAGTGTTTCCCAACCAGTGTGCCGTGGCACACTAGTGTGCCAAGAGCGATCATCATGTGTGCCGTGGGAAATTGGAACCACCAAAACTCTTTCTTCCCCCTCCTGCCGAACACTTTTTCTTCTCCACTCGGGCTCCCTTCTTCCCAGCCTCGCTCTGCTCGCTTTGCTGTGGGGCGAGTCTGCGCAGTAGCGCCCGCATGGGTCACGTGTTCTGGACTCCCATGCCTGTTTTCCCATGCCTGTTTTAGGGACCTTAAAGTGGTAAGCCTCCTTCCAACATTGTGATTCTGGATAGAAAACAAACAACAACATAACATAACATTGTTTGAGTCCACAGTGCTCTCTGGGTGTAGGCGAACTACAACTTCTAAACTCAAGGTCAATTCCCAAGCAAACCTTTTCAGTACTTTCTGTTGGTAATGAAAGTTCAATATGCCAAGTTTGGTTCAATTCCATTGTTGCAAGAGTTCAGGATGCTCTTTGATTGTGTGTTAACTATAAACCCCAGAAACTGTAACTTCCAAATGTCAAGGTCTATTTTCCCCAAACTCCATCTGTGTTTGCATTTGGGCATATGAGTATTCATGCCAAGTTTGGTCCTGATCCAACATTGTTTCAGTCCACAGTGCTCTCTGGGTGTAGGCGAACTACAACTCCAAAACCCAAGGTCAATGCCCACCAAACTCTTATAGTCTTTGATCTTGGTTATGGGAGTTCTGTGTGGGAAGTTTGTGTCTTTCTGCCATTCCTGCCAGGATATCTATGTTGTGTTCATCGAAACAGGTCCAGGTTTCACATTGAGTGTATAAATACATTTAAAAACATATTAACTATAAGTATTACTGTGTTAGAGTGTCATTTTGTGTCATTTTGGTTGGTGGTGTGCCCCAGGATTTTGTAAATGTAAAAAATGTACTGCGGCTCAAAAAGGTTGAAAAACACTGTTCCATAGCATTGAGCCATGACAGTTATAGTGGTATCAATTCATTTTTCAGAGTAGATGCGCCCCAAGAAAGACACTTAGTGGTCCACGAAATCTAAAAGACACAAGGTGCAAGAAATGGGGTTGGTAGACTGTGGGTGGCGGTAGATTGAAGTGCACAGGATTAAATGCAGTCTTGTATCGTAATTGCCTATGTCTTCAAACTGGATAGATGCCATAGGCTTGGCATAGATAGATGGATAGATGCCATAGACCTGGAGAAAAGGCTTGCTTTGTCATTTGAAATGGAGGAACAAAATGGCTTTTGTTATATTGTCTTTGTTCCCACTCAGGTTACGGCCGAGGGAGGGTCACTTTTTGTCTACATAGACTTCCTATGAGATCTAAAGCAAAATGCAGGTGCCCCTGGGATCGTAACACTGTCATGTTATTTCCTTTGTATGCTCTGCTAGAGCCAGTGTTGTGCTCAAGTTCTGGAGAGCTGGGTTTTGAATTCCTTCTCGGCCGTGGAAACTCATGGCTGAGTCATACTCTCTTAGCCTTTGATGACGGCAATGGAAAGCCTCCTTTTCATAAATCTTTCCAAGAAAACCCCAGGATAGTCAGAATCAACTTGAAGGCGCATGAGTAACAACAAATGCTATTTTGCCATGTGCTAATATACTTTTTCTGAATGCAGTTTGTGTTCAGGTGCTTGCATTAAATCCGTTCCTCTTCGCTGGTCCTTTCCTTCTTTATTTCTTTCTCCTCCTCCTCTGCTTCTTCCTGTTTTCTCCTTTGCTTTATCATTTTCCCCCCTATTCTCTCAGGATAGGTTGGTGGCCCAAAAAGCCTTTACGGGAGGGAGGGATTGCAACAAATTCCTGCTTGGTAGCTGACCATCAAGTTGGAATTGCTGCACAATCCTTTGGGAACATTTGTTTGAAAGTGTCCAGAATGAGAGACAATGAAGAAGAAACAGGTGGCTGAAGGCAGAAGTAAACTTGAGGAGGCATCATTGTCTCTGGGAATTTGATGTGGGGAAGCAACTGCTTGATAGATGTGCTTCTCTACACTGAAGTACTGCCATAAAATGTTTTGCTGCATAGTGCTAAGTGTATGTAGGCTCCCATAGAAAGAAGGAAGCCTGAGAGGAAATAGACCTTTGCTCCCATAGGAGTTTCCTTTGGGAATTGTTGTATGGATAGTGGATGCATCTACAACAGTGTTTCTCAACATGCGGGTCAGGACCCCTGGGGGGTGGTGTCACAAGGGGTATCAGAGAGGTCACCAAAGACCATCAGAAAACACAGTATTTTCTGTTGGTCATAGAGGTTGCGCGTGCAAGCGTGACACACCTCGCGTCAAGAACAACAAGCAGACACAATAGGTTGGATGAAAATGGCCACAACTCATTTATTGAAAACAGGAACGAAGGGTCGTGCAGCCCCCACGAATGTCCAAAGGCGTTAGCAAGCCTGGGGTGCGAGCGGCCCAATGTCTGTCCACGGAAACTCGACACCCCAGGGGGCCTGTGCGTTATCCCCTACCAACCAAGGGGCGATAAGCCAACCTGATCCAGGGGCCATGCCACACGCCAAACACGGAGTTGCAACAAAGAACGCCACAAAAACATGACACCATGAACGGAGTAACAATAAAGAGCAGGAAAACGAAAAGGACACCAACAAGCAATGCAATAAGTTGGGGGGTGGGTGGGAGGCAAAACAAGACAGCCTCCGAATGAGGCCAGGCGGTCCCGGGCAGCCTAAGTAAGCTGCCCTGGAGGAAGTGCGGGCCGGCCGGAAACAGAGAAGGGGCGGGGTGGAGCCAGCCCCCTCATTGGCCGGCCGGCTTTGGTGGCGGGAAGCTTTCCCTCCACCCGGGGGCTTCTGGGGTAAAGAAGTCCCCTCAAGCAAACAAGATGGCGGGAGGGCAACGCTGCCCCGCAACCCGCTTGGCCAGTGAGTCGGCCAAGCCCATTCTGTGTGGGAAGTTTGGCCCAATTCTATAATTGGTTCAGAATGCTCTTTGATTATAGGGGAACTATAAATCCCAGCAACTACAACTCCCAAATGTCAAGTTCTGTTTCCCTCGAAATCCACAAGTGTTCACATTTGGGCATATTGAGTTTAGTCCAGATCCATCATTGCTTGAGCCTACAGTGCTCTCTGGATTTAGGTAAACTACAACTCCAAAAGTCAATGTCAGTGCCCACCAAACCCTTTTAGTCATGGGAGTTCTGTGTGCCAAGTTTGGTTTAATTCCATCATTGGTGGAGATCAGAATGCACGTTGAATACAGGTTAACTATAAATCCCAGAAACAACAACTCCCAAAAGACAAAATCAACCCCCTCCCCAACCCTACCAGTATTCAGATTTGGGCGTATTGGATATTTGTGCCAAATTTGGTCCAGTGAATGAAAATACGTCCGGCATATCAGATATTTACATTATGATTCATGACAGTAGCAAAATTACAATTATGAAGTAGCAACGGAAATTATTTTATGGTTGGGGGTCATCACAACATGAGGAATTGTATTAAGGGGCTGCGGCATTAGAAAGGTTGAGAAACACTGATCTACTATGTTAAATGCAGTTTGACCCCACTTCAAATTACATGACTCAGTGGTATGGAATCCTAGAAGCTGGAGTTTAGTGAGGCACCAACACTATATATATATGGCAGAAAAGGTTAAAGATCCTGTAAAATTACCACGATTTCCCAGCATAACAGTTAAAGTGGTGCCAAATTTTAAATTCCACGGCTCAATGCTATGAAACCCCGGGATTTGTCATTTTTCAAGGGCTTGAGCCTTTTCTGCCAAAGAGTACTGGTACCTCACCAAACTACAACTCCCAGGAGTCCATAGTATTGAGCCAACCATGTTAATTAAAGTGGGGTCAAACTCCATTAATTCTATAATGTAGACACACCCAATGTTACAAGTTCAGCATGTTCAGTGTTTTATAACCAATGTTGTTTGGCTAGTAATCATTGTGTCTTCTGTCTTTCTTGGTAGTTTTATATAAAACCAAGCTGAGAGTTATATGGGAAATCTGTGACGGGATCTCTCATCTTTACAAACAACTCTCAGAATCCAGCCCAACATTCAGAGCAGTACGTTCAAATTGGCTCTTTGGTTCAGTGTGTACCGTTTTTATTTAAGCAATGGGTTAAACCCTTGTGCCGGCAGGATTGCTGACCGACAGGTCAGTAGTTTGAATCCGGGGAGATTGGGTTGAACTCCCTCTGTCAGCTCCAGCTTCTCATGCAGGGACATGAGAGAAGCTTCCGATAAGGATGGTGTAAAACATCAAACATCCGGGTGTCCCCTGGCCAACGTCCTTGGATATGGCCAATTCTCTCACACCAGAAGCGACTTGCAGTTTCACAAGTTGCTCCTAACGCGCACGCGCATACGCACACACACACACACAAATTAAGGAGATTGTCAGACATGCCTAACTCCAAAGTGCTCTTTCAAAGAAAAGAAAGAGCATTTCAATATCAAGGCTTGATAGCCGCCTGTATTGAAGCGGACACTGAGTGCCTCTGAGCAGAGTGTGTTTCCCTTGCTTCTGAGTATTCACAGCAGGTGCTGGCACAGAAGTGAGGATGCAGACTAATCTCAAAAGAAGGAAGTTTGAGCCAAGGCTGAGCTGGGGGATTCGGGGAGTTGTAATCCCAAAAGTAGGAGCCCCTGTTGGTGCAATGGGTTACACCCTTGTGCTTACAGGACTGCTGACTGAAAGGTCGGCAGCAGGGCCGTAGCCAGGATTTTGATTCGGGGGGCTGAGTTTGGTTCGGGGGGCTGAGACTGGGTGGAAGAGGGTCTACCCTAGCAAACCTTTTGTACTTGTTATCCCAATAACCCCATTAATGTGGGATATAATGAGCATGGTGATCAGATCATGATATGAATAAGCATAACAGTTTAAATAATGTACCAGTAAGGCCTTTTCGCGGACCACCCTGAGAATTTCGGGGGGCTGAAGCCTCCTTAGTCCCCCCTGGCTACATGCCTGGTTGGCATTTCAAATCCGGGGAGGGGGGTGAGCTCCCATTTGTCAGTTCCAGCTTCTCATACAGGAACATGAGAAAAGCCTCTCACAGGATGGTAAAACATCCGGGTGTCCCCTGGGCAATGTCCTTGCAGACGGCCAATTCTCTCACACCAGAAGCGACTTGCAGTTTCTCAAGTCGGTTCTCACACACACACACACACACACACACACACACAAATCCTCAAAAAGTGGTATGTCCATGCTTTTATACAGAAGCATTTCACATCTATAAGAGCCAGTGTGGTGCAGTGATCTGAGGATTAACTATGACTCCAGAGACTAAGATTCAAATCCCTGCTCTGAGCAAATTTTGTGCAAAAGAACTCCATGATACATTAACTTTAGGAGTCACCATAAGTCGGAGATGCTTTAAAAAGCGGGTAGAAAGGGATGCTTTCAACTTGAAGCATAGTGTGTGTGTGCGTGCGTGCGAGCATGTATGCATGTATATAGAAATATATGGAGAAAGAGGGGTTTATTAAAAGATGGAAGCTTGCTTCAGCAGATATGAATTAAGAATGGGAGTGCTTTGTTTGTGTGTTCCTGGATAGCAGAGGGTTGAACTGGGTGGCCCTTATGGTCTCTTCCAACTCTATGATTCTATGAGACTAGGGTTTGAATCCTCACTTGGCCATGGAAACATACTGTGTGACTTTGGGCAAGTCACGCTCTCTCAGCCCCAGCGGATGGCACAGACAAGCTCCCTCTGAACAGGTTTTGTCCAGAAAACCCCACAATATCATCATCATTTGTTCAGAAAAATCCCATGATGGCATCACTATAAATCAGAAATGATTTGAAGGCACAACAACAGCAAGAGATTCAGCATCAGGAAGGTGACATTTGGGATAAGTAAACTGTATGTCGGCCACAGCTGTTCTGCCTAACCGTCTTTTCCCTCTTCTTCTTTCTCTCTCCAGTCTGCACACGCTGTCTCGGTGCTCAGAGAATGTGCAAAGCTGCGTCCTGCGGATCCCACCGTCCCCCTCCTGGCTGCCAAGGTCTGCATTGGCCGTCTGCACTGGGTAAGCGAGCTGGCGCAGTGCTTCTTACATAAGGCATTAGGTGCCGCATTGACAGCAGCCGCACTTGAGTGCAGCTTCAAGAGAGCAGAGGCGAGAGCAGAGTGGGGGAAGAAATCCTCAACAGCTGCACAGAGATGCTGCAACCAGTTCTCCCACTCCTAAAAATGCTATTCTCGGTGCGGAAGGAGCCTTGCTTCAGACCTGTCATAAAGCTGCCTGTTCAAACTGATTTCCCTGAAAAGAATCAAAATAATTGGGTCTTTTGCCTCCTAATGACTGAGTAGCATGGTGCAAACTGTGCCCTGTGCGTGTTGATTGGGAACGGAGCCCTATGGAGCACAGTGTGGCTTAGTCCCCTATTACGTTGCGCATGGGATTGCTTTGGCGTTTGTCTACCCCATGTTAAGATTGATGAGCTTTTGTTTTTGGCTCTGATTGGTAGCTGAGTTTTGGTTTTTTTTCTTAGCACCAGAATAGCAGGCTTCCTTTTTTGTGGATTTTGGTTTTGTTTTATGTTTTTACATTTTGGTCTTGTTAATATGTACCTTCTGGTCACATCACGAGGATGGGTGGGAGAGACTTTGGTTTTTTCAAAATGATGATAATCTTCACCAGCAGAAGCAGCTACTGGTTTTTAGCATGTTCCCATTTAGCAAATTCTTTGAGCGAGATCGTGCGCCTCTTTTCAAAGCCTTCTCCACCAGGTGGCCCTGCAGACAACGCCGGCTTTCGGCAATGTTATTATTCCGAGCCAAGGCAGGAGAGAGGCACACTGCAGAGAAGGAAAATAAGAGGTTTGGCCAAGTGCTTGTGGTTGATGAATTGGCTCACTTTTAATTGATTTGACTGAATAATTAACAGGTTGAAATAAGTATTGAGGAATCACAATAACAGGTGACAAAACCATCAGGATACTTAATGCACAGTTCACCTCCTGTTGATAGCTGGACCGGCAAATAATTATTTCCTAGGATTTAATTTTTTTTAGTGTTTTAGAGTGTTGCATTGCCCTAAAGTGCATTGCTTAATGCAAAATGTGGTCTCTCTCTCTCTCTCTCTCTCTCTCTCTCTCTGTATGTACGTACGTACGTACGTACGTACGTATACCAACACACACATACAGACACATACATACACATACATACGTAGAGACATTACATTTTGCATTAACCAATGCACTTAAGAGCAATGCAACATTCTAAAACAGGGCTGCTCACACTTTTTCAGCATGCGAGCAACCAAGTCAAAATGATCTACCTACCCACTACTCAGAGAGCCATAAAAGCAAAATATTTGGAAATTTTTTCAGTGAGAGCCATATAATATATTTTAAGACTGAATTCAACTAAATAGAAGTATAATAAGCCCCTGAATTTAGTCATAATAATAATGATGATAATATTCATTCAGCCTCTGCTACTACTACTACTACTAATAGTAGTAACAACAACAACAATGGGTTCCTAGAGTAGAAGGAGACCTCCAAGGGCCATCCAGTCCAACCTCCTTCTGCCATAAGGGAAAAACACAATCATCACATTCCTCACAGATGACCATTCAGCCTCTGATAATAATAATAATAACAGCAATGGGTTCCTAGAATAGGATGAGACCTCCAAGGGCCATCCAGTCCAACCTCCTTCTGCACCTGGGTGGCGTCGGGAGCCAAACAGAGGATGTATCAGGCAACAACAGCCAGGCTACCTCTATGCGGATAGCCGCACTGATTGACTTTGCAGCTTCATGGCTACTCAGCGCTATTCAAGCTTGCTGATTCCAACATTCACATTTGCTTTACACAGACAACAACAACAACAAACTTGATTTATACCCCGCCACCGTCTCCCCAAAGGTGACTCGGGAGCTAACATGAGGCCAAGCCCAAAATTACAACAAAAATATAATACAAGTACAGCAAAATAAAATACCATCAAAATAAATACATAACATAACAAAATAAAATAAAACAGTTCCAGAAAGACATGATAGAGAAATGGGACACAGTGGGCGGGCCAAATATACTAGAAGTAAAATTGATAGAATTGATAAAACCCTGGATGAGGTAGTAGGTAGAATGTGTTTCTGAGGGAGAATGTGTTTTTGAGGGGGGAACTCAAAGGGCTGAAGAGTGGGATTAAACTTTCAATTAAGGGCGGTGGGAAAGTGCATCATGAGGACGTAGCTGTAATTGGGACAGACTAAAATGGAATATATATTCACTCGCCAAAGGCGCATCGGAAGAGCCAGGTTTTTAGGTCTTTCTTAAAAGCTGCCAGAGTCTTTCTCCCACTCTGGACATTCCACAGATATATATACACACTCCACTTGTCTCACCTCCAACAGACCTCTAAAGATGCCAGCCACAGATGCAGATTAAATGTCAGGAGAGAATGCTACTGGAACATGGCCATACAGCCCAAAAACTCGCATCACCCTAGAGGATAGATTGCTTTGATTGTATCTTCCTGCATGATAGAAGATTAGACTGGAAGACCCTTGTGGTCCCTTCCAACTCTATAATCCTTCCTTCCTTCCTTCCTTCCTTCCTTCCTTCCTTCCTTCCTTCCTTCCTTCCTTCCTTCCTTCCTTCCTTCCTTCCTTCCTTCCTTCCTTCCTCCATCTCTCGCTTTCTGTATGTAATTCAGTTAGACACTGAATTACATACACGAAGAGAGAGAGAGAGAGAGAGAGAGAGAGAGAGAGAGAGAGAGAGAGAGAGAGAGAGAGAGTTCAGAAATTCAGTTCAGTAATTCAGTTAAGCACTGATAACATACATAAACAGAGATGGGGAAAGAAAGAAATCTAAAGTTGGAAAAGAGCAAAACTTCCTTTGGTATTGCTTTCATAGCACATGTTAGGTACTATGGAAACAACACTAAAAAAGAACTATTGTTCATCTTTCAGTCTATGTTTTGAGATGCATCTGTCAAAACCCAGCCTCTGATTTGGAATTTATAACCTGGAGATGAATACTTTGGATGACTGGGTTGCTGTGAGTTTTCCAGGCTGTATGGCCATGTTCCAGAAGCATTCTCTCCTGACTTTTCGCCCACATGTATGGAAGAGGTCTCACAACTTCTGAGGATGCCTGATATATATGATGGTGAAATGTCAGGAGAGAATGCTTCTGGAACATGGCCATACAGCCTGGAAAACTCACAGCAACCCAGTGATTCCAGCCATGAAAGCCTTCAACAACACAGGAAAGATGTATTCCCGTGGTTCCCAAAGTGGGCGGTACCACCCCTTTGTGGGTGGTGAGGCAATCCAAGGGGTTCTGGGAGGCTCAGGAGAATTTGGGGGGCACTGAAGCCCTGTAAGGGGGCGGTGGCGGCATTCCAACTTGCAAGCACGCTAGTGTGCGCCTGCCAGTTGGAAACCCATGCAGGTGCTCCCTGGAAACTGCAGGGCGCCCCCCCTCCTCTTCTCAACTCTGCCCACGGCACAGTCCTGCATCACCCCTTCCAATCCAACGGGGCTCTTGGAAGGAAGGGGCGATATGGGACTGCGCCGTGGGCAAAGTTGAGGAGAGGAAGGGGGCACGCGCTGCAGTTTCCAGGCAGCGCCTACCCAGGGATTCTAACTGGCAGGCTGAGACAGTCGCACGCTTGCGAGTGTGTGCTTGCCAGTTTGTCCAGTGGAGAAGGAAAGCCTCCTGAGTCACTGAGGCATTTGCAGGCGCCTCCTGGGAGATGGCCAGGGCACAAAGGAAAATGCAAGCAGCTCTCAATTTCCAAGGTCCAGTATTCTCTATTGCTCAAGTTTAGTTCAATTCCATTGCTGCTGGGAGTTCAAAATGCTCTTTGATTATAGGTGAACTATAAATCCCAGCAGCTACAACTCCCAAATGACAAAATCAATCCTCCACAACTCCACCAATGTTCAACTTTGGGTATATTGAGTATTTGTGCCAAATTTGGCCCAGGTCCAGGGTTATTTGGGTTCAGAGTGCTCTCCAAATGTAGGTGAACTACATCTCCCCTAAATCACTGTGGATTCCTCCCAAACCCCTCCAGTATTTTCTGTTGGTCATGGGGGTTCTGTGTGCCAAGTTTGGTCCAGGTCTGTCATTCATGGGGTCTCGGCTGTGGAAGTCAGAGCTGAATTGGTCGAAGATACTGCAAATCCCATCATCCATTGTCCATACTCCCCCAAACATATTGTTTTTGTGATTAATCACTATGCTTTAATTATGTTCAATTTGTAACATTGAAAATACATCTTGCAAATTAGATATTTGCATTAGAATTTATAAGAGTAGCAAAATTATTTATGAAGTAGCAACAAAAATATGGATGGGGTCACCACAACATGAAGAACCTTATTTAGGGCTCACGGCATTAGAAAGGTTGAGAACCACTGCATTCATATATATATCTTTCTGTTTAATTGCTATTACATTTTTTAAAAAAATAATTTCTAGGGGGGCGGTGAGTAATTTTTTTTTCTTGAAAGGGGCTGGTAGGCCAAAAAAGTTTGGGAACCACTGGTGTATTCAACATATCTGAAGGGCAGATTGAAGGAGATTGAGATATGTTAGAATTACCTATATAAAATAATAACATTTTTTTAAAAATTAGTCTCATTTGCTTCCCATCATTCAGCAGCAGCAAACCTTAATGTCCTTGCCTTGGGAATACTTCATCCCTAAATATAATTATTACAGTAATCTTGTGCACTCAGAGTGTACAGTAATAATATTGGAATGAGATCATTGTAAGAGGAAGTCCAGCAAGATAGTTCCCCCACCCTCACAGTAGTATGTATTATGTAAAAAGCTGGGTGTGACCAAGTATCTGATCTAACCCTCTAACACAGTGTTTCTCAACCTCCTTAATGCCGTGACCCCTTAATACAGTTCCTCATGTTGTAGTGACCCCCCGACTATAAAATTATTTAAGTTACTACTTCATAACTTCCTTTATGTATCGCCATTGCTTTATAAGGTGCGGCCTATGGTGACATTTTATCTGCTGTTTTAATTGTGGTTTTTAACTTTTTAGCTGTGTTTTTGCTGTTTTTATGAATATGTTGTGAGCCGCCTCGAGCCATCGGGAGGGGCGGCAGACAAATACGAATAATTTTTTTTAAAGTAACTGTAATTTTGCTACTGTTATGGATTGTCATGTAAATATCTGATCTGTTGGATGTATTTTAATTCACAGGACCACATTTGGCACAAATACCTGATATGCCCAAATTTGAATACTGGTGGGGTTGGAGGGTATTGTTTTTATCATTTGGGAGTTGCAGTTGCTCGGACTTATAGTTCACCTACAATCAAAGAGCATTGTGAACTCCACCAATGATTGAATTGAACCAGTCTTGGTATACAGAACTCCCATGACCAACAGAACATACTTGGGAGGGTTTGGTGGGCATTGGCCTGGAGTTTTGGAGTTGTAGTCCACCTACATCCAGAGAGCACTCAAACTATGATGGAGCTGGACCAAACTTGGCACAAATACTCAATATGCCTAAATGTGAACACTGGTGGAGTTTGGGGGGAAATAGACCTTGACATTTGGGAGCTGTAGTTGCTGGGATTTATAGTTCACCTACACTCAAAGAGCATTCTGAACCCCACCAATAACAGAATTGGGCCAAACTTCCCACACAGAATTCCCATGACCAAAGAGAAAATACTGTTTTCTGTTGGTCTTAGGCGACCCCTCTGACACCCTCTCGCGACCCCCCTAGGGGTCCCGACCCCCAGGTTGAGAAACGCTGCTCTAACAGAAAGTGAAGAACTCTTTGGCTATGAAAATATTAAGCCTCTTCATTTTTAAAGAAGCTCAGATATGTGACTTATTCTGTGTATTTTCAGAAAGCTATAACTATATTGTTAGTTTTGGAATAAATTTATAAATGTAATTACCAGTTAGCTACAAGACTGAAATAGGGAGGAAGCAGGGAGAAGGAAAGAGCCAGAACACCACATCTCAGTGAACAGACTCACTAGATGTGCTCCTTTCCCCATCTGGTTTGATAGCTGGGCTCCCTCATTTGTATTTGTTTTATTTTTTTTTAAAAGCATCTTTGCTTTGACATGTTTTTAAAATCCTCATCGTTTTATTAATAACAGCACATTTGGAAAAGTGGGAAGCAGATTTTCATACTAGTTAATCAAGCTGCCATTTAATGTACCTTCCTGCCTTTTGCACGTGGAATAGTGGAGTTCGTTAGCAGGTGGAATGAATATTAATTGGGCAAAGCAAAGAGATGCAGAGGAGAAACTCAGGCCCTGGTGGGTCTAGTGAAATAAATTCTTAGATGACGTCATTACAGTTATAATTAAAAAGAACAATGGGCACGTGACTTTAAATGGGGCAACATGGTTAAAGGTATATAAAACCTCAGAGAATTATGGTATTATGGACCAGTGTTTTTCAACCTTTTTTGAGCCGCGGCACATTTTTTACATTTACAAAATCCTGGGGTACACCACCAACCAAAATGACACAAAATGACACTCTAACACAGTAATACATATAGTTAATATGTTTTTAAATGTATTTATACACTCAGTGTGAAACCTGGGCTTGTTTCGATGAACACAACATAGATATCCTGGCAGGAATGGCAGAAAAACACACATGAAGGTCTTGCTCAACAGCTGGGAGTTATAGTTCACCTGCAATCAAAGAGCATTTTGAACTCCACCAATGATGGAATGGAATCAAACTTCCCACACAGAACTCCCATAACCAAGAGAAAATACTATAAGAGTTTGGAGGTATTGACATTGAGTTTTGGAGTTGTAGTTCACCTATATCCAGAGAGCACTGTGGAGGAGGGAGGAAGACGTGGGGCGACTCTGCGCAGTAGCGCCCACATGGGTCACGTCTTCCTCCCTCCCCCCTACCGCAGAAGCGGCAGCGTGAGCAAAGCGAGGCAAAGTAAGCAGAGCGAGGCTGGGAAGAAGGGAGCCCGAGTGGAGAAGAAAAAGTGTTAGGCAGGAAGGGGAAGAAAGAAAGGTTATTGGAGGTTCCAATTTCCCATGGCACACCTGATGATGGCTCACGGCACACTAGTGTGCCACGGCACATTGGTTGGGAAACACTGTTATGGACCATGGAAACCAAGGGTGTCCCAGGACAGATTGAGCTTTTGCCACTGTCGCAGCAGACACCAGTTTAGAGAGCCAAACCCAATTGAAGTGTAAATAGTTTGTTTTAATATTCACAGAGTCTCTGGAGATAAGTATTTGCAAAACAAAAGCACTTAATGGTCAGTAAAAACGCTAACAAAATGTCACAATGCAGGGACTCGGCCCAGCCCCTTAATCACACACACACAGACGGTAATCAGCAAACTATTTATTGAATAATATAAAACAGGTGAAAAGGGTAATTGTCCAAAAAAGTATCAAAAATGCAATCAAAATGGTAAAGAGTTCTTAGGTAAATCCAAAGGCAAAAGCTTGACGAAAGTTCCGCAAAAACAATGCGGATCAAAACAGACTTGGTCTGTGGCAATTCAAACAAGGCAAGGTTCAAGGAATCAAGGCCCAAGAAACTTCTTGGAACACACGAGCCCCAGTCCTGGCTCCGTGGATCTTCACTCGCTTCACTCCCTTCAAATCAGAAGTGGCCGAGCAACTGAGGATCCGTTCCCACGGATCCTATACTTAATTCCCTTGGTGAGACCTACGGCGCTCTAGGCTTCTGCGCCAATCTGTGCTACGGGGCTCACTGCTCCTGTGGCGCTCTAGGCTTCGATGCCATTCCCTTCTGCTAGACTCAATGCTCCGATGCCTATCAAAGCTCCGTCCTTGCCTCCCAGCACCTGGGTCGTTATCTTCATGAGAGCCTGACTCCCTTCCAACTTCCATGGGCTCATCCCTCGCTAGCTCCCGGACTTTCTCTTGTGATCCGAAACCACCTGGTTTCTCATACTGATTATCTGAGTCAGTCTCCTCAGTGTCAGACTGACCTTCCCAGCTCTCATAACCATCAGGCCAGCCATGATCCCATTCTAAGCTCTCTGTGGGAGATGAAGGCCCAGCTACCTCATCACCCCCTTCTTCATCTACATTGTCTGCAATTGGCCCTAATGCAAGCGGGACCCCCGGGGCGGCCCCCTGCCCCCCCCCAGCACGAATGAGAACTGGGTTGCTACACAAAAGGAAGCCTTAACTGGCATGAAAACAAACAGGGAGAAAAAGCCTGCATTCAAAACGCCAAAAACTCTTTAGCAAAATCAAAGCAAAACAAACAGAAAAAGGCACGCTGGGGGCAGCAGAGAAGATGTCGTCATCAAAATCAATCCAGGGTAATCAGCATTGAAGTCATCAAAGGGTTGTCCAAGAAGGTATCCAAAAGGGCATAGGAGAGACGTAATCCAGGAGCCAGGCCAAGATCAAGGAGAGGAGATAGACATAGAAGCGAAGACACAACCCACAGTCCAACTGGAGAGCAATCCAGTGGAGTTCAAACCCCACCATAGGAAGCAGCAGAATCAGTCTGGAAACAAGGCTTCAAGATGCAAGATGACAGGATGCAAGAGTCCTAGGATCCAAAGGCAACTCCTTGCTAGCCACAGAGGTTAGTCCCAAAATGCCCACCTTTTAAGCTCACTACAAGTCAGATCCACTTGATGAGGTCGATGCCCTATCATCATCCTCAGGTGTTACTCTCCCAGCAGCTGCTGCCCTTTGACTGCCCCTCCAAGATTTCCACCTGTGGTTAAGACTTAGAACATCCCACCCATTGTCTGGTGACTCTGAGGGCCAATCCTGATCATCCGTGAATCCTACCCAGATGTCTGAACTTATGGGCTCCTCACAAGCCCTCTGAATTTCTCTTACTTGAGTCCAATCCATTTCAGTAGAAGTGTCCTCTGTACTCTGACTCCCATCATTCCCAGAGAATCCCTCAAATGTCTCAGAGTCTGTAGGTGCTGTAATTATTTGCTTGACTCTCTTGAGTTGCAAGTGTTCCTCTTCACTTGACTCACTTGACTCACGAGTAAGCCTCTTTCTGCAAACACCAGTACTCCTGTTACAAACAGCCTCACTCAGTTCCATACTCTCTCCAGATGCTGAGCCATCAGAGTCTTCTGAATCACTACTATCAGTAGCAGCTGGAGGCTCAATCACAACAGCCACTCTATGCAGAGAAGGGGAGTGTACTCATATTGACCTGTGGATAAATCAACCCGCAGGTCAACATGAGTATGAGGTTGATTTTTTGCCTACAATTTCTAGGAGTAATACGGTACTCCTGCTACAACTTCGAATTGTGTCAGATTATGGATGGGGAGGTGGCTTGAAATGGGCACTGTGATATACATTCCATTGTAAGGAGTGCCATGCAAAGAGGTAGTATTGAGAATTATAAGTAAATTCTGAGTCACCTTTGGATATGGATCTGATTTATAACAGAGATACCTGTCTGTTCACTCCAGGCCTTGACAAACTACTGTTCCCAAGGATATTGTCACCCTCCGTCACACAACCTAGTTTAAAATCAGTCTGATCAGGATTTATTTATATTTATTTATTTATTTATTATTTGCATTTGTATTCCGCCTCTTCCCGAGGGCTCGTGGCGGGTTACAAGACATACATAGTGATTGGCAGGCAACACTCATGCCGACTCACGAACAAAATAAAACAATGCTATAACCATAAAAATAACAAAAATGATACTAAAAACATCATTAAAACATTGTTAAAATTACACTAAGTGACAAAAACGGTAACACAGAGTCATAAGTCGATTGAAAGCAAGAGGCGTTATATGTCAACCGAAGGCCTGCTTGAAAAGGAAGGTCTTACAGGCCCTGCGGAAGGGCGAGCTCCCGTATGGCTCTAGCCTCCTCCGGCAGGGCATTCCAGGCCGTTGGAGCTGCTACTGAGAAGGAGCGCTGCCTAGTTGATGATAGGCAGCAGAGGCGGATCGGTGGAATCTCCAGCAGGTTTTGCTCTGCTGAGCGGAGTGATCTCGGGGATCGTATGGGGCAAGGCGGTCCAAGAGGTACGCAGGCCCTAGACCGTACAAGGCCTTAAAGGTCAACACCAGCACCTTGAAGGTGATTCGGTACTCAATTGGCAGCCAGTGCAGTTGCTGAAGGATGGGCGTAATGTGCTGCCTCACCGGCACTCCTGCCAGCAGGCGAGCAGCGGCATTCTGCACTAGCTTGAGTTTCCGAATCGTCGCCAAGGGAAGGCCAACGTGAGGGCATTACAGTAGTCTAGTCTCGAGATGACCGTCGCTTGGATCACCGTAGCCAGGTCATTCCTGGACAGGTAGGGGGCCAGTCGCCTAGCCTGACGTGGGTGGTAGAAACGCCACCCTGCTGACCGCGGAGACCTGGGTCTCCATGGTCAGCAGGAGTCGAACTGAACACCCAAGCTCTTAACAATTGACGACGTGCTTAATTGCTCGCCGTCCAGAGTAGGCAACCGGCACTCATCCCGGCCAGGCCGACCAGGCCATAGGATCTCCGTCTTCGACGGATTCACCTTCAGCCGGCTGGCCCGCAGCCAACCAGTCACGGCTTCGAGGCACAGATGGAAGCAATCGGTGCGGTATCCGGCCTGCCGTCCATTTGTAGCAGAAGCTGGGTGTCATCAGCGTACTGATAACACTCCAGACCAAAGTCGCGGGCCAGCTGGGCCAGGGCGCATATAAACGTTGAATAATAAGGGGAGAGAATGGCCCCCTGGGACCCTACAGTTAAGTGGGAGCCGCCTGGAGACCATCCGCCCCCTCCACACGCTGTCCCCGATCCCGGAGAAAGGAGGCCACCCATTTAAGGGCAGTCCCCTGACTCCGGAAGCGGATAGGCGGTGGGTCAACAATGCATGGTCTACTGTATCAAACGCTGCTGTCAGATCTAACAAGATAAGCAGTGCCGATCCACCCTGGTCCAGCTGGCGGCGAAGTTGGTCTGTAATGGCGACAAGCACGGTCTCCGTCCCCGTGCCCAATACGGAAGCCGGACTGGAAGGGATCAAATCCAGCTGTGTCTTCTAAGAACTGCTGCAGCTGATCCGCTGCTGCCCTCTCAATCACCTTGCCCAGGAAGGGCAAGTTGGAAACAGGCCGGTAATTGGAGGGATTGTCAGTCTCTGAGCAGAAACATTCCTTCCTTCCTACTTTTGTGTGGTGCAGCCCATCCAGTGCCAGTAGGCCATCTTGGAAGAGCAGACCATGGTCCGGGAAGCCAAATTGTTCTTCCTGACACCATCTGTGGAGCCAGTTATTCACCTCTACTATATTTCTCACTCTTCCTAGGCTGTGTCATATAACGGGAAGGAGAGATGGAAAGACCACCTTTACATTTAGCTTTCTTCCAAGAGCTTCACAATCTTTTCTGATTTTTTGAAGACTATGCTTTGCAGTATTGTTGATTCCTACATAATGCAACATGAAAGGGGGAGGGCCAGTGGGCTTGATAAGCCTTGCCAGGGGCTGACCCCAGGGCAGCATATTTATTTATTTACTTTATTTATATTCCGCTCTTCTCACCCCGAAGGGGACTCAGAGCGGATTACAGTACACATACTTGCAGACAATCCCTGCAGTTCAACATATGACATATAAACATGTGACATTTATCACAATACAGTACAGTACATACATTTCTTTTTACATATTATACATATATAGACAAACAGAGGCAAACTTTCTGGCTACCAGGGGGAGCTGACATCCTATCAGTTTTGTAATCACCACTTCTGTTGCTCTGAGGAGGGAATCATCTACAACCAACACCCGTTTCCTTTGAGGATTGACAGGGTCTCTTTCCTGTAAAGTGTTTTACAGATCTCCTGAAAATGGACCCTGTTGCTGAACAGGATTGTGTAGCTCTAAACTGGCCCTCTCCTCAGAGACATCAAGGATAATCCAGTCAGAAATGTCCAAGACCTCTTCAGTTATAGAATCATAAAGTTGGAAGAGACCTCGTGGGCCATCCAGTCCAACCCCCTGCCAAGAAGCAGGAAAATCTAATTTATAACATGTCTTAGTTTGAATCAGAGGAAAATTGGGGAGGGATAGCCTTTTTCTTTTTTGTTCAGATTTCTTAATTGTAATAATAAAAACAACCCTTCATAGCTTTTTTAAAAACAGAAAGCTTGAAACTTTTAATAATGGGGACAAACTTTTGCTTACCAAAGACTGAAAACGTTCTTAACATGTATATAAAGAGTAAGAAGAAGCAATAAATGTCAGAATACAGGTGCTTCAAAATATGTGTTTGACCAAGAGCAAGATCTTCTGCCTTCTCTATGGCAAACTTTTTTCATGATGTGTGATGTGTTCTGTATGTAATCCTCATGCACTATATACATAAATGTTAGACTCGATTAGGGAGTCTCTAGATCTCAAAATGTTTTGGACTTCAACTTCCAGAATCCCTGACCAGTGACTGCTCTGTCTTAATCTTCTGAGAATTGAAGTCCCAAATCTAAAGTTTGGAAACCATGGACTAGATCAGGGGTGCTCATTATGGTGATCGGGAGCACCTAGGTGATCTTCAGCCCTCTTCCAGGTGATCTTTGGGCCTCACCAGCCAGATGGCGCGCTCCTGCCATGCGCGCACACGTGCGCTCCCACCGCCGCCTTTGCGGGGCTTCTTTTGCCAAAATGAGGCTTTAGTGGGCGGGCCCTGGTGCTCGTCTTGCCATGCATGGTGTGGTGACATGACCGCTGATTGGTTGCTGCAGGGGGGAGCAAGGCGAAGGCACGCGCACGGATAGGATGCGAGGCTGTGGGAGGGATGGAGGGAATGTGTGTGTGTGTGTGTGAGAGAGAGAGAGAGCCAAGGAGAGAAGAAAGAAATCCGGAGAACTTTTTCGGATCCTTTGGCAGGCAGGCAGGCGGGCGCTGGAAGGAGAGAGGGAGAGAGAGAGAGAGAGAGAGAAAGAGGTGAAGGAGGCCGGGCAAAGTGGGGCAAAGCCAAGCAAGCCCCGCCGCAAACCCTGCTGCTGCCCTCGGGACTCCCATTCCAGGCCGAGACCTGGGCGAGCGAGCTGTGTGGGGCTGCTTTCTTTCCTTGGTTGGGGGCGAGGAGGGAGGGCTCCGCCGTGTTCCTGGGGCTGAACCCGAGGAGGAGGGGGCTATGGGGATGGAGACTCCACTTGCTGCTGCTGCTTGTGCCCTCGCCGCCTTTCTCCGCCTCGCCCCTCCTCGCCTCGAAGGAGAAAGGCGGCGAGGGCCCACGGTGGGGGGGGGGGGGGGAGAGAGGGTGGCTCTTCAGAGCCGGCTAGGAAGAGCCACCCACTCTCTCTCTCTCCCCCTCTCCCGTGGGCATGGACTGCCACCAGTGGGAGGGGTCCTCCTTCCTGCCAGCCGTCCACTTGGGCGTCCTTTCTGAGTGATACCCTCGAAAGGAAGGAAGGAAGGGCGCTCCCCCCGCTGCATCTGTCACTTTGGGGAAGCACCTCTTCCACTCTTCCTTCTCCTGCCTAGGTAAGGAAGCCTCGAGGGAGGGGGGGGAGGCTGCCGAGGGGAGGCTCCAGACTCATGTGGGCCCCTCTCTCGGTTGAGTTTCAGGCAGCAGCCAGGTGGCCCCTCTTCCCAGCCTTGCGCCTTCCGAGCCACCGCCGAAGCCATATCTGGCCGGAGCGCTGGCGGGTGCGCCTATAAATACCCTCCTGCTGCATGCGTGGGAGGGGCCTGCTGTGCATGCAAGAAGCAGGATGGGATGGGGACTTCCTGCTTCGTGAAAGCACACAGCAGGAAGGAGGAAGGCAATGAAGATATTAAGAGAGAGAGAGCGCGCGCAGGCAAGGAAAAGCCCCTCCCGGGTGCGCGTGGCGGCGAGTTCGTGGGCAGGCAAGAAAGAAGCTCCGCGCGGACGGAAGGCTGCAGTAGGAGCGTGCGCGAGCGCACACTCACATGCACAACAGGTGATCTTTTCAACTTGATTGTTCATATAGTAGCTCGCATGATGAAAAAGTGTGGGCACCCCTGGACTAGATGGACATTTCTACCCATCATTAATCTTGTACCTTGGTGAATCTGTAACTCACTGCCTCAGGCCCGGATCAGGCTTTTTGCCGCCCTAGGCCAAAGGGTCTGCCTCCCCCCCCCCCCCCCCCCCCCCCCCCCCGCCCCTCCCCCCCCCCCCCTCCCCCCCCCCCGGCCCGCCCCCTCCCTGCCCCAGCTCCGCCCCTCCCCGCCCCCCGGCTCCGCCCCTCCTCGTCGGATTGAAGGAAGGAGGGCGGGGCGAGGAGGAGAAAGAGGCGCCCTCCCGCTGCGCGTCCTGTGCGCTGCCCACCCCTTTTTGGCAGGGCTGGCGCGACTCCTCTCTGCCACCTCCCTGGCGTGGCATGGCGTCACCAGGCAGGGAGGAGGAGGCGGAGAGAAGCCACCCCGCCGCCCCTCCTCCCTTGCGTGGCATGACAACGTAAGGGAGGAGGGCCGGCAGTGCGACTTCTCTCCGCCTCCTTCTCCCTGCCTGGCGATGCCAAGCCAGGGAGGCGGAGAGAAGCCGCGCCGCCGCCGCTCCTCCCTTGCGTCGCCACGCCACGCAAGGGAGGAGGGGCGGCGGCGCGGCTTTGCCTCCTCCTGCCTCCCTGGTGACGCCACGTCACGCCAGGGAGGAGGCAGAGAGGAGTCCCGCCACCGCCTCCTCCCTTGTGTCGCGCCAGCCCCGCCGAAAAGGGGTGGGCGGCGCGCAGGATGTGTAGCGGGAGGGCGCCTCTTTCTCCTCCTCGCCCTCCTTCCTTCAATCCGGCGAGGAGGCGGCGAGGGGCGGAGCCGGGGGTGGGGAGGGGCGGAGTAAGGAGCGGAGCCGATCCTCCTTCCCTCCCTTCTAAAGCAGAGCAGCAGAGCAAAGGGAGGGGGCAGCCGCGCATGCGCCCTTTTTTTGGGTGAATTTTTTGGGGGATTTTTTTTAAAAAAAAATTGGGGGTCTGGATCCGCTGCCCCCCCCCAAAGGTGCCGCCCGAGGCCATGACCTCGGGTGGCCTTATGGGTAATCTGGGCCTGCACTGCCTTAGCCCTGGAGTTTAGTTTTAGGTAAAGGTAAAGGTTTTCCTCTGACATTAAGTTCAGTCATGTCTGACTCTGGGGGTTGGTGCTCATCTCCATCTCTAAGCCAAAGAGCCCATGTTGTCTGGAGACACCTCCAAGGTCATGACTGCATGGAGTGCTGTTACCTGTGGTACGTATTGATCTACTCACATTTGTATGTTTTCGAACTGCTAGGTTAGCCGAAGCTGGGGCTGACAGCGGTAGCTCACGCAGCTCCCCAGATTCGAACCTGCAATCTTTCGGTCAACAAGTTCAACAGCTCAGCATTTCAACCCACTGCGCCATCGGGTTTAACCACCCTTGTTTCCTTTTCTTTCTGATTTCTCTAGTTCTGAGAGCCATTTGGGGATCTTTTTAAAATCCCAATTCTTTCTCCCTCCCCAGTTGTCCCATGCCACCAGTGCAGGTGCCCGCAGCGATGCTAAATTACTGTTGGTGAATGCTCTTGGTTTTTGTTGTTGTTGTCTTAAATGTAAAGTGTATAATATAACAAGCGTGGCTTCTGTTTCTGGAAGGGGATGGAGAGAGGGCGGGAAACAAAGAGAAGCAGCATGCCAGGATGTGCCCATTGAATACCAGCTGGGCGGCTGCTTGCTAGGGGACAGCTGCACCTGCTGTTCTGTACTCCCTTGCCAGCATGCCCCTGGGCTTGGATCAAACATGCATTCCAAAACCTGCTGTAAAATAACATGGTAAGCTAGAAAAGGCCTCCCTCTGTCTCAGGGGAAGCAGCTCTCGAGGGTTTCGACTGTGAACAAAATGCACTGTTTTCTCCGACGATGATGGCAGTGGAGAGAGAGGAAGAGCACAGATTATTATATTTTGCGGTGGCTGAACACAGCTTGTTGGCACTTCTTGCTGAGTGTTATACAACTTCCCCTCATTCTCTCTGACAGCTAAGGAGTCCTTGTACTCAGCAATCTTTTAAGGTAGCCTGAGGCTTCTTTGTTTCTGGAAATTTCTTCTGGTGTAATGTTCTAGAACCTCGATAACACCTTGTGTGCCAGTCACCCTGTTCGGTTAAATGTCAGCGTTGGTGAGGCGGGGAGCAGAAAAGGGGGAGGTGGGGCTAAGTGTATGCTTAGCAACTTCTTGCCTACTTTTGGTCACTTACCTTCCATTTCTACCATCACGTCCCCATTCCGATGCCGCGTCTCCCTTTTTATGTTCAGGTAGGCTGGTTAGTTTGGGTGAAGCAGGCAGCAGATGCTTAGAGCTGTCCATCCTGGTTCTCCTTGTTGCCCTCAAGCCAACTTGGGAAGGTTTGTATCCATTGTGTGCTCAATATACCCAGTTGAGTTCAGAAGGCAAGGAAAGTGTATCAGACAAATTTGTGGAATTTTAGGTCTGTTGATGGCTATTAGCTGCAGCAATTCCATGCAAAAGCATTCTTCATTTAAGGCAGTTAGCTACTGACATAGCCTGGAGACACTGCCTTTGTGGGTTATGAAAAGTAATCAAAAGAATGCCGGAGGGTTGCAATTCTGGATATTATCCCCAAAGTAATTCTCCCAAAGTGAGGGCTGCATCCCAATTACAATGGAGCAAAATAGCAGCTAATGATTTCCTTGTGGGCTTCTTAAGAGTGTCTGGTTGATCACAGTGGAAAGGAACATTCTGGACTAAATGGACACTTAGCCAGAGCTACGTGAACTTTCCTCCTCTTCTACTATTGATAAGGAACCCATGACCAGGGCCGGTTTGTCCATTAGGCGGACTACGCAGGCGCGAAGGGCGACGTCACCCGGGAGGGGCGTCGCCACCTGGGAGGGCGCGCCACCTGGGGCCGCCCGCCCCGCCGCCCCGCCGCACCCTTACCCCGCCGCCGCGCCAGGCCTCTGCCTGCTCTGTGGCCTGCGCTGCGCCGCCGCGCTGGCCAGGCCTTTGTTAGGCCGACCACGCCTCCGCATGCGCAGAAGCTTCTACAGGCGCTACAGCGCCTGTCGGAGCTTCTGCGCATGTGTGAAAAAGCTCTGCGCACGCGCACTGACTCCAGAACGCACCTCCCACTTTGGAGCCAGTGCGTGTGCGCGCACTTTCGCACATGCGCACTGGCCTCCAAAGCGGGAGGCGTGCTCTGGAGTCAGTGCGCATGCGAACAAATTGGCGCATGCGCACTGGGCTCCACTCGGGAGCAACTGGGGGGGCACTTTTTTTCCGCGTACCCCCCGGGAACAGGTAGGTCCGTCCCTGCCCATGACACTATCAATGTTATTGAATATCATATAAACCAGACATCATATTTGTGAGTGACAGTATTGTGGGGCAATGCACTTAATCAGTGGGACCACCAATACCACAGCATCGACTGATAATATGTCAAATGTTTCTAACTATAAGGGCTCAGGAAGTTCGATTTAAACAAAGATTCAACTTCAGAAAGGCAGATAGGTCAAAATTCTCATATATGTTAGATGACAAAATTTTAACACCTTAAATCAAGAAATAGCTTCCTAAGATCTACAGAGATACTTGCAGGAACACCTCAGCAAATGAGAGTCCAAAAGTGGCAGGTTAAAATCCAGAATCTCAATTAGTGGCTGATACTGGATGAGAGACTCCCTCCTGGGCACACAGAAGACTGGGCGACTTGGAAGATGCTGAACAGTGCTTTGGTACCCCAAGATGCAGAGCCTACCTTAAGAAATGGAGCTACAAAGTAGAGTCCATGACACGCAAGTGTGGAGAAGAGCAAACCACAGACCATTTACTACAATGCAGTCTGAGTCCTGCCACATACACAATGGAGGACCTTCTTACAACGACAGCAGAGGCACTCCAAGTGGCCAGCTTCTGGTCAAAGGAAATTTAGTATAATGCCAAGTTCTTAACTTTGTTCGAAGTTTTTTTTAATACATTATAACTGTATTCTCAATTCTCTTCTGACACAATAAATTAATATACAAACCAATTATAGCACCATGGTTCTATTTAAATTGCTGTGGGAACATCCTCTGGAGTCTAGAGATTTGCTGTTCATGGCCACAGAGATCTAATGCTTCACCAAACTCCCAGCCTCGGGATTCAGCCATTGCAATAGATGTGGAATGACCATAGGACTAAAACAGAGTAGTGCAACAGTAGACTGTTAGGGATGTGGGTGTTGTCATTCAAGAGCATTTGGACGACTGTGGTTTCCTTATCTCTTCTCTACACGCCTCCATCCAGTGCTTTTTGTTATTACTGCTGGTGTGCTTTAATGAAGAAACTAGCTGTACCTGGCCACGCGCTGCTGTGGCTTTTTCTCTTTCCTATGTCCCAGTCTATATATGTGTGTTTTGTATGTGTATGTATGTATATTAATTGGGTGACCTCCTTCCTCCGGAACCGGCTACAACGAGTGAGGAGGGGCAAGGATGTCTCCGGGGGTTTCCCGCTTATTTGCGGGGTTCCTCAGGGGGCTATTCTCTCCCCCCTCTTATTTAACATCTATATGCGACCACTTGCCCAGCTGGTGCGTAGTTTTGGGCTGGTGTGCCATCAGTACGCTGATGACACCCAGCTTATCTTGAAGATGGAGGGCAGCCTCGAATCCGTACCTGATAATTTCCATCGTTGCCTTCAGGCCGTCACTGGATGGCTGCGAGCCAGTAGGTTGAAGGTGAATCCGGCAAAGACGGAGATCCTGTGACTGGGTCCTCCGGGCTGTAGGGATGTTCAGCTTCCAACCCTGGACGGCGTGACATTATGTCCGTCGCCCTCTGTTAAGAGCTTAGGAGTAACCTTGGACCCCCTGTTGTCGATGGAGGCCCACGTCTCCAGCGTCAGCAGGGTAGCATTTTTCCATCTTCGCCAGGCGAGGAAGCTGGCCCCCTATTTGTCCCGGCACGACTTAGCCACAGTGATCCAAGCCACGGTCATCTCGAGGCTGGACGACTGTAATGCTCTTTACATTGGCCTTCCTCTGTCGGTAATCCGGAGACTCAAGCTGGTGCAGAACGCTGCAGCGACTCCTGGCGGGGGTCCCGATTGGCCACCACATCACGCCAATCCTGCGCGAACTGCACTGGCTCCCAATTGAATGCCGGATTGCCTTCAAAGTGTTAGTCCTGACTTTTAAGGCCTTACATGGTCTGGGGCCAGTGTACCTGCGGGACCGCCTTGTCCCATATCATCCCACCAGATCACTGCGCTCCGAAGAGCTAAGCCTCCTGGTCATCCCAAATGTGAGGACCTACCATCTGTCCGCCTTCCCGCCCCGGGCTTTCTCTGTTGCAGCCCCTACCATGTGGAAGACGCACTGCCCGCCGGCATCCGTGCCACCTGGGGCCAGGGCCTCCTCCCGTTCAGGAGAGCAGTTAAGACATTGCTGTTCCAACAAGCCTTCGAAGAGTTAAACTAAACTGTAGCTCACACCGCCTAGCTGTCAGCACACTAACGACTCCATTTGTTGTTTCAACTGTTCTAATTGTAATTCCATCTTAATGGTATTACTGTGGTTTATTTGAGTATATCTGACAATTGTATTTTTCTTAATGGTAACTGTTGTATGAGTCGCGAGCCGTTGGGGGGGGGGGTGGCGACAGACAAATGCGAAATAATAAATAAATAAATAAATAAATAATATACAGTATATGGATTTGTGCATGTGGCGAAGACTAACAGTAACATCCCTTCCTGCCTTTTATACTTCCTTTCTTCCCTCTCCCCCTCATCCCTCAGCTTTTCTCTTCTCTCTGTCCTCCTGTCTCTTCTCCTTCCCTTTCTTCTTTCCTTTCCTTCCTTCCTGCCATCCCTCCCCTTTCTGTTTCAGTTCTTGCTCCCCTTGTCTCCCTCCCTCCATTCCCTCCCTACCTTTTTTCCCTTCCTTTTGCTAGTCCCTTCACCAGCTTCTACCTTTTGGATTGCTTTTTATTACCTGTCTGTTTTGCATAACGGCTCTGAGTGGCCAGCACCACCAACATTCCGACACTCTAAACTGCTGGGGGGGGGGGGATGTGTGGCGGCCCCCAGCTTCTACATTCTAACTGAGGAAGTATTTGCATAAATGCCTCTAATTGGCCAGCTCCACCAACATTCCGACACTGTAAACTGCCAGAGGGAGGTGGTGTGTGGGATCATGGGAGTTGTAGTCCATAATTTTTTTTGGATTTGTGGCCGTTGGTTCTTTTTTGGGTTTTTTTGTGGTATGCATACCTCGTAGGGTTTTCTGAGTATGTGGGCTGTTTTTGTGTGTCTGCCTTGTGTGGTTTCTTTGTCTATGAGACAGGAACCACCACATGAAGGATTTTATATATATAGATTCCAGTAGTAGTTTATTATTATTCATTTCATTTCACCCCCACATTTCTTAGATGGAGTTCAAGGTCCATCTTATGCCTTCATATTTTTCCTGACAATAGGCCTGTGAGATAACTGGTACAAATCCCCACGTTTAACATCTGCCGATTTCCAACCATTGTGTCACTGACATTCTGTATAGCTCACTAATTTTATCTATAGCTAGGCTGAGTCACTAGGAGACCTTCTAATGTTGTTGTACTACAGTTTCTATTGTCCTTTATCATTGATAGTTCTGGGTTTCACCTATGGCTATTCTGGGCAACGAGGAGCCCTTTTAATGTTATCATACTACAGTTGCCATCACCCTTCACTGTTGATTGTTCTGGCCATATCAGTTGGAAGTTATAACACGAGGGACTACTGAGGCAGGCAGGGTAGGGCCTTTCCTAATCTATCCCACCGCTGCTTACCAAATATAAAGAGGGATGCAGGCTTGTGTATTGAGGTACCACTGAAGATTTTACTTCTCTAAGATATACGCTGCCATCATTAGACTTTTGGATTACTACTGGAAACTGCTTTAAAACTTCTTTGACAGAGGCACACATGAGGCAGATGTGTTGAACAATAAAACAATGATGTTTATTTAAGAAAACCCGAACAAAATAGGTATTAAGCTTAGTGGTTCTGAAATATGGGCATGAAAGCATATGGTTCCTTTAAGCAGTTTGAATCTTAGTTGTAAATAACCCTTCAAGAATTACTGACAGGATTTCCTCTCTGCTTAGCAATCCTAAACTCCACCACAGATAGTCCTTCCCTGGATCTATCTATCTACTTCTCCACCAACTTTCTTCCCTGATAGCTGTAAATCTTCTCACTAGCTTACTCTGCTAGCTAACTGACCAATTTCAGGCTTCCTACCCTACTCTCTTCTCCACTTCAGACTCCTAACTCCTACTTCTCTAACACACCAGCTTCAACTCAGTACTCTCTAACACCAACTCCAACTCACTGACAGGGTTTTAAAACACCCCCTTCAAGTCATTTTCCCCCTCTAAGTTAGTGTCACAACGCGGGCCCTGACTCCACCCCGTAATCACACACACACAGACAATGTTAATTAACTATTTATTAAGCACAAAATTAAGAGCAGGTGAAAAAGGTAAAATGTCCAAAAAGTATGAATCAAAGAGTTCAAGGTAAAAGCAATCAAAGTTCCAGAGTAATCCAAAAAGGGTTAAAAGCAAGGTCCATAAAAACAAAGCGAATCAAACAAGGTAGCTTAGTCCGTGGTAAAACAAGGCAAGGCAAAGTTCATGGAGTAACAAGGTTCCAAGGTAGTTCTTGGCAAGGCAGGGAGACAGCAAACCGCTACATCCTTCCAGTTCCAACGTGGCCAGCAATCTGAGGAAGTTTCCCACGAAGTGCATATTTAATTCCCTCCTTTGTGAGACCAGCGTTTTTCCAAGCCTCGTCTCCAATCTCTCCGGTTAGACTCGATACTCCCCCGTCGGTCGAATCTCCGCTCAGGAATGGCGCCATCTGGGCCGTTATCTTCCTGGGAACCTGATTCGGCCTCGGCTTCCATAGCCTCCTCAACATCTGGCGTGAACACCCTTTCCTGGGACCCGAATCCTCCCGGCCTTTCATATTCCGTATCTGATCCGGAATCATAAGCAGCCTCATCATCAGAATAGGCCTCCGGCCAGGTGTCATCCCATAGCAAACTGTCTGTTGGTGATGAAGGCCCTTCATCCCTGCCATCCTCTTCATCGGGGTCTAAAGCCAATGGTACCCCTGGGGCCGTGGCCGGGTCCCCCGGCGGGGGTGGGGGCAGATTAGCCTCCTGCCCCCCCGGCTGGGATGAGGGCTGAGGTGCTACACTTAGGCTCTGCCCTCTCTCTACCAGCCAATCCTAACTCCCCTCATTTCCCTCCAAGCTTACTCCTAAGCACGCACCCTTTTGTAAATGAAATCCAAGATGGATGCCCCCAGACACCCTTCCAAAATGGTTGCCAAACTTCCTGGGCCTACTTTTTCAGGCTTTACGAAGCCTACCAGGTAGGGAATTCATCACAAGGTGCAATAAAATCTGAAAGGCCTTAAGTTGCCCACCTCTGCATTAGAGATTTAGTGAGTAATTAAAAATGTGGCAGCACTAAAATGGGCTAAGTTGTAGACAAACTCTTTGTTCATAACCATAATGCAAAACAAGCTCTGCAGAAGGTTTTTTAAATTAGTTGGCTAGAACATTTCTGGCAGCCGGAATTGTTTTTAACCTTTACAGTGTGAAGGAGATAACCAAACTGCTGAGTTATTGACAAGGCTGGGCACCAAGAATGCCTTTTCATCAGGTCCTTAAATATTTGTGTCCAACCTGGTCCAGTTCCAAGTTAGAAACCATTAAAGATAACTTGAGCCTCTCATCAAAGCCTTCAAGATGCAGGAACTTTCCAATAATTCTCAGCTTTGCTGCCTGGCTCTTAACCCAGAGCTGACACTGCTGATTATTGCTGACGAAACCTGCCACCTTCCCTGAGAGCTAATGAGGCAGACACTGCAAGACTCTCAAGTATGTCCTGCATTTCCTATCTGCAGTAACTCTTCTGACTTTAGGACACAGGTAAGAAAGAAAGGTTGTTGCAGCCGAAGACAGAGGTAGGCAGGCCAGAGCTCACAGAATCATAGAATTGGAGAAGATCATAAGGGCCATCCAATCCAATACAGTGTTTTTCAACCTTTTTTGAGCCGCGGCACATTTTTTACATTTAGAAAATCCTGGGGCACACCACCAACCAAAATGACACAAAATGACACTCTAACACAGTAATACATATAGTTAATATGTTTTTAAATGTATTTAAACACTCAGTGTGAAACCTGGGCCTGTTTCGATAAACACAACATATATATGACTTCCTCTCTCATACTTATACATGGCTATCATGTCTTCTCTCAGCCTTCTCTTCTTCAGGCTAAACATGCCCAGCTCTTCAAGCCGCTCCTCATAGGGCTTGTTCTCCAGACCCTTGTGAAATTTCACCCTGAGTGTAAATTGCTTCCAGTTTACTATGGATGTCATGATGCTGTTATAAACAGTTCCTTGGGGGTGGGAGGAAACTCTCGAAAAAAACTGTAAAATAGTAAAAAAAAACAACAACCCACATTTCCAAGCGGAGAGGCTCAATTTGAACAGCCAAAGATGGAAGCTCCACATCGGTGAATTGGGCAGTGAGAGAACCTGGGAGCATCAGGAGGCTGAAGCAGCCCTGAGCGGGAGCTGGAGCCATGATGAGTTGAGGCTCCTGAAGGATTCCTCAAGGCAGGCCTGGCCCTGGCATTTGGCAGAGCCCTTCCTTTGCCTCGGGGAGGATCTTTGGGGAGGGAGAGAGGGAGAAAGAGCTGCTAGGAGGGGGGAGAGTGTCAATTTTCCACGGCACACCTGATGATTGCTCACGGCACACTAGTGTGCCATGGCACACTGGTTGGGAAACACTGCCTTAGTACACAGGAATTCACAATGTGAGCTCTCCTGACATGATCATGTAGCCTCCAAAGAAGGAGACTCCATAGCACCCTGAGGTCGCATATTTCAGGGTTGAATCTCTTTTACTGTCTGAAAGGTCTTCTTAATGTTTAGGTGGAATCTCTAAACATATTCTTTTGTCTTATATTCTAGTCTCTGGAGTACCAGGGCTCAATTAGGATTTAGCCTCAAATTTGTTTACACTGCTCACATTTAGTCTTTTCTCGAATATTATTAGCAAGGTGCTAGCGATGTCTTTCAAAGCCCTAAAACTTTTGGAATCATGATATAATACTTGAAAAAAAAAATCTCCCTATACATATGCCAGCTCAAAGAATGAAGTCTGTAGAATGAACTTCCTTCTGTGTCCTACAAGTGGGAGCAACCCAATATGGGAGCACATGGAAAAGGGTATTTCCAACTATTGCAACCTAGTTATGTTATGGTAGCCCCTTAAAGTTCTGATTGGTCCCAATGTTGGTCTCTTTCTGGTGCCAATGCATACCTTTTTATTATAACTCTTTGGGGCTTAATTTACTTGAAATGGGCATGTAAACAGCTTGTAATTTTTAAGGAATTTTGACTTCTCATGTTCAATATTTTTTAACTTCATCTTGTTTTCCCCTGGTTTTCAGAGCTTTTTTCTGAGTATAGAGTCATGACTTCAAAAAGCAAGGCATAACTTATTTTGTACTGAGAAACATGTGAACCAGTAGCAATTTTGATTATTATATTTGAATAAAAACCTTTGTTTAGGGCCCACCCTTTTATTTTATTTTTAATTGGGACTTCTCTTGCACATTTATATACTTTCTGTCTTAAAGGGCATCCTTGCTAGTTGATGCTATTTTACTTTGTGTATATAGAACAGGCATGGGCAAACTTGGGTCTTTGGACTTAAGTTTAAGTGGCCGAGGGGAAAAAGGAAAGGGCCTGAGGCTGTTAGGAATTGTGAGTGTTGAAGTCCAGAGCACCTGGAGGGCCCAAGTTTGCCCATGCCTGATATAGGCCATATTCATACAATATAATAAAGCAAAGTAGTTTCGGAACAATACTTGTTTCCATGGCCTGATCATGCCTACTTACAATAGGAGAGTTAAAATAATTTGCAAATCTTCAGAACTAGAATGGACCATGTGTTTTCTCTCTGTCTTGTTAGGGCAGAATCAACCCGTTGATTCTGGATTTAGGCACATGCTAACCAAACCATGGGCTCAAAACACGAGTCTTTCTTTCTTTCTTTCTTCCTTCCTTTCTTTCTTTCTTTCCAGCATTTATATTCTGCCCTTCTCAGCCCGCAGAGGACTCAGGGCAGATCACAATACACATATACATGGCAAACATTAAATGCCATAGACACACAACATATATAGACAGACACACAGAGGCTATTTAACTTTCCAGCTTCATGAAGGTATGCTTCAAATTCCAGCCACTGGGGGAGCTGTTGCTTCACCATCCACTTGTGACACCGATGGAGTACTTCCTCATTCTTTTGCATGCTGCTGGAAAGTTTTATGGCATTGTAAATTAGTTAAATTAGCCTCCCCACATAAGCGATACCTAAATTTCCTACTTGGCAGATGCAACTGTCTTTCAGGCTGCAAAGATCGACAGCAAGCTAGACAAATGGTTGGAAACTTACTCCGACCCTGGCTGGCTTCGAACTCATTACCTTTCAGTCAGTAGTGATTTTAATGCAGCTGACTCCCAACCAGCTGCACCACAACCTGGTTTATCCAGCGGCAAATCAAGTAGGAGTGGATCAGCTTGTGGGCGACTGCATACTGACCCACCCAATATTGACTGACTTGTGGATTGTAACTGAGCATTTGGAAACAACTGTTTTGGATCTCAACTCTCAGAATGCTTCAGCAATGCACGTGCAATTTTTTGTATTTAAGCATCAACATTGCTGCAACACCAGGGGGTTCCTGTGAAAAAGTGCAAAACAATAGTACACATTGCAAATTTTTAAAACTCCTAAATTGCATCATATGACCATTTGGTTAGAACTATTCAAGTTGAGGACCATCTGAATGTGATTTTCCTGCTTCTTGGCAGGGGGTTGGACTGGATGGCCCATGAGGTCTCTTCCAACTCTATGATTCTATGATTCTTTGCAAACAGGATAATTTACAAATATTCTTAACACTTTACCCAGTGGTCATTTTAATCTCTGTGACGATCATGGTTGTACACTAGGTGGGATTCATGTCTGAACAGAGGATAAGTGGTCAACATGGAAGTCCAGAGCATTCTTGCCTAAGATACCCTAGTAAGCCCAAGGCTTAATATTACTTATAAGTTTGGTGGTGACCAGTGGTCTTTCAAGAGGTTTTCCGGCCAGAAGATTATTCCAGCTTTACCACGGTTTTGATTTTGGGGGTTTCAGATAAACCCCCGACAAACTCCCTTCTGTTATAATTGGTGGAAGCTGGTGGGATAGATTAGGAAAGTTCCACCCTGCTTAAGTCGTCTCTTTATACCTGACATGGTGGTTGTGAGAGTGGTCCATCATTTCCGTGTTCTCAAATAATATGCTGTGTCCGGGTTGGTTCATCAGGTGCTCTGCTATGGCTGACTTCTCTGGTTGAAGTAGTCTGCAGTGCTTTTCATGTTCCTTGATTCGTGTTTGTGCATTGCTGCGTTTGGTAGGCATGTCCACAGCTGCATGGTATACGGTGCAGATGCAGGTGAAACATCAGGAGAGAATGCTTCTAGAATTTGGCCATATAGCCCGAAAAACCTACAATAACCCAACAGAGAGGTCTCCCCACCGAAGGTTTTCTTTTGGCCAAACTTCTATCCTTCTCAGTTAAAAACAAGGGCCTTGAAGCATGCACAATGCATATATTTATCGCCTCTTCCAGTTACATATGGATTATTGACGGTCAGTCTTTCCAGGCGAGTTGGAGCCGCAGCACTTCTTGATCAAATGCTCATTTCCACTTTGTAACCTAGACCTTGGAAATGATACTTTCAAGACTATACCTCGCAGACGCTTTCAGCTAGCATGGTTCTGGGAGCTTTATTCCATAAAAAAGTAACTTTTCTAATCTCTGATTCTTTACTTCCTACAGAGAGGACAATACACCCATTGTGAGTTTCAAGGAGAAAGAGTCAATTTGCCTAGTGTCTTTCCAGTAATGTTTCTCTTTCTCATTGATTTGTGTCTACAGCTGGAGGAAGCAGAGCATTTCGCCAAGATGGTGATTGACCTCGGAGAAGAAGCTGGGGAGTTCCTAGCCAAGGGCTTTTTGGCCTTGGGCCTGACATACAGCCTTCAAGCCACTGATGGTAATAACTTCTTTTTAATTGATCCTATATGGCTGATATCATAATGTCCTTGGACAGCAATATTTTCCAGACCAATGAATATAAGGCCTAGAGTTTGACAATATTATTTTGAAATAATAATAATAATAATACAGTGTTCCCTCACTTATCGCGGGGGTTACGTTCCAGGACCACCCGCGATAAGTGAAAATCTGCAAAGTAGAGATGCCATATTAATTGTAATGCTAAACTATTACACTAAGGCAATATTTATTGAAAATCCACAAAACAGCGAGTCTGCGAAAAGCGAACCATGAAGTAGCGAGGTAAGACTGTACTTTATTTATATTCCACCCTATCTCCCCAAGGAGACTCAGGGCAGATTAAAGCATATATACAGACATAGGCAAACGTTCAATGCCTTGAAACAATGAAACACAAAGGCTTCTCCTTTCACCCCCATCTCTGGGGGTGATGCTTATCTCCATTTCCAAGCCAAGGAGCATGTGTTGTCCATAGACACTTCCTAGGTTATGTGGCCAGCATGAAAGAAGAAAAACTCATTTAAGAAATGGAAGGCTCTTCCTACCGAGGAGAACAGAAAGGAACACAAGCTCTGGCAAACTAAATGCAAAGCAACAGTCAGGAAAGCCAAGAGAGATTTTGAGGCACACATAGCAAAGAATATTAAAAAAACAACAAAAACTTCTTTAAGTACATCAGAAGCAGGAACCCAACTAGAAAAGCAGTTGGGCCACTCGACGACAATGGTCAGAAAGGGAAAATCAGCGAAGACAAGGAGATTGCTGAGCGGCTAAATGACTTCTTTGCCTCCGTTTTCACACAGGAGGACAGACAACATATGCCTGCAGCTGAGTCAGTTTTTTCAGGGAGGGAATTAAATGAATTAAACCAGATAGAGATAAACAAGGAAGATGTTCTCACATGCCTTACTAAACTAAATGTCAACAAATCACCAGGGCCAGATGGCATACACCCCAGAGTTCTTAAGGAACTCAAGTGTGAAATTGCTGAAATTCTAGCCAAAATATATAACTTTTCTCTAAGATCAGGCACTGTACCCGAGGACTGGAGGGAGGCAAATGTAACTCCGATCTTCAAGAAAGGATCCAGGGGTGATCCAGGAAATTATAGGCCAGTTAGTCTAACCTCAGTTCCAGGCAAAGTGATGGAAACCATTATTAAAGAAAAAATTACTAAGCACATAGAAGAACAGGCATTGCTGAAGGAAAATCAACATGGTTTCTGCAAAGGCAAATCATGTCTTACTAACTTGATAGAATTCTTTGAGGGTGTAAATAAACACATAGATAAAGGGGACCCAATTGATATTGTTTACCTTGACTTTCAAAAGGCTTTTGACAAAGTCCCTCACCAAAGGCTCCTAAATAAGCTGGAATCAGGGGACAGGTCTTGTCCTGGATTGGAACCTGGCTAAACTGTAGGAAACAAAGGGTGGTAATAAACGGACATTTCTCTGGGTGGAAAGAGGTGAGAAGTGGCGTACCCCAAGGTTCAGTTTTGGGTCTGTTACTTTTTAATTTATTCATTAATGATCTGGATGTAGGAGTGAATTCTGAGGTAGCAAAGTTTGCAGACGACACTAAATTGTTCAGGGTAGTTAAAAATGAAACTGATTGTAAAGAGCTCCAGAAAGATATATCGAAATTGAGTGAATGGGCAACAAAGTGGCAAATGCATTTTAACCTAAACAAGTGTAAAGTCATGCACATCGGGGCAAAGAACCCCAACTACACCTACAAATTGATGGGGTCAAAGCTTTCCGAGACAAACCAGGAAAGGGATCTTGGGGTCTTGGTGGACAGCTCAATGAAGATGTCTACCCAGTGCGGAGCAGCAGCGAAAAAAGCAAATTCTATGCTAGGCATGATCAGAAAGGGAATCGAAAATAGGTCAGCAAATGTTGTATTACCTCTCTACAAATCGATGGTAAGGCCACATTTGGAGTACTGTGTACAATTCTGGTCTCCGCACCTTAAGAAGGATATAACAGAACTGGAAAAGGTACAGAAAAGGGCAACAAGAATGATCCAAGGGATGGAGCGGCTCCCTTTATGAAACCAGGTTGCAACGCCTTGGTCTTTTCAGCCTTGAAAGACGGCGTTTAAGAGGTGACTTGATCGAAGTGTATAAAATCATGCATGGGATAGAAAAGGTGAATAAAGAAAAATTATATTCTTTGTCACAAAACACTAGGACTAGAGGGCACTCCCTGAAGCTCCAAGGTAGGAAAATTAGGACTAATAAAGGGAAATATTTCTTCACCCAGAGGGTCATTGGGTTATGGAACTCACTTCCAGAAGAGGTTGTGACAGCTGCCAGCCTGAACAACTTCAAGGCAGGATTAGACAGATTCATGGATACCAAGTGTATCGGTAGTTACTGAAAAGGACATTCAAGTGCCACCTCGGAGTTGGTTGAGGTAGGCAGGATTTCCCTGGGTACTGGTTGTGGGGGTCGGGAGCAGGTCAGGGTTTTGCCCTCCCTTCTGCTCGAGATCCCCGTGTACAACTGGGGGCCACTGTGTGATACAGAATGCTGGACTAGATGGGCTGAGGTCCGATTCAGCATGGCTCTTCTTATGTTCTTATGTTCTTATGACTGCATGGAACACTGTTTATCTTCCTGCTGAGGTGGTATCTATTGATCTACTCACATTTGCATGTTTGCGAAGTGCTAGGTTGGCCAGAGCTGGGACTAACAGCGGAGCTCACCCCGTCCCACAGATTCGAATTGCCAACCCTTAAGTCAGCAAGTTCAGCAGCTCAATGGTTTAACCCGTTGTGCCGCTGCAGCCCCTAAATCTCAGCCAGTATGGTGAGCGTCCATACTGGCTGAAGATTTTTGGGAGATGTCCAAAAAAGTACCTTTGCCAAGCTGTGCTAATAGTCAATTGGCATACTGTTTATCATTTCACAGATGAATACTGGGATTCATATGGTGAAATGTAGTCAGGATGACAAAAGTTAAGAACACACAGTTTGCTTTTGTCTAAGTTTTCCTTCATTTGCCTCCCAACTGAGTGTAAACTACTCTTGCACTTTGAAATAAGTCCTCAGCAGTAATTCCATGTGGGTTTGTTTTGGACTTCAGCTTCCAGAATCTGACCATTGGCTAAAGTGGCTGAGGCTTCTGGGGCTTGAAGTCCAAAAACACTAGAGTTTGGAAATTGTTGGTCTGTAGAAATTAAAATAAGCTGACATCAAAAGGAGAAAGTGAGAGGAGGAGAAAAAAAACTAAGAAATTCTAACAGCCGCTGAAAAAGTACGTAGGTCTGTAGATAATTACACAGGACTATTTGAGTTTGGGACGTTGCATAGTGTGACCCAAAATTCTTCTTTCAACATCAGCCCCATCAGGATTTATTCATTTTTCATTTATGGCAATTGTTATATTTCAGAGTAGCCTCTCGGAGTTTTTTTTAAAACAAAGCATATAGTAGTAGTAGTAATAGTAGTAATAATAATAACAACACTTCAGTGCTGACAAAATTACCATTTGTCAGCTGCAAAAGGCCACCCCACTGGGATGGCACCACGCCCAATAGAGTTCAAAGCAAAGTTTATTTAACAACACAAAAATAGAGCCAAAATGACCCAAAGACACTTAAACTTCAGTGTTCAACCTCCATGCTTTCAGCATCACTCAAGGACTCATCTACAACAATATCTATATCTGTATCTATATCTATCAGTGGTGGTCCATGGACCACTAGTGGTCCTCAAGAATGAAAATATGTTCTGCAGCCTCACCATTACTACACCGTTGCCTCAAAACCAAGAGGCAACAAGAGCAATTGGTCTTGCGAAACCCTCTTATACTGCCGAGGCAACTGGGATGTCGGGAGGGGAGAGGCTGACTACCCACGAAAGATTACTACTACCACATGAGCTCTAGATTATTAAATATGGTTTTCTGTGGACAAGCGGATTGCGACTACTGGATGGCATATGTTTTGTATCAGAAACTGAAACTGATGTGGCCCATCCAATGCAATTTCTGAATCAGCACCCCAAATCACCAAACCGAATCTAAAGTTGACCAAAAACTGATTTGTAACCCTTTTGGTACTAATGTTAGAGAGTGGTCCCTGGCCAAAGTGATGCCTGGTCAAGTGGTCCCTAGTCAAAAAAAAAAGGTTGGGGAACCTCTGATCTATAGAATATAACTGATCAGACCTTGTTGCCTTAAAGCTATACAGTTGGAAGAGAAGGCATGAAAATTCATGCTGATTTTTGGCATATTTAATTCTGTTCCAGATTTATTTTGTTTTGTTTTGGTTTTGGTGGATGGGTGGGGAAAGTAATTCAGACCATTGATTAGATATTTTGTTCCTTAGAATGCTTTAACGACACGTTTGGGATCTGTGTGCAGGGAGCATTAGGGGCTGATATAGAATGTAATGTTAGCTGCTAAATTTGCTATTATAAGTTATGTATGGGAATGCCCCAACATTAAAACGTCAGCTCTATGATATAAAATAAGATAGTCTCTAATGAGGTGTAATGAGGCATGAGGTGTAATGAGGCATGGGAAGTAATAGAAAACTTTCCATACCTGCCATTTATAGCAGGAGAATGAGTGTAAGCTGAATTGTTAGACTTCCCTTCCCATCTTCTTTCTTCCTCAGTCAGGAGGGATAATGGTAACTCACTGTTGTTATTATTCGTTCATTCACTTATGACTCTTTGTGACCTCATGGACCATCCCACACCAGAGCTCCCTGTCAGTTGTCACCCCCCGATTCCTTCAGAGTCAATTATTTATTTATGTATTTCCAACATTTCTACCCCGCTCTCAATCCCCGAAGGGGGACTCAGCGCGGCCTAACAAAGGCAACAATTTGATGCCGAAACACAGTATAAATACAATATAAAACCAAAAACATTGAGCATCAAAATACATTAAAATACAATTAACATTAATACATCATACACATTCACTTAAGTTAAAAACAGTGTTCTGTCCATAATAGAAGCATTGAGCCATATCCATCAACTTGCCATTACAATCAATCCAAAGTGCTGTATTGTGCTAATGTGCAAACGCCTGGTCCCATAGCCAAGATTTCACTTTTTTCCTGAATGCCAGGAGGGATGGGGTTGATCGTATGTCACTTGGAACTGCGTTCCACAGACGGGGAGCCACCACTGGGAAGGCCCTAACTCTCGTCCCCACCAACTGCATTTGAGAAGTCGGCGGGAGCGAGAGCAGGGTCTCCCCAGATGATCTTAAATTACGAGGTGGGACTTAGAGGCTGATGCGTTCGGGCCAGAACCGTATAGAGCTGGGCCAGAACCGTATAGAGCTTTAAAGGTCAAAACTAGCACTTTGAATTGAGCTCGGAAATGGACAGGCAGCCAGTGGAGCTGACACAACAGGGGGGTGGTATGCTCCCTGTATGTAGCTCCAGTTAGTAATCTTGCTGCCGTCCGTTGTACTAGTTGCAATTTCCGAGCTGTCTTCAAAGGGAGTCCCACATAGAGTGCGTTGCAGTAATCTATTCGGGATGTGACCAGAGCGTGGACGACTGTAGCCAGATCAGACAGAGTCAATCCAGTCACTTCAAGGATACCATCCATCCATCCATCCTGCCCTTGGTCGGCTCCTCTTCCTTTTTCCCAGCATCATTGTCTTTGGCCATCTTCTGACCTGGGAGTCCCATCTTACAATGACATACCGACATATCTCTGGTTGTACTGTAAAGGTACTTATCCATTTAGTTTCCATGGCAAGAATACCGGGGTAGGTTGCCATTACCTTCCCTAGGGATCGTGTATGGTCTGGCCTCTCTGCCATGACCTTCCCGTCTTGGGTGTCCCTTCACGGTTTCTCTTGTGGCATCATCGAGGTGCTCAAGCTCCAGCACTATGGCAAGGCAATGATCCTTTGCTGGAGGGTCACTGACTAGAAAAGGTAATAATGATCTGTGAAGTGGAATGTAATAGGAAAAGAGGGTGACTGTATTACAGGTGGACAGTATTAATCAAGGGAATCACAGACCTGACTTTGCAATATCTGAGCAGGGAGGTTAAGATAAAATATTCTTGGAGATCTCTCATTCAAGTACATGCTGACTTGACAGCGACTAGCAACTGCTATCATATAAATCTACATAAACAACATTACATGTGATTTGTGTTATAAATGGCTGAGAAAAGACAGGCAGGTGTTTGTTTAAGAAAGACAATACATAAGTGGGTTGCTGTGAGTTTTCCAGACCTCACAACTTCTGAGGATGCCTGCCATAGATGTGGGCAAAACATCAGGAGAGAATGATTCTGGGACATGGCCATCCAGCCCAGAAAACTCACAGCAACCCAGTGATTCCGGCCATGGGAGCCTTCGACAACACAAAGACAATAAGGAACAAAAATGAAAGCTGGGAACTGATTGAATCTAAGCCATGCATTTGAGGATTGCATCCCTTGTTTTCCTTGTGTACCAATAACACATACATTTCCTCATGTGTATAAATCGTGGTTCATGTGCCAACAAAAATGAAAGTTGGAAGAGACCCCAAGGGCCATCCAGTCCAATCTCATTCTTCCATGGAGAAACACACCATCAAAACATTCCCGATAGATGGCCATTCAGCCTCTATTCCAAAACCTCCAAGGAAGGAGACTTCACCACACTCCGAGGCAGTATATTCCACTGTTGAAGGAATCCGTTTTCCTGCCATTTGAATCCATAGGCTTGGGCTTTCTTGCTATGTACACACAGTTTCAAATGCATATGGAATGGCATTGCAAAACAGGCCTCCTGTCAAAAGACATTCAAATGCTCAATGTTTCATCTCACTGAAAGAGCACTGAGCATATATTCCACAAAAGATGCTTTCTTATTAGTCCTTTTTTCTTTTATTAAGCCAAAACCACTTATTGACGGAACACGGTTTTCCTCCAGAACTTTTGTCTGACCATGTTGTCTTTTGTTCCCACCAAACCATTCTTAAAGCACCTTTTGCAATATCTACTACTCTGTTGCTAAATCTGGTAGCAATCCAGCTTCTCATATCTCATGCAGAATTCATAAAAGGCAAGAGAGGACAAGAAACCTTGCCTTCTGTCCCTCCACTCCCAGCGTCAGATTAATCTTGTATATATACTCACAATACAGACTTGAAAGTGGATGAGTTTAATTACATCTTGGATTTTCTTGTTCCTTTTTGAATTTTTTCAGCAGTACATCTTATTGCGTTGTTGTGAGCTTTCTGGAATGTTCCGGAAGCATTATGTCCTGACGTTTTGCTTACATCTATATCCTCAGAGATTGAGGGGTTTGTTAGAAATTAGGCAAGTGAGGTTTATGTATCTGTGAAATGTCCAGGGTGGGAGAAATATTTTTGTCTGCTTGAAGCAAGTGTGAATGTTGCAGTTGGCCATCTTGATTATTTATTTATTTAAAACTTTTGTACCCCGACCTTCTCACCTCTATCGGGGGACTCAGACCGGCATTACAGCAGAAATTCAATGCTATACAGTTTAAAAACAACTACAACAACATATTAAAATACATAAAAATCCCAGCATAAAACCACATCACCACTAAAACAATTCCACTTGATCTGTAAACGTGATCATTCATTCAGATAATAGCCAATCTCAGCCTATTCTGGGAAGGCCTGGTTCCACATCCAAGTCTTCACCAGCCTCCTAAAGGACAACAGAGAGGGGGCAGACCTAGCATCACTTGGGAGAGAGTTCCACAGCCGAGGCGCGACCACAGAGATTAGCAGTAATGGCGGGGACATCTGGCGGGGACGAGAGATAGGGCCTTCTCAGTGGTGGCTCCTCAGCTTTGGAACTCCCTTCCTAGTGACATCAGATCGGGCCTCTCCCTCCTGTCATTTTGTAAGAAAGTCAAGACTTGGCTGTTCGAGTAAGCATTCACAGACGAACTTTAATTAATCAAGATCAAAGGATTAGTATGACGACGAAACGGAAACCGATTTTAAGATTGTGGAGCTGAGATTTGTATTTTGTAGTTTTAATTGTTAATTTATATAATTTTATATGATTGTTTTTATCTTATTGTGATGTGTTGTATGTGGGCACTTGCTGCCGCTTGTTCACCATCTCGAGTCGCCTTCGGGCTGAGAGATGCGGTATAGAAGCATAGCAAATAAATGCATAAATAAATAATAAAGAGCAGCACTCAAAAAGCAGGGGAATTTCAGACAAGAATCAATTAGGGCCAGCTAACACCCCCAACAAAGGATCCCCAGGCAGCAACCAGTCAGACTTTGAAGCTGCAAGGCCATTCAATGCTGATCAAGGTTGCCAGTTACAACATTCACACCTGCCTCAAGCAGACCAGCGTTCTTTCTCCCACCCTGGACATCCCACAGATATATAAACCTCACTTGCCTAGTTTTCAACAGGCTTCACAATCTCTGAGGATGGCTGCCACAGACTTGGGCGAAATGTCAGGAGAGAATGCTTCTGGAACATGGCCATACAGCCCAGAAAACTCACAGCAGCCCAGTGATTCCAGCCTTGAAAGCTTTTGACAACACATTAATATATTTTATTTTTACCTATTTATCTAATTGATGCCTTAGTCTTCTTTTATCTCAATTGCCTTTCCAAGGCAGCTTGCACTTTAAAAGAGCAAAATTATATATCCTCCAACCTTTCACAGATGAAAACAAGAATTTGTTCGACCAAGAACCATCAAATGGTGGTCAAGCTAAGGAAAATTTATTTATTTATTTATTTATTTATTTATTTATTATTAACAAGGGGAAAAAACACAAGCTTGGAGAGACTTCAGCACTTTGCTTTTGTCTGTTGCTGCCTCCTCTTCCCTTGACCTTGTTGAGTTAAAAAAGAGTTTGGATTACTTTTGCCCTTTGGAATCAGTTGGCTGCAGTTTACATAAGCTTAAGGGAAAGGTGGAAGAGAGAAACTGGGACATGTTAAAAGTAGTTGAAAACGTAAGGTGTTGCGATTCATTTGCACAACCTCTGTAAAATTGAGACGAGTGGAGGGTATGAAATTCAGTACCAAGTGAAAAAAAGCATCTAATCTTTATTCAGAACTAGCTTGGGGACCTGGAGGTGCCCGGGTTATTTGAGAAAGGCATTGTGTGCCAAGGTTGGTCTTTGGTACTTCAAGTCCCATCGTCCATGGTCCACCCTCCTCCAAACTGCAGTGGAATGTAGTGTGGGTCATGGGGGCTCTGTGTGCCAAGTTAAGTCTTTATTGTTCTTTCTTAGGGGCCACAGTGGTCTGTGGGAACAAAAGCATTTGAAAGTACTACAAATCCCATAATTCATGGTCCACCTCCCCTAAACCTCACCAGTATGAAAAGGGGGTAATGGGTGTTATGTGTGCCAAGTTTATTTATTTTATTTATTTATTATTGAGGCTTCTATGCCGCCGACTCCCAAGGGCTCGCGGCGGCTCACAAAGCCAAAGGCATAAAACAGGATTAAAACATAAAACAATTGAACAATTAAAACAATAGCAGAAAGGCACCAATACAGCGGAGCAGACACAGATGCCAAGCACACTACCCAGAGCACACGGGCCTACTCTCCGAAGGCCTGCCTGTACAGATGGGTTTTACAGGCCCGCCTGAATGGGAGAAGGTCCCTCAGGGCCCTGGTTTCGGCTGGGAGGGCGTTCCACAGCGTGGGAGCTATTACAGAAAACGCCCTCCGGCGGGTGGACATTAGGTGTGCCGACTTTGCTGATGGTAATTCCAGGAGGTTGGCATCCTCTGACCATAGTGATCTCGCTGGGCAATAAGGGGTGAGGCGGTCCCTCAGATACGCTGGCCCCAGGCCGTACAAGGCCTTGAAGGTGAGAACCAGCACTTTGAAGGCGATCCGGTGCTCAATAGGTAGCCAGTGCAGATCCTGCAAAACAGGTGTTATTCGGCAACCTGCTGGCGTGCCAGACAGGAGCCGGGCGGCAGTGTTCTGCACCAGCTTGAGCTTCCGGATCGACGACAGAGGAAGGCCGACGTAGAGCGCGTTACAGTAATCTAGCCTAGAGATGACCGTGGCTTGGATCACCGTGGCCAGGTCGCTCCGGGAGAGGTAGGGGGCCAGCCTCCTTGCCTGGCGGAGGTGGAAAAAAGCAGCCTTGCTGACTGCGGAGACCTGGGCCTCCATAGTCAGCTGGGAGTCCAAATGGACCCCCCAGGCTCTTCACAGACGGCGCTGGGCACAGCGCCGCACCGTCCAGGGTCGGAAGCCGGGCACCCACCCCGCCCGGGCGACCCAGCCACAAGATCTCCGTCTTCGCCGGATTCACCCTCAACCTACTGGCTCGCAGCCATCCAGTGACGGCTTTGAGGCAGCGCTGGAAATTATCAGGGACAGATTCCGGCCTGCCCTCCATCCTCAGAATGAGCTGGGTGTCATCAGCGTACTGGTGACAAACCAGCCCATAACTCCGCACCAGCTGTGCAAGCGGCTGCATGTAGATGTTAAATAATAGAGGGGAGAGAATGGCCCCCTGGGGAACCCCACAAACTAAAGGGGAGCCCCCGGAGATCACCTTGCCCCTCCTCACACGCTGAGACCGCTGGTGGAGGAAGGAGGTCAGCCATTTAAGGACAGTCCCCTTCACTCCAGCCATGGCCAGGCGGTGGATCAATAGATTGTGGTCGACCGTGTCAAACGCTGCCGTGAGGTCCAATAACACGAGCAGCGCAGACCCGCCTTGGTCGAGCTGGCGGCGGAGTTGGTCTGTGATGGAGACCAGGACCGTCTCCGTCCCGTGCCCCGAACGGAAGCCGGACTGGAAGGGGTCTAGCCACGTTGCATCATCTAGGAAGGACTGCAATTGCTCCATTACTGCCCTCTCAACCACCTTGCCCAGGTACGAAAGATTCGACACCGGGCGGTAGTTGGAGGGAACCGCAGGGTCCAATGACGGTTTCTTCAGTAATGGAGCTACCACCGCCTCTTTCAAGCACTCTGGAAAGACTCCTTGCTCAAGGGAGCTGTTTATGATATTCAACAGAGGCCCACGTGACCCCAAGTTTGGTCTTGAGCAGTCATTGGATGATGGTCGCAGGGCACTCGGGAAGTGATTGGAGGTACTTCAAGTCCCATCTTCCATGGTCCACCCTTCTCCATACTGCAGTTGAATGTAGAGTGGGTCTTGGGGGTTCTGTGTGCCAAGTTTGGTCTTGTTCTGTCATTGTTCGGGGCAGCAAAGTGTTTTTGGCCTTAAACTCCCACCATGTCTGACTGCCTCAGGCCTTTTCCTTACCTCCCTCTGTTACTTTAGAGTGTCAGAATGTTGGTGATGCTGGCCAATCAGAGGTGTTATGCAAATAATCCCATAGTGGCAACCAATCAGAAAGCAGGCACATATCCACAAACACACATACGTACATACAAACATTCTCTTTTATTATATAGATAGATTGAAAGCTAAAGGAGTTAAAATGAAACAGTTTCAGATATCTGGCAACAACAAACACAGTGTTCCCTCGCTTATTGCAGGTGTTACGTTCGAGGACAACCCATGAAAAGTGAAAATCCAAGAAGTAGGGATGCTATATATGTATATCGAGTCCAAGGGTGAGGCAGAAGCGAAGAGAGATTTAAAGGCACCACGCACCTCTTTTTTTTGGCTAGCTATCTCTGTTTTTGGGAGCTCCCGGTGGCGAACTGGGTTAAACCGCTGAGCTGCTGAGCTTGTTGACTGAAAGGTCACAGGTTTGAATCTGGGGAGCGGCATGATCTTCCGCTGTCAGCCCCAGCTTCTGCCAACCTAGCAGTTTGAAAACATGCAAATGTGAGTAGACCTTCCGGTGGGAAGGTAACAGCGCTCTGTGCAGTCATGCTGGTCACATAACTTAGGAGTTGTCTACGGACACTGCCGGCTCTTTGGCTTAGAAATGGAGATGAGCACCACACCCCAGAGTCAGACACGACTGGACTTAATGTCAGGGGAAAACCTTTACCTTTACTATCTCTGCTTTGGTTTGCAATCTCTCTTGATTGGCTGCCTCTCTCCCGAGGGGGAAGGTAAAATCCCCTTCCACGCTCCATCATTGCCAGGAGGCATGCTGCTCTGGGCAACGGCAACCATTCATAAACTGGGGGGCAAAAACCCGCGAAACAACAAGCCTGCGAAAAGCGAACCGTGAAGTAGCGAGGGAACACGGTATTTGTATAACACTTGAAAATAGGAAAAGTTCTTTATAATCCTATTTGAGCCTCATAGTAGCTCTATGAGTTTGACTTAAATCGTTATGGATTAACTCATAGGAGTTGTAGTTTGGTGAGGCAACAGCCATTTTGGGCAGAGAAGACTTAAAGATTTTGTAAATCTACAACTCCCGTGAATCCATAGCATGGAGCCATTGCAATTGAGGATGGGGTGGAAAAAGGAGTAATGGCTTGCAGCTCCATTTGGCACTTTTGTATCAAGTCCAAACAAACAAAGAAAAACTGTACTTCCTTATAACTTACTATACACAAGGACAAAAGGAGTATGTGCTCAATATACAAAAAGCCAATGCAATATTTGTTATCAAAATATCTTTCTTTTGATTGTTCATAATGCATGCAGTATATTTCAATAAATACAAGGCATTGTGCAAATAAAGTGCAAAATACTTAGCATATACTTAGCATATAGGAGTTTGGAGTATCTCGAAGTCTGCAATGGAAATTCAAAGTTCCTTTGTATATATAGTCCGGATTAAATGTCCATATAGCAAGGGTCCATCCAATGTTGGAGTAGAGATACACTAGGAATCCCAAAAGGAAATTGTAATCCAAAGAGTGGTATAGAAGACTCCAAAGCTCCGTGCTTCTTATTTGTGCAGGTTGCTTTATAAACAAAAGTTGTACGGTAGTTCCGTGTGGACGCCTGATGGTATTACTTGGAGCTCAACCGTTTTGCAGGGAGTTCCAAAGCTTCCTCAGAGGCAATCCATGGGAGTATTGTACTCAATTTTGTGAATTGCAGGCAACTATTTATCATAGCATTATATACTATTTGAATCATAGAAAGGTGCAGGATCTATTGACCCGAAGGTTCAAATCCGGGGAAAGTGTGGATGAGCTCCCTCTGTCAGCTCCAATCCCCCGTGCAGGGACATGAGAGAAGCTTCCCATAAGGATGGTAAAACATCAAAACATCCTGGTATCCTCTGGGCAACATACTTGCAGACGGCCAATTCTTTCACGCCAGAAGCGACTTACAGTTTCTCAAGTCACTCCTGAAACACACACAAAAACAACCCAAATCATAAATCCCCAGGATTCAATAGCACTGACTGAATGATGCAGTTAAAGGGAGCCCAAACTGCTTTAATTCTACAGTGTAGATGCAGCCCCTGTCTTTTCAGCGGAGATTGATTGATTGATTGGGCAGTGGGGTGATGGTGGAAATGATTCGATTAACTGTTGAGTGCAGAACAGTTAGAGAAGCATCCTTGAGAGAAGCTTCAGCTCAGCCAACATCTGTCATTGCTCATTTATGCTCTGGCGGAAAGCCAGGCTCTCCCAGAAGGGTTTCTGCCATCCCCTGAGGACATTTGCACCGGCTGAGCCTTTGGCAAGGTTTTGTCCCTTCCTCCGGCTCCTGACACGTCTTGAACATCGCGGGGACAGCAGGTGCGAGCCCTCAGCTTTCACTTTCAGGGCCGCTGTCCAACCGCTTTGCACAGATGACCCCGCAGGACTGCTGGAGCTCAGCAAACGGCTCTTTAAAATCCGTTTCTGGAAAACCATCGACATCTGAGTTGGTAGAGCTAGGTAAATGCTTCCGGAATGCAAAGTGAGCCTGCATGGATCCAATAGTAAACAATGGGAATTAAGCAACCTCACTGCAATCCACGGTATTTGAGAAAGGCAGACCCACTGAACCTTGCATTGCAAAACATGCCTATGATTGGGTTGTTGTGAGACCTCACAACCTCTGAGGATGCTTGCCATAGATGCAGGCGAAACGTCAGGAGAGAATGCTTTTAGAACATGGCCATATAGCCCAAAAACCTACAACAATCCAGTGATTCCAGCCATGAAAGCCTTCAACAATACATGTGTATGATGTATATATACCATTTGTAATCTGGCATTTTTGCCTGAAGGGAGCCTGATGGCAACTTGCTACCATTAAAATAAATCCAGAGTGCATCTATGCTATAGAATTAATGCACTTTGACACCGTTTTAATTTCCATGGTTCAATGCTATGGGAGTTGTCGTTCTACAAGTCCGTTAGCCTTCTCTGCCAAAGAGACTTGGGGGGCTCACCAACTACAAATTCCAGGATTCCATAGCATTGAGCCATGGAAGTGGTGTCAGACTTCATTAATTCTGCAGTGTTGCTGCACCCCAAGATGGGAGGTACGAGTTCAAATTCCCAATCATATTATTAAGAGCCTATGGTGGTGCTGTAGGTTAAACTGCTAAGCTGCTGAACTTGCTAACCAGAAGATTGGTGGTTTGAATCCGCAGGACAGGTTGAGCTCCTGCAGTTAGCCCCAGCTTCTGCAGTTTGAAAACATGCAAATGTGAGTAGATCCATTGGTACTGCTTTGGTGGGAAGGTAAACTGCATTCTATACAGTCATGCTGGCCACATGACCTAGGAGGGGTCTATGGACAACGCATGATCTTCGGGTTAGAAATGGAGCACCACCTCTCAGAGCCAGAAGGGGAAGCCTTTGCCTTTATCTGTGTTTTGTTGTTTCGAGGCAATGAACGTTTGCCTTTGTGTTTGTGTATGCTGCAATCTGCCCTGAGTTCCCTTGGGGAGATAGAGCAGACTACAAATGAGGTATCATTATGATGCTCACTGTGTGACTTATATTTCAGTCCAAGCCACTTCATAGCATTGTTGTTGGGATAAAATGAATGGGTGGGTGGAAATATAAACTATTCTGAGTTTTTAGGAAGAAACTACACTAGAACACAAAGGTTACAAATGGACTTATAGTATATCAAAAGACTATATATTCGGTCTACACATAAAGTTCAACACATTAAATATAAATTAGTAGTTCTACACATTGAGAGCAACACATTGAGTTCAGCACATATAGTTCAACACATATTCATCTTATCTAGATCATGGCAAGATTAGGATTCATATATTATCTCTAGATTAGACATGAATAACAATGGTAACAGAAATCCCCAGTCAAAAGTGGACACTTAGGTTCCCATTCAAAATAAAGTACCTTCAAGGTTACAAAGTCCGGTATGGGTCACAGTGGAACAAAAGCAGTCCGAAGGATAATCCGAGGAGGAAAATGAGTCTTTATAGATGGTAAATCCCAAAGACGCGGTAAATAATAGTAGAGTGGCTCCTGGAATGCAGTGTGAACGTAAACAAAATCCCAAGCGGGTACCGCCAAGGGGCGTTCCGACAAAGGGAAAGTCAAAGTTCCAAAGCACGCTGACCCAAGTATATTCAAAGGGGCAAACCGGAGCAGTTTAGTAAATCCAAAGGTAGCCGCGTGTATGTAACAAAGGAAAGATGAAGCCAAAAAAATGTATCACAGCAGATCTTTGCACAATATATTGTTGTATTTATAATTCCACAAGTGTGTCCATTATAACAAAAATATCAACAGCGGTCAAGGCCTGCTATATTCCAGTTCAATAACAGAAAACACTCCCGAAGCGGCAAAAAATCCGTAGTATTGTAAATTATAATCCGAATTAAATTGCTCTTGTCGCTTCGTTCCGGTCGACGGACTATAAATCCCATGCGCAAGCTCCGTTTCGGTCTTCGGGACCGGGAGTATAAATGAACATCTGTTCGTGGATAACTTAGAGGAACATGCTATGTATATAAACGCGGCATAGGCCTGCGGGTCGGTACAATAGAGCTCACTCTGGAGCCAGCTTACGGGCTGTTTCGTCTCTCTCCGAGACTTTTTCAGGGCGGGGCTTCAACAAAGAAGTGTCGTCCTCAATGGTAAGTAATAATTCATGAAGTGTCAGTCGGTGCAGAGGACGGACCATCCCATCTTAGGAAGAAAGACAACAGGAAAAAAGACCAAGAAACAAAATTTCAAAATCCAGGAAGGATTCAAATAGGACAGGGATGGGCAAACTTCAGCCCTCCAAGTGTTTTGGACTTCTGGCTGTTAGGAATTGTGGGAGTTGGAAGTTCGAAACACCTGGAGGGCTGTAGTTTGCCCATGCCTAACATAGGAGTAGGCATTATGTGACTTACCAAAGCATTTTATTTCTTTCCTGTTAGCTAGATGTTCTCAAAAAGAAAGAAAGAAATACAGATCCCTGGCTTTGCTAGACTAATCAGTTTCTATGACCATTTGAAATAAGACAGCAAATGCCTTTTCAGCAAAATCCAGTGAAGAGGGGAGAGCTTTTGGAATGTCCTAAAATCCTTAGAGAAATGCTTCATGCTAAGAATTGTACAAATTGTGTTTTTCCCATGTCTTGAAAAGAAAAATAAAAGACAAGGAAAATGAATGTGCAGTTTCCAAAACATTATTAAACATTTACAAAACTATTATGTGTTTTTATTTGTTTTATTGCAGCTACCTTAAAAAGCACCCAAGATGACTTGCACCGGAAAGCACTCAAGATGCTAGAAAGGTAAGAAGGAAGGAAGGAAATGGACCTTATTGAGATATTTTTGTGGCTGCTGATGTGAGTTTGTTTGTACATATCAGGCCCCATCTACAGTGCCATATAATTCAGTTTCTGACTTAATGCATCGAACCAAATTATATATCAATGTAGACACAAATAAACCAGTCTAAAGCAAGTAAAAATATGCCAGTGTAGAGTCTCAAATTCTTCCATGCAATAATTGTCAAGCTTTTGAGAATTTCCCAACCGAAATTTTGGTGCTTATGAGGAATAACTATGTTTCAAAGTTGGGAAAGTGTCACCTTTTGGAATCAATCAATGTTGCTGCTTCTCTGTGTGCCAATCTGGAGTATATGAAGGTGTCGTTGTTGGAAGGGGATTTGGCTTTAAGTGACACACATTCCTAGACTCAGATGTAATATCTCCATTACAGTGCTATTTAGATGTAATTGCTGTCCTGTATTACTCTTAAACTGTATTTATTTTTAGCCCTTTGACCTTTCCACGTTGGCCATGGCTCGTTTCCTTGAGATCTCAAGTCTAGCTTGAAATCTGATGGATTGCTAACCAAGCATCCATTAGCCAGCAGAGGGCATAGTGACAGCTTGGCAAGATCTTTGTATCCTGAACATTTACTGTCTCCCAGATACAGGATAGCCTGATAGCATTGAAGCAGTACCTTGTTTGGAAACTGACAGTAGACTTGACTTTCTGTGTATACTCAAGGATAATTCAGACTTTTGTATAAACCGAGGGCAGGTTTTGGGAGTAAAATTATTGATTTTGATATGAACTATGGATAAGTCGAAGGTCATTCCATGAAGAGTGGAGAGCCACCTTGGGACCAACCATCCCTGGCCACCACCACTGCTGTCATTTCCCCATCCAAGCATTCATAAAGGTCAAAAGTGACACTGCAAGTGGACTGTAGAACAGCCCAGTGTTTCTTTTACGTGCTTCTGGCATGAAATAAGTTCTTGCCTTTCAGTACTATACTCCAAGAAGGTGGTAGTTCCTTTTTAATATAAGAGTTAAGATACAATACTTACTTGCCCCCATAGATATAAGTCAATTCAGGGTTTTTTGGGGGGGATAACAGAATTAGAACTATAGAGTTGGAAGACATCACAAGAACTATCCAGTCCAACCCTCTGCCATGTAGAGATATACAATCAAATCATTCCCGACAGATCGCCATTCAGTTTCTGCTTTAAAAACACGAGAGGAGACTCCCACCTCATAATCTAGGCTAGCGGTTCTCAACCTGTGGGTCCCCAGGTGTTTTGGTCTACAACTCCCAGAAATCCCAGCCAGTTTACCAGCAGTTAGGATTTCTGAGAATTGAAGGCCAAAACATCTGGGGACCCATAGGTTGAGAATCATTGCTCTAGGCCAGTGATTTTCAACCAGTGTACTGCAGAACATTAGTGTGCCGTGAGAGATCATCAGGTGTGCCGTGGGAAATTATTTTCGAACTTATATAAACTATAAGGCACATCTGTCCCTTTAAGAAATAGAACCATAGCACTCGCAAGAGTGCTATGGTCGCGCCATCTTGGATTCGCTCAGACACGGCTAAGTAAACAAAGTTAGAGTTAGTGCTGCAGCTGTGCGTCAAGTGACAGTGGCAATTTGGGATCACAACAAGACAATAGAGTGACAGTGATGGAGAAGTTTTTGAGAAGGGAAAAGGCAAATGACGAACAGGGTCCTGGACAAAATTATGACACAGATGAAGGGCCTAATATGAGTGGTGGACAAAAGAAAAAAGAAAAGAAAAGCTAAGTGAGTGTATAAATACATTTAAAAACATATTAACTATATGTATTACTGTGTTAGAGTGTCATTTTGTGTCATGTTGGTTGGTGGTGTGCCCCAGGATTTTGTAAATGTAAAAAATGTGCCGTGGTTCAAAAAAGGTTGAAAATCACTGCTCTAGGCAGATTATAGGTACACACCGCATACACAGAGATTCAGTCCAACAGGAAGGCTTTATCTTCAATTTCAGCAGTGCAGCTATAGACAGATATATACACACACACTCTCCAGCGATCCTCCAGTTCTTCAACAGCCATCATCCATCATCTATCGCATGGTGGCTGGCTGCTTATATACCCTCTCATGCTGCAATCCTGCATTCATGGTTTCATCAGCCACTTGCCTAGTCACTATATTCAGCACTTTACCACATGGACATGCCTCGGCATTTATTATAAAACTCTGACACCCCTTCCATATTTAGTGATAAATGCTCCTACCATATATACTTACAACACACTGTTCATAAATGTTTAGTTATACAGTCACTGAAAGCATTTACATTTGTTCCTCCACCAAAACCCTTACATCATATTTGGTTACATTCATTTGGCACTTAAAGCATCGTCATTTCTCTGCATACCCTTTGCAGATTTTGTTAAAGAAATTCAATTCTTTTTCTGCCTCTGACCAAATTGAAAGCAATTGTTGGGGAATTTAAGAATGGTTTTACACTTTGCATTCTAGTTTAGGAATAGCTCCCCTTCTTTAGTTTTAACTGACATCGAAGACGGAGATCCTGTGGCCTGGTCGGCCTGGGCTGGGTGGGTGCCGGTTGCCTAGCCTGGACGGCGAGCGGCTTAACCCATCGCTGTCAGTTAAGAGCTTGGGAGTTGTGCTGGACTCCTCGTTGACCATGGAGGCTCAGGTCTCTGTGGTCAGCAGGACGTCATTCTATCACCTCCGACAGGCTAGGCGACTGGCGCCCTACCTGTCCAGGGATGACCTGGCCACGGTAATCCAAGCGACGGTCATCTCGAGACTAGACTACTGTAATGCCCTCTACGTTGGCCTTCCCCTGTCGACAATCCGGAAACTCAAGCTAGTGCAGAATGCCGCGGCTCGCTTGCTAGCAGGAGTGCCGGCAAGAGAGCATATTACACCCATCCTCCGGCAACTGCACTGGCTCCCCGTTGAGTACCGGGTTGCCTTCAAGGTGTTGGTTTTGACCTTTAAGGCCTTGCACGGCCTAGGGCCTGCGTACCTGAAGGACCGCCTTACCCCGTACGTTCCCCCGAGATCACTGCGCTCGGATGAGCAGAATCTGTTGATAGTTCCATCAGTCCGCTCCTGCCACCTGTCAGCGACTCGACAAAGGTCTTTCTCCGTGGCAGCACCAGTACTTTGGAACGCCCTCCCGGACAGCACCCGAGCCATCTCGGAATTGGGCCCGTTCCGGAGGGCGTGTAAGACGGCTCTCTTCGGGCTGGCCTTTAATTAGGCATACTGGTCTAAAATCTGATATATGTCCTCTTAATCTGTACCTTGACAATGCATCTGTTTTTAAATGTGGTTTTATGTTGTATGTTTTTATTGATTGTAGGGCCGCATGTTGACATGTAGCATCATGCCGCCCACGTATTTTATGCTGTGATCCGCCCCGAGCCTGCTGGGAGGAGCGGAATACAAAAGTGAACAATAAATAAATAAATAAATAAATAAATAAATCTTGTTTGAGGTTTCACAAATTCTTTAACTTACAACCACATTGGTTCCCCCCCCCTGATCATAACATTTAAACAACCATCAATGTTAATCTATATTCCCCTTCACTTCAAGGATATACTGGTGTTAGTAATTCCTTGATCTTTGCTTGACAATCAGAATCCACTCCTGCTCATTTTATCCCATTTTATCTGTAATTCCATCTGGTAGCTTTATTCCATTTTCCTTTTCTTTAGGAGCATACCTCAGTACTTTATGGAATGACTCAGGCTTAACGTTCATCTGGCAAACTCTAACTCCTTGAATTGCAAACTTCCCAGGAGGCATAGTTTTGTTCTCTTGGATCTTCTAGGGATTTCTATCTTTTCAATTACTTAAATGGCTTTACCATCCACATAACTGCTTGATGTTCCCTTTTCACATTGCTTCTTGATGTTGAATAGACACATACACCTGTGTGTTAGATGCAGGGTCTTGTCTTTCTAGAACCTTAGGTGCTGGAAAAGGACTACTTGAGGGTGCAGGACTATCTACTCGCAAGAAAAGCTCAGTATTTTAGTGGGCATGTTCCCACACTACATACTTCTCAAAATTAGCACTTCTGGAAATCACCACTTTGCCGTTTCCTAGGTCAAACTGCAGTTTATTGCCCTTTCGTCATAACTCAAAACCTGAGCAGTTACTACTTCTTTTGTCTCTTTCTTCTACTCTGTTTGGGGATTAACACGTTGGCAAAGCTCCCAAAAACTCTCAGATATTTTAGTGTTGGTTTTCTATTAAACAATTTGAGGAATGGAGTCTCTTTTACGCTAGAACTCCAGCTTCTGTTTGAACTGCCTCTGCCCACCATTTTTCGATACTCTTGCAACAATCACTATATAGTCCATTACATTTTACACTCTCACTTTTTTCTCACCAATGCCATTTTCTGCTGGGCACTCTGGGTTGGTTTTCTGGTGTCTGATACCATTTTCTTTTAGTCAATTTTCAAACTGCAACCAATAAATTCACCACCATGGTCAGTTTGTAGAAAGGCAGCCTTGCATGGGAACCTTCTTTCAACCTTTACCACCCACTCCTTAACTTTGCCAAACACCTAGAATTCAGGGTTTAACAACATATAATAAGTGTACGTTGAATAGTCATCAACAATTAGAAACATGTATTTTGAACCCCCCCCCCCCAAACACAAACAACTTCACAGGTTTGAAATGGGCAGCATATTACCTGTGGTGTTCCAGCCTGGTGGCCATAGACAGACACCGGGGGTTCCAGCTGATCAGCGTCAGATCGGGGCTGAGGGGTGACCGGATGGGTACGGGTCTGCAGATGAGGAATTAGCCTGGGATGATGGATGGTTACATAGGTATGGGCCTGAAGATGAGGATAATGATGACTCCATGGATGTCAGTTCTGAATTAGACAGTGAGAGGCCCAGCGACCTTGATTCCCACGAGAACTTCTCCACTCCCTTGTCAGATGAGGATTCCGAGGATAGGGAGGATCGAGTTTCCCAGCATGATAGCGCTGCACCTGGGGCCGCTAATGAGCAGGAATTCGACAGGAGGGCTAGCATCAGATCCTACCGGAAAGATTGGAGTTTGAGGAAGGGGGTGCGTTGGTCACATATAAAGTATTTCTCTTTATTAGATTGTGCTGGGGTCGTTCTAGTCAGACCTGAAGCTACGTTTAGCTTGGAAGGACTCATGCTCAAGACTCAAGTTCATGTTGACCGCAGGAGCGGTTTGCCTTGCTGACTTTAAGTTCACGTTGACGGCAGGAGCCGTTGCCTTGCCTACGGAGGTGTGCTTCCTTTGGGATTTAATCCAGTTTGAGGACCTTTTCCGGATTATCGTTGGATTTACTTTACTTAGCTTTCATCTCTCAACCTTTGGACTATTTTTTATTCTAAATAAAAGTACATTTATAGCAACTGCCTGGTGTGTATGATCTAGGGGGGAACTGCTGTGATCTGAGGTGCAACAGCTCTTACTGTTGGGACTTATAGCTGTTACCATCAGGAAGGTGTTTTTTTAAAAGCTAAAATCTCTCAATTTATAGATGAATATATAGTTTAGTTGGTGGTGTGAAAGAGACATTAATGTTTATGATGTGCAATATTAAAGCTACCTGATAGCCGCTCAGCTATGTCACTGTATTTTCCCTTTCTATGTATGGTCATGAAATATGGACATGAACAAAGCTGATAGGATGAAAACCAACTCATTTGAAATGTGCTAGAGAAGAGTTCTGAATTGCTACAAAGACCAATAAATGGGTTCTAGAGCAAATTGAATCTGAACTCTCCTTAGAAACCAAAACTTAGTTTGTTGTACTGTGCTGTAGCCATAAAATAAGAAGCATCATTGGCTAGCAGTAATGCATAGCAAGGTTTCTACCAATAGAAAAAGAGGAGAACCATATTCCAGATTTATACACTCAATCAAGAAAGCCACAGCCCTTAGTCTGCAAGACCTGCTCAGAACTGTTGTTGATAAAGTGATTTGGAGATCTCTCATTCATGGGTCACCGTATGTTAAAGTTGATTCGATGTTGGTTAACAAGAACACATTTGTCCATGTAGTTCGTCTGGTTGTTACAGGCTCTTTAGCATCCTCTGCCAAAATGTGCTGGTGCTTCGCCAAACTACGAATCCCAAGATTCTATGGCAGTTCAAGTGTTGTCAAGCTGCATTAATTCTACAGTATAAACACATCCTTAGGAACAGTATCAGAGACCGTTTTCTGAATACCATTCATAAGAAGTGATAGACTGTCAGGCTCTAAGAATAGAGCATCGTTAGCAGTGGCTTCATGCCTTTAAGAACTTCCTGCGGCGATATATGACCTTATAATTTATTTACTTACCTACTTAATTTTTCTGCTGCCTTTCTCCCAATATAGGGACTCAATGCATTGTTTAACAGCTGAGGTCTGAAGACAGCTTCATTCTGAATTTGGAACTTGAAAATAAGCTTTAACTGATGACTTTTTAAATGTTTTTTTAGTAACAGCAGCTGTATTTTCTTATGTTTGCTAATACTGTAGGAGAAGAGCTTGTTAAAAGTCTTTAAAATGAATGAAAAATAGAGAGACCAGGAAATAAATGTATGGGTGTTTGTGTACAAAAGCACTGAACCATGTTCTCTCCTTGAATGTCACTATTGTTTTAAAATAGTTTTGTGAATGTGCAAGAGGTAGTTTGGTGAGGCATCATCACTCATAGGCAAAGAAGACTAAGACTACAAATTCCAAGATTCCACAGCATTGAGCCATGGCAGTTAAAGTAGTATGGAACTACATTAATTCTGCAATGTAGATGTACCCCATGTGACTGAAATGCTGGGGTTCTACTGTCAGTCTAAGTCAGTGGTTCTCAACCCATGGGTCCCCAGATGTTTTGGCCTTCAACATTCAGAAATCCTAACAGCTGGCTGGGATTACTGGGCATTGTAGGCCAAACTATCTTGGACCCACAGGTTGAGAACCACTGGTCCAAGTAGACCAGGGGTGGGCAATCTACGGCCCGCGGGCCGGATTTGGCCCAGCAGCCGCTTCTGTCCGGCCCGGGGAGAAGGGCGTCGGGGGCAGGGCCAAGAGGAAGGGATGCCGCTGCCGCTATCCCATCATGCGCTTTGTGGCGCCTGTGTCGGTAGACAGGCTGGAGGAGCAGCGGCTTTGGAGTGCCTGCCATCCCTGGAGGCGATCCGGGCCTGCAGCAGGAGCACTCTGTGACCTGGGGAACAGCTGGGGGCGAGAGCGGGCAGAGGCCTGCAGCCTCCGATCGCCTGCTGCTCTCCTCTTTTTTTGTCCTGGCGGAGGGACACGGGGACAGAGCGCTGTGCCGCGTCCCTGCTGCATCCCTGCAGTGAGCAGCTGAGGGCACAGCGGAGGCAGAGAGAGGGTGGAAGGGGAGGAAGGCAGGGGGGAGGAAGGAAGGAGGGAGGGAGGCGGCCAGGAAGACCTGCCTCCCGCCCCGAGTGGGTCATGGAGGCCTCGGGCGATGAGGGCGGTGAAGCGGCCGAGCTCCCGAAGGACGCTGACCTCCACATTCAAAGAGTCCCCGCCTTCCTCCGAGCTCCTTTTAGAGCCCCCCCCCCCCCGGAGGGTGAGTGGCAGGCAAGCAGAGAGGGCGAGCAAAAAAGGCAGGCAGGCAGGCAGTCTCTCCGAGGCAGGCCACACACACGCTGGGTCCGCTTTGCCATCCTGTGGGCTGGGGTCATTGGGCCATTCCACCTTGGGATCCTTCCTCTCTTCAGGATGTCAGCCTTCATCTTGGTTCACACCTTGTCTTCTTGAATTTTATTTTATTTTATTTTAGTGGTTTTTATTATTTTATAATAATGTTATAATAATAATATAATGAATTTTATATATATATATATATATATATATATATATATATATATATATATATATAAAAGAGTCGTCATGGAACGACTGTCCCAAACAGAGAAACCTTACAATGCAGAGACACCAAACTTGCCACCAGAAATAGGCCTCAGACAAGATAGGTTTGTAGCAAAGAAACTTCCCCCCCCAAAACCTAAAAGGCCGCCAAAACAACGAGTAAAAAAACAATTACATTTCCCAGCATCCTCCGGGGCTGCCAACGACTCTCCCAGCCTCTACATTCTGACAACATGATTGGCTGCCAATAACGGCGGATTTGCATAACTCCTGTACTGGCCAGCCAACATGAACATTCCGACCCATAATAAACTGTCAGAGGAGGATAAGGCAAAGGGCTGAGGCACAAACACAAACACCCAATTCACTTCCCACAGAACATTTACACCCTACAAACTACAGACCACGCCCAAAATTGACAGTAAGGCTTCATTAACTTAATTTCCCTGACTAGGCCTCACTTAATGGAATGCTGTTTACGCTCTGAATTGACAGTAAGGCTTCATTAACTTGATTTTCCCGACTAGCCCTCAGCTCATTGAACATTGTGTATGGCCTGAATTGACAGTAAGGCTTCATTAACTTGCTGTTCCTGACTAGGGCTCAGCTCATGGGACATTGTGTATGGCCTGAATTTACAGTAACCTACCTTGGCATACAGAGCTCCTATGACCCATGCTACATTCTACTACAGTTTGGAGGAGGGTGGACCATGGATTATGGGACTTGAAGTACCTCCATGGATAATGGGATTTGTAGTACTTCAAAAGCCATCATTCCCCACAGACCACTGTGTCCAAGAACCAAGACCAATAAAGACCAAACTTGGCAAACAATGCACCCCATGACCCACACTCCATCCGACTGCAGATTAGAGGAGGACACACCATGGATAATGGGGTTTCAAGTACCTCCACTCACTTCCAAAGTACCCCACCCACACACACAACAACCTCTACATCAACACAGCAGACGGAAAGACAAAAAACATTGTATATCCACAAGCTATGCAGAACGCCAGCAACACCACACAACAACAACTCCACAGGACTCCAACATCCCACCCACCAAAACAACCCACAACAACACAGCCATGACCCCAACAACACCATAACTAACAACAGCATACTCAGACTTCCTCGCATCTCCAAAATAGGGCACAGCAATGCATGCCGGGTACAGCTAGTATACTATAATATAATAATTATGATATTAATGCTAATAATGTGTAATATATAGTAAATAAATAAATACATTATGTAGATTAGAATGTAGTTCAGCCTTTAGGTGCGGCCCTCCATAATATTTTTTGGCTCTCGTGTGGCCCCTTGGAAAAAATAATTGCCCACCCCTGAAGTAGATGAATTACTCAGAGTCCCATGTATGCCCACAATGATCTTGACATCCCTTTTGTATGGGAGAGGATGTCCTGTAGTCACATTCAGATGATTCAGTGTCCCAGCTTTTCATATGCTTAGGCAGAGTTTGAAAAAGTTAAATATTTGCACTATAATTCCCCAAAATCTTTAAAAAGTGATATTTTTAAGCTCTGCTCCTGTTCTGTGGCTCGAGGGAGTGAGCTGAATGCATAGGTTTGCACATCCTAATTGAAAATGACTACAAGTAACGTCAAAAAGAGAGCTGAGTACCACATGGCCTCATTTGGACATCACAACAAGCTGGAATTCAGGAGAATTCTTGCTTGTTTAGGATGAACTGCTGTGCTTGTTCATGCTGATAAATTGCTCCCATATGCAGTGGGACTAGATAAACAAACCCTGGGCATTTGGTCTGTGTTTTGTTTGCTGCATCATGCAAATCCAGCAGGCATGGACTCTCTGGCTCTACCTTCCTTTAAGGAGAAAAGGAAATAATCCATGATTTATTTTAGGATTAAATATCTGATTTCTCCAGAGAGGAGAAAGAAACAGAGAGCTGTCTCCCTATAAGGAAAGACCTCTTATACGCACTCTAGACATACTAGAGTCTTTATGGACAGTGTATTGTCAAAGGCTTTCATGGCCAGAATCACTGGGTTGCTGTGAGTTTTTCGGGCTGTATGGCCATGTTCCAAAAGCATTCTCTCCTGACGTTTTGCCTGCATCTCTGGCAGGCATCCTCAAAGGTTGTGAGGTCTGTTGGAAACTAGGAAAATTGGGTTTATATATCTGAGGAAGGTCCAGGATGGGAGAATAAACTCTTGTCTGTTGGAGCTACTGTAGGTGTGAATGTTTCATTTGGACACCTTGATTAGTATTTGATGACCTGACAGTTTTTAGGTGTGGCTTGTTATTTCCTGGGGAAATCCTTTGTTGAGAGGTGAAGTTGTCTTTATGGGCAAATTGTAAGGATGTAGATAGGAGAACTGAAAATGCCCATCAAGCTTATATAGAAAGGATCTATCGAGGTAGAATATTCCAAGGAAATATACAAAGTGGATAGAAATGATAATCTTAGATTTCTTTGACTGACAAGACAAAAGACTTCCAAGAACAGAATAGTGTATAGCTATTCAAGAATAGTAATATTTCTTCAAATGATATTTCTTCTTCAGCTATTAATATTGGTATTTGATTAAAGTGTGCATGGCTGGATCTACACTGTCATATAATCCAAATTATCAAAGCAGATAATCCAGATGATTGGCTTTGAACTGAATTATATGAGTCTACATTGCCATATAATCCAGTTCAGAGCAGATAACCTGGCTTTTATATGGCAGTGTAGAGGGGACCTATGTGTCTTGAAGTGGCCTGTCAATTTATGGCAACCCTATACATTTCATAGGGTTTTCCTAGACAAGGAGTAGTTAGAGGTGGGTTGTTGAAGGCTTTCATGGCAGGAATCACTGGGTTGCTGTGAGTTTTGCCCACATCTATGGCAGGCATCCTCAGAGGTTGTGAGATTGGTTGGAAACTAGATAAGTGAGGTTTATATATTTGTGGAATGTCCAGGATGGGAGGAAGAACGCTTGTCTGCTTGAGGCAACTGTGAATGTTGCAGTTGGTCACCTTGATTAGCATTTAATGGCCTTGTAGCTTCAAAGCCTGACTGGTTGCTGCCTGGGGGGGGGGGGGAATCTGGTTTTGCCAGTTCCTTCCTCTGAAATACATCCTGCCTGGTATTTGTTCATGATCTTGCGTCTTCTCACCAAGTGCCTATTCTGGCTAAAGATTATGGCAGTGGTATTCCATTTTCCTAAGCTTTTCTTCTTATAATAACTAAATAGGAACTCCGTGTTAAAAATGCAATACTCTGTATCAGTGTTTCCCAACCTTTTTGGAGCCGCGGCACACTTTTTACATTTGCAAAATCCTGGGGCACACCACCAACCAAAATGACACAAAATGACACTCTAACACAGTAACACATATAGTTAATATGTTTTTAAATGTATTTATATACTCAGTGTGAAACCTGGGCCTGTTTCGATGAACTCAACATAGATATCCTGGCAGGAATGGCAGAAAGACACAAACTTCCCACACAGAACTCCCATAACCAAGAGAAAATACTATAAGAGTTTGGTGGGCATTGACCTTGAGTTTGGGAGTTGTAGTTCACCTACATCCAGAGAGCACTGTGGACTCAAACAATGTTGGATCAGGACCAAACTTGGCATGAATACTCAATATGTCCAAATATGAACACAGATGGAGTTCAGGGGAAATAGACCTTGACATTTGGGAGTTGTAGTTGCTGGGGTTTATAGTTCCCCTACAATCAAAGAGCATTCTGAACCCCACCAATGATAGAACTGGGCCAAACTTTCCACAGAGAACCCCCAGGAGGCAAGAGGAGGTCTCTACTTGGGGAAAGGGAGGCGGGCCTTCCCAATGCATGGAGAGGGAGAGACAAGTAGACAACGGGTGGGGAGGTTTTTTGTTGTTGTAATTTTGTGCCTTTATCGATGTAGGTTTCTTAGGGTTATTATACTTCAACACACTAGACTCCCCCCCCCCTTTTCTGGAGATTCCAATTTCCCACGGCACACCTGATGATCACTCACGGCACACTAGTGTGCCCCGGCACACTGGTTGAGAAACACTGCTCTGTATCCACGGATTCTGCATCCATGGCTCTTCGGCTTGAAAATATTCCAAATACTCCAAAAAGCAAACCTTGATTTTTCCCATTTTATATAAGGGATGTTTTTTTTCTTTGCCATTGTGTGTATTGGGACTTGAGCATGCACATATTTTGGTATCCATCCTACAGCCAAATCCCAGGAGATACCAAGAGTCCACTCAGAAGAGCAGTTGCTGAAAGCATAACATTCACAAAAGAGGCCTTCATTATATCCCGATCGTGAACTTTCCTGAAGCATCTGGATGATCTCTGTGTGAAACAGGGTAGTGGACAGAACGGACCTTCAGATTGATCCATTTTGTGCTGAATAACAAACTGAGCTTTAAAGCTGATCAGGCATCCAAATCCAGAAGCCCTTTCACGCTACATAGTTATAGCACTATGATTCCGCTTTAACTGTTATGATTGCATCTTAAGGAATCCTTTGGTGTGCAGTTTAGTGAGGTATCCCATGATCCCATAGAATGGAACAATGGTGTTAGCATGGAATGACGGTGCTGTAGTTGTGTCGTTTCCATGTTTCTCCAACACATAAGTTATGGCAGTAGCTTCTTCTGTTTGCTAAGTCTGGTATGCTGTGGTTGCTCATAAAATATGACTTTTACTACTATCAAGGTAATTTCCTCATAACAAGGCTTACTGTGTAGCAACTTTTGTGTTTTACAGAGCGCACGACTTGGCACCTGAAGACCACCAAATTATCCTCTATGTCTCACTGGAGCTGGCACTTGTGCGGCAGGTAGGTACAAAGGCCAGTGACTCTGTAACAGCAGAAATAAAAACTCACCATATATGCTCCTGTGTAAACTGACCAGTCCTCCAGTTTGGCTATTGCTAGGACTGGTCCTTGCACTTTAGCATTTCGCCGGCCCCATGCTTCCTTTTCTCTGCACTAGCCTCGGCCCAGCCCGCTCAACAGTCTAGGCCCTTTATTAAAACTTTGGTCACTGGTAGCTTACCTTTCACAAAATAAGAGAGCAGAATTGGTTTTTAATTGGTTTCTGATATATATATATATATATATATATACACACACACACACACACACACACACACATACTGTATATATAAAAATATAAATATAAATATAAATATAAATATAAATATAAATATAAATATAAATATATATATATATATATATATATATAAGTCAGTGTTTGTGGGCGGTGGTGCGGCCGAGCAACCGAGCGGATGGAGGAATATGTGCAAGTGTTTCGATTGGCTGCCACTGTGGGATTATTTGCATAACGGGCTCTGATTGCCCAGCCTCAGAGGGGATTGGTTGCCACTGAAATGGCATTTGCATAACGTACTCCGATAGGCCAACCACATTCCACCATTCCAAGGTGACTCAGAGGGAAAAGGAAATGCCTCAGGCAGTCAGCCACTGCGGCCCACAGCAATGACGGATCACGACCAAACTTGGCAAACAGGGGAACAATGGCCCACCTCACAACCTGGTGTGGTTTAGGACAGGATGGGCCACGAATGATGGGATTTGCAGAACATTCACCTCATACACTTCCAAAACAACACTGTAGACCGTCTCACCCCATATTGCCCTCCGAGATCACTTCGGTCTGAGGACTCCAATCTCCTGGAGATACCTTCAGCTAAACTCGCAAGGCTGACTGCTACCCGCCGGAGGGCATTCTCTGTCATAGCACCTACGCTGTGGAACGCCCTCCCGGCCGGAACTCGGGCTATGAAGGACTTGCTCCCGTTTAGACAGGCCTGTAAAACATACCTGTTTAAGCAGGCCTTTGGTGAGTAAGTCCTGCCCATGCCCCGCCATCTATTCGTTCTTCTGAGGATGATGTGCTGTTCATTGTGTTAACTGTGTTATTAATTACTATACTGCTGTTGTTTTTAATTGTTTTTAACTGCTTATTGCCTGTATTTTACTGTGCCCTTCGGCTCCTGTAAGCCGCCGCGAGCCTCAGGGAGTCGGCGGCATAGAAGCCCGAATAATAAATAAATAAATAAATAAATAATAAACATCACATACCACGCCCAAACAGCCCCAGACAGAGGGGATTGGCTGCCACTGAAATCGTATTTGCCTCAGTCAGTCATACACAGTCAGTCAAAACAACACTGTAGCCCCTATACATCACAGACCAGGCCCAAAATTGACAACAAGGCATCCTTAACTTGATTGACTAGGCCTCAGCACATGGGATATTGTTAGGCTTCCTCAACTTGATTTTCCTGACTAGGCCCCCAGGACTTGCAGTACCTTCACTAAGTTCTTGAGACCACTCCAAGCCACATAAACATCTAATAGGAACTAACCTTGGCATACAATGCCTTCCTCAAATAACCCGGGCACCGCCGGGTCCTCAGCTAGTGTGTGTGTGTGTATATAGTGTTAATTTTATGCCTATGTTTATGTTTCACATTGTATGTCTTTTGTGTTATTTTGTCTACATGGAAACTGCTCTGAGTCTCCTAGAGAAGATAGGGTGGTAGATAAAGAAAGATTATTATTAGTATTATTATTATTATTATTATTATTATTATTATCTTTACTCACAGTGATCTGTGGATAACTTGACTCAGTTTTTTGCTGTTGATATTTTTGACTAACATTTCTACTTATACAGTATATGGTTATATGGGGTACATCCATCTTCAGTTAGACTTTTTCTTTAGGGATATATTGTGTAACCTTTGAACTTCAAGTTGTTTTACTTATATTGACTTGTGCATCAGAGGCGAAGAACTTTCAGTACCTTTAAGGACCCATAAATAAAAAGCTGGGCAGAAGCTTCTTAAGGACAATTCTCTATTTGGAAATTCAGTATGTTCAACATTTGCAAGTCTGGCTCATTGTTACACCAGTTCCGTTGGAAACTAGATTTTCCAGCAGACAGGGATATGCTGAGAACGTCTCAAAGGGTGCCCAAGCTCAGTTTCAGGTGTGAAGAATGAGAATCATACCTGTGCATGAGCTGCTATCTGTCTTTGAAAAGACATACTAAAAAAAGAAAACTTTACATGCCACTCAAAGACAAAGGAATACAGAATACCGTTCCATGTCCGATTCTCTGAGCAATATTCTGGTGCCGATTGGTGTGAGCTGGACTCTCTGATGGCTGCCCTATTTCCCTCCATTTAACAGGATATAAATCTTTAAAGCACGCTTGGAGTGTGTTGCTGATACCCGAGACATATTTATTTTTAGGCCTCTAATATATCCTCCTCTGCTTTTGCCAATGTGGCTCATGATAAACATTTTCGTAATGCATTTTTAATATCCTTAATAATTTAAACTATCTAATGTATTCTCTTTCTGATTAACTGAAGGCTAAATGATACTACTAATGTACCTGGCAGATTATATTTACCAGGGAGCGGCAAGATTAAGGCTTTCAGCAGTCAATTTGGTGGCTACTGACATTGGGGACAGTGTTTTAGAAGGACCTGAAAACTGGCCTAACCCTGGCAAATGCTGTAATGATTTCGTCATGAGTCTGAACCCCAGTGAACCCCTTAAAGATTGTTTCTCAGATCTATTAATTGCCAACCCGTTACTGCTCAGCAAGGCAGCTTAGAAGACACATTCTGACTTTACCTTGCTGGATACAATATAACAGTGTTTCTCAACCTGGGAGTCAGGACCTCTGGGGAGGTCATGAGGGGGGTAGCAAAAGACCATCAGAAAACCCATATTTCTGATGGTCTTAGGAACCCTTTTGACAGAGAAGGCTGAAGATCTCTCCACCTGCCCTCTTCCTTTTTTGTGTTGGTGAACTACAACTCCAAGAATTCAAAAACACCCCCCCAAGCCCACCAGTATTCACTGTTGGCCATGTAGGTAGTGTGCCAAGTTTGGTGAAGATCCATTGTGGGCTGAGTTCAGAGTGCTCTTTGATTGTAGGTTAACTATACATCTCAGCAATGACAACTTCCAAATGTCAAAGTCTGTGTTCCCCAAATTCCACCAGTGTTCACATTTGGGCATAATGAGTATTCGTGCCAAGTTTTGTCTAGATCCATCATTGTTTGATTCCACAGTACTCTCTGGAGGTAGGTGAACTACAACTCCAAAACTCAAAGTCATTGCCCACCAAACCCTTCCAGTATTTTCTATTGGTCACGGGAGTTCTGTGTGCCAAGTTTGATTGAATTCCATCATTGGTGTATTTCAGAATGCTCTTTGATTGTAGGTAAACTATAAATCCCATCAACTACAACTCCCAAATGACAAAATCAACCCCCCCCCCAACCCCACCAGTATTCAGATTTGGGCGTAGCAGGTATTTGTGCCAAATTTGGTGCAGTGAATGAAAATACATCCTGCTTATCAGATATTTACATTGCGATTCATAACAGTAGCAAGATGACAGTTATGAAGTAGCAAGGAAAATAATGTTATGGTTGGGGGTCACCACAACATGAGGAACTGTATTAAGGGGTTGCAACATCAAGAAGGTTGAAAACACTGCTATATAAGATTCTCACATTCAGAAAAGTGAAAACGCAAACTTTATGGGAGACACATCCTTTTATTTGTTTGCTTGTTTGTTTTATCAATCATAGTTTTGGAAGAGACCACAAAGGCCATCCAGTTCAACCCCCTGCCATGCAGGAATATATGACACTCTTGACAGGTGACCATCCAGTTTCTGCTTAAAAACCTTGAGATGCGACTCCACCATCCTTCAGGGCAGCATATTTCAATGTCCGACAGCTCTTACTGTCAGGAAGTTCTTCCTAATGTAGAAGCAAAATCTCTCTTTCTGTGGTTTGAATCTGTTGCTTTGTGTCTGAGTATCTGGAGCAGCAGAAACCAAGCTTTCTCCCTCATCAATGTGACAGCTTTTCAAATATTTAAGCATAGCTATCATGTCCCTTCTTAACCTTCTCTTCTTAACCCAGATCCCAAAACTGCTCCTCATAGGGCTTGGCTTGCGGAGCATTTACTTTTGTATTTTTGCTACATTTATCCCTGTACAGCAGTGTTTCTCAATTGGAATTGGGACTCCTTGGGGGATGGAGTTGCAAGGGGTGTCACAGAGGTCGCCAAAGACCATCAGAAAACACAATATTTTTATTGGTCATGGGGGTTCTTTGTAGAATGTTTGGCCCAATTCTATTGTTGGTGCGGTTCAGAATGATCTTTGATTGTAGGTGATCTATCAATCAAAACTTTATTACGGTCACTGGCCAGCACAAAGTGGGCACAAGCGCCCTGAGAAGGGAAGGACAACTCCTCAGTTAGCAGTTATTTAAAATTAGATTAGAAATCTATAAATCTATAAATCTCAGCAAGTACAACTCCAAATGTGCAGTCTATTTTCCCCAAATTCCACCAGTTTTCACATTTGGGCATATTGAGTATTCGTGCCAAGTTTGGTCCAGATCCATCATTGTTTGAATCCACAGTGCTCTCTGGATGTAGGTGAACTACAATTCCAAAACTCACCTAACCCTTCCAGTATTTTCTGTTGGTCATGGGAGTTCTGTGTGCCAAGTCTGGTTCAATTCCATCATTGGTGGAGTTCAGAATGCTCTTTGATTGTAGGACAACTATAAATAACTATAAATTCTAGCAACTACAACTCCAAATGACAAACTCAATTTAATAGATCCCATTTGTAGCACTTTGTTTTAATCATATGTACTGATTGTACTGAAGTTCCTCTTTCCACATTCACTTTTAACTTTTTTCCTACTTAAAACCTTTCAAACCTTTCAAGTGCCACCTCGGAGTTGGTTGAGGTAGGCAGGATTTCCCTGGGTACTGGTTGTGGGGGGTCGGGAGCAGGTCAGGGTTTTGCCCTCCCTTCTGCTCGAGATCCCCGTGTACAACTGGTGGGCCACTGTGTGATACAGAATGCTGGACTAGATGGGCTGAGGTCCGATTCAGCATGGCTCTTCTTATGTTCTTATGTTCTTAAAGACCACCTCTGCCTAGGCAAAATTATTAAAGTCTAGTCTGAGACAATATATTTGTTAAGATGTTGTGTGGTTTCCGGGCTGTATGACCATGTTCTAGCAGCATTTTCTCTGACATTAAACCTGCACCTGTGGCTTCATAGGAGCTACGAGGGCGGGTTAATAAGTCTGTGACTTTTTTAAATTTCCCGCCTCTTAACTGAAAGGGCAACACTGCTCCTGTCAACAGGCATCTGTCAGTTGACTCCTGTCAAAATTTGAACAAGCTGCATCATTTAGTTTGTGTTTGACAGCCATTGATAGCAGACTACTATGTGATTTGAGGAGAAAATGGAAAAAAGGGAATTTCGTGTGCTCATTAAGCATTATTTTTTGTGGGGGGAAAACCATCACTCAAAACAAGGCTAAGCTTGATAAATACTAGGGGGACTCTGCACCATCAATTTCAATGGTAAAAAAGTGGTTTACTGAATTTCATTGTGGCCGTACAAGCACGGAAGATGCCGAACGTTCTGGACACCCAGTTGAGGTCTCTACACCCGAAACAATTGAAAAAAAATCACAATATGGTGTTGGCCGATCGGAGATTGAAAGTGCGAGAGATTGTGGAAGCCATAGGCATCTCACATGGCTCAGTGGTTTCAATTTTAAATGATCACTTGGGTATGAGAAAGCTTTCCGCAAAATGGGTGCTGCGTTTGCTCACAATCAACCACAAGCGCAATCGTGTGACAATTTCGCAGGAGTGTTTGGCGTTGTTCAACCGCAATATGGACGAGTTTTTGTGCTGTTTCGTAACCGTGGACGAAACTTAGATCCACCACAACACACCAGAGACCAAACAACAGTCAAAACATTGGGTTTCTTGGGGTGAATCGGCGCCAAAGAAGGCCAGGGTGGGTTTGTCAGCCAATAAAGTCTTGGCGGCCGTTTTTTGGGATGCACACGGTATAATCCACATTGACTACCTTCAAAAGGGTAAAACAATCAATGGTGAATATTTAATGAGGATTTGAGAGAAAAAGACGACCACATTTGACCAAGAAAAAAGTTTTTTGCACCAGGACAATGCAAGGGGTGCACACATGTGCAGTTGCCATGGCAACAATCCATAAATTTGGATACGAATTGCTCCCTCATCCACCCTATTTTCCGGATTTAGCCCCGAGTGACTATTTCTTGTTTCCAAACCTGAAGAAATGGCTCGTCGGAAAGAGGTTTGACTCCAACAATGAAATCATCTCACAAACAAAGACCTATTTTGAGGACCTCGATAAATCTTAATTTTTTGGAAGGGATAAAAAAATTGGAGAAACATGGGACAAAGTGTATAGAGCTCAAAGGAGACTACGTTGAAAAAGAAAATGATTTTTTATCCAAAAACCTGTGTTTCATTCAAAAAGTCATGGACTTATTGACCCGCCCTCGTATTCGCTATTTTATCTCTCCACTATCCCTCATTACCACTGAGATGCTCTTGTGAGTAAATGAGATTTTGCATGTCCTCTTAGACGATCTATAAGGTGATCTATCCTAGGTGAAGGTCTCCTATCAATAACAGATGGGAAAGATTTCCTAGGAGAATACAATTCAGGCTTCTGAAAGATAAAATTTCAGGTCTCACTGCAATGAAGGCAGCTCTCAATTCATTATAAATGTCAAGACTTCTTCTATCTGGAAACTTGACTCTAAGGGGTTGTTTTTGCCGAGAAGTCAGTGTACATTCCATGCAGATTGCCTTAGTGGAAGGCAAAGCTTTAGTATTAGGAATGGTGTTGCTTTAATTTCTCAGTAGAGAAGGGAGGAACATCCTATGGAAGGTAGAAGCTTTTTGGTGTCTCCACCCAGGGGCGGTCTAAGGTAATTTTAAATGGTAGGCAAACATTATTTTGGTGACCCCCCCTATTGTATCAATGGATATACAATATATTATACCATACTCATACTATATTATATCATAATTATACTATACTACATTACAATATAATTATATTATAATATATTGACATTATAATATAATGTAACATTCTATTATATTATTATTATATAATAATAACATTATTTATTTAAATAAAATTATCCTCTACTAAATATTTTCATTACTCCTATAAAACTCAAATAACCCAAAATAAAGTAAAATAAAATATTATATATTACTATTTTGTACAATATCACTATACTGCAATATTGTTTGTAATATTACATGTAATATAAAATATATCATCATTCTATTGTTATATTGTATTTGTATTGTATTGTATGACAATATTAAGCAGAACTGTATAATAATCAACAAGAAATGCAATGTAAATGCATCAAAATCAGAATATATTACCTATCACCCGACTCATAATTCATAGGAGTCTCCCATAAGTCCAAAATTAGGATCCCAATGTAAATGTAAATAGGAAAACAGCCAAAATGTTCAAATGAGGTCGAATACAGGCAGCGCGGCCTGGGCAAACTTGGGCCCTCCCTCCCTCTAGGTGTTTTGGCCTCCAACTCCCACAACTCCTCATAGCCTCAGGCCCCTCAGGTCTAGACAGAAATAGAGCCGAAGAAAGGAAGGAGGGAGAGAAGAGGTCACAGAGGAGGAGGAGGAAAGCCCTTCATTCATTCCGTCACTTACACTTCCTTCACTAATTCTTTTCTCCTTCCCTGCAAACGCGCGTGCGCAGCGGAGACAAAGGGAGAGGGGAAGCACTCCCTGCCTGCCTGATAGGGAGTGCTTTGCTTACAGGCTTCTGCGCAAGGGAGCTACTGGGCATGCACGGAGGTTTTCGCGCATGTGCAGTTGCTCCTGCGCTCAACTTCAGCTCCAGAGCAACTGCGCCTGCGTGAAAACCTCCACGCATGCCCAGAAGCGGCATCGGAGCGCACAAGGCCGGGGTCAAAAAGCAGGCAGCTGCAGCACTGTCTGAGGAACATCGGCAGGGCCAGGATGGCGCCCCATGCGGCCAGGATGGCGCCCCCTTCCCAGATGGCGCCCTAGGCGGCCGCCTACTTGGCCTATCTTGTAGGACCGCCCCTGTCTCCACCAGAGGAACCATCACAAAAAGTTCAGTCTTCTTTCTGCTTCCCATTCCAAAGGACATATGCTCCAGAATTTTCTCACTTATAATATTTTCCACTTCAGTCCCTTCTCTACTCTTTCTCCTTGCTGTTGTTGAATTTGATCTATGGTAACCCTATGAACGACCCCCCCCCCCCCAAAGTCACCTTAACCACCCTGTTCAGGTCTTTCAGACCTAGGGCTGGTTTTTCTTCGACTGAGTCTATCAATCTGAAATTCAACTATTTTATTTCATGTATTACAGGCTGTAATCTAGGCACCTGCTCTTGAGGGTTATTTAAATGTTAACAGACTTGGCCATGGTGGTCCATGTTCTTGTTACATTGAGAATAGACTACTGCAACACGCTCTATGGGGGTTATCTTTGAAAATCGTTCAGAAACTTCAAATGGTCCCAACAGGCAGCAGCCAGATTGCTCACCGGAGCAGCGTACAGGGAACATGTAACTCCCTTGCTGTGTCAGCTCCACTGGCTTGCCATTCTGCTACCGAACACAATTCAAAGTATTTAGCCTATAAAGCTTTTGGTCAATAAGGGGAGCAGTGCAATAAGAAACTATAAATTAACTTAATGACAGCTTGGACTGACCCTGGAATATGACCTGGATTATGTGATTTCAATTGTTGTTTTAATGTTATGTTTTAATTGGTTGGTTTTAATGTTTCTTTATTCAGTGATGTATGTGTACAGAGTGTTCATCTGCAAATATGATAGCTTTTGTATCCCTGCTTTTCCAGTGAGTTGCATCCATTTCTTGCTACAGGCTGAGTGTCCCTTTTCCAAAATGCTTGGTGCCAAAAGTGTTTGGGATTTTGGGTTTTTTCCCCATTTTGAAATACATGTATTTGAGATATATATATATAATCATAATAAAATCTTGGAGATGGGACCCAAATCTAAATACAAAATTCATGTATTCTTTAGATACACTTTATACACATGACCTGAAAGTAACTTTATACAACATTTGGAATAATTTTGTGCATGGAACAAAGTTTGTGTATATTAAACCAAAAAATTATCACTATCTCAGCCACCCATGTTGACAGTTTTGGATTTTGGAGTATTTTAGATTTTAGAATTATAGGTAGGGGATGCTCAACCAATATTGGATGACATTGATTATGCCTTAACTCAGTGTTTCCCAACCAGTGTGCCATGGCACAATAGTGTGCCGTGAGCGATCATCAGGTGTGCCGTGGGAAATTGGTACTCTCCCCCCTCCTAGCAGCCCCCTCACAGGTTTCCAAGAAACAAATTGAGCCTCTCCACTTGGAAATGTTGGTTTTTTTGGTTTTTTTACTATTTTACTGGATTTTTCGAGAGTTGCCTCCCCCAAAGGAACTGTTTATAACAGCTTCATGACATCCATAGTTAACTGGAAGCAAGTTTCACTCAGGGTGAAATTTCACAAGGGTCTGGAGAACAAGCCCTATAAGGAGCGGCTTGAATTGAATTATGGCATTTTACCCCGCTCTTCTCCACCCCCGAGGGGGGACTCAGAGCGGCTTCCAAAAGGCATAATTTGATGCCTACATCACAATCACAGTATAAAACACAATATAAAACCCTCCAGCATTCGACACTAAAATACATTAAAATACAATTATATTCACACATCCTATGTATTCACCTATGTTAAAAACAGTGTTCCGTCCATAAAAGCATTGAGCCTTATTCACCAACTTTCCATTAAAACTACTAAAGTGCTGTCCTGTGCTACTATGCGAATGCCTGGTCCCACATCCAGGCTTTCACTTTTTTCCTAAATGTCAGGAGGGATGGAATTGATCGTATGTCGCTAGGGAGCACATTCCACAGACGGGGAGCCACCACCGAGAAGGCCCTCTCCCTCGTCCGCACCAGCCGCACCTGAGAAGCCGGCGGGAGTGAGAGCAGGGCCTCCCCGGATGATCTTAAAGTATGAGGTGGGATGTAGCGGCAGATGTGTTTGGACAAGTAAGCTGGGCCAGAACTGTATAGAGCTTTAAAGGTCAACACCAGCACTTTGAATTGAGCCCGGAATTGGACCGGCTTGAAGAGCTGGGCATGTTTAGCCTGAAGAAGAGAAGGCTGAGAGAAGACATGATAGCCATGTATAAGTATGTGAGAGGAAGTCATATATATGTTGTGTTCATCGAAACAGGCCCAGGTTTCACACTGAGTGTATAAATACATTTAAAAACATATTAACTATATGTATTACTGTGGTAGAGTGTCATTTTGTGTCATTTTGGTTGGTGGTGTGCCCCAGGATTTTGTAAATGTAAAAAATGGCTCAAAAAAGGTTGAAAAACACTGCCTTAACTGATAATTTGGGTTAGGACTTTAGTTTTGTCTTGCTTTGCTATACTCAGAGGCCAGACCTGATGCATTTGTATAGAAGTGAATGCCAGATTTAAGTGAGAGAAATCTTCCATTTTTACTTTCCAGATTTGTGATGCAATAGAACACCTCCAGGAAGCACTGAAACTATGCAAGGATGACATGAATTCTCTCCATCTGCTGGCACTCCTTTTTTCGGCCCAAAAACACTATCAGCATGCCTTAGATGTTGTCAACATGGCACTTGCAGAATATCCAGACTCTTTTAGGTAAGCTTCATTGAGGATACTTCCCATTTTCAACCCTATTACAAATGCTCAATCATTTGAGCATATCTCAGGCAGAAATAAGGAAACTGTGGGGTGTTGTTGGATTTTGACTCCCATCAAATCAAACATGACGAATGGGCAGGGATTCTAGGAGTTGTAGTGACACTAGAAGAGCTCCCCATGTCTGATCTGGGAAAATGGCAGCTTTTTCACCACTTAGTGTCAATAGGGAAGCTCTGGCCAGTCATTATCTTTCACCCTGGGCGGGCCGTAGCCAGGATTTTGGTTCGGAGGGGGGGGGGGGCTGAGTTTGGTTTCGGGAGGGGCTGAGACTGGGTGGAAGAGGGTCTACCCTAGCAAACCTTTTGTATTGTTATCCCAATAACCCCATTAATGTGGGATATAATGAGCATGGTGATCAGATCATGATATGAATAAACATAACAGTTTTAATAATGTACCAGTAAGGCCTTTTCGCGGACCACCCTGAGAACTTTGGGGGGGGGCGCTGAAGCCCCCTTAGCCCCCCCTGGCTACATGCCTGAGTCCCTGGCCTACCTTACAGGGTTGTGGTGAGGCTGAAATTAGTCCCTATGACACCACTGTAAACTGCTCTGAGCTTACATACACTGCTGTATGCTCCTTGGAGGAAACATGTGATATAAAAGTAATCAATAATGCATTATTTACATGATACATTATTTATTACCCTTATAAAGTAATACATAATAAATGTAATAAATGATGCACATTAATAATGGAGAGTTTCCAGACTCAGGAACTCCTTTCCTAGGGAGGCCGGCTGTCCTTCCATCAGCAGGCAAAGGTTTTTATTCCAGCAGACTTTTGAGAGCAGAAGGTTTCTAAAGAAAGGGCTTTCAAGTGCATATTGTGCAGTTTTAATGCTCCTGCTTGCTAAACTACTTTTAAACTGGGTTTAGCATTTTTAATAGCTTTATCATCATTTTAATGTTTCTTTTTGTATGATATTGTGCTATATTGTGCTGGCTTTAGCTTATGAAGCCCTAAACGGTACTGGCACAGCTTACCTGTCCGAACGTATCTCCCTCTATGAACCCCCTCGTAGGTGAAGATCTTCTGGGGAGGCCCTGCTCCGGGTCCCACCTCCTTCGCAGGCGCGGTTGGTGGGGATAAGAGACAGGGACTTCTCAGTGGTGGCTCCTCAGCTGTGGAACTCCCTCTCCAAAGATATTTGATCAGCTTCTTCCCTCCTAGCTTTCAGAAAAAAAGTAAAAACATGGCTATAGGACCAAGCCTTCGGATAATAACTGCAGTGCAATAAATGAATGTAGAATCTGTGCAATGACAACAGGAATGGCTCTGGATTACCATCTTGGTCTGTGTGGTTTTCATAATTAGTTTAATGTTTGATGTTTTAATTTTTTTTGGTTTTTAACGTAAATGTTTTAAAATTATATTTTGTCTTTATGACACTGAATTGTTGCTGATGTGTAAGGCCACTCTGAGTCCCCCTCAGGGTAAGAAAGGCGAAGTATAAATGCGGTAATAATAAATATTGCACTTTTTTAGTTTAGAGAGGAAAATTGGAGGGGAAGGAAAAAGAAAAAAAACCATGCCAGTACCTTTAAGACTGACTGATTCTTATTTCTGTATGATAGCTTTTCTGGATATGGATCCACTTTTCGGAGTTTTATTTTTGAAAGTGGCACAGTAGGTTTAACCCTTGAAGGTGCAGTTTTACAAGGTCTTTAGTCTTCTCTGCAAAAAAGTGCTGATGCCTCATTGCAGTGGCACAATGGGTTAAACATTTGTGCCGGCAGGACTGAAGATTGACAGGCCGGAGGTTTGAATCCAGGGAGAGCACGGATGAGCTCCTGCTTTCAGCTCCAGCTCCCCATGTGGGGACGTGACAGAAGCCTCCCACAAGGATGATAAAACACCAAAACATCCAGGCATCCCCTTGGCAACATCTTTGCAGATGGCCAATTCTCTCACATCAGAAGCCACTTGTCATTTCTCAACTCGCTCCTGACATTAAAAAAAGTTTGGAAAACATTAAAGATAACAATAATAATACTTTGGGAGATGGTAAAACATTTTGCAGAAACCAAATTCTGTTTGCCTAGTGTCCGAAATATGACCTATAGGCTTTCTGATTAAATAACTAACTCATTGTTGTTTCCAGAACTTGACCATCTTTCTAACACGAATAAATACCGTATTGTCGGAATGGCTGGAATCACTGGGTTATGGTAGGTTTTTCGGGCTATATGGCCATCTTCTAGAACAGGGGTGCTCACACTTTTCCAGCATGCGAGTTACTCTTAAAGCAACCAAGTCCAAAAGATCTACCTGCCCCCGCCGCCGTGCGCTCCCGCCGCCACGCGCTCTTGCCGCCGCGCGTGCTCCTGCTGTTTTCCGCCCACGCAGCGCTTCTTCCTCCTGCGGGGCATTGTAGGAAGGAGAAAGCACGAGGCGGGGCATCCAGAGGGAGCGCTCCGCCCTGCCTGTCTCGCCAGCAATGGAGGCTGCACAGCTGCTTCTGGACGAGAGAGAGGCAGGGCGCTCCCTCCAGACTCCTCACCTCGTGCTTCCTTCTTCCTGCAATGCCCAGCAGGCGAAAAAAGCAAAGCGAGAGCGGAAGCCAGCAGCAGGAGCGCGCGCGCATGGCAGGAGCGCCCCATCCGGCTGGTGAGGCCCGAATATCACCTGGAAGAGGGCCGAAGATCTACTAGTAGCTCCTGAGCTACCTAATGAGCACCCTTATTCTAGAAGATTCTTTCCTGATGTTTCGCCTGCATCTATGGCAAGCATCCTCAGAAGTTGTGAGGTCCTCACAACCTCTGAGGATGCTTGCCATAGATGCATGCAAAATGTCAGGAGAGAATGCTTCTAGAACATGGCCATATAGCCTGAAAAACCTAGAAAAACCCAGTGAATAAATACTTTTGTTATATTTTGGTAATCTGTAGTTTTGCCATGTGCTGGGGTACAGTTGTTACTTGGCAAATATTCCAAAGTATTTATTATTGCTTCTTCACGTGAATATTGCCATATTCCTAATGATGATGTGAAACCAGGAGCAATTTTGGCCTGGTTGACAAGATGCTGTTCACAACCTCAGATTAATGCACAAGAAGAAGGAAATAATCTCTACATGAGAATCCGATTGGCCCTTGGTCGCTCTTGATCCCTTTATAGAGTGTGATGTGAGCGAACCGGACTCTGCACACCTCATGCTTGGGCTACTTGAGCCCTTCTGCGATGGGAGTGTGCATTACAGGCCTCTTTAATTACATGCGCACCTGCTCCTTCTCAAATATTACAGAATTGCACATTTACCCCTTCTGATCATGTATCCAGCTTTCTCTCCACATACGTTAAAAAGATTATGGCTTCAATGCTCCTCACAGTTTCTTGAGAGCAAGCCCTATTGAACCTTTTGAGGCTAACTCCTGAGTAGACTTTGATAGAATTTTATAGCCAATTTCATAATAATTTTACCTTTGGAGTTTTTTGATTAAGGGAAAAAAACCAGCTATATGTGTTTCCATTGTGGCTCTGTAATGCAGAATATCAACACATAAGTTAACAACAAATTGGTGAAACCAAGGTTCATACATGAATGGCAGCAATTGTAGATGATATGTGGGTTCTAGATTATTCTCAAGAGAGAAAGGATGTTCCCCATGTCCTATATACCAATCATATATACATTCTATTAATGTATTTATAATATTGATAATTAAGTGTCTTAATGGATCTCAAGTTGACCATGAGCCAGTAATGTGATGTATCTGCTTTAAAAATGAATACAGGTTTAGTCTACATCACTGATTCTCAAAGTGGGTGGCACCACCCCCTGGTGGGCGGTGAGGCAATCCAAGGAGGCAGTGGGAGACTTAGGGGAATTTGGGGGGGGGTGAACCCCTTTAAGGGGACAGTGAACGATTGGCCATTTAAGAGGGGTCGCGTGGCCCCTTTCTTTGGCCCCGCCCCCTTTGCTTTGACCCCCACACGCAGTGTAGTGCGAAGGCTGTAGTGCAAAGATGGCAAGACCCAAATGGCAAGATCTATTTTCCCTAAACTCCACCAGTGTTCAAATTTAGGCATAATGAATAGCCGTGCCAAGTTTGGTCCAGATCCATAGTTGTTTGGGTTCTCAGTTCTCTCCGGATGTAGGTGAACTACATCTCCCCTAAATCACTGCCAATTCCTCCCAAACCCCTCCAGTATTTTCTGTTGGTCATGTGGGTTCTGTGTACCAAGTTTGGTGCAGTTCTGTGATTTGTGGGGGTCTCAGTGGTCTGTGAAAGTCAGAGCTGAATCGATTGAAGGTACTGCAAATCCCATCATCTGTTGTCCATACTCCCCCAAACATATTGTTTTTGTGATTAATCACTACGCTTTAATTATGTTCAATTTGTAACAATGAAAACACATCCTGCATATTAGATATTTGCATTAGAATTTATAAGAGTAGCAAAATTATTTATGAAGTAGAAACGAAAATATGGTTGGGGTCACCACAACATGAGGAACATTATTTAGGGGTCACGGCATTAGAAAGGTTGGGAACCACTGCATTAATACATATATCTTTCTGTTTAATTACTATTAAAATTAAAAAAAATATTTCTAGGGGGGCGGTGAGTTGTTTTTTTTCTTGAAAGGAGGTAGTAGCCCAAAAAAGTTTGGGAACCACTGGTCTACATTAAAGAAAGTATATTATCCAGTTTATGGGAAGTAACAAATCTCTATTCTGAGATGATTTTTGGAGTATGGTGCCATTTATTTATTTATTTTATTTCCAGTGTTTATACCCCGCTACTTCTCAACCCCCGAGGGGGGACTCAGTGCGGCCTAACAGACGGCAACAATTCGATGCCACACAACACATGTTGAGAGTGGGATGTTTAAGACAAACCTTGGCAAACTGGAGCAATGGAAAGAGCGATGTATGATGCTGAAGGCTTTCATGGCTGGAATCATTGGGTTGCTGTGAGTTTTCTGGGCTGTTTGGCCGTGTTCCAGAAGCATTCTTTCCTGACATTTTGCCCACTTCTATGGCAGGCATTCTCAAAGGTTCAAACTTGCTTCCAACAGACAAGAGTTCTTTCTCCCACCCTGGATCTTCAACAAGTATATAAACCTCCCTTGTCTAGTTTCCAATATACCTCACAACCTTTGAGGATGCCTGCCATAGATGTAAGCGAAACGTCAGGAGAACATAGCCATACAGACCAGAAAACTCACAGCAACCCAGAGCCATGTATGTTTGGATATGAGGAGAATTAAGGGGATGTATCATGTTGTGTTTATGTAGTCTCAAGTCATTTCTAATTTATGGGAGCGCCACGCAATGGGTTAAACCCCTGTGGCGGCAGGACTGAAGACTGACAGGTCATAGGTTCGAATCTGCGGAGAGCAAGGATGAGCTCCCTCTGTCAGCTCCAGCTCCACTTGTGGGGACATGTAGCCTCCCACAAGGATGGTAAAACATCGAAACATCAGAGTGTCTTCTGGGCAACGTCCATGCAGACGGCCATTCTCTCACACCAGAAGCAACTTGCAGTTTCTCAAACCACTCCTGATACGGGAAATAAATTACGGCGTATCATGGGTTTTGTAGGCAGAATTTCTTCTAAGGGGTTTTGCCTTTGCCCTCCTCTGAAGCTGAGTGATTATAACTTGCCCAAGGTCACCCAGTGGGATTGCATGGATGAGCAAGAATTCAAACCCTGGCCTCCAGATTCATATTCCAGCACTCAAACCACCACACTATGTTGACTTTTGACTAGAAATGAGAAATTTAAAGGGATGCACACTAGCAGTCTTCAAATATTTGTATGAACAGCACATTGAAGAAGGATTAGAGCGGTAATATGTTGTTCCAGGAGGCAAGGCTAGACCCGATCGGTGGAAAGAGCTAGGAAGCAGGTTTTAGGTAAATATTAGCATAAATATCCTAATAGGTAAGAGCTGCTTGGCTGTGGAGTAGATTGCCTTGGGAGTTGGTGAACTGCTATCTGTCAGGAATGATGTAGCTGAATCATGAACTGTTCAGAAGACTGGATTAGATGAACTCAAAGGTCCCTTCCAATTCACTGATTCTGTGCTGCCCTTCTATTAAAATGTCCAAAGCAGTCTGCAGTAAAAACCATCTAATTAAACGATAAAGACATTGATGTAAAAAGGAAACAGCTGCCAGCATCAGTAGAGAGGTTTTATTTTTTTAAAAAAAAATCCTGTACAATTCAATAAGATGTAAGCAGCAGAATTACTGCAGCGATGAAAAAAAAATTGTGAACCATTTAAGATTATATTTCCAGTTGAAAATACTATTAGAGCTTAATCTGACCCCATAATTCAACTGCTTAAAGAAATGGCACACAAACATGATGCATTTCCAGTACCTGTTTACGTGCAACTGATTGAACAGTCAATAAATTGTGTGGGGAAGTATGTGAGCCTTCAGATTCAGTACCTGATGACATCCCTTTGTGGGCAGCAATGACTTCAATGAAGTATTTTTTGCAGCTATTGGCCAGGATCTCACGTTGCTTAAAAGCAGGTAAGCGGCTGAGGGGGAAAAGGAAAGGGCCTGCGGCTGTTAGGAATTGTAGGAGTTCAAAACATTTGGAGGGCCCAAGTTTGCCCATACCTGGTTCAGATGAATGTGGCCAATTACTCTTCTCAGTAACACTTTACATGGTTTAGGGAGATACTTTCCCAAGAAACACTGGTGTTTCTTCTAACTACCAAATATGTTGGGCCCTTAGTATTAACTGGTAAAATGATGTCACTTATACAAATTGGTGAACTAGCATTGAAAAGAGTCTAAGGATCTGTGAAAAGATGGGAGGCTAAGCAGGGTGTGCCTTCACATTAGCATGTGCTTGGTTCGCAGAAAAAACAATGTTGCTTTTAGAATTTTTTTCCTCTGAATATTGGTTCTGAAATTTATTTAATTTAATTTATTTATTTATTCAGTTTTATATTCCGCTCTTCCCTGCAGGCTCAGGGCGGATCACAACATACAATAAAAACACAGAGTGTAACAGTAATAAAATAACGGAATTGCAAATTCCTAAAACTCATAGGCATAAGCGTAAGCGTGCCTTTACATTTTAGATTTAACTAAAAGATTTAGCTAAAAGCAAGCCTAAAAAGAGCGGTCTTGCACGCCCTCCGAAAGGGGACGAGCTCTGAAATCGCACGAGTATGGTCCGGAAGTGAGTTCCATAGCACAGGGGCTGCAACAGAGAAGGCTCGCTGTCTCGTAGTGGACAGATGGCAGGAGCGGATCGATGGAATGACCAACAGGTTGCGCTCTTCCGAGCGTAGTGATCTCGGGGAAACATACAGGGTAAGGCGGTCCCTCAGGTACACAGGCCCTAGACCGTGTAAGACCTTAAAGGTTAAAATCAGCACCTTGAAGGCAATCCGGTACTCAATAGGAAGCCAGTGCAGTTGCCGCAGAATGGGAGTGATGTGCTCCCTCACTGGTGCTCCCACCAGCAAGCGAGCAGCGGCATTCTGCACCAGCTTGAGTTTCCGGATTGTCGACAAGGGAAGGCCAACGTAGAGGGCGTTACAGTAGTCCAGCCTTGAGATGACCGTCGCTTGGATCACCATGGCCAGGTCGTCCCTGGACAGGTAGGGTGCTAGTCGCCTAGCCTGTCGAAGATGGAAGAACGATGTTTTGCTAACCATGGAGACCTGAGTCTCCATGGATAGCAAAGGGTCCAATCGGACACCCAAGCTCTTTACAAGGGATGACGGGTTAAGTTGCTCGCCATCCAGGGTAGGCAACCGGTACTCATCCAGCCCAGGGCGACCAGGCCACAAGATCTCCGTCTTCGACGGATTCACCATCAGCCGGCTGGCACGCAAATGCTACTAGATTCACAATGTGCCCCTGCCTTCCCCTTTAGTGCCCCCCCCCCCAGTGTTTTCGATCTCTCCCATCAATCCCCCCCTTCTGTTCCATACCTGCTACAATATCCTGTGTTTTAAAATGTATTTTTAAACTGTTTTCTAATCTACTTTTAAATAACTGCTTTACTGGGGAGTTGTCCTTCCCTTTCCAGGGCCCTTGGGCCCGCTTTGTGCTGGTCAGTGACCATAATAAAGTTTTGTATTGTATTGGTTGGTTGAATCCATGAATGCAGAACATGTGGATACAGAGTGCAAAACTGCATGTGTCTCTGCATGTGTTGCCAGAGTTGATTTCCATCAGCCAATTCATCCTGGTCAGTGGTGAAAGACAATGAGAACTGTAAAAGAGCCATAGGGAAAATATGATACACATCAGCTCCTTTCTTAAAGCTTTCTCTGAAGTTAACATACAATTCTTCACCCAGAAAACCTTAAGTCAGCGTTTCTCAACCTGGGGGGATTGTGAGGGGGTTCCAGAGGGGTGGCCAAGGACCATAATTTCTGATGTTCTTAGGAACAGCTTTGGCAGAGAAGGCTGAAGATCTCTCTGCCTGTCCTTCTCTTCCTTTTTGGAAGCAGGCAGTGAATCCTCCCACCAAAAGGACTCCTCTGCTGCGGTTCTGTGTGGGAAGTTTGGCCCAATTCTATCATTTGTAGGGTTCAGAATGCTCTTTAATTATAGGTGAACTATAAATCCCAGTAACTACAACTCCCAAATGTCAAGATCTATTTTCCCCAAACTTCACTAGTGGTCACATTTGGACATACTGAGTACTCGTGCCAAGTTTGGTTCAGATCCAACATTGTTTGAGTCCATAGTGCTCTCTGGATGCAGGTGAACTATAACTCCAATACTCAAGGTCAGTGGCCACCAGACCCAGTATTTTCTGTTGGTCATGGGAGTTTTGTGTGCCAAGCTTGGTTCAATTCCATCGTTGATGGAGTTTATAATGCTCTTTGATTGTAAGTGAACTATAAATCCCAGCAACTACAATTCCCAAATGACGAAATCAATCTCTCCCCCCACCCCCCCCCCAACCTCACCAGTATTCAGATTTGGGCATGTCCGGTATTTGTGCCAAATTTGGTCCAGTGAATGAAAATACATGCTGCATATCAGATATTTACATTGCGATTCATAATAGTAGAAACGAAAGTAATTTTATGTTTGTGGGTCACCACAATATGAGGAACTGTATTAAGGAGCCGCGTCATTAGGAAGGTTGAGAAACACTGGCTTAAGTGATAGTCAAGACAGCAGAATAATAGCACTCTTACAAGCATGGTTGAATCCTTTGGAATTCTGGAGTTTATCATTTGGCCAGGAAAGTTTCCTGCTGAAATTCACAAAGTCATATTGGAAGAGATTTATTATTATTTATTTATTAAAATTTTTTGTACCCCGACCTCCTCACCCCCATGGAGGGACTCAGATCGGCTTACAGCAAAATTCAATGTTATACAAATTTAAAACATCTTAAAATAGCATATTAAAATACATAAAAACAGAAATACATAAAAACCACATTGCCATTAAAACCACATTCAACTCGGCCTATAAAAGTGGTCACTCATTTCAGGTTGAAATCAATCTCATCTTATTTTGGGAAAGCCTCATTCCACATCCAATTCTTCACCAGCCTCCTGAAGGACAACAGGGAGGGGGCAGATCTAACATCGCTTGGGAGGGAGTTCCACAGCCGAGGGGCCACCACACAAAAGGCCCTGTCTCTTGTCCCCACCAGACGCGCTTACAAAGATGGCGGGATCGAGAGCAGGGCCTCTCCGGAGGATCTTAATGTCCTTGATGGTTCATAGGGGAAAATTCGTTCAAACAAGTAAACTGGGCCGGGACTGTATAGGGTTTTGTAGGTTAAAACCAGCCCTTTGAATTGTGCTCGGAAACTAATTGGCAGCCAATGGAGCTGGCGCAACAAGGGAGTTGTATGCTCCCTGTACCCTGCTCCTGTTAGTAACCTGGCTGCCGAGCGTTGGACTAATTGCAGTTTCCGAGCAGTCTTCAGAGGCAACCCCACGTAGAGAGTGTTGAAGTAGTCTATTTGAGATGTAACCAGAGCATGGACTACCGTGGCCAAGTCAGACTTCCCAAGGTACGGGCGCAGCTGGTGCACAAGCTTTAACTGTGCAAAAGCTCTCCCGGCCACTGCCGAGACATGGGGCTCCAGGCTCAACGATGAATCCAGGATCACTCCCAAACTGTTCACAAGGTCCATCTAGTCTGACCCCCTGCCATGCAGTAATAATTCAACAAAGTCTTCTAGTGAATTATAAGTTGCTCACTGACCTTCCTTCCATAGGATAGAACCATGGTATATAAACTCGTATCAAGCTGTTACAATAGTGCCTTGGGGATACAGAGGTTTCCTGTAATTTTCCTACAACCCTGTGATGTAGATTAGTTTGGGAGACAGTGCAACATAACTCAACAAGCTTTGTGGTTCAGCAACAGTCTTAATCGCACTCTTCCCGCTCCACAGCACTAAGGTTTTACAAACAGCAATAAATTCCATCAATTGCTCCACAGAGCTTTGGGAGTGGTAGTAGTGGCGAAGTGATGTGAACATAAAACACGGCCTTTCAATTTTCTATAGGCCTTTGTTGTTGTAAACTCTAGATATATAGCACTGAGGCTGATAGCTTCATTGCAGGAGTGAATTAAATAACTCTAGTCCCAGGCGCTAGTCGAACTGAGACAGCTGTTAACATCTGTACAACTTCATCATGGTTTATAAAGCCAACTCAGCTGCACCGCTCTTCCTTCACTAAAGATTAGCATCAAGACTTGTAAAGACGGAAATAAAAACAATTTAAAATAAACAGATATGAGCTTAGTATTCCACCCATGTTCTAGTTCAGGCCTGTCCAGCAGGCGGCCCGGGGCCCGCACACGGCCCTCCAGCCCCTTGGATCCGGCCCTCCTACCCTCCTGCAAGAAACCAGCTGTTTTAAAAAAAAATTTGAAAAATTGTAGCGGCGGCACAGCTGTCCGCCATTACCTGTCCTGGCTCTTCAGCAGACAGGAAATGAGCCAGGACAGGAAATGACGCCGTGGAGCCAAAGGACTACAAGTCCCAGCTTCCCCTCCGCGGTGCCATTTCCTTTGAGACTAGAAGAGTACAGGAAGTACTCTTTTGCTGTGTTTTCGGCTCCATCCTCTGTGTCTTCGCCTCTCTCGTGCTCCGGCTCCTGGATCCTCGTTGGAAGAGAGAAGCCGGACCGGAGCAAGGCTGTGTGGAGCTCCATTTGGGCAGCGGTCGTTTGGGAAGGATACCGAACTAAGGTAGTGTAGCAACCCAGTTCCCTTTCGTGCTTGGGGGGCAGGGGGCAGCACCGGGGGTCCCACTTGCATTAGGGCCAGCTGCAGTTGATGAGGACATGGAGGAAGGGGCTGATGAGTTAGCTGGGCCTTCCTCTCCCACAGAGAGCTTGGCCTGGGATGATGAATGGCCGGACGGCTATGCTAGCTGGGAAGTTCAGGCTGACCCTGAGAGTGATGATTCTGATCATTATGAGAAACCAGGTGGTTACGGGTCGCAGGAAAGGATCAGGGAAACAGTGGAGGATGAGCCCATGGAAGCTGAAAGGGAGTTCAGCTCTCATGAAGATAGCGACCCAGGTGCTGGGAGGCAAGGACGGAGCTTGGATAGGAGATGCAGCATTGAGTCCAGCAGGAGGGGTTGGCACCGCAGCCTAGAGCGCCAGAGAAGCGCTAGATCCCGTAGCACAGATTGGCGCAGAAGCCTAGAGCGTCGGGGGCCTCGCCAAGGGGATTAAGTATAGGATCCGTGGGAAAGGATCCTCAGTAGCTCGGCCACTTCTATTCTAAGAGGAGTGAAGCGAGCGGAGTTCCAGGGAGCCAAGTTGCCGGCTCGAGCCTTGCCAAGTAGTTTCTTGGAGTTGTTCATGAACTTTGCCTTGTTCTTTGCCACGGACCAAGTCCTTGATCCGCATAGTTTTGCAGTGCCTTTGCCACGTTTGCCTTTGGATTTTACCTACGGACTCTTGACCTATTTTGGATTGAACTTTTTGATATTTTTTATGGACAATTTACCTTTTCACCTGTTTCTTATTACTCAATAAATAGTTAGCTGATTACCGTCTCTGTGTGTGTGATTAAGGGGCTGGGCCGAGACCCTGCATCGTGACAGGTAGGCTGAAGCAGATGGCTGTTTTGCTGGGGTGGGCTCCTTCCTTCGTTCCTTCCTTCTTTCAATCCTTCCTTCTTTCAATCCTTCCTTCCTTGCTTCCTTGCTTCCTTGCTTGCTTGGTTTTATTCTTGCTTTTATTTTATTTTATTTTATTGTTATTTTATTTATTTCTTTTATTCTTGCATTTATTCCTCCCTCATTTCTTCCCTCTATCCATCTTCCTTCCTTCCTCTCTTCCTTTCTTTTATTCTTTTATTTTATTTTTATTTATTTTCACACTGCGGCCCCCCAGGTGATCAGTGACCGGAATTCTGGCCCTTGGGCCGGTAGAAGTTGGACAGCCCGGATGTAGATAAAAATGGCAGCATTCTGTGACTAGAGATGGAGACAAATGTATGTACAGCCAGCCCTCCACATTAACTCTGAATAGGACCCCCATGAAAGTGGAAACATTGCTAATAAAAATTGCTAGGTTTTTTTTATTTGAAAGAACACCTTGCTAGGAATTTCCAGATCCTCCAGCATGTTTCTATGGTCAACACGCCCTGGAAGCTATCCATAGAAGTGTCGTAAAAGGCCAAGAGATTCCTAGAGAGCACATTTTAATGAAATCTGCAAAAGTCAAACCAATATAGTAGTTTGCAATATGAACTAACCTCATTCTCATTTACTAAATTATGATTTAGTTCTTCATTTTCTCTACTTACCTAGACTTTGCAATGTTGTCCTTCTTGTTATGTCCCTTTAGGTGGGTGCCCCTTCTACACTGCCATATGAAATCCAGAGTATCTGCTTTGAATTGGATTATATGGCAGTGTAGAAGGGGCCTGGGTTTATCACTGGGTTTTCTTGGCAAGATTTATTCAGAACTAGTTTCTTATTGTCCATTTTCACGCCTGAGAGAGGACGACTTGCCTACACTCACCCAATGAGTTTTCAAGGCTGACCAGGGATTTGAGCCTTGATCTCTAAAGTCGTAAACCAGCACTCAAACATTATACCATGCTGCCGCACGCCAATCTCAAAATGAGTACAAAGACACAAAAATGTATATAAGGAGAAACTATGCAGAAAAAAAGCTGTGGACATATATTACGGGAAAGAATTTGCATTTAGGTAAAACTGCAGACAAAAATGTGTACAATTTTTGTGTCTGTTCCCAAAATTGTACTTGAAATTTGTATGTGCTATTGTAAATGAACAAATGAAATCAAAAACAGGAGGCAATGAAAATGTATTTGATTTTAAAGAAAGGTAAAAGTTACATAAAACAAAGCAGAGAGATTTCTCCATTGCTGTTTGATCATTAATGTTGAAAAATTATGATATTTTCCCCCTCAAAGAACTGAACACATTTGGCTTATAGCTGTACCTTTTAGGGAAGGTGCTTCTCTTAGTGGCGACTAACTGCTTTGATCTTTTCTAATTATGGCCCATTGATTTGGTGTTGTTTCTCTTGAATCGGGGTGCTATTTCTGTGTAATCTACACATTGCTCAGCCCTAGACCTATAGATATTACTGGTAACTGCTCAAGGATCTTAGAAAAAATGGGAGGACATGAACAGAAGACCCTTGAATTACCCTCTCCAGGCCTGGAGCTACCTATGACCACAGTAACACACAAAGGTTCAGAGTTTAAGCAAACAGTTTATTGTAAAAAACATAAAAACATACAAAAAAACATGAAAAAAGAGGAATAATCCCCAAAAAAAGGCTTAGCAATAGACAGTAACTACATAGGAATTCAAATGTCTCAAAAAATCTAAAAGTAACACAGTCCAGGAATAACCAAAAATCAGAAGTACAGCATAAATCCATAAACAAAAGGTCTACTGAGAAAAACTTGAGCAGGAAACATAAAGCAAAATGTAGAAACTTCCAGGATACTTTTGGATCCAAAACCAGGACTTGACTTGACACAAGGACCAAAGAACTTAGGCCTAGTTTCTCCCTTGAAAGCCAACATTGCCTGAACTAACTAAGGTAAACAACAGGCTGTTAATAAGCACTCATGAAATCATTTTGCTTCCCACAATTTTTCTCTATCTCTTTCCCATGTAATTTCTGAGACCCGCAGAGCTGGTTCTCAGCTCTGAACTGTAAACAAAGACCTTTGCTACTCTCTGTAATGCTAGCTGCTTTATTTATTTATTTATTTATTTATTTATTATTTGCATTTGTATTCCGCCTCTTCCCGAGGGCTCGTCGTGGCGGGTAACAAGACATACATAGTGATCGGCCGGCAACACTCATGCCGACTCACGAACAAAATAAAAACAATGCTATAACCATAAAAATAACAAAAATGATACTAAAAACATCATTAAAACATTGTTAAAATTACACTAAGTGACAAAAACGGTAACACAGAGTCATAAGTCGATTGAAAGCAAGAGGCGTTATATGTCAACCGAAGGCCTGCTTGAAAAGGAAGGTCTTACAGGCCCCTGCGGAAGGGGCGAGCTCCCCGTATGGCTCTAGCCTCCTCCGGCAGGGCATTCCAGGCCGTTGGAGCTGCTACTGAGAAAGGAGCGCTGCCTAGTTGATGCTAGGCTGCAGAGGCGGATCTGTGGAATCTCCAGCAGGTTTTGCTATGCTGAGAGGAGTGATCTCGTGGGATCGTTTGGGGCAAGGCTGTCCAAGAGGTACGCAGGCCCTAGACCGTACAAGGCCTTAAAGGACAACACCAGCACCTTGAAGGTGATTCGGTACTCAATTGGCAGCCAGTGCAGTTGCTGGAGGATGGGCGTAATGTGCTGCCTCACCGGCACTCCTGCCAGCAGGCGAGCAGCGGCATTCTGCACTAGCTTGAGTTTCCGAATCGTCGCCAAGGGAAGGCCAACGTGAGGGCGTTACAGTAGTCTAGTCTCGAGATGACCGTCGCTTGGATCACCGTAGCCAGGTCATTCCTGGACAGGTAGGGGGCCAGTCGCCTAGCCTGACGTAGGTGGTAGAACGCCACCCTGCTGACCGCGAGAGCTTTCTGTTTTAATTAGCTCTTCACTCAACTCCTTATCTAAAGATGTTGTTTCTGACTCCACTGACTGCCTCTGGAGTTCTGCACTGTTTGAGCTAGTTTCATTTACCTGGCCTGAATCATCAACACTTTGAATGTGGCCTAAATCTTTATCACTACGAACCCCAGGAAATGCCACATTCCTTTCTGATTCATCAGTGAATCCATCAGCCCTTGGCTGAACTATGACACTCTTTTCCTGCTGAAATCCAAATAACACATCCCTCTCCAGAACATTGATGCCATTAGGAACATTCATATTAGGTGATATTAGTTTTCAATAGATTTTTTCTATCTTGGCTGAGTCATTAATTAGAAGGCAGACCTCAGTCAAAAATTAGAAAACATCTAGGGCTTGGAACACTTGCCATTTTTTATTTTATTAATGTGTTAAATGCCTTTAAACTATATAAATAAAATAACAAATTTTGAAGGATATGTATCAAAGGACTAGACAAGCTCCTCAAGTGGATTATATCATGGAATACCAATGTCAAGATTGTCTGTGTCATTGTATTTACAATTTCTATGTATGGTTGCAAAAGCTTGGACAATGAAGAAAGCTGGCCAGGAGAGAATTGAGCCATTTGAATTGTGGTGCCGAAGGATAATTGTGCAGATATCATGGACTGCCAGAATGGCAAATTAATGAGTCTTAAAGCAAAGCAAACCTGAACCTGACTGAGCCATGACTGTCATACTTTGGACAATATGCTTTCGTGGCCAGAATCACTAGGTTGCTGTGAGTTTTCTGGGCTGTATGGCCATGTTCCAGAAGCATTCTCTCCTGAAGTTTTGTCTGCAACTATGGCAGGCATCCTCAGATGTTGTGAGGTCTGTTGGAAACCAGGCAAGTGGGGGTTATATATCTGTGGAATGTCCAGGGTGAGAGAAAGAACTCTTTGTCTGCTTGAGGCAAGTGTGAATGTTGCAATTGGCTACCTTGATTAGCATTGAATGGCCTTGCTGTGTCAAAGCCTGGCTGCTTTCTGCCAAGGGGAATCCTTTGTGGGAGGTGTCAGCTGGCCCTGATTGCTTCCTGTCTGGAATTCTCCTGTTTTCTGAGTGTTGTTCTTTATTTACTGTCTTGATCTTAAGAGTTTAAAAAATAAATAAAATGGTAGCCAGATTTTGTTCATTTTCATGGTTTCCTCCTTTCTGTTGAAATTTTCCACATGCTTGTGGATTTCAATGGCTTTTCTGTTTAGTCTGGCATGGTGATTGTCAGAATGGTCCCGCACTTCTGTATTCTCAAATAATACGTTGTGCCCAGGTTGGTTCATCTGGTGCTCTGCTATGGCTGACTTCTCTGGCTGAATTAGTCTGCAGTGCCTTTCATGTTCCTTGATTGGTGTTTGGGTGATGCTGCGTTTGGTTGTCCCTATGTAGACTCGTCTACAGCTGCATTTTATATGGTAGACTCCTGCAGAGGTGAGAAGATCCCTCTTGTCCTTTTCTGAGCATAGCATTTTTTGGATTTTCTTAGTGGGTCTGTAGATAGTCTGTAGGCTGTTTCTTCATTCATTCATTCAATTTAACATTTGTTAATCACCCTCCATCTCAGATGGTCCAGGCGATTTACATAAAGATGCAGCATTAAAACAGACAAGTATTAAAATCAGAATTATAAAACAAAAGCTCTATTAAAAAGCTAGGTCTTAAGTGCCTGCGCAAAGGGTCGCAGTTCGCGCATGGCTCTCAGATAAGGGGGCAGGGAGTTCCATAGAACAGGAGCAGTAATAGAAAAGGCCCTGCGTCTCGTACTATCAAGACGTACTTCTCTGGGACCTGATACATACAAAAGATTTTGTTGAGTGGGGCAAGGCGACCGTTGATGTAGGAGAGAAGAGAGGCGGTCTCAGGTATGCTGGCCCCTGGCCATACAAGGCTTTAAAAGTTAGGACCAGCATCTTGTAAAGGGCCTGATATTCCGTTGGGAGCCAATGGAGATGTCGCAGCATAGGAGTTATATGGCATTTCATCGGTGATTTAGCGAGTAGCCTGGCTGCTGCATTCTGGATGATCCGAATTTTCCGGGTCGTTGACCAACGAAGGCCAATGTACAAGGCATTGCAATAGTCCAGCCTAGATGTAACCGTGGCATGGATGACTGTTGCCAAGGCCTCACTTGAAAGGTAAGGAGCCAACTGCCTTGGCTGGGGAAGAGAAAAAAAGGCCTGTTTACAAACAGCAGCGATTTGGGACTCCATGGTTAGCTGTGTGTCTAAGACCACACCCAAACTCTTAACAGTAGTGGATGGAGATAGGGGAGCACCATCAAAGGTGGGCAGATGGTGCAGCACACCTACCGGGCGGCCAGGCCACAAGATCTCAGTCTTGGCCGGATTCACCTTCAATCTGCTGGCACGCAGCCAATTTGACACCGCTTCGAGACACAAGATGAAACTGTCCGGTTCATCAGCTTCCCTACGCGGTCAGTGGTAAGAACACCTTTTCTCTGGATCAGGTGGATCCTTGTCTGTACTCTCGTGGCTTGTTCTTGGTCTTGCAGCTCTTCTGTCATACTTTGGACATACAGGTCCTTCTCAAAAAATTAGCATATAGTGCTACAGTTCATTGTTTTCCATAATGTAATGATAAAAATTAAACTTTCATATATTGCACACCAACTGAAATATTTCAGGTCTTTTTTTGTTTTGTACTGATGATTTTGGCATGCAGCTCCTGAAAACCCAAAAATACTGTCTCAAAAATTAGCATATTTGGTCGGATGGAATATGCTAATTTTTTGAGATATGTATGCCAAAATCATCAGTATTAAAACAAAAAAGACCTGAAATATTTCAGTTGGTGTGCAATGAATCGAAAATATATGAAAGTTTAATTTTTATCATTACATTATGGAAAATAATGAACTTTAGCACTATATGCTAATTTTTTGAGAAGGACCTGTATTATGTAAAGACATGACTCATTAGAAAACCCAATGGCTGTTGGTAAGATAGAAGGCAGTAGGAAAGGATGAAGACTTCATTCAACGTGGATAGATTCAATCAAGAAAGCCATTGGCCTTAATTTGCAATACTTGAAAGTCAACATTCGTAAGGATTGCCATAAGCTGAAGTTTGCCTGTCAGCACTTTGACTGCACTAGAGGAGAAAAGGGTTAAATATTTCTCTGTGCACTGTAGTCCTAATGATAATTGGACCACCTATGTCTGTTATTAATTAAAACACATACACAGATGTGGCTACTAATGATGCATTTAGTGTCACAGCAAGTTTGGCTCCGAGGAGGCTTTTTCATTAAAAAAGCATGTTTAATCAAGATCATCCCAAATGCCTGAATATGGTTAGTCTGCAACCCTAAACACATTTAGAAGTGGGAAACCGCATCTGACCACAATAAGACTGTCTTTCAACTTAAACATCAGTTTTATCTATAATATACTAGCTTGGGGAGTGTGGTCTCGTTCAGTAATTGGATGAGGGTCGCAGTGGACTTAGGAAGTGAGTAGAGGTAGTTCAAGTCCCATAATCCATGGTCCGCCCTCCTCCAAAGTGCCCCAGGATGTAGAGTGGGTAATGGGGGATGTGTGTGCCAAGTGTGGTCTGTTTTGGTCCTTTTAGGTGGCCGCAGTGGTCTGTGGGAACCAAAGTGTTTGAATGTACTACAAATCCCATAATCCATGGTCCATGTCCCCCACACCGCACCAGGACGTAAAGGTCAGGGGGGTTATGTGTCGTCAGGTCCATCACCCACGCTGGTCGCTGTGGCCTGTGAAAGTGGCAGCCAATCAGAACGCCGGCACATACATACAAACCCACCCACCCACCCACTCACATACAAACAAACATTCCGCTTTTTTATATATAAAGATAGATAGATAGATAGATAGATAGATAGATTTACTTAAGGGATTTCCCTTGCCCTTCAAAAGCTTCCCCATTGCTGCCTATACAGTTTAACAAAGTACATACTATAATATGAAAACATAGGGGTTTTTTTTAAACAAAAGTTTAAAAAATCGAATGCAAAAAGAACATAGAAGTCAACATAAATATCATCTCATATAAACGAAGTGATCTGATGTAGTCGGGATACATTTGCATCAGTGTGGCCATTCTCAGGGTGTATCTACTGTACATTGTAGAACAAATGCAGTTTGACACCACTTTAACTGCTTTGGCTCAATGCTATGAAATCATGGGAGTTGTAATTTGGTGATGCTGCAGCATTCTTTGGCAAAGAAGGTTAATAACCTTGGGGAAAACTCCACCTCCCAGGATTCCATAGCATTGAACCATGGCAGATAAAAGTGGTGGCAAACTGCATTCATTCTGTGGTGTAAATGCATCCCTTGTTGCAGCTCTCTTCTTGTGAGGTTAATTCTCCAAATGGAAAAAGACTCATGCTTCTTGACTAATGACTGGTGTCTAGGCATATAATTAAATACCCATTCATGAATAATGTAAAGGTAACAGGAAACAGTGATTTTAGGATCTAGGCCATGCTTCTTGATAGGAGAAGAAGGAAGCCTACAGTTGCGAAGAAGGCTTTGGATCTATTGTATTGTCTAAGGCTTTCATGCCCGGATGACTGGGTTGTTGTAGGTTTTTGGGCTGTTTGGCTATGTTCTAGAACAGTGTTTTTCAGCCTTTTTTGAGCCGCGGCACATTTTTTACATTTACAAAATCCTGGGGCACACCACCAACCAAAATGACACAAAATGACACTCTAACACAGTAATACATATAGTAAATATGTTTTAAAATGTATTTATACACTCATTGTGAAACCTGGGCCTGTTTCGATGAACACAACATAGAGATCCTGGCAGGAACGGCAGAAAAACACAAACTTTCCACACAGAACTCCCATAACCAAGAGAAAATACTATAAGAGTTTGGTGGGCATTGACCTTGGGTTTTGGAGTTGTAGTTCACCTATATCCAGAGAGCACTGTGGACTGAAACAATGTTGGATCAGGACCAAACTTGGCATGAATACTCAATATGCCCAAATGTGAACACAGATGGAGTTTGTGGAAAATAGACCTTGACATTTGGGAGTTACAGTTTCTGGGATTTATAGTTAGCACACAATCAAAGAGCATCCTGAACCCTTGCAACGATGGAGTTGAACCAAACTTGGCATATTGAACTCATTACCAACAGAAAGTACTGAAAGGGTTTGCTTGGGAATTAACCTTGAGTTTGGAAGTTGTAGTTCACCTACACCCAGAGAGCACTGTGGACTCAAACAAAGTTATGTTGTGTTGTTGTTTGTTTTCTATCCAGAATCATAATGTTGGAAGGAGGCTCACCACTTTAAGGTCCCTAAAACAGGCATGGGAAAACTTCGGCCCTCTGGGTGCTTTGGACTCCAACTCCCACCATTCCTAACAGCCCTTTCCTGCTTAAGTGGCTGAGGGGAAAAAGGAAAAGGGCATGAGGCTGCTAGGAATGGTGGGAGTTGGAGTCCAAAACACCTGAAGGTCCAAGTTTGCTCCTGCCAGCTTTCGACTGAGACCTCTTCCTCCCCCTTCCCCTTCGCACCCTTTCTTCCCCCTCCTGCCGAACACTTACTTTTTCTTCTACACTGCCGCTTCTGCCGCCATTTTGATCCGAGGGGGCAGCGTGAGCGTGTTCAGGAGGGGAGGGGGGAGGGAGGAAGAGGTGACCCATGAAGGTGCTACTGCACAGACTCGCCCCAAAGCAAAGCGAGGCAAAGCGAGCAGAGCAAGGCTGGGAAGAAGGGAGCCCGAGTGGAGAAGAAAAAGTGTTTGGCAGGAGGGGGAAGAAAGGGTACTGGAGGTTCCAATTTCCCACGGCACACCTGATGATCGCTCATGGCACACTGGTTGGGAAACACTGTTCTAGAAGCATTCTCTTCTGACGTTTCGCCTGCATCTATGGCAGGCATCCTCAAAAACCTACAGCAACCCTTTGTATATATTGTCCAACCGTCTTAATTCAACATGGACCGTTCCAGTTAATATCCCATCCCACTTTTTAGCTACTTTTAAAATGTCCCAATTTTGACTCCTCCTCTGACTTTCCCCCCTTTGTCTTTAGCAACCTTCGGTCACTGCAAACTGAGTTCAAGACGCGAAGGTAGTTTGCATTCAGTTAATTCAGCCGGAGGGAGGGGAGGGGATATAATCTTGCCTTTCCAAACAGCCTTATGCAAAAGCAAACTACTGTGGCCTGTCCTAGCTTCTGTCTCTGCTATATTGAGGGCACTCTCATGTAACTTGCCTATAATTGTCCCAATTTTCCTGTGTGAAATATTGGTGGGTATATTCACATTTTTAATTTGTAAGGGGTCTTCAGTTCCAGGACACTCCATTGCCTCCAGAATCCATAGGCATGGGCTTACCAGCTGTTAGGAATTGTGGGAGTTGAAGTCCAAAACACTTGGATGGCCAAAGTTCGCCCATGCCTTCCATAGATGCTCAGTGCCTGTTGTTTATAGTGTTCTGAGCCCTGCCACATAGACAATGGAGGACCTCCTTATATGTAGCAACACCAGAGGCACTTCAAGTGGCCAGCTACTGGTCAAAGGACATTAAAGCTAAGTTTTTAAACTTTGGGGGTTTTTTAAATAAAAAATACATTATAATTGTACCCTTGGTTCACTCCTGATACATTAAATAAATAAATAAATAAATAAATAAATAAATGGCATACTAACATAGTGTCCCGTATATAAAATAGCAAAATCTAAGTTTGCTTTTGAGATTTGTTTCAAGAGTAGTTTGAAGCCATGGGTAGTGGAATCCTTGAATCTACCGTGTTTCCCCGAAAGTAAGACGATGTCTTACTTTCTTTTTACCCCCAAAAGCCCCACTACGTCTTACTTTCGGGGTACGTCTTATATTGGACATACCTCGAAAGAATTCTTCACCCAGTAGGGCGACGGTACCTGTGAGGGGCGCCGCTGCGCCGTCCGCCGCACAGCCGGCCACACGGGCCGACTCTTGCGCGGCACGCCTCTTGCCTGGCCTCTGACGCGACGCCGCTCGCCCCGCCTCTTGCTCCTTCTTTCCCCTCCCTTTCTTCATCCATTCGAGTGAATGAAGGAAGGGGAGGGGGAAAGGAGAAGGAGCAAGAGGCGGCACTAAGGGGCACCGCGTCACAGCCAGGTCTCTGACGCGACGCCGCTTCGCCCCGCCTCTTGCTCCTTCTTTCCCCCTCCCTTCGCATGGACTTTCGGGGTACGGCTTACATTAGCCGACCCCCCTGACACCCCCCGATACGTCTTACAATCGGGGGTGTCTTACTATCGGGGAAACACGGTAGGATCTGTGAACTTTGAAATTCTGTGTAATTGTGCTTTATATTAGGGGTAGCCATTTGTTTTCTGTAGAGAAGTACCATACCGAAGTGCTTAACTCCATTAAAATGTTCCCCATTTCACTGCCTCCTAATTTGGTTGTTTTGTTGTGGTTGTTGTTGTGTGCCCTCAATTTGATTCCATTTTATGGCCATAGAATCATAGAGCTGGAAGGGACCTCATGGGCCATCCAGTGCAACCCCCAAGAAGCAGGAAAATCACATTCAAATCACCCCCGACAGATGGCCATCCAGCCTCCGGAAGTTGTTCCAGAATCTTAATGATCAAGGCCCATTATGGCATTGTAAAATAGTATCCTGTATATAAATTACACTATCAAAATTTGTTTTTTGGATATTTTTTAAATGTATTTTCAAGCCATGGATGATGGAATCCATGGATATAAAAGGCTGGCTTTATAATTATATGCCAAACCTCTTATAGTCCCTTTGATAGAAAATATTAACTGCATTTAGAATATCTTCCCCATAGCGGTGGCCTTCAGACGGGCTGTACTCCAACCCCCATATTTCTGGGTTGGGCCGATTTCTGTCATGTTGGAAAGTGTGCTTTGTCATTCTTGGCATAACATAGCCTTAAAAGGGGGTTAGATAGATTCAGGGATCATACAGCTATTGAGGTTACGACCCAACGATTGGTAGCTTCTTACTACCAGTTGCTACCAGGGAAGAAAGTCTGTGTAGCACATTCTCGTTCGAGACACCTGGGGTCCCAGGGAAGAAAGTCTACCCCATGTCTTGAAAGCTTGGCTTGTGAAGGTTGGCCATTGTGAGAACAGGTGCAAATGGAAAGCTGGGCTAGAACGTGGGGGAGAGGTTCACAGGATCTTCTGAGTGAGTGGAAGAAAGCTGGGAAGAATCCAGCCACATTTGTTGTCTTGAGTTCATGTTTTAACTCCGACAACAGAGATTGGAGACGACTGAGATGGCATTTTGTTTTATATATACTAAATACCACTGAGCCAAGCCGGGCTGCCTTAGTCAAGGATCCAGTTGTAATAAAAACTTACCAAGTAACTATTGCTATTTTAGCAACAAAATTCAAAAAGCTTCCAGCTGATGAAAGGATATTTCCAACAAGGAGAACAGCTTTGTGGTCCAGCCACATTTGTCTTGAGTTCATGTTTTAACTCTCTGCAACTGAGATGGCATTTTGTTTTATATATACTAAATACCTCTTGCCTTAGTCAAGGCCAGTTGTAATAAAAGTAGCTATAGCAACAAAACAAAGCTTCCAGCTGATTTTTCCAATAAGAGAACAGCTGCCACTGAATTTTTTAGACTGAATTTTAGAGGCAGCTATTAAAACAGTATCGTAGCTTCCGCAGCATATTTTATTCAAGCTTACAGTAAGGGCACTTATAATTTTGGAGACCATGTGCACTCATAGAGCTTCACTTCACCAGCTGAATAATTTTTGCAACAGGGGCTAACCAATACCAGGCCCGGATTAACACTTTTTTGCACCCTAGGCCACACTTTGGAATTGCGCCCCCTTTAAGCCAACCTCCCGCCACCTCCAAGGTCCCCATTCCCATCGGCTGGAAAGCTCCGCTGTGCTCTGAAGGTCTCCTCGGGAGTCGGGAGGCGTGGGGAGAGCACAGCGGATGCAAACTCGCTCCAAAGGCGCGCACGAGAGAGAGAGATAGTGAGAGAGAGGGGGAGATGGGGAGAGCGCACGTGCATGCGAGAGCGAGCGTGCCCGTGTGTGTGAGAGAGAGCGAGAGAGAGCGTGAGAGAGCATGAGAGAAGCTGTCGCCCCCTTGGGCCTTGGGACCTGACCTCCCTGGATAAACCACACAGCAGCTGAGGTACAACAAGCTTTATTGATTAATAAGTTGAGTAAATGGTTTGGAGGCAATCCTTATGGTGCCTCCAAATAGCAGCCAAAGTCAAGGAGTAGCAGGGTAGTGTGATCCGCAGCAACAGGATCACAAGCAGAGGAAAACAGGAACACAAGCCGGATGCAAGGAAAGTCTTTCAAAGGAAACCCAGCCGGAGCAATAAGGCTGGGTTGGTTTAGGAAAAGAGTTCTTTGGGCAGCAAAGTCTTTCAGGATCAATCACAGGGTCTCGACGATGAGCGGGAACAAGGCACAACGCTGGATCAAGTCAGCCCAGTGCAGGCTGGCTGGCACAAGCTTGGCTGGGAGGCCCAACGAGGCCTCTTCCCCTTAGCGTCTCCTTACTGCGGCGTTGGTACGAGATGTTTCTTTTGGGGATCTCTGGGCAGATATAGGGTTCACTGGCTTTGATGTCCGTGCGTTGAACATCACAGCTGAATGATTGATAGTTGTCTATGTGTTTATGTTACCTCAGTTTCTCTGGAATTTGCAGCTTGTTAGCGGCTACCATCTGGGCACAGGGAGTCCAACTCTTGGCTCCTTCTGGAGCGCATTGCTATCAGGGAGGCTGGATGGTAAGGCCTTGAGCTGCCTATGTTATGCATTCATCTCTGGCTTCTCACGGGAAAGACAGGGAGGCCCAGGACAAGGTTTAAGAGTAAAGCAAGCTGGCTTGGACAGCATCTTATTGCCTTCTTGACGAAAGTCTTGCTCAAGCAAAAGTGATGCCTGAGGCCCTTGAGGTGTGACAGAGACCAAGAGAGAGAGTGCACGCGAGAGAGAGCAAGACAGCGCGAGAGAGAGCGTGAGAGAGAGAGCGAGAGCAAGAGAGAGCAAGAGAGAGAGAAAGAGCACGCGAGAGAGTGTGTGTGTGAGAGAGAGAGAGACGGAGGGGACGGAGCAGAGACTTTGCTGGGAGAAGGAGCGAGGAGGGGCATGAGAAAAGGGGAAAGAGGGGCGCAGACCAGGTTTTTTTTGGTCCGTGATCTGCGTGCCCCCCCCGGCTTGCGCCCCTAGGCCATGGCCTCGTTGGCCTTATGGGTAATCCAGGCATGACCAATACTATGATAAACCTACCTGGGTGTGAGAGATGAAGTCGGGCCTTGTAACACTCACTTCCGGTCAGAAAGGGCAGCCATGTGGCCTTTGAATTTCCCCGTGGATGAGACCAGTGGTCTCTGGAGACTGGCATTGCTGCCAGTCTGCAGTAGGGACGGGCTTAAGGAAGCCTCCTAGTGTGTGAGCTCCTCCACGCTGCATTCAGTTCCAGGTAGCACAACCCACCCTCCTGCCTTCACTTCAATATGAGTCAATACTGGTTGCACTAGGGCTGGGCAGGAATTTTTTACCTCCTTAAAAGGGTTTATCCCCCCTGCCTAGCCCATATTGTAACTGCTGGGAGTAAGGAATTTGAATGGGTGGGGCTGTCATAATTAGGTCTCATTGGCAGGATGTGGGGGAAGAACATGGATCAGTGTCCACCTTGGCACCCCTCCATTTTTGGGTGAAAGGGGACTTTTGGGTTGACCTCTATAGGTCTTGGGGCTTAAGGGGTCCCCCAAGATATCTCTTTTGGGGCTTATCTTGGTGGCGTACCTCTCTCCTATTGGGTTCTAGGACTCGGGAGAGCCCTAGGGATGGACTTCTAGTAATGACTGTCTGGGATAGCAAACTATCACCGTGGGGTGCCCCTGGGGTTAGGTGCTTCACCCAGAGGTTGACTTGGCAGGTAGTCAGAGAATGATACCTGGCCTCACGCCATTGCCTATGTTGCAGTGTTCCCCTCCACAACTAGTTACTTAGTTGAATTTCCAGTTTAATAGGTCAATAAATGGCCCTTTATTTCTCCATATGTCTTGTGTCTGGTCTCTTTATTTCGTTGTGAGGATTCAATTGTGAGTTGCTTCAAATATCACACCATTTCTTCTCTAATATCTGCTTTATTCCATTCATTGCACCTTATCATTTTATGCAAAGAATCTAACACATTTAGATTTAGTTTTTTTAAAAACAAATTTATATGTGACATATCCCGGCAGAGTGACAGCTTGCCTAAAATATCTGCCTTTTGTCTCTATTTGTATAATAGCTAGTAGTTGATGCTCAGATTTGCTTGTTATCTGAAGAAATCTGGTGTCCTAGCTACAGATGGGAAGGCCTGGAAAAAATGGAAAAATGGGGAGGATGGGAAAAAACTGTTTCCCCCATTTTTCAGGCAAGTCACATTCAGGCAAAGGTCTTCTGAATTAATCTTGCAAAAAAACAAAACCAAAAAAGCCTCAGCTGATGTGGTCACACACACACACACACACACACACCCCGGATCCATCTATCCACCTCTGAAATGAAGTCTCCAAAGAGTAAGCAGAAGGTTGACTCCAAATATTTCATGCAGTCTGAACTCACCGCCACAAACTCTATTTTCAACTTAACAGGACATCTGTTAGGCCATCATTCTTTTTATTTTTTAATTAAAAATAGACTTTATCTATTTTTCATGTGCTGACTGTAATGAGAGTGAAGAAAGTCTTTCACAATTATGATTGTCAACTGCACAATCACTAATGCACAAGCTATCAAAGCATATCAAGCTGGCCATTAAGGATTTGCTACTACGGTACAATTGCAGGGTGATTGTTTATTGGTTACTATTTGATTTCCTTTCATAAACAATTCTGATAGATCGTTGGGCTGATTGACAAATATTTCTAATATATTATTCAGTTGGTCAAGGCTTGCTATAATCTTCCTTTGTATAGTTTTTGCACCTGGTTTTGCTATGTGCAATAACATTACAGGTCTCCTACAGATAGACTTAATTTCAGTTTCAGTTCATTTTAAACCACAAGTCAATAACATTCACAAATTAAATAATATTCAGGATTGAAAGAATTTGAGGCTTGTAAAATCCAGATTTGTAAGAAATTGAAGGTGAGGGATTTGGGATACACCGGGCATAGATAAACTTCAGCCCTCCAGGTATGTTGGACTTCAAGTCCCACAATTCCTGTCAGCCTACTGGCTGTTAGGAATTGTGGAGTTGGAAGTCCAAAACACTTGAAGCACCAAAGTTTATCCATGCCTGGTCTAGATCCAGGATTTTGCACGTTTTCATCTTAAATGTCTGGGTTGGAATCCCCGTGACTTCAATCACTGAATGAAGGTTGCCATGCCATGTCTCTTTTCTAAATCTTAGCAGAATACAACATAGACTTCCCCTTGTAGAAATATCCTTACCTTTGAATTTAGTGCAAAAGAGAGAGATTGCTGTGACAATTTTATATATTTTTCTTTTATCTTTATTTTTATATATATCTCTTTCCACCTATACACACACAGACACCCCCCCCTTTTTTCCCCATTTTTATTTGTTCACAGATTGTATTTACTATTATCCTCTCTTCTTTCTTTCCCCTTCCTACTTTCCTTTAAACTCCAGTTGTTCCCCCACTTTACTTGGATATATATATATATATATATATATATATATATCGGCATTACTTCGCGAACGAAGATTCAGGAAGGACTCATCCCACACTTTTTACAAGCGCGCTGATGACTAAAAAGGCCAATCTGAGATAGGCAAGTTCGGTTGCAGAAAGCACAGCAGAAAGTCTCCTTGGGTGATGTTGTTTCCAAGTTGCGGTTCTTTCTGCGTTGTCGTTTCTCTTCGAGACTCATTCGGCGGGTCTTCTCGAAAGAGGCCGCAGCATTGTGGATAGTGCGTCTCCATGCCTCCCGATGTGAGGCCAGGGTGGACCATTGTTGATGATCAATCTGGCCGAGCCTGAGATGTTGTTTCAGGGAGTCCTTATATCTCTTTTTGGGGGCACCTCTCTTGCGCTGACCCGTGGCAAGTTCACCATAGAGTAGTATCTTTGGGAGGCGGTAGTCCTCCATCCTAGAGATGTGCCCTGCCCAGCGCAGCTGTGTTCTCAATAGCATGGCCTCAATGCTGGTGATCCCTGCTTGCTCAAGGACAGCAACATTAGTCACATAGTTGGTCCAGTGTATATTTAGGATTGTGCGAAGACAGCGCTGATGAAAGCGTTCGAGGAGTCGTAGATGTTGGCGATAGGTGACCCATGTTTCAGACCCATAGGGACAACGAATATAATTTAATTTTAATAAAAACTTATTTAAAAAAAGAGAAAGAGATTGCTGATTCAGGGCGATTCTACACAGCCATATAACCCAGAATACCAAGGCAGATCCACAACATCAGCTTTGAACTGGATTATCTGAGTCCACACTACCATATAATCCAGTTCAATGTGCTGGTGACCCCCTGGTTTTGGAACGCCCTCCATAGGGAAATTAGGCAAGCTCCCACTTCGCAGTGTTTTCATAGGGAGCTGAAAAGATGGCTCTTTAGGCAGGCCTTTCACAACAACTAGACATCAGCTAAACCAGAGGATTTTTTTTGTGTGCCAGACAACTTGAGTAACTGCAAGTTGGTTCTGGTGTGAGATAATTGGCTGTCTACAAGGACGTTGTCCAGGAGATTCTTGGATGTTTTGATGTTTTACCATCCTTGTGGGAGGCTCCGTGCTCTCCCCGAATTTGAACCTCTGGCCTGTCGGTCTTCAGACCTGCCGGCACATGGGTTTAACCCATTGCACCACTGGGGGCTCCTAACTAGAGGATAAATTAGACTGCCACTTTAATGTTACTTTCAATTCGGCTGCGGCTGGGATATTTAATGTGGTTCTATTGCCCATTTTAATAGTAGCTATTGCTGCGTTTTATCAAGTATTTTCTTTAAATTGAGTTGTGCTTTTTGTGGGTGTTGTTTTATGTTAATTGTTATTGTTATTGTAAATGATGATGTATTTACTCTTCTTTTATGTGTTTTATGGCACTACTATATGTTCTCTATAAGTTGCTCTGAAAGCTGGGATATGGTGGCGGGATATAAATAAAGTTATTATTAATATTAATGTGGATTTTATACAGCTGTGTGGAAGGGGCTCAGTTTGTTTCAGAAGACTTTATAGAAAATGCAAGGCAGTTTTAAAGGAACCATGGATGTTGGGTTTTGGGGGGGGGGTTGCATTCTAGAGTGGCCGATTGAGGGCATACTTATTAAAGTTAGAAGGCAAGACCAAAAAAATGTATCAAAATGTGCCAAGAGGGCTACAGAGCAATCAGTCAATTGAACTGGGCCATTCATTATCTGAAATTCCAGTGGCAGATTAAAATGTGTTTCTCAGTTAGTGAAGTTAGCCAGAGGCAAATATTCCAAGGATTCCGGACTTTCAAAGAGCCTGTCGGTATGAAGGATATCACAGCCTATAGGTTTACTCCTCACTCCTCCAGATACAATATTTTGTTTTGCAAAAACAGTTATGTTCATTGGATTGTTGTAGTTTTTTTTGGACTGTATGGCCATGTTCTAGAAGTATTATCTCTTGACTTTTGCCTGCATTTATGGCAGGCATCCTCAGAGGCTGTGAGATTTGTTGGAAACTAGGAAAATTGGGTTTATATATCTGTGGAAAGTCCAGGGTGGGAGAAAGAACTCTTGTCTGTTGGAGGTCGGTGTGAATGTTTCAATTGGCCACCTTGTTTAGCATTTGATGGCCTAACAGTTTTTAGGTGTGGCTTGTTACTGCCTGGGGGGATCCTTTCTTGAGAGGTGATTAGTTGTCCCTGATTGTTTCTTGTCTGGAGTTCCCTGTGTTTGAGTGTTGTTTTTTTATTTACTGTCCTGATTCTAGAGTTGTTTTTAATATATATACTGGTGGCCAGATTTTGACCATTTTCATGGTTTCCTCCTTTCTGTTTAAGTTTTCCACATGCTTTTGGATTTCAATGGCTTCTCTGTGTAGCCTGACATGGTAGTTGTTAGAATGGTCCATCATTTCTGTGTTCTCAAATAATATGCTATGTCCAGGTTGGTTCATCAGATGCTCTGCTATGTGCTGTGGTTGAAGTAGTCTGTAGTGCCTTTCATGTTCCTTGATATGTGTTTGGGCAATGCTGCGTTTGGTGGTCCCTATGTAGACTTGCTATGTTTGTGTTCTAGGTACATTTTAGGATTATTCATGTCCTTGCTGGTGATTCTAAGGCCAATAATATAACTTCACTTGATAGTTAGTTCGGACTAGCTTACTTGTCCAAACGTATCTGTCTCTATGTCCCATCTCGTAGTCTAAGATCATCTGGGGAGGCCCTGCTCTCGCTCCCGCCAGCATCGCAAATGCGGCTGGTGGGGACGAGAGACAGGGCCTTCTCGGCGGTGGCCCCTCGCCTATGGAACGCACTCCCAAACGAAACAAGATCGACTCCATCTCTCCTTGCTTTTAGAAAAAAGCTAAAGTCGTGGGTTCTGGGACCAGGCCTTTGAGCAGCAGATGTAAATTGTACCTTTGGATTTGACTGGATTGACACTTTGGACTTGACTGGACTGACAATGTGTTCTGCTTGATGGCTTTAATTAATTATTGTTGTATGTAGTGGTTTTTAATGTAATTTTTTAAAAATGTTTTTAATGCTTTTTAATGACGTAGATTATATGGTGTCAGATCTGGGAAATCTGAGCTTGGAAGAAGTTCAGGTTTCCAGCCTGCCATGAGGTGGCTGACCTTTGTCCCAGTTCTCTGGGACCTTTGCCCTAGTTACTGAAGGACATGCTGAGTCAGTCTGGGAGTGATGTAACTTCCAGGTGCCTCCAGGGGAAGTGAGGTAACCTCTTCTGGACTTGGACATTGGACAATGGACTATTAATGCTGACTCAGAGACTAATGAGGTCACATCCCTTTGGACTATTGGATTTGCTGATTCACCCGGATATGGTGCAACCCTGCCTGGACATTGCATGAGCAAGGGGAGGGGGGTTTGGGTATAAAAGGTGTGTTTGGGTGGCGGGCCGGTGCTTTAGCTTTACAAGTGCTGTACCTGCAATAAAATCGTGTTGGACCGTGCTTCTATCTACGCGTGATCCTTACCGAAATTCGAGCGTCATTACAATATGGTGTATTTTAAATTGCATTGTGGTAGTGCGGCCTGTAGTGCTGCAAATGTAAGCCATGCTGAGCCCCCCTGCGGGGGTGAGAAGCTACGGGGTACAAATACTATAAATAATAATAATAATAGTTAGCTCAGCTAAATGTTGGCAGGGTTGTACCAAACAGAACCAAGCGAGGAATAAAAATAAAGAATCAGTATGCTGGATATAGTAGAACAAGAAGTATTTAAAAAACCTGTATGCCACAAACCTTTCCCCCCCAAAAGCCTAGCCCAACGAGGGCTGAGCATGCCCAGCATCTGTGAAATAGAGAGTAAAATTTGGAAAGGCAAACAGGACTTGGCAGAAATGGAGTGGAATGCCCAGCTTGTAATGAATGAGTGGATACAGGCATGAACAGGAGCGTTCCTTTTTTCCTAGGGAGATTACATTACAGGAGCTGCTCGTAACTTACTAAAAAGAGTATGCCTTAGACATGATGGATTCATAATGCTACTTTTCTTCTTCTCCCGCCAGTCCATTTGGTCTCCTCCCTCAAGAACTCATTGTCCTTAATAACAGGCTTTTCTGTTCAGCCAAACCCAGGTTTCCGTTCAAACTTCTGGCAGGTTGCCATTATAATCAAGGAAGGAAAGGGGAAAAGAACCAGCCTCCACAATTTCTCGGTGAATGGCTTTGCTGGATGTTACCACAGATGTTGGTACCACAGACTTGCCCTTGTTCGTTGCTTCGGGCCATGCACCAAATGAACAGTTTCTTGTGTGGCATTATAAAGCCTGGCTTATTTTAGAAAATAAGGGGGGAAAGAGCTGGCTTGTTAATGTCACATCCTCTCTAACATATAGATTCTAAAGGATGTTTGGAAAAGGGTGCAGAGAGCTTCCAAAAACCCTCTCAATTAAGCTGAAAACCAGCTTCAGCTTCAGCCATGAATCTATAAAAGAAACATATGTTCTGACCTGAGAGTCAGCATGCTTTTAACAGGCTATTAAAAAGGGGGCAGAGGTTGTATGCTTTAGCTATGTTTATTGGGAATGTATTAGAGGGAGACCTACATGGGAGAACTTGCCCAAACTACTGTATGTTCTGCAGCACCTCTAAATTTATTTATTTATCATGTCAGAAGTGAGTTGAGGATATAGTTAAAATGCATTTAAAAACAGTTAAAATCTTGGCATTATGCTAAATGTTCTTTAACCAGAAGCTGGCCACTTGGAGTGCCTCTAGTATGAAAAGATCTCCATTGTGGCAGGGCTCAGGTTGCATTGTAGCAGTGTTTCTCAACCTGGGGGTCGGGACCCCCAGGGGGGTCGCGAGAGGGTTTCAGAGGGGTCGCCAAAGACCATCAGAAAACAAATATTTATGATGGTCTTAGGAAGCCCTTTGGCAGAGAACATTGAAGATCTCTGCGCATGTCCTTCTCTTTCTTTTTGGAAACAGACTGCGAATTCTCCCACCTAAAGCTCTACTCTGCTGTGAGTGGCAGGCCTCCCAGCCAAGGGAGGGTTGTTTCTGAGACTCCAAGCGGGGAAGGGAGAGCAGGCATGCTTGGCGCATGGCAACATGATGCGCATGTGTGGGGTGAGGGAGAGTGTGTGAGGTGGGATGGAGGTTCACGTCAACTAGTCCCTTCAAGGCATGAGGGTTCTGTGTAGGAAGTTTGACCCAATTCTATCATTGGTGGGGTGCAAGGGGCTCTTTGATTGTAGGTGAACTATAAATCCCAGCAAATACAAGAACTATTTTCCCCACACTCCACCAATGTTCACATTTGGGTATATTGAGGATTAGTGTCAAGTGTGGCCCAGATCCATAATTGTTGAGTCTATAGTGCTCTCTGCATGTAGGTGAACTACAACTCCCAAACTCAAGGTCAATGCCCACCAAACACTTCCAGTATTTCCTGTTGGCCATGGGAGTTTTTTTGTGCCAAGTTTGGTTGAATTCCATTGTTAGTGAGTTCAGAATGTTATTTGATCGTGGGTGAACTATAAATCCCAGCAACTACAACTTCCAAATGACAAAATCACCCCCCCCCCCAATACAGTTATTAAGTAGCAATGAAAATAATGGTTAGGGGTCACCACAACATGAGGAACTGTATTAAGGGGTCGCAGCATTAGGAAGGTTGAGAAACACTGCATTGTAGTATGGCAGGGGTGCTCATTAGGAGGTAGATCGCGATCTACTGGTAGATCGCGTAGGGCAGGGGTGTCCACACTTTTTCAGCATGCGAGCTACTTATATTAAAACCAAGTCAGAAAGATCTACCTACCTCCTCAAGGCTGGAGAGAGGAGGGGGAGGGGCTTGGCCAGAGGGGGCCAGCCAGGCACCCAAGCCCCTCCTCCCCCTGGCTTTGGAGCTCCCAGCAGTTTCTCCAGGCTTGAGGATGGCAATGCCAAGCCAGTGGCGGCATAGCTAGCACAAGGCTGGCTTGGCCCTGCCATCCTCAAGCCTGGAGCAGCTGCTGGGAGTGCCGAAGCCGGGGGAGGGTGTGGGGCTTGGCGTGGCCTGGCTCCGCCCCCTCTGAGAAGCGATCCGGCTGGGATCGACCTCCTTCGGTCCCGGTCGATCGCAATCGACTTCCTGGGCAGTCCTGGCGTAGGGCGTCCTGGTAGATCGCAGGCAGGGCGGGAGGAAGGCTCAGTACCGCCCCGCAGACTCCTGCCGCCGCCCAAATGCTGCCGGCCCTGGGTTATCTGAGGTCCTTTCCACACAGTTAAATAAAATCTCATGTTATCTGCTTTGAATCAGATTATATGGCAGTGTGGACTCAGAAAACCCAGTTTAAAGCAGATATTGTGTTATATGTTTCACATTTTTGTAGTGGGTAGGTAGATCATTTTGACTTGGTTGTTTTATAAGTAGCTCGCATGCTGAAAAAGTGTGAGCACCCCTGTAGTACGGTTTAAAGCAAGCATGTGCAAACTTTGGCCCTCCATGTGTTTTGAACTTCAACTCCCACAATTCCTAACAGCCAAAGGAAGGGGCGTGAGGGTGTTAGGAATTGTGGGTGTTGAAGTCACCTGGAGGGCTGAAGTTTGCCCATGCCTGGTTTAGGGCAAACCATAATAAGCATGTTCATGGGAGCTGATGGAAGTTGCACAGAACATCTCAAGAACATTAGCTTGATGAAGACTGTGCTTGTAAAGTTTACTCTTAATCTATTACAGGATACAGGGCTCCAGTACATTTAGTACACATAAGCCAAAGAAAGCATCACAGACGTGAGAAAAACTGTGTCATGGAGAAAGTGTCACAGATATGAACCTCACTTGCTTTTTTGGTTCCAAAACCAGAAATAAATCAGAAACAACATTGGAACTGTGGTGGCACAATGAGTTAAATCCTTGTGCCAGCTGAACTGCTGAGCTGGAGGTCAGCAGTTCAAATCTGCAAGACAGGGTGAGCTCCCATCTGTCAGCTCAAGCTACCCATGTGGTGACATAAGATAAGCCTCCCACAGGATAGTAAAACATCCAAGTGTCCCCTGGGCAATGTCCTTGCAGACGGCCAATTCTCTCACACCAGAAGTGACTTGCAGTTTCTCAAGTCATTTCTAGCACAAATGCACACGAAATCAGAAACAGAGAAGAATGTCTGGGTTGAGAAAAAATAATGAAATTGGGAAGAGTTTGCTAGGAAAGCAAGACCGTGTCCCTATTTCTATATGGAGTGAGTACATATATGAAATAATGCCTAGAACCATCACCCCCCTTACTATGGGAGATTTTTGTGACTGCTCCCCCTCCTAACTATATATGTTTCTGTTAGATTAATCTAATTATCTCCTTCAGTTCCCCATTAAGAATCAATCTATCATAACATCAATTATGTCTCTAAACCATCTATAAAGAAAATGACATTCTTCCCTTTTTACTATTACTAGATCTTTTTAAGATCGTATGTTATGAAGCATCCTCAATCACCTTTAAGTTTTAAATTTTCTTAAATCAATAAGCTTTGTGTTATGACCACTTCCTTTACACCAAACTGCCAGATCTTTGGAATTTTACAAATTACACCAGTCAGCAAGTTAGACAAAATCTAAGAGGCAGGGATGGCACATACTTCATATTTATCAGGAGTTAAGAAACTTAAAAGGAAGGAATGTGCTGTAGATTTGCCTAATATGGCTTTTGTTGGAAATAGCAACTTTCCAAGCCTCCACTAACTGTTTGTAAATGTGTATAATTGTTAACTTATATTGTACATTTTTGTTTGACTGTACCTCTTTGGTGTGTGTGTGTGGGCTTCAGACACAGGACTCCATTTTTGTTATACAGTTTGCATCAGACCTCAGTAGCAGTGGATGCATGTTGCTATTTGGACTTTAGTAGAGAACTATGACTTATGGACTTCAATGAGTACTGTACAACTGTATGCTTAAAGACATTGGACTATTTATTTATTTATTTATTTATTATTCGTTTTACAAGGCTGTCACAAATGCATGCATACAATAAAACACGACAACAATTGACATGTCATAAAACATATGGACTGGTGGTACAGGTATGCTGAATATATACAAGAAGTTTGTTAGTAAACCTGAGGTGTTGTTTTTAAAGAAGACTACTTTGTTTTGTCTCTGGAGTGCATATTTTAACTAAGGTTTTGAGGGAGTGTATATCTTTTGGATAATCGCAACTGCAAATTCAACTTCAAAGATACAACCATCATCTGCAAACACAATATATATTTGTAATGGCCTGTGTGATGAACTGTCTATTTTTTTAAAGGTCATTTTGTGTTTTGTTTAAAAAGAACGGCCATTTTTAGGTTGGCCGTTTCCCAGAGAAGGCTGAGCTTGGAAGCCTCGGGAAGGGGCAGAGAAGCCTGCTGATTGGCTGGAAGCCAAGGACAGAGAAGAGTGTCCGTTGGAAATTCAAAATGACAGTTGGGAGTTGGACTCTGAGACAGTTAGTCAGTTAGTCAGAGAGTGGAACTCTGGCAAGGAGTCAGAGGGCAGTGGGTCTCTAGCAGGGAGACGGTTAGCAGTTAGGTGCTGGTGGAGCACAGTTAGGACTCTGAAATTGAGAAGAGTCAGATTAGTTTAAGGAGGATAGTAAGAGGGAGGAACAGATAATACCTAAGACAGGGATTATCTGGAATATAAGTTCAAAGAAGTCTGTTTAAGCACTGTACTGTTTTAAAAAGTAACCGCAAGCTCCAAACAAACATTGAAACCGTTACGCTATAGTGCCTGTGACCTCTCACAAGATCTCTAAATAAACATTGTTATTCTTTGTTCGTTCACACTTGCCTCCCAGTTTCTCAATCCTAAATAAGAGGGGAAATCCCTGAATGGTGGCAGCGGAAAGGAGAGAAACCTCTTCAGTTTTAAAATAAAAGTTCCCTCACAATTAGCCTCAGCTTTAAATAAAGAGAGCCCTCCACGATAATTGGTGGCAGTGGTTTTAAAATAGCCTTCCTCCACAGCCTGTCTTTATCCTTGGCAGTTTAATAGGGTTCCCATATGTCCCTTATTCTAAGGGACGTCCCTTATTTTGGCCCTAAAATTTGTGTCCCTTATTTTCAGGCCCTGTCCCTTTATTTTTGACTAGCAGGACAGGACTGGGCGGGGTTGACCAGAGGAAGGTGCGCGCTGCGGTTTCCTGCAGCCTGCGTCCCTGTTTGAAGGAAGAGGCGATACAGGACTTTTTCAAAGTACAGTAGACTAATTAACCGTTACCCAAGGGGAATGTTGAATCATGTTGGATAAAGATAGTTTCTGGTTGCTTGAGAGTTACTCTTAAAATAGGCCTAGCTGTGCATCCCAATACTATACAATGCTGTGTATCCCATACTATACTATACCATTAACTATTGACATAATAATGATGTACTGTCTTATAATATTTATTTTATTTTAATGTTTAGACAGTGCACTTTTAAAGTCAGCAAAGTCAAGTACTAAATACAGACGGAGAAAATTAGGTAGTTCTAATAATGTTTTTTCTGCATGACAAAGCATGCAGAAACATACCATGTACTGTTAAGAGGGTATAAGTCAGCTTCTTTTGTGAGTTTCAATCATTATCTTATTCTGTTAATAAAACTATTCCTACCTAAGAATGATCCAAGGGATGGAGCGGCTCCCTTATGAAAGCAGGTTGCAACGCCTTGGTCTTTTCAGCCTTGAAAGACGGCGTTTAAGAGGTGACTTGATCGAAGTGTATAAAATCATGCATGGGATAGAAAAGGTGAATAAAGAAAAAATTTTCTTTGTCACAAAACACTAGGACTAGAGGGCACTCCTGAAGCTCCAAGGTAGGAAAATTAGGACTAATAAAGGGAAATATTTCTTCACCCAGAGGGTCATTGGGTTATGGAACTCACTTCCAGAGGAGGTTGTGACAGCTGTCAGCCTGGACAGCTTCAAGGCAGGATTAGACGGATTCATGGATACCAAGTGTATCGGTAGTTACTGAAAAGGACATTCAAGTGCCACCTCGGAGTTGGTTGAGGTAGGCAGGATTTCCCTGGGTACTGGTTGTGGGGGTCGGGAGCAGGTCAGGGTTTTGCCCTCCCTTCTGCTCGAGATCCCTGTGTACAACTGGTGGGCCACTGTGTGATACAGAATGCTGGACTAGATGGGCTGAGGTCCGATTCAGCATGGCTCTTCTTATGTTCTAATGTTTGAGTTTCAAGTTTTTATTTATTTATTTATTATTTATTTATTAACTTTGATTTAGTATACCGCTCACTCCGGAGCTCAGAGCGGTTTACAGAAGAAGCATAAACACCGTGAGTAATAAAACAGATTAAACAGTTAAAACACATTAAACATCAAAGAAGTTAAAACATATTAAAAACACTAGCCCTCAGCGAAGGCAGGGGGACAAGATAAGAATCTGGGGGCCATAGGCGGCATGGCACACAGTGTGGTTGAGTTAAGGGCCGAACGCCTTCCTAAAGAGCCAAGTCTTCAAGGCCTTGCGGAAGGGCAGAAGAGCGCGGATGGCGCGGATCTCCTCCGGGAGGCCGTTCCAGAGACTTGGGGCAGCTACAGAGAATGCCCTCCGCCGTGTAGTGGCCAGTCTGCAGGTTCCAAGGGAAGGCACCTCAAGGAGGTTAAGCTCCTCAGAGCGCAGTGATCTCGCGGGCACATAAAGGGTAAGTCGCTCCCTCAGGTACACTGGCCCCAAACCATAGATGGCCTTAAAGGTGAGAACTAACACCTTGAAGAGGACCCGGAATTCAATCGGGAGCCAGTGCAGCTCGTGCAAGAGTGGGGTCGCGCGGTCAGATCTTGCAGCACCCAGGAGGAGGCGGGCTGCGGCGTGCTGCACTAGCTTAAGCTTCCGGATCATCGACAAGGGAAGGCCAATGTAGAGCGCATTACAGTAATCGAGCCTCGAGATGACCGTGGCTTGGATCACCGTAGCAAGGTCGCGTTGGGAGAGGTAGGGAGCCAGGCGCTTAGCCAACCATAGGTGGTAGAATGCTGTCCTGCAGGTGCAGCCGATCTGCTCCTCCATGGACAGGTGGGCGTCCAGCCAGACCCCCAGACTTTTTACCGATGGCTGAGGGCAGAATGATGTGTCCCCGTAAATGTCCCTTATTTCTTATATCAAAAAATGGCAACCCTACAGTTTAAAGACATGGTTCTTCAGGTTAACAGCTGAGTTACCAGTGTGCCATTACATGAATGCTTGTGAATATCATAGAGTTGGAAGAGACCCCTTGGGCCATCCAGTCCAACCCCCTGCCAAGAAGTAGGAAAATTGCATTCAAAGCAGCCCTGACAGATGGCCACATGTTCAAAGAGTTGACTTCTAGGAAGATCATGCTTTTCTTGACTAGTGGTTTTCAAAAGGTGGTCTCCACATGTTCCTGGAGATTTACATTTGCCAAACAGATGTGATATCATTTTTATCTTTTCAATAAGGTTATGATGCAGTTAATTCCAATAGGTTATGGAATTTGCAATAGCTTTAAGGTGCACAGTTTCTCTAGCTCTATTTGAAAAGACAGTGGTTAAACATAGACTTCCATAGAAATAAGAATCAAAAGTACAATTAATGATGATGGTGGTGATGAACAGTTAATATCTTATGGAGACTAGGTCTTACAAATGTGGCAAATTAGAAATTTCAGAACAAAATGCCATTGAACAATCAACATGAAAAACAACCACCAAGAACAAAATGTTCACGTTCCATATTAAATGCTCATCTGTCCAAATTGTTCCTTGTTTAATTATGCTACCCTGGTGTTGTTGTATACATATGTGTACATTGGACATAAACCTGTGGTGTCAAATACTAAGATTTTTCCTTTCCCTTTTTTTTATTGTTCAGTTTACTCTTCACCAAAGTCAAGCTGGAATTGGTGCATAAAGGACCAGAAGAAGCCTTAGTGACCTGTAGACATATGTTGCACCAGTGGCAAACACTGTATAATGTTTCACAACACAGGTAGGTTTTTGTTTAAAATGGAATAGTGCTTCCAGATTATCTTAGATGTAAGAGGGTCATATACTGTATATACTCGAGTATAAGCCTAGTTTTTCAGCACATTTTTATGCTGAAAAAGGCCCCCTCAGCTTATACTCGAGTGAGGGTCCAGGCAGGAAGGAGTGGGTCTGAAAGAAGCCCTTTCCGGGTGTTTCTACCAGCTGCATGCCTCCTCCTCTTTCGGTACAGCAGTCCAGCTAGATCTCTATACGAGGGAGGAGGAGAGGAAGGCGCGTGGCTTCTCCTCTCGGCACAGCAACCCACAGCTGGGTTGCTGTGCCAAGAGGAGAGGAGAAGCCGTATGCCTCAATTAATGTCATTTTATTGATATTGATATTGATTTTTATTTTGAAATTTACCAGTAGCTGCTGCATCCCCCACCCTCGGCTCATACTCGAGGGTGGGAAATATGTTATACGTTTTCCCAGTTTTTTGTGATAAAATTAGGTGCTTCGGAAATGCTGGCCCCAGCTCTGACTTAAAATCCAGTTCCTGCACTCTTCTACTGTTCCCTGCTTAGAGTGATAATGTTCCACCCTTTATTGCCCCCATCCCTAATTTTATCATCTGGTATTTGCACTTCATCCATTAGCCTTCTCCTTAAAATTGATTGCATCAGCCTGCCCACCTGAGATCAGAAATTGTTACTATTCCAGGCCATTGGTTGTTGTTCATTGTTTTATATTGTGTTATATATATGGTTGTTTTATATTGTTTTATGATACTGTTATTGAATTTTAATGTGACATTTTAATTATGTTATTAGGCTTGTCCCCATGTAAGCTGCCCTGAGTCCCCTCAGGGAGATGGAGGCGGGGTACAATAATAATAATAATAAAATTATTTATTTATTATTATAAATAATTATAAATAATAATAAATAATATTATTAATATTTTATTATTATAATAATAACAACAAAATAAAGTTATTATTATTATTTTGGTTGGCTTATACTCGAGTATATACAGTAGTCCAACATTGTGATGCAGCAATACAATTAAGCAATCATGATCATCCAACTTTGGTTTAAAAACCTCCAAAGAAAGAGATCCCACTACCACCGCTCCCAGCAATCTATTCCACTGTGAAACCACTTGTACCATAAAAGAAGCTCTGTTCTTGCTATAAGAAGCCATTGGGTTCTCTCTGTGTACTTGTTTTCATATTTAAATGGATTAACATTGTTTTCAATAAGCACAGTTTTATACTTATTCTTAGCCATGTTGAGTCCCTATGCCAAGGGTTCTCAACCTGTGGCTCCCCAGATGTTTTGGCCTTCAACACCTATAAATCTTAATATGTGGTAAACTGACTGAGATTTCTGAGAGTTGTAGGCCAAAACACCTGAGAACCACTGCCCTATACTGGGAGAAAGACAGGGGGAAATAGAGTACCATATATACTCGAGTATAAGCCGACCCAAATATAAGCCAAGGCATCTAATTTTACCAATAAAATAGAATAAAATCTGGGAAAACTTATTGCCTTGAGTATAAAACTAGGGTGGAAAATACAGCAACTACTGGTAAATTTCAAAATAAAAATAGATACCAATGACATTAATTGAGGCATATAGCTTCACCTCTCCTCTTGGCACAGCAACCCAGCTGAATTACTATGCCGATGGGAGAGGCCATGTGCCTTCCTCTCCTCCTCTCTCGACATAGAGATCCAGCTGGGTTGCTGTGCCAAAAGGGGAGGAGGCACGGAACTGGTAGAAGCACTGCAAAGGGCTTCTTTCAGCCCCACTCCTTCCCGTCGGGACCTTCACTCAAGTATAAGCCGAGGGGGCCCTTTTCAGCATAAAAATGTGCTGAAAAACTAATATATACAGTAAATAAAGTAGTTTGTGCCATTAGAGGAGGAGACCAAAGAAGCTCACTCCATCTTCTACAGATATTTAAAGATGCCCAAGATGTTCTTTTCCAGTCTTCTCTAAGTTAAACATACCAAATTCCCATTCTGCACAGAGCTTGGTTCTCATCAAGGTAATAAATCTGCTGTGCCAGTTGAGACTGTAGGTTTGAGCTTTTCGCCTGTCTTAGTGCTCCCTTGTACCCCTCAATTCCCAATATGCATACTAGGGATAGATTTGTAATGCATGGTCACACTGTGGCAGTCCTTATAGCAGCTACATCAAGGGGTTGGAAAAAATTATCTTTGTCCCATCATCTTGATATGCTAGTTTTCTTCATGCAATTTTCTTTGACGGAGGATCCCATGTAGTAACAATTACACACCTGCAGTCTGAAGTGGGCAAGTTTATCCTGAAGAAGAGAAGACTGAGAGGAGACATGATAGCCATGTATAAATATGTGAGAGGAAGTCATAGGGAGGAGGGAGCAAGCTTGTTTTCTGCTGCCCTGGAGACTAGAACACGGAACAATGGCTTCAAATTACAAGGGGATTCCACCTGAACATTAGGAAGAACTTCATGACTGTGAGAGCCATTCAGCAGTGGAACTCTCTGCTCCAGAGTGTGGTGGGTGTGCCGTCACACCCAGGCACTTAAAATTTGAACTTTAATGTGCCTTTCTCTATAACCTGGGGGACTGCAGGTGCCTTCTTTTCGTAGCTCAGGGGTCCCAAAACCCACTTCAGGTTAAGGTTGAGCAGCAAACACAAACTTTATTCAAGCGAAGTCCTTGGCAGACTTTGTTCAGATCTTAATGGTTGCAAAAACAGAACACACAAGGCTTGTCCCTTTCTTTATACTTGGTTGCTGGGATGAAGATTGAAAAATCTCCCTTTGCTATCACCTATGATAAGGAAATCCGGGGATATTCCCTATCCTGACTCTGGCTAGCTATTTAGGAAGAACGGATCTTCCCCTATCTAAGCACAAAGTCAGTTTTATAGGCAAAACTAGTGAAGGTTGCAGCCAGATAGCCCCAAAAAATACAGCAGGATAGTACAGGACTATAGCAAGTTAAATTGGCTAGCTATCCACACTACAACAACACAAAGTTAAGGTAGTTAGAAGACCCTAGTACTTACAATGGCCTGTCTAAGCTGACCTAGCTTGACCAAGGCACATCTGAGTTGTTCTCTAGCCTGAAGAAGACTAAAGAGGGATCTCACAATGGAGAACATATCCCCAGGGAGAAAAGGGGCGGGCCCCAAACCAAAGGGATACATTTTGCAAGGCTCAAGCAGCAAGCTTTTCAAAACCGGCTGCAAACCTGTAAATGATTACCTAACAGGGTGCCAGTGGGTCTATGGCAACCCTAAAAGAAAAATTCAAAAGGATGCTGGCATCCACAACTGGGAGCAACACAAAACAGGTGTCTGGAAGACAGAACAGTGGGGGCTCCTTCTTTAGAGGCTTTTAAACAGAGGCTGGGTGGTCATCTGTCGGGGGTGCTTTGAATGAAATTTTCCTGATTTTGGCAGGGGGTTGGAGTGGATGGCCCATGAGATCTCTTCCAACTTTAGGATTCTGTTACTCTAAGTGGCATGGTCCGAACTAGAGTTTGGCAATGTTATTTTTTTGGACTACAGTGTAGGGGAAAGGTGGTGTATAGGGTGGATGTTACATTTGTCACCACTGGCAGCTAGCTACAGAGCTCCAGGACAGCTCCTGGCTATCACTGGGCACTTTTGCTGATATTGTTCGACCAAGGAGAAGGTGGAGGTGATCACACTTTGCCATCTGTCAGAACAAAGAGAAGCGTGACGCTCAGAGCAGTCAACCCACCTTTTTTGCCTTACAGTGAGGAGGGGAGCGAAGAGCACCAGCAGACGTACCACACTGGCAGCAGGAAAGGAGGAGTGAATGAGTAAGTCCAACACCATCCAGGACTGGCACCATAGTGGCTTTTGGGAAAAGGGCAAATAGGGATGGAGAGGATTGGAGGGGTGAGGCTCAAATTGCACACTTTTCTTAGAGTACACATTTTCTTCCTTGTCTGAAATGGTTTGTAAGCATTTGTTTAGTTTTCTCCATCTACACAGATTTTCGTTGTTTGGTATGTACGAGTACTACAATGAAGTAGCTCCCAAGTGTTCCAGTTTTTACAGACAAAGTCAATATTTTCTGGCAACAGTTAAAAACTGGTAATTTTGGCAAGGATGTCAAATCCACCAAAATGTATTTCTGCTGATGGGCATGCCATTAATTAACTGTTAATTATGGTTACCATATCTAAACATATCTGCTTGACTCCAAGTAGCAATTTCAGAATCATTCCAAAAATGACAGAAAATAACTCTGAAAGAAACACAAAATTAGGTGAAGCATTTAAGGTTATGGTTCTGCCCCCACTGACATGCTTGTAAATCCTATAGAGGTCAATAGGATTTACAAGCCTGTAAGTGGGTCTAGGATTCCCGTCTGCTTCTATATATAGGTACCTGAGTAAGTGACCTGAAATTTGTAGAAACGACTTTGCATTCAGCATTAAGAAAGTGAATCTGTGTTATTTTATACCATTTGGAAATGATGAGGAGGTTGTGTCATGTAACTACTAAAGTATTTAATAACCAGAGGTCGAGAAATAACTATTGCGGCAACCGAGTTGTGGTTGCAGAAAAGCAAGTTCAAAATCTTGAACTGGAAAGGGGGTCTCAAGAAGGAAGTTGTCCTACCATCACTATCTAAAGCAAAGGCCCTCGAGTGTTTTGGTTCAACTCCCAGAAATCCTAACAGCAACTCAGATTTCTGGGAATCCAAAACACCTGTTCAAAAAGCAGACTCAGATAATGTTCCAAGGAATTTCCTGCCTTGATATTCTGGGTTATATGGCAGGGCCCAAAGTAACACATTCTTGTTGATAAATCATCATAGTGCAGGTCCAATCTGAGGCCAGTCCCATTGCCAGGCTGGTCTATAAAGGGAAGTTCAGAACAGAAACCTTCCCAGATATCCCACCTCTAACTGATATTCACATGAATTGGCCCTTCTTGTTTCCCCAAGGTGAGCAGTATCCGGATAGTGCTGGCAGGACTTCCTATGTGTGCTCCTAGCACAGTGGTTCTCAACCTGTGGGTTCCCAGATGTTTTGGCCTACAACTCCCAGAAATCCCAGCCGATTTACCTGCTGATAGGATTTCTGGGAGTTGAAGGCCAAAACATCTGGGGACCCACAGATTGAGAACCACTGTAAGCAGTTGCCTGCCTTTGCAGTAAAGTTAACTGGTGAACTGCCAGTGTTTGCCATGCTGGCAGCAGTTGCCTTTTATTCCTTCCCATTCAAAACTTCTATTTTGGTTATCTTTTTCTTTATTTTATGCCAAAAATAAAAATAAAACAAAAAATCCAAAACAAAATTAAGTACCATGGTTTTGTATATGTTTCCTGCTTCTATTTGCCCCTTTCAGTTATATATTTGCCTCACCTATATATTCACTATGAAAGCTCTGACTGCACCATAGGTCAGTTAGACAGAGTTTATGCATCTGTTTCAAGCAAGGGACAGGTCTACATCCTGTGACACACACCCTGTATGACCCTGTGACGCAGCCAGGAAAGAAGAAATCCTTCTAAAAACTGCACTGTGTACTGTCCATTGTAATTTGTATGTCTTCCGACAGGGACTGTCTGTCATATGTGTAATGTAATCCGCACTGAGTCCCCTTCGGGGTGAGAAGAGCAGAATATAAATAAACAGTATTATTATATGCATCTGTTTCAAGCAAGGGACAGGTCTAGGTGTGCCACTGAGCCACCAACTAAATCCAAGAGAGCAATGAAACTGAAATTAGGAGTCTGGGACAGCATGCCAGTGTCATTTTATTTTTCAACCTTTTTTGAGCTGAATGCACATTTTTACATTTACAAAAACCAGGGGTCACCAAACAATTTAAACAGACACAAAATGACAGCCCCTAAAACTGTTGGACATATAGTTAATATGTTTTAAAAAATACACTCAGTGTGAAACCTGGACCTATTCGATAGACACAACATATTTATCCTGGCAGGAATGGCAGAAAGACACAAAAACAATACAATACTTTAAAACCAAGAAAAATTTTAAAAATTTGGTGGGTATTGACCTTGAGTTTTGGAGTTGGGCCTGCCTTTTGGCTCACTGGGACTCAAACAATGTTGGATCAGGACCAAACGTTGTTGTTGCCCAAATGTGAACACAGATGGAGTTGTTTAGACGACTTTGGGTTGACCCTGGGATTTATAGCTGGGCAAATGACCTTGGAGGAATTGAACCAAACTTGGCATATTGAACTCTGCCCTGAAAGGGTTTGCTTGGGAATTGACCTAGAGTTTGGAAGTTGGACCACTGGTGTTAAATGTTGTCCCAGAGCAAGGTGAGGCAAAGCGAGCTGGGACCTGGAGATGTAGGGGGAATACAGGGTTAGGAATCTGGATGAAAACGGCAGGTTGGGAAACACTGCCATAGGCATATGGTTTAAATACTGCACAAGGAATCTGGGACATTTCCAAACTAGGACACTAGAATTTGAGGTTTTGAAGTCCCATAAAACCATGGAAAACTGCTGGGTGACCTTAGTCAAGTCGCAGTCTTTCAGCTTAAGGAAACAATAGTGGCAAACCCCATCTGAACAAACCTTGACATGAAAACCCTTTAATACAGTTACCTTAGGACTGTGGTTCCCAGCCTTTGGTCCTCCAGTTGTTTTGGATTTCAATTCCCAGAAATCCCAGCTAGTTTACCAGCTGCTAGGAATTTCACCCCACTCCCCGGATTTTAATCACCCACCTTTCCATTAGCAAGTTCAGCAGCTCAGCGGTTTATTCCGCTGCACCACGGGGGGCTCCTGGTAACCAGCCACAATTTACCATTCTAGCTTTGCCCTCCTGCTCACTTCCACAGAAAGCTTTCTTCCATAGATGAATGGCTTTCTTCATGCCTAGAAAAAGACCTTGTGAACTTCACAGCCTAACATGGACATGTTTTTTTTAAACTACAAAGGTGTTAAATACTGCAAGACCAGAGTGTATATTAGGATGTTCTTGTAACAGTAACAGGAGAAACTGGCTGATAAAGTTGAATCTCACAAAGTGTGTCCTGTGGGGGAAAAGACAATGCAGTATCTATCGATCTTTGGGTTCTTTATCAAATATTAACTCAGCCTCAGAGGAAGGCAATGGCAAACTTTCTCTGAACCAATCTTGCCAAGGAAAACTTGTGCTAGGATCACATTAGGCTCAGCATAGATCAGAAACGACTTGAAGGCCCACAGCAACAACAACAAATAGATATTAAATTTCTTTGGATATCAAGCTCTTGGAATTCCACGAGCCTATGACAAGTTCATTCATTTAGGAGAGCTTACTGGTTTAATAAGGATTTTCTTTCTATCAAACCTATAACAGTGGATCCTCTTCATGATTACTATACTATAGTCTTGCCTTTCTTCCTCTAAGGCAGTGGTTCTCAACCTGTTTGTCCCCAGATGTTTTGGCCTTCAGCTCCCAGGAATCCTAACAGCTGGTAAACTGGCTGGGATTTCTGGGAGTTGTAGGCCAAAACACCTGGGGACCCACAGGTTGAGAACCACTGCTCTAAGGCAATGTTTTTCAACCTTTTTTGAGCCGCGGCACATTTTTTACATTTACAAAATCCTGGGGCACACCACCAACCAAAATGACACAAAATGACACTCTAACACAGTAATACATATAGTTAATATGTATGTACACAGTACATATATGCATATACGCACGGAACACATATAGCCTACACAGAAAGGGAGAATGGTGGGAGCTGTAGGCCAAAACACCTGGAGGGAGGGCCCAAGTTGGCCCACGCCTGCCTTAAGTGAGCAAACCCTGTTAGTTTTCGGCCCCTGCTTAAAGGTGCCTCAACCCTGTGTCCTGAACGCCCCTTGACCCGCCTTGGCTGAGTGCGAGGGAATCACAGGAGTGGTAGTTTGACACCATTCTGAGCCTCCCCAAACTACAAATCCCGGGACTCCCCAGCCTTGAGCCCTGGAAGACCTGCATGAATGCTACGGTGTAGATCCACCCCCAGGCAGCCGGGGGACCCGGGGAAGTCCCATCCTAGGATCTTCTCTCTCTCAGTGCAGCTCTTTCCGCCTGATGCAGTCCCCACCTTTCGGCTCAAACCCTTCCGAGGCCGAGGAAGAAGCGGAGGGGAGGAGGAAGCCCAAGAAGGCAAGTGGTGAGTCCGGCGGCACAAGGCTTCCCAAAAGGAGGCTGTGTTTGCGGGACTCAGGCAAGGGATCGAGCCCCAGCTAGGGCTTCCCGGTAGGACAGGAGGGCTCCCTCCCTCCCTATTCTATCTCCAATTTCCCTTGGCACACCTGAAGATTGCTCACTGCACACTAGTGTGCCATGGCACACTGGTTGGGAAACACTACTCTAAGGCAGTGGTTCTCAACCTGTGGGTTCCTAGATGTTTTGGCCTCCAACTCCCAGAAATCCTACCAGCTGGTAACCTGGCTGGGATTTTTGGGAGTTGTAGACCAAAAATACCTGGAGACCTACAGGTGCAGAACCACAGAACCAAGGCAATGATTCTCAAACTTTGTTTTGGACTTGAGCTCCCAGAATTCCTGACTGTTGGTCAAGCTAAAGTCCAAAACACCTGCAAAATCAAAGGCTGGAAACCACTGCTCTAAGGAAAAGAGCCCTTGCAGAATGCTTTCACACGAGGCTCTCAAGCCCTCAGTCTCTTAAAGCCAGTTTCCATTGGTGATTGTTCAAGCCTCTGGATTTACTAGGTGCAGGAATAGCTCCTGGACCTGTCTTGGTTTGGCTATATATCTACAGCAGTGTCTAACCAAGTAATCCTATGAAAAGTTGCTGGGTACAGTGTCTTACTGCCCGATTAAATTGCTGACAAAACCATGCCAGCACCTTTCTCCTCCTCTGCTTATTTCTCCCTCTCTTTTGGTTAGCCCCTCTAGGTCACCTAGTACAACCACACCCTTTCCCAGCTGTTTTGTAGATTACTACAAAATCTTCATGCCTAGGAATCATTGGCCCTGTTGGCTCAATGATTCCTAAACTCTGCTCTTCCAGGTTTTTTGTGCTTCGACTCTCACAAGCTTCAGCTGCCATGGCCAAGGATTCCAGGAGCTGATGTCCAAAACATACAGAAGACCATTGTTTAGGAAACTGTGTGGCTGGGTCCTCTTGTTGTGTCCCTCTGCTTCTTCTTGGATGCATGGGCAAATCCTTCTGACTTCTTATATCTGTTCTACTACTAAATGTGTGAGGACCCTCCCCTCTAACCCTCCCCCCCCAACTTTCCTGTATTTCCAAGTTTCAGACTAATGTCTCCAGCAGTTTTCTGAGTATATGGCCATAAACCTAATATATGAAATATTTGTCACATCCAGAAGTTGCCATACTATCATTGTTACCAGCTCTTGTCAGCATTGCTGATGATGTGGGAGGATAGTACTTCTAATTCAATAAGGTTTGAAAGGCAACATTCCCAGTCATTGGGTAAATCTACTGCTGTCATCCCATATTTTAGATTAGGATAGGCAAGTGCCAAAAAGTCAGAAATCACATTGAAAACTGCAAGACTTTAGAGAACTATTCCTCCATCTCCTTGTGCTTCCATCCTCAGATTAAAAAAAAAATTAAAAACATATGGAGGACTATCGTTCTCTTTATCTTGCCCAATTCCATGGCCATATAGTTTGCTATTTGCACTTTTCCATGCCCAGCTTTTTTGATAAATGGGTCATGCCCATTTTAGTAGCCCTGGTTCCTGGATCTGGATTTGAGTATAGATTGGATGGAGGCTTAATGCTAATGTTATATACTTTTATGTTTATTTACTTTGTTTTTGACTGGACAAATGCTCCATTTGATTATGTTCTCTTTTTAATTGTGTTTTGTTTGATCAATTGTTGTTTATTATCTTATGGACATTTGATCCCATGCAAGCTGCCCTATGTCCCTTTGGGGAAATGGTGGCGGGGTATAAGAATAAAGTCATGAAATCTAAAACCACTGGCTTTGTATTCTGCAAAACACTTGGAATACAAAGACTGAAGGCAGTGGAGAATAAAAACAATCTTTAACGTTTTTATTATTACTTATGTAATGTAAGGACCAGTATACAGGCAGGGGCGGTCTAAGGTTATTTTATATGGTAAGCGAACATTACTTTGGCGCCCCCCTTTGCCTCCGCCCCCTTTCCCTTTGTCTTCACCCCCTCTCCCTTTGCCTCCGCCCCCTGCCTGCCCAATTGCGTCACGTGACGTGTTTACAGGCTTCTGCGCCTGCAGGAGTTTCTCCGCATGCCCAGAAGCTCCTGCAGGCACAGAAGCCGAAGCCTGTAAACACGTCACGTCAGCACTCCGTCCGTATTCGGCACGCAGGGGGCGGAGGCAAAGAGAGAGGTTAAGCCTCTCCCTTTGCCTCCGCCCCCTGCGTGCCAAATACGGACGGAGTGCTGATGTGACGTGTTTACAGGCTTCGGCTTCAGCGCCTGCAGGAGCTTCTGGGCATGCACAGTGGTTCCGGAGCTCAACTTCAGCTCCAGAGCCACTGCGCATGTGCGAAAATCTCCGTGCATGCCCAGAAGCTCCTGCAGGCCAGGCGCTGAAGCCGACGCAGCAGCAGGGAGGTTTGCTACAGCGGCACGGCCCTTCCCAGAAGTTGGCGCCCTAAGCGGCCGCTTACTTTGCGTATACGTCGGACCGCCCCTGTATACAGGTTGAGCATCCCATATTGCAATTCTGAAATCCTACAAAATCAAAAATTGGCTAAGATAGTGACAGCTTTGCTTTCTGATGGGTTTAGTCTATACCGGTGGTTCCCAACCTGTGGTCCATGGACCACCAGTGGTCTGCTAGAACTAAAATATGGTCCACGGCCTCACCGTTACTACACTGTTGCAATGAGAGTGACTGGTCTCACAAAACCCTCTTATAATCCTGGGGCTTATTAAATGTGGTTTTCAGTGAGCAAGCAGATGGTGACTGCTGGATGGCATATGTACCATAAACTAGAGCTGATGTGATCTATCCAATGCAATTTTCTGAACCAGCACCCCAAATAATCTAACCAAATCTAAAGTTTACAAAAAACTGATTTGTAACCCTGTTGGTACTAATTTTGGAGAGTGGTTCCTGGTCAAAGTGGTTCCTGGTCAAGTAATCCCTGGTCAAAATGGTCCCTGGTCAAAAAAAGACTGGGAACCACTAGTCTATACAAACGTGGTTTCTGCACAAAATTGTTAAAAAATATTGTGTACAAAATTGCCTCCAGGTTACATGTATAAGGTACATATGAAATATAAATGAATTTTGCATTTAGATTTGGGCCCCTTCTCCAAGAGAGCTCATTATGTCACAACATTTTCAAATAAATTATACTAGGCTTATGATAGATATAAGAGTGCAATTTCAATGTCTAAAACTCAAGATAAGCATTAGCACTTTTAAAACGAAGAGAAGCCATATAGTCATAACATATGGAGAGTGTAGAAACCTGGCTGAACACAAACATGGGCATTATTGTTCTAAAAAGGAAGACCCAGTTTGATAGTATAATGGCTAAAGTATTGGACTAGGATGGAGAAAACATAAGTTGAAATTCCCATTTAGTCATCAAGTTTACAGAGATCTTTTTTCAGCTTCTCACAGGAATAGAATGAGAGCAGGGAGAGTTGGAACCATGTCTGCCATCTTGAGCTCCTAAAAAAAGCTGGAGGCAAATGCAACAATTAACAAATGAATTTAACACTCAGGACCATATCTCCAAAAATCTATCAGCTTGATTCCTAAAAATAACCCCTCGAAAAATAGATTAACTTTTGTTAATAAGATAAATGTGTATCCCAGATTGTTTTTGAGCTCTGTAAACAAGTATTGATTGCTGACTGTGATTCTGGGTGTGAGCAGAATCCCTAGTGAAACTAGGAGAGGATCAGAGAGACAGGTTTTCAGCAGCAGAAAGCCATGCTTTCCTGAAATGCGCCGAATTGCCCAGAAAGCATCCCCTCACCACCAGCATCACCATCCTATTCTGCCTTGCCAATTTGCTTTGTCAAAATGTCTTGCACGGTATCGCTACTGACACAACCAATTCCCATCCCTTTGACAGAACGCCCTCCCGCCCTCCAGCAAATGTTGACAGCAACTATCTCACATGCACAGATGTTTCAGCTTTCAGAGCTGGTGGCAATTGGATCAGAGCGATGCTCATTTTGTAGGCCTGATGTACCCTGTGCTTTCCATAAGCGGCCATCTTTCACAATGCTCCTGTTGTCCTTCATTTGCAGAGATTCAGAGAAAGCAAGCAGCCTGACGGAGACGCTGCCAACCAAGAAGCATAACAGCATGTATCTCACGCTCCCAGATGCCCATGATACAGACTCTGGTAAGAAAAACATAATAGAGACTTCTGGCAGCCTAAATTCCACGAAGACTTCCCTGTAATGGCAGACCATCTCTCCATCCATGATTTAACAAGTTTCTTTCCCGCGAGATAAAGAAATATATTGATTTTTGAAGGAATTCCAAAGTTATCATCCACAGAGGAGGATGTCTGTTGCATCTCTAAATGAGTCACATCCATCCATTCTGCCACCTTAGTTTATTTACTTATTTATTACTTCGATTTATATACCACCCTTCCCAAAAAGGCTCAGGGTGGTTCACAACAATGAGTACACAACACAACGTAGTTAAAAACAGAATAAAAACAGATTAGGACCAGAATGGAAAGCACAACCTTAGAGATCAAATGCCTGGCAGAACAGGGTGGTCTTACAGGCCCTCCTGAAGGCCTGTAACTCCGTTATTGCTCGGGCCTCTACCGGGGGCGTTCCACATGGTAGGCACTACTACAGAAAAGGTGCGCTGCCAAGTCGATGACAATCGGCAAATCTTGAGTAATGGAACCTCCAATAGGTTTTGGTCCATGGACCGTAGTGGTCTTTGTACAGGGAGAGGCGGTCCTTCAGATACACTGGCCCCAGACCATGCAAGGCCTTAAAGGTTAACACCAGCACTTTGAAGGCAATCCGGTACTCGATGGGAAGCCAGTGCAAACGCTGGAGGACTGGTGTGATGTGGCGTATTAGTGTCACTCCAGCCAGCAGTCGAGCCGCAGCGTTTTGCACCATCTTCAGTTTCCGGATTACTGACAAAGCAAGGCCAATGTAAAGGGCGTTATAGTAGTCCAGTCTTGAGATGACCGTGGCCTGGATTACTGAGGCTAGGTTGTCACTGGAAAGGTAGGGCGCCAGCCGCCTCGCCTGCCGCACATGGAAAAACGCTGCTCTGCTCACGGTGGAGACGTGAGCCTCCATCGTCAGCAGAGGGTCCAGTAGAGGGTCCAGTTCACCTGATTATCTCTAAATGTAGCACTTACTCTCTCCTATCTTCTGAGATACAGCAGAATTATCAAGCTCTAGAGATATCTGTTGCATGTGTGTGTGTCCTATTCTGAAACAATTTTATTGTTTGATTCTGTTGGGTTCCAAGTAATATACCAGGGGTAGTTAACCAAAATGACTAAACTGAAACATTATTCAAAGATCTATTATTTATTCATCATATCAGAAGCGAACTGCTGGTACAGTTGTAATCTATTTAATAGATAGTAAGTTTTAAAAACTCTGCATTATATGAAATGTTCTTTGACCAGTAGCTGGCCGCTTGGAGTGCCTCTGGTGTTGCTACAAGAAGTGCATGTGCATGTGGCAGGGCTCAGACTGCATTGTAATAGGTGGTCTGTGGTTTGCTCTTTTCCACATTCACATGTTGTGGACTCTACTTTGTGGCCCATTTCTTAAAGTTGGCTCTGCATCTCGTGGTGACAGAGCGCAGTCTGTTTAGTGCCTTCCAAGTTGCTCAGCCTTCTGTGTGCCCAGGGGGAGTCTCTAACTTTATATCAGCCATGAGTGGAGGATCTGGGTTTTAGCCTGCCACTTTTGGACTCTTGCTTGCTGAGGTGTTCCTGCAAGTATCTCTGTAGATCTTAGAAAACTATTTCTTGATTTAAGGCAGGGGTGCCCACACTTTTTCAGCATGCGAGCTACTTATAATAAAACCAAGTCAGAAAGATCTACCTACCTCCTCAAGGCTGGAGAGGGGGGGGGTTTGGCATGGCCTGGCTCCGCCACCCTCTGAATTCCATGCTACCAGCAGCTTCTCCGGGCTTGAGGAGGGCAGGGCCAAGCCAGCCTTGTGCTAGCTATGCCACCACTGGCTTGGCATTGCCATCCTCAAGCCTGGAGAAGCTGCTGGTAGCGCGGAAGAGAGGGGGCGGGCCAGGCCAAACCCGCCAAACCCCGCCCTCCCCTCGGGCTTTGGAGCTCCCAGCAGCTTCTCCAGGCTTGAGGATGGCAATGCCAAGCCAGTGGTGGCATAGCTAGTACAAGGCTGGCTTGGCCCTGCCCTCTTCAAGGCTGGAACAGCTGCTGGGAGTGCCAAAGCTGGGGAGGGGGTGGGGCTTGGCGCGGCCTGGCTCCGCCCCCCTCTGAGTGCCCCATCGAGCTGGGATCAACTGGTCGATCGCGATCGACTTCCTGGGCAGCCCTGATTTAAGGTGTTGGAGTGCTGCTGATATCCGAAAAGGGGATGGGTCGGAGACGTCACTGCCTTAGTCCTTTCATTATTGGCTGCTACTGCTACATGACAGCACTTGGTTATAGGCAGGCTTAAATTAAGAACAAGACCCAGTGAGTTATGTAAATGCATAGATAGAGTTCCAATATGACCAAGAAGACATTATTGTCCTTCTAGTTTGGGAGTTGTACTGACAGTGTGGAATTACTGCAGTAACGGCTCTATTGGTTATGTGTTCCATAGGTCCTTAATGTACATATACTATGCAGTAATATGCACATTAAGGACCTATGGAACACATTTATATAGTACTGTTCTTGTGTCTTTAAGTCCAAAGGTATATACAGCATTTCTAATAGTGGTGCTTCCTAGCATTTGAATTCTGAGTCAGATTTGTTTGCTCATGATTTGCTAAATAATACGGAAGAGCAACGCACATGTGGCTCTATTTCCTTTAGATGTTAGAGAGCTTATCCATGTGCAGTTCCTGCACAGATGGCAGGGCATTGAAATGACTCATTCACATAATCATATCAGTATTTCTCCCAGGGAGTAAGCCCCCACCTATCTAGCTGTGTGATTTAAGCACAATTTCATCCATGCAAGAGCAGCTGGAACATCTAAAGGACACTGCAGGGGCACTGGGGATGTGGAAAAAGAATTGTGTTCAAATGTGTCTTCTGATCAAAATTGCTCTTTTGTGCCTTAGGAATACCTCTGTTTTTATCCTGTTAAAGGTAATCCATTAGGAAACCAATGGTCATGCTTAAAAACTGATCTCTGCTATCTTCAACCAAGGCTCTACTACTGAATGGCAATTGTGTTATTCAGGTAGAATGTCATGTTCAAGAGTGGACAACAAGCAATTTTATCGAGGCAGTAATCTTTTTATTTTCTCAAATATGCCTGTGGGAATAACCCTACATCATTATGTAGAGATATTCCCAAGAGACTTGTGCCCCCAGAAACCTTGTCATGTGGCTTCAAGCATGCAGCTCATTACATGAGATGGTGGCAATGCTGTTTTTAAACAAAAGGAGAAAAGCACTCATGGCTTTCTTACTTTTTAATGTATGACCTGTGATATGTCTTTAAATCACACATACATGTTCCATCTCCAACTATCCCCATAGCTTTTGCAGGGAATGCGTGGTTCAGTGACAATGGAAGGAGGGGATGATTTGGAATACTTTCATTTTTAATACTGCCAACCACTCTTGATCTAAAGGTGCAAATCAGTGGTTCTCAACCTGTGGGTCCCCAGGTGTTTTGGCCTACAACTCCCAGAAATCCCAGCCAGTTTACCAGCTGTTAGGATTTTTGGGAGTTGAAGGCCAAAACATCTGAGGACCCATAGGTTGAGAACCACTGGTATAGATGAACCGTATATTAGCTATTGACTTCATGAAAGAGTAGAATACAGGAGACCATGGAATCTTACATTGCATGAGTGTGAATTCTCTCCCCTTTATTGTTTAACATCTATGTCCGACCACTTGCTCAATTGGTACGCAGCTTTGGGCTGGAGTGTCACCAATATGCGGATGACACCCAGCTCATTCTGGGGATGGAGGGCCGACCTGACTCCGTACCCGATAATTTCCATCGTTGCCTTGAAGCCGTTACTGGATGACTGCGAGCCAGTAGGTTGAAGGTGAATCCAGCTAAGACGGAGATCCTGTGGCTGTGTCGTCCGGGTACGGGTGAGATCCAGCTTCCAACCCTGGATGGCGCGACACTCTGTCCATCGTCATCCGTTAAGAGTCTTGGAGTTACACTGGACTCTCAACTGACGATGGAGAAACATATCTCCATCGTCAGTGGAGTAGCTTTTTACCATCTTCGGCAGGCAAGGAAGCTGGCTCCCTACCTGTCCCGCCATGACCTAGCCACTGTGGTCCAAGCCACGGTCATCTCAAGATTGGACTCTACATTGGCCTTCCCTTGCCAGTGATCCGGAAGCTGAAGCTGGTGCAGAACGCGGCAGCTCGGCTGCTGGCAGGTCTATCATCTTCCTGTCATGTCATGCCTGTCCTGCGCGAACTGCACTGGCTTCCGATTGAGCACCGGAACACCTTCAAGGTGCTGGTTTTAACTTTCAAGGCCTTGAATGATCTGGGGCCAGTGTACTTAAGGGACCACCTCTCCCTATACTGTCCCGCAAGACCACTGTGTTCAGAGTCTCTCAACCTTCTTGTGGTTCCGAGCGTCAAAACTCTCCACCTGATCTCGACACGGAGGAGAGCCTTCAGTGCCATAGCTCCAATTCTTTGGAATGCTCTTCCTCCCAAGGTCTGCACACTCTCCAACTTGCTAGCCTTCAGGAAGGCCTGCAAAACTTTTCTATTTGGGCAGTCATTCGGTTAACAACCCTATCGCTAGGCCCGGGAGTATCTACCGGGTGCTACGTCCCACTGCATGATTTTAATCTTGCTGTAATCTTTGATGTTTTTAACTGTTTTTATTGTGTTGTATTTTATTGTGTTTTATCTTATGTAAGTCGCCCCGAGCCAGATGGGAGTGGCGACGAATAAATTGAAATATATATATATATATATATATATATATAAATGTATACCATTCTTTTGTTCAAGAAATCAGGATATAATTGACGATCTATCTCTTCTGGCAGGCCTACCCAGTCAGTTTTAAATTATGAATTTTAACCTGTGTTTTATTGGTATTAGTGGTAGTCTTTGTTGTGTGTATTTTGACATACGTATTTAATAGTGTTGCATTTGATGTTCCAATGTGCATTTGATGACAGTTAGTCCCTGTTTATGAATGTCTAGTTGTTTTAAATTGTGTTATAATTGGACTGTTATATGTCTCTAACTGCATTTTTTTGGGTGAATTTTGTTGTATGTCCTGGACTTGGTCCCCCTTGTAAGCCGCCCAAGTTCCTTCAGGCAGATGTTGGCGGGGTATAAAAATAAAGTAGTAGTAGTTGTTATTATTATTATTATTATTATTATTATTATTTTGTACCCCACCTTGATCCGTAGGGAGAAACAGGTAATATATTAAATGTATTATTGTTGTTATTATTGCTTCTTTTTAATAATTTGGAATTTGAATATTATGTAAGGCAGCCTCTGCTGATTTGTTGCCCAGAAAATATGTTTCACTGCAGTTCCTACAGTTCCCTGGCTAGCATGAGATTTCTAATCCCACTAATCTGGAGGACACCAGGTCCAGAAAAAGTGTTTTAGGCCATAATCCACCTGTGATTTCGATAGGTATTCAGAAATACACAAAATAACTCTCAGAAACATCAGACAGATAGTCTTGTGTTCTATTATGTCCTTGAGGATTTCATGTATTTGATGTAAATAACAACTTCCTGTCAATTGATCTGTATTCCATGGCATAATAGTCACCATCTAGTAATATGTTACACCTCCATTTTTGGGGTCCTTGTTTTGGTATTTTTGTTTTCCTCGTGCAATAAGCATACCGTTGATTTACTGGTCCATACACTCACTTTTTTGCTTGCCCGCTCAAAGACCCATCTGCCCATTCACAAGCCCACTCTCCTATCCACTCATTCATGCACTCACTCACTCACTCACTCACTCACCCATCCATTCACAGACCAACCCCTTCCAGAAACGCTGCTTGAAGCAGCATTTCTGTGAGTGTGTGAGAAAGTGCGCGGTGATAGAACGCATAGGTGAGTGAGCTTCAAGCTGGATTCTTGGAATGGATGGTGAGCTAATAGATGGGCAACGGAGTGAGTGCATGAGAGAGTGAGTGAGCAAACAAGCCCTTTAAAGACCACTGCACCATTTGTATAATAAGTGGATGATGAGCAATGAAGCTCCCGTTCTTTAAGCTGATGTGCACATGGGTCATTAAGAGTTGGGACCTTATCACGATGGACATTGTGGTTAAAAGCTCTTTAAAAACTAGGATTTCTAATGCACCTGATGGATCAGAAGATGATGCATTGTGGGAGAGTGAGGAGGAGAAAACATCTTCCATGTGCAATGCTGAGGAGAGCATATCAGATAATACCAGCAGTGAAAATGGTGCAGAGTCTTCAGACGAAGAAAATTAAAATGTTTTAGTATATTATTCTTTTCTAGACACCCTTGGATATGTTCTCATGTTGTTTTCAACAGCATTTTATTAAAATATTACTGTTTTGAAACAAAAAATGCAAAATCCTCACATAATAGTTTTCCAAACAAGGGGGGAGTGCAACTATTACGCGATGAAATGTGGTAATCACATTATTGACAAGTCAGTTATCAGCAAAGGTATAAGAGGGACAGCTCCATATACCAGTGTTTCTCAACCAGTGTGCCGTGGCACACTAGTGTGCCGTGAGCGATCATCAGGTGTGCCGCGAGAAAAGCTCTCTGCCCCCCTTCCTTCCCCCTCCTCCTGCCGAACTCCTGCTGCTTGGGAGAGGAGGAGGAAGGGCCGAGTGGCGGCGAAGAAAAAGAAGAAGGGACCGGGGCGCCGCCTCCTTCGGCCGTTTCCCCAGCCAGCCTCCAATCCGCCATGACTCCCTCTCGCTGAAGCCGCGCGGAGGAGGAGCCCCGTCTACTGAAGCCCGTCCACCGCTAATGCTTCTCCTCTGTGGGAGAACTGAAGCCGGGGGGGAGGGGAGGGGGCGGGGCATGGCGCGGCCTGGATCCACCCCCTCCCCTAGCTTCAGTGCTCCCACAGCTTTGCCAGCCTTGAGGGGGCAGTGCCAAGCCAGCATTGTGCTGGCTCTACCACCGCTGGTTTGGCACTGCCCCCTCAAGGCTGGCAAAGCTGTGGGAGAACTGAAGCCGCGTGGAGGGGGCGGGGCATGGCACGGCCTGGCCCCTCCCCTGGCTTCGGCACTCCCAGCAGCTGCTCCCAGCAGGTCACCATCCCCCAGCCGTTCTTTACTGTGTTAGAGTGTCATTTTGGTTGGTGGTGTGCCCTCGGATTTTTTAAATGTTAAAAGTGTGCCGCGGCTCAAAAAAGGTTGGGAAACACTGCCATATACAGTGCAAGTCCTCAGCGTTTGTGGAATGTGTGTTCAACAATAGATGCTCAAGAAGAATATTATAATTAAAGCCTTATCTTGGAAGTTTATTTGAAAGTTTTGCATACAAAGTAATGCCCCTGTAACTATGGAACCTATAACAGTATTTCCATCTATTTGTGCCTGAGGGAAAATGGTTTCTAGGCATTTGCTAGGTCCTCCAGGCAATTATACGATATGCATCCACTTTAAGTTACCACAGACTCACCTTGGAGAACCTTGCAAATTTTTAGAGAGGATACCTCTCTGAGAATTTCTAGGTTTTCCAAAGTGATTTTGTGGTATGCTGGACTGGAAATCAGATAATTTAATGATGTTCAGTTTATGGTTTCAGATAACCATGGTCTAGCAAGGAAAATATCCCCTGTGTATACAGAAAACACACTGTAGTGCAGGCACTAATCCACCTCACTGGCATTTTACACAGTTTCTTAAGGATCACCGTGGCTTATTTTGTTTCATCAAAGCTGTGTGTGAATTTCAGGTTCCCAACGAGCCTCTTCCATCGCAGCTTCCCGACTGGAACAAGCCATGTCTGAAGTAACCATGCACAGTACTGCCTTGAAACAAGGGCCTTTGCAGCTGTGGACTACTCTTGAACAGATTTGGTTGCAGGCTGGTAAGTACAGCAGTACATTGACATACGTGTTTAATTCGTTCTGTGACCAAACTCATAACTCAATTTGCTCATATGTCAAAGCAAATTTCCCTTATTGAAATGCATTGAAATTCAGTTGAAGTATTCCAGCCACTCAAAAACTACACCAATTTCTCCCTTAAAGGGCTCGTTCACAGAATAAATTAAAACAATTTTAGTCTCCCTCCCTCCCTGTCGGATGCCTCACTGATTGGTACCAGTCTAAAGCCAAGCTGGAGGCCTCCCTATGGCACCTGGTGGATGAGGAGGCCCCATGGGGCCATCTGCCGCCCCACAGAAGAAAGGCCACAGGCCTGTGCCCTGCAAGCAGGCTCTGCACAAGATGGCAGGTAATCTCACACTAGCGCAACCTCTAGCGAGAGTACCATACTCTTGCATGAGAGCTAGTATGAGAGGTAGTACTAGCGCAAGAGTATGGTAGTCTCGTGAGAACTAGCACTAGCACGAGAGTACCTGCCATCTTGCGCCGGGCTTGCTCGCAGGGCACGGAACCTCCTCCTTCCGCCGCGGCTTGTAACTCGGATCACCACTTGCAAGTTGGAACAGAAAATCGGATGAGCCACAGCTCATATCTCGGATTGCTTGTGAGTTGGGGCGTGCATAATTCAAAGTTCCACTGGTTTTTTTTTCTTTTAAGGTATTATGTTTGGTCTTTGAGTCTGACCTGGATGGCACCCCGCCCCTCCAAAAACATGATAGTGCTTCATGTTGTGGATGTGGGGTTTCAAACCTTAATTCCACCTATACTTATTATCTACAGGCCATGTTGGCAAAGGCAGGGCTTCTTCAACTTTTCCACTTGCAACCCCTTTTGGCCCAAGACACATTTACATGACCCTGGGTATATAAGTATATAAAATAAGTATAAAATCAAACATTTACTGATAACAAATCAGCATTTGCAAGTTTTGCTAAACGGGCTGATATTCCTTTTTATAAAGAACAGCTAAAGCATCTTTTGCAGAGTCTGCTGTAAACACTGCACAACAAATTCGCGTAAATGCCTAAAACAGCCACTAGGTGATATTCAGAAAACCTTTACTGTTGCCAATTTTTTCAGGTCACCAACATTGGACTAATGGGACTCCACTGGGGTCAGGATCCACAGTTTAGGAACCAGTGGGCTAAAATATTCTGGGAACTATAATAACAGTTCTTTAAAAATTTATTTATTTATTTATTTATTATTCAAATTTGTGAGTCGCCACTCCCGGGTGGCTCGGGACGACTTTTTAGGGTACTGATCTGTGGTAAATCCCATTTCAATCTTGTCCAAATGAGGCTTTTGACAAGATTGAAATGGGATTTACCACAGATCAGCACCCTAAAAAGTCTCCATGGTATGTAGGGGCGGCTGAAATGTTTAGGTTCCTTTCTAGTCAATATTTCATTTGCGATTTGGCTGCTAGCTGTTACTGTTGCTCTGCCAAAGCTTTTTTGTATCACAGATCTTGTTGCATAAGCTGGCATCTTATTCCTTCATCTTGCAGTACTGTATTATTTTAAGCCTTTTTCACTTGACTGCAGTGCCCTGCTCCGCTTGCCACTGCCAGTACGCTTTGCTAAGCCCATGCTTTACCAAATATGGCCACTCACAGAAGAACTTGCTCTAGTAATTTGATCCTGGATTGGCTGAACACCATCAGCAATACAGCCGTACAAACCTTACCAGGTAGATGATTAAGTTAGGTTCTGCTGTGCACATGCAAAGAGACAGCGAAAATATCTTGTCTCTTGGCATTTTCACTCCAAATTGCCTGCAAAAAATGTGTCATTTCTGTCCCCCAGGAGCAAATTAAACATTTGCCCTTAAAGGAATATTGGAACGAATGTACTATCGGTGTTCAGTGTAGTCGGAATTGAGGGCAGCATAACACAGTGAGCTAATGGAAAACATCTGTTCTCTCATGTTTTGTGTGCACTAGGATCATTCATATATATCTGTATCTATATATATCCTATCGTACAGAGTTTTAAATGTATAGGTTGCTTTTTTAAAAAAATGTGCTGCAAATTCCTGGGAAACGCATTTTTAAATCCGAAGAAAAAGTGACAAGGGAAAGACTGTCTTCAAAATGAAAAGCTTCACATGGTCAAGAGCTGAAGTGTTTATGTCAGGCCTGTCAGGTTCCACATAACTGCATTAGCCTATTCTGCTCTTTCTCCAAGGAATACCCATCCACTGTAGGTCACCGTTGGGACTCACGCTGCTTTCCAGATAATTCATGCCACTCTTCAGTCTGTCAAAGATTTTTGCTTACAAAGTAGAATGCACTTCCTTATTACATTTCTGTACTAGTTGGTGCTGTGGCCAACGACAACCTGGGTCTAAATAATTTGTGACAAATCAGGGTTTTCCTGCTTTGTCATTAATTATTCCTCTTTTACCGGAGGCATCGTTTGAACACCTCTGGTAAAAGCACAAGTCCGCACACATTTTGAGCCCATAGAATCCTGGGATTTCTATTTCATTGTGATACCAGATCTCTCTGAAGAGGAAATATCTCACAAAACCATAAACTCCAGGATTCCAAATATTGAGTAATAGAGTAGTTAGTAAGATGTCGAATGGCTATAATTTTGTGGTGTGGATATAGCCTTTGACAGAGACAACATTCCTAACCAGCCAAGAAGACCAAGAGTCTTGCGAAAGCTGCATTGAATCGAATCCCTTCCAATTTAGAAAAATTGGGAATTATGGTACTTAGAACTACAGTGTTCCCTCACTTATCGCGGGTGTTATGTTCCAGGACCACCCACAAAAAGTGAAAATCTGTGAAGTAGGGAATATATATATTTTGCCAGGAAGCAAAAACCTGCAAAACAGCGAGTCCGGGAAAAGCGAACCACGAAGTAGTGAGGGAACACTGTATTCTTTTCCATATTAGCTTTGTGGTAATACTGTGGCTGTGTTTCTGGACTGGAGGAGGTTTAGATCTGGTGTAAATTATCTTCTTCTTCACCCTGGAGCAGAGTTTTTTTGGTTTTTTTTCTCTGTAGGCAGATCATTTAATTTAGCTGGCAGTACAGGTTCTGATATCAGAAAGGGATTTTTGATAGCACAAAGAGATTGTACCCATCCTTTAATTTCTACAGCTAGCACAGTTTGATCGAACACCCTGTTGTATGTTAGGTTTATTTTATTCGATTTATATCCCACCTTTTCTTCTCTAAAGTAGAGCTCAAGGTGGCTAGTGATGAAGTGAAGAAAACAAAATACAAACTGAAAACAAAAATGAGACTTCCCAAGGCAAACACATTTGGGTAGATTAGCATTTTAGAGGAAGGTAGCCAGTGTGATATAGTGGCTTGAACTTTGGACTGCAAGCCAAGGTTTGAATCTTTGCTTGGCCATGGACACCTTGCCTTTGGGCAAGTCACACTGTCTTAGCCTCAGAGGAAGGCAAAATCAAAAAAACCATCTGAACAAAACCTTCCTAGAAAACCCTGTGGTAAATTTGTGTTAGGGACACCATAAATTGGAAACAATTTAAAGTAACACAACAGATTATTGCTGCCCAACACAGATTTTGGTGCCTCAATGTTAGGTCTGTTTCTGGATATATTTGATCTCCTGATTCCAAAAATGGCACCAATTATCCTCTATCAGTCGTAGTTTTTGAGATACAAAACATAAGGCCATTGTACCAGTCTTCATCTGCTTGCCCCTAGAAAATCATGATAACCATATCTAAGAGCTGATACAGGGGAGTGAGCCTGAATCTATTGAGAATCCAGGTTGAAGTGCCCACTAGATCCTAAAGTCTGCCTTTAGTTGCATCTGCACTGTTGAATTAATGTAGTTTGACACCACTTTAACCACCATATCTCAATGCTGTGGAATCCCAGGAATTGTAGTTTAGTGAGGCATCAACGCTATTTGGCAGAAAAGGCTAAAGACCATGTAAAATTACCATGATTCTGCAAGTGGTGCCAAACTGCATTCTTCTACAGTACAGATGCACCCTTTATAATGGAAACAACCAATGTATCTTCCAAAATTCAGCTATTGTTTCCATTAGGACAGCAAGTAGCAGCATTAGCTACTGACGGGTTTCATCCTGGGTGACTCTTCTTGCTGAAAACCTTTTTTGGAATCCATTTCGCTTTCAGGGACAGAAATCCAATTGTTTCTGCCTTAGTAGTGACAGGGAGAATGATTTTTGACATTCATTTGGAAAGCATCCAGCGCTGCAGATCAATTTAGCATGAGCCAGCATGACTAAGCTGTGCTTCTTTTCATTGTACATCAATGGCAAGACAGCATGGCATGCCCAGCAACAAAAGGCTGATGAAAGTAATGCAAGTGAAGCACAAACTCTGCATGTGTTCTGCGGAGAGCAGGCACTCTTCCTTGGAGTATTTTTCTATTGCTCTTAGTGTTTTGCCCCAGCTTGACACTGTGTTAGTTACATAGCTCGGAGAATTACTTTAAAAAGTAATTAGTTACCATTTTGTATATTAGATAGCTACATTTGCAGTTAGATGTGTTATAGTAACTCTTTGCTTACTTGCTGTTCAAAAATAATTACATGCTTACTTTTAGTTAGTTTTAAAACTGATCAGAATGCCACAAGAGGCTGGACTGTGGTTCAAAATACATTAATAGAAGGAAACCATAAGCGTCTTGTAAATGCACAGGCCTACGGTTATTTGTTTTCCAATATCATAGTTGTTTTTGATGTATTTTGGGATACTGGATTATAAAAACACATTTAAAATGTTCCACTGCATACAGTTCTTTCACAAATTAGATATCTTCTCAATTAAACGGTTATTCAGTTGTGATTAAGTGCAGTTGCTGATGTTCCAGTGTGAACTCTTTTTGTGCTTTATGTGTTTTACATCAGCAAACTGAAATGTTTTGAAACTCTGTTAGAAAACCTGAACTCTCTTCTTACTGTTTACTCTGTAATCCCTGAAGAAATCTTAAGGTAAAGGTTTTCCCTGACATTAAGTCTAATCATGTCTGACTCTGGGAGGGGGTATCTCCATTTATAAGCCAAAGAAACTGTGTTTTCTGTAGACACCTCCAAGGTCATGTGGCCAGCATGACTGCATGGAGCCCTATTACCTTCCCGCAGAAGCAGTACCTATTGATCTACTCACATTTGCATGTTTTCGAACTGCTAGGTTGGCAGGAGCTGGGCTAACAGCAGGAGCTCACTCTGCTCCCCAGATTCAAACCTCTGACCTTTCAGTCAGTAAGTTCAGCAGCTTAGCAATTTAACCTGCTGCACCATGAGAAAGAAATCTTATTCAATCACATATGACCCGAATCATGACTTGAATCCGAATTCCTATATTACATTACTATTTATCTGAATTGATCCTGTTTAATTGCTCTGTGTCCATACTATTTCCTATGCTATTATACATTTCTATCCACCTTATTGAACCACTTTAACCTCTAACCAGTTCGCATATTGGCCTCCTTCTCACCCCCTATCCCAAAATTAGTCTGCTGTTGCTTGATGCTTGTTTATTATTTATTGTTATGCTGTTTTAATTTGTTATTGTTCTATTTTTAATTGTATTTTGCCCCATGTAAGCTACCCCGAGTCCCTTCGGGGAGATGGAGGCAGGGTAGAAAAATAAACTTCTTACAAGACAAAAACATCAAAGCAGTTGTGAGGGGAAAAACTGTTCGGGATGGAGCAAATCTGAGCTCATTTTTAGATTTTGAATGCCAAATTCCTGTAAAACCAACATGCATATATATGTTTTTAAAAGTTTATGTCTCCGTTTTGCAGACCTGTGTTATTAAAGCAAATGAAAAGTATTGAAAATTCACCCCAAAATAAGTAAAACTATCTTTCACAGTATTGTCGAAGGCTTTTATGGCTGGAATCACTGTGTTGTAGGTTTTTCAGGCTGTATGGCCATGTTCTAGAAGCATTCTCTCCTGACGTTTCACCTGCATCTATGGCAAGCATCCTCAGAGGTTGTGAGGTGCTACAGTTGTGATGTAATTCAGTCATGCTTCGGTGCAAAAAGGTTTTAATTACAAATAACTTGTAAGTTACATCCAAATTCTGCTCTTGGAAAGAACTTCTAGTCCATTTTAGGTTGGGTTCTCCTTTGTAGGATGACCGCTCTCTGTCCTAATTTTCGATGGGTTGCTACCTTGCACCATATTTTCACCTTGGTCGCATCATCACCTTTGCCCCAGCTATTTCAATCTTCTGTCCATTCTCTTTCTATCATATGGATGAAAACGTTTGGCCATTGGACTAAGGTAGATTTAATATGAGTTTAGCAGCATGTACCCCCAGTTTAGTGTAGTATCTAGGCCAGTGTTTCCCAACCAGTGTGCCGGGGCACACTAGTGTGCCGTGAGCAATCATCAGGTGTGCCGTGGGAAATTGGAACCTCCAGGAGGGGAGGGGGGAAGAGTCTAGCGTGTTGAAGTATAAAAACCTTAAGAAACCTACCTCGATAAAGGCACTCCATGTGTGTTCATAGTTGGGCATATTGAGTATTCATGCCAATTGTGGTCCAGATCCATCATTATTTGAGTTCACAGTGCTCCCTGGATGTAGGTGAACTACAACTTCCAAACTCAAGGTCAATTCCCAAGCAAACCCTTTCAGTACTTTCTGTTGGTAATGAGAGTTCAATATGTCAAGTTTGGTTCAATTCCATTGTTGCAAGAGTTCAGGATGCTCTTTGATGGTGTGTTAACTATAAATCCCAGAAACTGTAACTCCCAAATGTCAAGGTCTATTTTCCCCAAACTCCATCTGTGTTCACATTTGGGCATATTGAGTATTCATGCCAAGTTTGGTCCTGATCCAACATGGTTTGAGTCCACAGTGCTCTCTGGATATAGGTGAACTACAACTCCAAAACTCAAGGTCAATGCCCACCAAACTCTTATAGCATTTTCTCTTGGTTATGGGAGTTCTGTGTGGGAAGTGTGTGTCTTTCTGCCATTCCTGCCAGGATATCTATGTTGTGTTCATCGAAACAGGCCCAGGTTTCGCACTGAGTGTAGAAATACATTTAAAAACATATTAACTATATGTATTACTGTGTTAGAGTGTCGTTTTGTGTCACTTTGGTTGGTGGTGTGCCCCAGGATTTTGGAAATGTAAAAAGTGTGCCATGGCTCAAAAAGGTTGGGAAACACTGATCTAGGCATTGAACTCTGATTCTGGTTTGAATCCCCGCTCACCCATAAAAAGCTCTCACACTCTTACTTTCAGAGGAATACTAGGGCCCCATGTACACTGCCAGATAAAATCCAGATTATCTGTTTTGAAATGGATTATATTAGTTTACACTGCCATATAATTCAGTTCAAAGCAGATAATCTAGATTTTATTTGGCAGTTTAGATGGGGCCTAAGGCAAAACCTCTCTGGATAAATCTTGCCGTATAGGGTTGGCATAAGTCTGAAACAACCTGAAGGCAAACAACAATAGCAAAAAGTTTGAGATTGGTTGCTCAGTAGGTGGTGAGAAATTGTAAGAATGGAGGTGATACTCCTCTGGTTAGGATCAGTCAACCACCAAGGGAGAACAAAGCACAGTAAACAGTACTGTAATCTCAACACATAATCCTTTTTGATCAAGGAGAGTCAATAGTTAGCCTGGATTTGTGGTCTCATTCCAAAGCAGTGATGTGGTAGAGCCACAACTTAACATTTCAAAGTAGCAGAGCTGCTTGATGGTTATGCTATGTGAATTCCCACTTACTCCAACAGTTTTCCTATTCCCACTTGTGTCTAGAGGCAACCCTTGCAGAGTTATTATCAGAAAGATTTTGCACAATTCCCCCAAAGAATGTTGAAGATGAACAACAACAACAACAGACTTACTAATGAAACTTTGGGAGCATCTGCACTGTGGAAATAATGCCATTTTGATACCACTATAATTGCTGTGATTCAGTACTATGGAATCTTGGGAGTTGTAGTCTTACAAGGACTTTGTCAGACTGGTATTAGCAGATTGTGGAAGCAAGGACATATCCTGTTAATATTTTAGCCCCTTCTAATATAGAGTGACCCTGAACTCAAAAATACACATAGAATCATAGAGTTGGAAGAGACCTCGTGGGCCATCCAGTCCAACCACCTGCCAAGAAGCAGGGCAATCGCGTTCAAAGCACCCCCAACAGATGCCATCCAGCCTCTGTTTAAAAGCCTCCATAGAAGGAGTCTCCACCACACTTCAGGGCAGAGAGTTCCACTGCTAAATATTCAGATGGATATTTCCTGCAGTTTGAAGCCTTTGCTATGCATCCTAGTCTCCAGGGCAGCAGAAAACAAGCTTGCTCCCTGCTCCCTATGGTTTCTCCTCACATACATGACCCTCATCATGTCTCCTCTCAGCCTTCTCTTCTGCAGGCTAAACATGACCAGCTCTTTAAGCTGCTCCTCATAGGGCTTGTTCTTCAGACCCTTGATCATTTTAGTTGCCCTCCTCTGGACACATTCCAGCTTGTCAATATCTCTCTTCAATTGTGGTGCACAGAATTGGACACAGTATTCCAGGTGTGGTCTAACCAAGGCAGAATAGAGAGGTGGCATGACTAGACACTAGACTACTATTGATGCAGGCCAAAATCCCATGGGCTTTTTTAAGCTGCAGCATGACATTGTTGGCTCATGTTTAACTTGTCCAGGAGGACCCCAAGATCTTTGTCACATGCACTGCTGTTGAGCCAGGAGTCCCCCATTCTGTATCTTTGCATTTAATTTTTTCTGCCTAAGTGGAGTATCTTGCATTTGTCCCCATTGAACTTCATTTTGTTAGTTTTGGACAATCATCTCTCTAATCTGTTAAGATCATTTCGAATTCTGCTCCTGTCTCCTAGGGCAGTGTTTCCCAACCTTTTTTGAGCCGCGGCACACTTTTAACATTAAAAAAATCCGGGGGCACACCACCAACCAAAATGACACAAAATGGCACTCTAACACAGTAAAGAATGGCTGGGGAATGGTGGCCTGCTGGAGCAGCTGCTGGGAGAGGTGAAGCCGGGGTAGGGGGCAGAGCCAGGCCGCGCCATGCCGCCCCTACCCCCGCTTCACCTCTCCCAGCAGCTGCTCCAGCCTTGAGGGGGCAGTGCGTCAGAGCCAGCACAATGCTGGCTTGGCACTGTCCCTCAAGGCTGGAGCAGCTGCTGGGAGTGCGAAGCCGGGGCAGAGCCAGGCCGCACCATGCCCCTCCCCCTCCCCCAGATTCAGCTCTCCTACAGACCGCGCCATGCCCTGCCCCCTCTCCCCAGCTTCAGCTCTCCTACAGAGGAGGAGCATGAGCGGTGGATGGGCTTCAGTCGGCGGGGCTCCTCCTCCACGCGGCTTCAGCGAGTGAGGGGCGAGAGTCATTGTGGAAGTCATGGCGGATTGGAGGCTGGCTGGGGAAACGGCCGAAGGAGGCGGCACCCCGGTCCCTTCTTCTTTTTCTTCGCCACTGCCCGGCCCTTCCTCCTCCCCCAAGCAGCAGGAGTTCAGCAGGAGGGGGGGAGGAAGGGGGGCAGAGAGCTTTTCTTGCGGCACAGCAGGAGGTCCATCACGCCACACTAATGTGCCACGGCACACTGGTTGAGAAAGACTGGCCTAGAGTATTGGCTATCCCTCCCAATTTGGTCCTGTCTGCAAACTTGATGATCATGCCTTCTAACTCTTAATCTAAGTCTTGGTGTTGACTTACACTTTAGTTTTCCAGCTTCCAAACGCCACATTCAGCGCCCAACAACAAAACACTCACCGACAAGCTACCAGCTCCGACAAGCTACCAGCTCAAAAACAGAGCCAAGCCAAGTTAAGCAAATGTAAAGCTTAGCAACTACAAACTCAGTGCTTTGTTTTATACAGTAAGTAGATAACACACCCAAATAAGCCATAATGGCTGCTTTAATGCTGTAATAGAATGGTTCAGATCCTTGCTATTACTTAGCGAAAAGCCTTTAATAAACTGTTAGTAGCAACAGTTTTTAGCCTTCTCTGCCAAAACTGCTGGTGTCTCAACAAACTACAACTCCCAGGGTTCCACAGGATTGAGTCATGGCAGTTAAACTGGTTTCAGACTGCATTCATTATACAGTAAATAGAGATACCCTTTGGCATCAGCACATCCAGGATAAGCATCTTTTGGCACATGGATGACCTGAAATAGGGGTGGGCAACTACAGTTAGGATAGGGCAGTGTTTCTCAACTTTCCTAAGGCCGTGATCCCTTAATGCAGTTCCTCATGTTGTGGTGACCCCCAACCATACAATTATTTTTGTTGCTACTTCTTAACTGTAATTTTGCTACTGTTATGAATCATAATGTAAATATCTGATATGCAGGATGTACTTTCATTCACTGGACCAAATTTGGCATATATACCTGATATGCTCAAGTTTGAATACTGGTGGGGTTGGAGGGGATTGATTTTGTCATTTGAGGGTTGTAGTTGCTGGGATTTATAGTTCACTTACAATCAAAGAGCATTCTGAACTCCATCAATGATGGAATGAACCAAACTTGGAACACAGAACCCCCGTGATCAACAGAAAATACTGGAGGGGTTTGGTGGGCATTGACCTTGAGTTTTGGAGTTGTAGTTCACCTACATCCATTGAGCACTGCGGACTCAAACAATGATAGTTCTGGACCAAACTTGGGACGAATACTCAATATGCCCAAATGTGAACACTGTTGGAGTTTGGGGGAAATAGACCTTTACATTTGGGAGTTTTAGTTGCTGGGATTTATAGTTCACCTACAATCAAAGAGCATTCCGAACCCCACCAACAAGAGAATGGGGCCAAACTTCCCACACAAAACCCCTATGACCAACAGAAAATATTGTGCTTTCTGATGGTCTTTGGGGATCCCTCTGTCACACCCTCGTGATCCCCCCCCCCCCCCGGAGTCCCAACCCTCAGATAGAGAAACGCTGGGATAGGGGTTATTTCCCCCTGCATGCCCACCTCACTTCCCCCACCCCTCATCATGGCCAGAAGTGATGTGAAATCACTTCCAGTTTTATTCCCCTACTTTGAGGAAATTTTATTCTATTTTTCAGTGGTTTTGAACCAATACACATTGAAACGCTTGGGGTCAGGGTACTTTGTGTGCTGGTAAATGGGTCCCATGGGCCACATGGAGGCTGCACTATCCTCACCTTTGGTCTACTACAGATATTAAAGGCAACTCTTTTATGTGCAGTCCCTGCCTAGTTTCCTGGAAGTGATGCTTGCCCTCCCCTGGTCATCAGGTGAGTGGAGAGGTACATGCTGAGCCTCACAATTCCTCGTTCTCTCAGTCTGTTTCTGCCGAGCTCTTTGTAAATTAATCCCACAGAGAAGAAGTGCTTCTGGTTCAACAGTAAGCAGAATGAATGACTAATGGGAGCACAAAATTCAATTTCTTGGAAGCACATGTTTATTGTAAGACTAAATAACCTCCCTTTGTCATCCCATTTTCCTTCTTTGTTGGCTTCGCATGAGCCCGGTTCCTTTCAGCTTTCTAGCCCATCAGTTGTTTCCCTTCTTCTTCATGCCAGGAAGATTCTGCCTCTTATCAAGCCATGTTATTTTACTTCTGATGTTGAAAAACAATAAGTGGCAGAGCTGCTCTTTAACGTTTTTTGAAATGTAACCTTGTGCAAATTAAACCACCCACGCCCCCTTTTATTGGTGATCCTTCTGCTTACAGATACAGACGCTGGGGTTTAAATAAGTCCTGCTGACATGAATATTCCTTGTTGTTCTCATTTAGATCCAATCTTGTTATGCTTCTGTTTTTTAATTCCTTCTGTCCCCCATTTAACAGTTGCAACGGAAAGGGATTTATTCGTGGGCCCACACAGATTCACTGCAGTCAAACCACCCGAAAGTGTTCTTTCGCTCTTGCATTTTAAAGATACACATTTTCCCATCCCCTCCTCTGTTTTGAGGTTGAGGGGAAAAGAGGTAAAGGGAATTAAATTGTTGGTTGCTAACAGATTGATGAATATGGTAATGCCCTTATGCAATATTCCTCCTGTGAGCCTCATTCATTCTCAACTCAGCAAGATATTTTAATGCATCTGCCTGGGTTTTTTGACATGTTAGTTCAGCCCACTGATTTCATGCTCAAAAGTCTGCCAGATGTTTTAAGTGCCTCTCTAAAAATGTACAAGACAAGAGCTGCCTAAAACTTAGCTGAACATTTAAAGCAGTGTTTCTCAACCTGGGGGTCGGGACCCCTGGAGGGGTCATGAGGGGGTGTCAGAGGGGTCGCCAAAACACAAAACACAAAACACAAAGGTGTGTGTGTGGGAAGTTTGGCCCAATTCTATCTTTGGTGGAGTTCAAAAGGCTCTTTGATTGTAGGTGAACTATAAATCGCAGCAACTACAACTCCCAAATGTCAAGTCTATTTTCCCCAAACTCCACCAGTGTTCACATTTGAGCATATTGATATTCTTGCCAAGTTTAGTCCAGATCCATCATTGTTTTGAGTTGACAGTGCTCTCGGGATGTAGGTGAACTACAACTCCAAAACTTAAGGTCAATGCCCACCAAACCCTTCCAGTATTTTCTGTTGGTCATGGGAATTCTGTGTCCCAAGTTTGGTTCAATTCCTCCATTGGTGGGGTTCAGAATGCTCTTTGATTGTAGGTGAACTATAAATCCCAGCAACGACAACTCCCAAATGACAATCTCTCACTCCAATCCCACCAGTATTCAAATTTGGGCATATTGGGTATATGTGCCAAATTTGGTCCAGTGAATGAAAATACAGCCTGCATATCAGATATTTACATTACGCTTCATAACAATAGCAAAATCATAGTTGTGAAGTAGCATTGAAATAATTATATGATTGGGGGTCACTACAACATGAGGAACTGTATTAAGGGGTCACAGCATTAGGAAGGTTGAAAACCACTGATTTAAAGGATGAGATTTCAGGTGATTCTCTATGAACTGGGAATGAAAGAATCTGGTTTCTGTATGTTCATCCACAAACCAGTCCTGTCCACTTCTACATTAAATTATTCTTACTTTTTTAAAGTACCAAAATCTATTTTAAGAATGTGAGATGACCTCCAATTTATGATAGAAAATACTGATCTTATCTATTATTCTTAAAATATGTATCTGTGTTGTAGATCAGTCACCAGAGACTGGCGATTTAACTAATGATTTAGAGAGGTGTAAGGACGCAGCTTACAGCTGGCGTCAATTTGTCAAGATTCGTTACTTCAAAATGTAGAGAACTGTGGCAGGGCAGGCTATCCCACCGCTGCCACCAAAATATGTAAGGACTCTCTATCTTTCACCTATAACTGTGTAAGGTAGCTTTCTTATTCCCCCCTGACCACCAATTTATATAAAGACTTATTTTTATTTCCACTTGCTGCCACCATATAATGTAATAAGTATTCTCACAGGTCAGCTTTTGCACTGACCTTTCGATTACTGTATCAGGGCAGGGTATCCTTCTAACCCAAACTCCCACTGACACTATTTGTTAACTTTCCCTGCTACTATTCACTATACTTGGCTACCCACTAGGAAGAAGTTGTTTTCGAGGCTTGTGTGTGAAGGAACTACACGGGGAGATATCCTTGTCAAAGAACTGCAAAGTTTATTCAAACAATGTTCTGAGCGTGGAGGTTTCAGAGTTCAAAGCTTAGGTGGTTACAGTATCTTCTTAGAGGCACGCAATAGAGGTTACAATACACTAACAATGGAGATGCAACTTGATACTATATAGCTGTACTCCCAGAACCAATAGCTCAGCAGTATTTACACTAACTGCTTGTCCTTTAAACCCAACTGCTTTCCTAGCAGTTAAAACACAGCTTTTCTTCTACCCTCTCACAGAGTAGAGTCAGAGTCTTTTTTAAAACCGGCTGACAGCTGGCTAAAATGGACTCTCTCTAACTCTCCACACACCCCCTCTCCTTCGACTTTCACTGCCAACTGCCAACTGCTAAAGTTTGAATTCGAAGATTCTAAGGTCAGTTGCAGGCTCCGCCTCCTGTTTCCACGGTAACGGAAACCCCATGGAGGTTCTGCACGCTAATATCTCTGTTAACCCTTTAGGGTTTGCTAAGTTTTTACCCCTTCAACATATATATATCAACCATATTTAAAACCTGTAATAAAGAAATATGACTTCACCACAAGAGGGTTGTGAGCTTTCCTATGGATGATTCAGAGAAGATTGTGAGCTTTCATGTGGCACAAAGTGATGGGTCCTCAAGTCTGGGAAATGATGGTTCTCTCTATGAGAAAACCGGCTTGAAAAGTGCAGGGCCTCAAGGGCATTCAGGGGAGTCAGAAGTAGCAACAGCAGATAAGGAATCGAGTGAAGAGCTGAGTGATGAGGAGGGTTCCCATGGGAACCCACCTGCAGCTACGGAGATCAACAAAAATATTCATTTACAATTCAGAGCGGAAAATAGATTGCGTCATTCAGAGAGATTATGTGGGCAAATTGTGAAAGAAATTCATGGGAAACAGAATGATTTCATGGGTGTCTATTAAGTAACAAGTTGTTTATCCTAAGGTCAGTTCAGGCAACACTGTGTTAGAATGATAAGCTAAGCCTGAGTTCTCTTGTTCCTGGTTCAAGTGAAGCTTTAATTTTGGATTTAATATATCCTGGAAGTTTTCTATGTTCCTGTTCATGTACTCCTGTTCAAGTCTTACTAGTTATATCTTCCTAATTGTGGGCTTACGCTGTATCTGCGATTCCTGGCTGTCACCTTGGGAACTTTATGAGACATTTGGATTCTTGTTTGGTTCTCGCCTTTTACTAAACCTTTTTGGATTATATACAGTATCTTCCTTTCTTATTCCTGATTTTTATATGCTTTTTATATGTTTTTTTAACAATAAACCGTTTCCTAGACTCTTGTGTGATGTGGTGGTTATAGGTGTTTCCAGGCCTGAAGTGCAGCATTCTGAAACTAGATAGATAGGCAGCTGCCAATGGTGACTGAAGACATTTACAATTTTAGAGTGAAAGCATGCTCAAGGGACTCTCCAGAAAGAAAGACTGAAGACTGGGGAAGGCAGTCAAACTATAGGAAATTGACATCAACAGGGTAATGAAGAGTGGCAGCATTGGGTATTTGTTGATAGCTACTAAGCACAGCATAGATTGTTCCAGTTGGCAATTGATTTGGCTTTCCTCAGCTGCCTTCCATTAGTCTTGCAACCAGTTATTCTCATGCTCACACCTTCCCGTATATGTTTTGGTCTGGAACTATTAATAAAAAATCAACCCAGGAACATTCAGTTGAGTTCTCCTGAGGCCAGTGTAAGTATAAAGCCATTGTCCTCCCAATCCTGCTATATGCCTGCGGAACATGGATTGTCTACAGACGTCACACACAACTCTTGGAATGATTCCATCAGCGATGCCTCCGGAAAGTCCTGCAAATCTCTTGGGAAGACAGGATGCTGGAAGAAGCAAAGACCACCAGCATTAAAGCGATGTTCCTCCGCCATCAACTCCGCTGGACTGGCCATGTTGTCCGAATGCCCAATTGCCGTCTCCCAAAGCTGTTACTATACTCCCAACTCAAGAACAGGAAATGTAATGTTGGTGGACAGGAAAAGAGATTTAAAGATTGGCTTTAAGCCAACCTTAACAACTGTGGCATAGACATCGAGAAATTGGAAGCCCTGGTCCTTGAGTGCTCTAAATGGAGGTCAGCTGTGACCAGCAGTGCTGCATAATTAGAAGAAGCACAAACGGAGGGAGAAAGGGAGAAACGTGCCAAGAGGGAGGCACGTCAAGTCAACTCTGACCAGGGCTGCCTTCCACCTGGTAACCAATGTCCTCACTGCAGGACAACATGCGGATCAAGAATAGGGCTCCACAGCCACGTGTGGACCCACCGCCAAAACACCACATCTGGAGGACTATCATCCTCAAGCTACAAGGGATTGCCAAAGTAAGTAAGTAAGTGCTGTCCCTTAACTGTTATATAAAAAAGGAATTATCCCCTTCTTTCAGTAGAGTGGTAAAAAGCACATGTTTAATCCATACCAAAGAACCTAAAAGAAGCACCAATCTCCTCTACTCTCTCTGTTGGGGCACAATTTTTAAGCTTGGGTGGGGAAATGATGGTAGCAGTGGATGCGCTTCCCCTAAGAGGAGCACCAAGAGTGTAGAGGAGGTTGGTGCTTCTTTTAGGTCGTCCTGGGATGGACTAAATGCCTAGCATTCACCACTCTATTAAGAGAAAGGGACAATTCCCTTTTTTAAGAATTAAAGCTAATCCTATAACTTGACCTTTATCAAAAAGTGAGCCATCCTTTCTCTGAGCAAAATACCTTTTTGAACACCTGGCCAGGAAAATGGTGACCCATCTGGAAGCATATCGTAACTTTTCTGCAACGTGGGTGGTTGTGTGAATCATGATATTAGTCTTTCCTAAAATCTAGCAAGTGTAGCTCCTCTTTATTTCCAACTTTGTGCAGCTCCTTATTTATTTATTTATTTATTTATTTATTTATTTATTTATTTATTATTCGGGTTTCTATGCCGCCGACTCCCTGAGGCTCGCGGCGGCTCACAGGAACCGAAGGTACAACTACACACAAGCAATGCGATAAAACATCTAAGACAATTAAACAGTTAAAACAGCAAAATACAAAACCCCCAGGTACAGTTCAGAAATTAGATAGCGTGACACCCCAGGACAGTGGCTAAAGCGGAACATGGGCAGGACCTACTCACCGAAGGCCTGCTTAAACAAATAAGTTTTGCAGGCGCGTCTAAACGGGAGCAGGTCCTTTATAGCCCGCGTTCCAGCCGGGAGGGCGTTCCACAGCGTAGGAGCTATAACGGAGAACGCCCTCCGCGAGTAGATGTCAGTTTAGCCGATTTCGCGAGGGTATCTCTAACAAATTAGCATCCTCGGAGCGTAGTGATCTCGGGGGACAGTGTGGGGTGAGTCGGTCCCTCAAGTACGCTGGCCCCAGGCCATGCAAGGCCTTAAAGGTAAGAACCAACACCTTGAAGGAGATCCGGTGCTCGATTTCCAAGTTTGCCAGTGCTGTGTTTTGTAAGAAACACTTTTTTGTGCTTTCGTGTACCTTGAGGAGATTGCATTGTGTCAGATCTTGGGGAGAAAGAGAAAGCAAGCCAAGATTTAGGGCTTTAATAAAAATTTCTCCTGTTGGAGATTGCTGCGATGCCCGTTCCTTGCAAACACTTCTGGTGGTCTTTGACAGTAATTAATAACACTTGGGAGGCTGATTGGCTAAGGCATTTTAGTGCTGACATAAGTTGGGGGCTAGAGCTGAAAGTGATAAAATGATGTCATTTCTTGCATTCAAGAAATGTTCAGAGATCGGCAGCCAGGTTGCGAACTGGAGCGCTGAATCGTGAGACGACAACACCCATGTTGGGGTAGCCCCACTGGCTGCTGATCTATTTCCGGGCTAAATACCAAGTGCTGGTCATTACTGTAAAGCCTTTAATGGTTTGGGGCCGGACTATTTGAAAAAACGCACCTCTGCATATAAACCAGCATGAGCACTGCGGTCTGCGGAGGAGGCCCTGCTCTCAGTCTCACAACCCCCCCCCCCCCCGGTCTCAAGTGTGGTTGGTGGGAACGAGAGAGGGGTCCTTCTCCATGGCTACTCCCCGCCTCTGGAACTCCATCCCCAATGAACTAAAAAGGGCTCCCTCTCTCCTCTCCTTCAAAAAAATGATAAAGTCCCATCTGTGTAACCTACTGTGTTTCCCCGAAAGTAAGACACCCCCGATTGTAAGACGTATCGCGGGTGTCAGCGGGGTCGGCCGGTCAGGGGCGGGGGAAAGAAGGAGCAGAAGGCCAAAGCGGCGCCACGTCAGAATGTAAGCCGTACTCCATTTGAGTGGACGAAGGGCGGGGGGAAAAAGAGCAGAGGCCAGGCCTCTGACGTGGCGCTGGCGCGCCCGCCGCCGCCTCTTGCTCCTTTTCCTTCCCCCGCCCTTCCTCCATTTGAGTGGACGAAGGACGGGGGAAAGAAGGAGCAAGAGGCGGAGGCCTGGAAAAAGAAAAAGAAAAGCGGCTGTTCTTTGGCATCAGAGGCCTGGAAAAAGAAAAAGAAAAAGAAAGGCTGTTCTTTGGGCGGAGGAGGGCGGGGGAAGGCGGAGGAGCCGGGACCGTGTGACGCGGCGGCCGGGGGTACGGCCCTACTCAAATGGAGGAAGGGCGCAAGAGGCCAATGTAAGCCGAGGCCTGGAAAAAGAAAAAGAAAAGCGTACTGGGACTTTTTTGGGGAAAGAAAGTAAGACGCTGTCTTACTTTCGGGGAAACACGGTAGCTTATGGAGAGAAGGAGGACTAGCATGTCTTACACACATTCTTGCCCGGACATAGGACACCTATCTCAACCTGATGATGTAATACATATACTATGCATTTAATGTGTGTTCAGTTGGTTTGATTTCTTGCGTTTATGATGTTTATTTTCTTAAACCCTCGGATCTGGTTGTTTATAAGTTTATTGAGTCTATTCATTATAATATTTGCCTTGAATGCTGCTTATTTGTTTTTGGCATTGACTGTTTGCCATTTTTGCTTTTCTTGTGAACCGCCCTGAGTCCATCATCATCATCAAACACATCCAAAAAGGTTTGGGTTGGGGTTTTTTTTGCATATCCCACTTTGACAAATAATAATAATAATAATAATTATTATTATTATTATTTATACCCTGCCACTATCTCCCTGAAGGGGACTTGGGGTGGCAAACATGAGGCCAAGCCCAAATTTCAATACAGCAAAGTAAAATGCAAACAAACAAATAATGACGTCAAAATAAAAATACATAAAATAACAGAATATACAATAACAAACACAAAATAACATGTGGAGGAATAAAAAGCATAATGGGTGGGCCAAATGCACATTATAAAATTGATAAACTCTGCGTGAGATAAATAAATGGAATAGTATGTATCTGAGGGGAGAACTCAGAAGGGGCAAATAATGGGGTTGATCTTCGCTAATATTGGGGTTGCTCTTCGTGCATCATGAGGACAAATCTAATTAATTCCACTGAAAACAAATGATCTGTCTTTCAGCTGTTTGATAGGTTTAGTCATTTAGTAAAATTCTAGAGTTCGCTCTCTGTGCAACTTCATGAATAGCCTTTATATTAAGGAAGCATAGTGATCACAGTCTCACCTAGGATTCGGTCCAGGGAAGAAGCTACACACATATAGTATATTGCAATTCAGTTCTGCTGAAGCACACAAAGATCATTACAATCTGATATGAAGTCAGCATTGTTGTTTATTTGTTCAGTCACTTCCGACTCTTCATGACCTCATGGACCAGCCCACATCAGAGCTCTCTGTCGGTGGTGGCCACCCCCAGCTCCTTCAAGGTCAAGTCAGTCACTTCAAGGATACCATCCCTCCATCTTGCCCTTGGTTTGCCCCTCTTTCTTTTTCCTTCCATTTTCCCCAGCATCATTATCTTTCCCAAGCTTTCCTGTCTTCTCATTGTGTGTCTAAAGTACTTCATCTTTGCCTCTAATACCCTTCCCTCCAGTGAGCAGTATATCTGCCCACATTTTACTGATGAAAACCAGGACACCTATGGCCAAATAAGATCCGAGTGTGATCAAAAGGGGAGACGTAATTCGTAAAGAACTGAAAAGCAAGCATAGTCTGTAGCAATTTCTTATGCCCGAATCTGCAGGGAAAGTCCATCAACTGCTTGAAGAGAGACACAGAAATTTAGAAAATTTTGAGGTTGTTATGGAGGCAGAAAGCAGTTTTAGAATCTTCCATCCATGAGTTATGTACGCATATTTATTTATTTATTTATTTATTTATTTATTTATTTACAGTATTTATATTCCGCCCTTCTCACCCTGCAGGGGACTCAGGGTGGATAACAATGTACATATACATGGCAAGCATTCAATGTCATAGACACATAACATATATAGACAGACAGTCAGAGGCTATTTAACATTCCAAATTTTTCTGGCCACCGGGGGAGCTGTCGCTTCACCGTCCATCTGCGACACTGATGAAGCACTTCCTCATTCCCCGCATGCTTGCTGGAGATTTTTGTATGGCCTCGTAAATTAGTTAAATTAGCTTCCCCACATAAGTGGTACCTAATTTTCCTACGTGGCAGATGCAACTGTCTTTCGGGCTGCAAAGGTCGACAACAAGCTACACAAATTGGCCGGAAGCTCACTTTGACCCGGGCTGGCTTCGAACTCATGATCTTAATGCAGCTGACTCCCAGCCAGCAGCACCACTGTCCCGGTGGCAGCATATTATCTAGTTTTGTTTATCTGGAGAGCCATGTCTATCAGGGTGAACATTGTGGATTGCAGTTTCTGTTGGAGCATGTAAAAATCAGTTGAGTGTGTTAACTGAAAAATAGCACAAAGCTGATTGGTTGGGCCTGGATGGTTGCTGAGCCTGGGATGATGACTCTCTCTCTCTTGGGGGAGGGCAGGGGGAGAGCGCTGCGAGGGCACGGGGGAGAAGAGAATGGCGCCCCCCCTCACCATTGCCCCCGCCCCTTTGTCAAGGAATTAGGGTGCGAGGAGGAGGTGAAGGGATGCCCCCGGGGCTGATGGCGGGCTTTCGCGGCACTGAGGAACATGGAGGAGGAGGTGAGGCCGCGGCGCTCGCGCCCTCCTTCCTGCCGCGCATGCCCGGCAGCGGCCCCAGGGGCAGGGCTTCCCTCCGCCTCTTCCTCCTCCTCACCGCACCCTCCTTCCTTCAGTGAAGGAGAAGGAGAAAGGAAGGGAAGCCCTGCCCCCGTGGTCGCTTCCGGGCATGCACCGTGGCTTCTGCCTCCTCCACCATGTTCCTGGGTGCCACAGCGGCCCCGGGGGCTTCCCTTCCTTCCTCCTCAAAAAGGAGGAAGGAAGGGAAGCCTCCGGGGCCACTGCCGCGCATGCGCAGTACCCAGGAACATGGAGGAGGCCACGGCACTTGTGCCCTCCCTCCTGCCGTGCATACGTGGCAGTGTCCCCAACCCCAGGGATGGGACTGCCAAAGTGTGGCCTAGGGCGCCAAAAGGGCTTAATCCGGGCCTGTGTTTGAGGGGAAAAGAGATGCCTGACCCAAAGGGAAAAAGAAGCGGTGAATGATGACAACCTTTCCACTGCCTTGAAGCTCTTATCTCATACGAACTGAGATCTATTGGAGGAAATCTCCTCAGCATCCTCCAATAGGAGAAATACATATTGGGAGGACATGAGTGAGGGCCCTTTTTGTGTTGACACTCCTGTTGTGGCATGTCCTTCCCTTTGAAGCCCTAGTGGTACTAACATTGTTATCCTTTCTGTATAAAATCAAAATCAGACCTAATCAGTTTTATTTGGGCTGCACATTTGCTATGGTTGCATTATTTCCAATGATCTTTAAATGAGATCATCGGACATAGTAATTATTTTAACACAAAGAAATACAGATGATTATTCTATTATTGCAATAGAAATAAAAGTACAGTACAATATCAGAAAGTGTATTTACTCTTAATTGGCAGAATTAGGCTGCCATTCCTATAGCTCTATACTTGTCTCTCCGCGATCGAAGATGACAGAAATTAAGACTGCTTTTTTATATCATACTTACGTTCCCAATATAATATTAATTTTAGTAGCATCAGCTCTTACTTTTGTAACTCTGTCTTGTATCTGAAAGCCAAAAGTAGATTTATCAACCAATGGATAATGCTTTCCCCCTATAGCTATAAACAAGAATTACTGCATTTCTTTTAGTGTCAGATATTTCCATTTTAGTGAGATAGCCTAATAAAAAAAACCCTAAATGTATTTCTCTGAAGCTTTCATGAGGGCATAATAACAGCTGGGTGTAGAGCATAATAAATCTTAGTCTTTACATTAACAGAAATTGATTGCTGATGCCAGGAGGGTACATTTGTAGTCTTGTTCGATATTTCTCATTGTAAAATGTGATAGAACAATTACTTCTTGTTGAGAAAAGTAAACAGAGAAATTACTTCATTTTTATGAACCTGTTTTCCCTTTTTAGATGGTTTTCCATCTACCTGTTATGCGTCGTGTGTGAGGGACGATGCGTGTGAACTAACACCTATGTATAATAGATTCTACCAATGCCTTTTGAAATGAAGCAACATAAAATTTCTAATCTTCTATAATCTGGTTTGGAAAATATTAGTTGTATAAAACTGATTAAATAACAGGGAATGATCAGGGAAGGATTTTTTATCGCTGTACTGCGATTCCACCTACATGCATCCAGTGAAATATGTCCTTCCTAGGAACCTTCTAATAATTATTCCAGTCGTGCAATGGGTTAAATCCTTGTGTCAAAAGGACTGAAGACCGATTGGTTGGAGGTTCGAATCTGGGGAGAGCAAAGATGAGCCCCCTCTGTCAGCTTCAGCTCCTCATGCGGGGACATGAGAGAAGCCTCCCACAAAGATGGCAAAACATCAAAACATCTGGGCATCCCCTGGGCAACATCCTTGCAGACAGCCAATTCTCTCACACCAGAAGTGATTTGCAGTTTCTCAAGTAGCTCCTGGCACATTTAAAAAAAATAATCATATATAATGGCAGCCACAGTGGCATAATGGGTTAAGCCCTGGTGTCAGCTAAACTGCTGACCTGAAGGTTGGTGGTTCAAATCTGGGGAGCGGGATGAGCTCCCACCTGTCAGCTCCAGCTTCCCATGTGGGGACATGAGAGAAGCCTCCCACAAGGATGGTAAAACATCAAGCATTTGGGTATCTCCCGGGCAACATCTTTGCAGACTGCCAATTCTCTCACACCAGAAGTGACTTGCAGTTTCTCAAGTCGCTTTTGAAACGAAAAAAATATATTCATAATCATTTTTTCATCTATTTTTCTTGAAATTCACTAAAGTCACTGACCACAATATATGGGCTGAGTTGAACATGATTTTTCCTTGGAAATTGGCTTTTTATGTAATTTATTTTAGATGTGTCGGGTAATTTTATTGTTGATTTATGATATTTTAGATTTTAATGTTAGGATTGATTTCTTGCTGCCTGCCGATCTGAGTCCTTTTACGGAGGTCAAGAAGATCGGGATACAAAAGTTTTAAATAAAATAACTAACTAAATAAATAAATGAACTGTGCTGGTCAGTTCATGAAAGCTCCTGTTCCCAAATGCTTACAATATGCAACAACCTTATCTTTTTTTTTTTAAAGTTGTTAGTTTTAGCTAGTAGGAATGGTGGAAGTTATGAGGTGGATTATTATGGGGTTATTATTGTATCAGATTTTTTTTGTTTTGGTTCTTATTTTAGAGTCAATGTTTGTTTGTTCTTTTTATTTTTAACTGGTTATGGAAATTCAATAAAAACGATTTAAAAAAATACAATATCCTAGTAATTCAGGGAGCACATTTTCACATTCTTACATCATAAACTCGTTTATTTTTTTATTTTTATGGAGCATGTCTCTTATGCCAGTGTTTTTCAACCTTTTTTGAGCTGCGGCACATTTTTTACATTTACAAAATCCTGGGGCACACCACCAACCAAAATGACACAAAATGACACTCTAACACAGTAATACCTATAGTTAATATGTTTTTAAATGTATTTATACACTCAGTGTATAAATTGGGCCTGTTTATATGAACACAACATAGATATGACTTCCTATCACATATTTATACATGGCTATCACGTCTTCTCTCAGCCTTCTCTTCTTCAGGCTAAACATGCCCAGCTCTTCAAGCCGCTCCTCATAGAGCTTGTTCTCCAAACCTTTGTGAAATTTCACCCTGAGTGAAACTTGCTTCCAGTTAACTATGGATGTCATGAAGCTGTTATAAACAGTTCCTTTGGGGGGGGGGGGGAGAGGCAACTCTCAAAAAATCCAGTAAAATAGTTAAAAAAAACATTTCCAAACGGAGAGGCTCAATTTGTTTCTTGGGAACCTGTGAGGGGGCTGCTAGGGGGAGTGCCAATTTCCCACGGCACACCTGATGATCGCTCATGGCACACTAGTGTGCCAAGTCACAGGGGTTGGGAAACACTGTCTTATGCAACCAACCATCTTGTCATTTTCTAGCAGTGTTTCTTCACCTGTGGGTCCCCAGTTGTTTTGGCCGACTACTCCCAGAAATCCCAGCCAGGTTATCAGCTGTTGGGATTTCTGGGAATTGAAGGCCAAAACATCTGGGAGAACCACTGTTAAGAGCCAGGCCCTCCAAGATAAAGTGTGTATGTTTGTGTGGGGCGGGGAGTGTTTACGCATTTCAGTAAATTACATTTGTTTTGTTTTAGCTGAACTCTTCATGGACCAAAAGCATCTCAAAGAAGCAGGCTTCTGTATCCAGGAGGCAGCCAGTCTCTTTCCCACCTCTCACGCTGTGCTGTACATGCGGGGGAGGCTTGCAGAGATGAACAGCAGCTTGGAGGAAGCAAGGCAGTTGTACAGTGAAGCGCTAACCGTCAATCCAAGAGGAGTGGAAATCCTGAACTCCTTGGTGAGTGGATACAGAGTGCTCCCGTCTAGATTTATGTTCTTATCGTGTCATGTAGAGTGTCTTATTGGCCTTCCCAAGGATGTGGCAGACATAGTATTATGAAATGCATGGCGCATGAAACTATACTTGGGTATTTCCGTCTTTGAAATCTCAGTATCCATGCTGTGCTGTAGCTGATCTTCCTGGGATAGTAATTCTCTGTGAACATTTGTAGTTTACGTACCTGGTTACAATAGTTATCACTGATATAAAGCTTGTCCCTGTCATAAATCACAAATGAGAGGGGCTGAAAAGTCACCCTGATCTCTCGGTATTACTTCGCGAACGAAGATTCTTAGGAAGGACTCATCCCACGCTTTTTACAAGTGCGTTGATGACTTAAAAGGCCAATCTGAGATAGGCAAGTTCGGTTGCAGAAAGCACAGCAGAAAGTCCCCTTGGGTGATGCCGTTTCCAAGTTGCGGTTCTTTCTGCGTTGTCGTTTCTCTTCGAGACCCGTTCGGCGTGTCTTCTCGAAAGAGGCCGCAGCATTGTGGATAGTGCGTCTCCATGCCTCCCGATGTGAGGCCAGGGTGGACCATTGTTGGTGATCAATCTGGCCGAGCCTGAGATATTGTTTCAGGGAGTCCTTATATCTCTTTTAGGGGTTGCCTCTCTTGCACTGACCCGTGGCGAGTTCACCATAGAGTAGTATCTTTGGGAGGCGGTGGTCCTCCATCCTAGAGACGTGCCCTGCCCAGCGCAGCTGTGTTCTCAATAGCATGGCTTCAACGCTGGTGATCCCTGCTTGCTCAAGGACAGCAACATTAGTCACTAGCAAAAGAAACCTCTATCCCTCAGTGTGGCTGCTGTCTAAGGTAGTTTTGGGGGGTCAAGTAAAGGGATTATATGTTCCCAATATACTGATATATAAGTCTCGAAATTTGAGTAAAAAATTCATCCCAAAAATCTGGGCTGACTTATTCATGGGTAATTGTGAATACTATTCCCTTCCCTAACTAAATACAGTATCAAAAGACAAGAGCTTACTCTATGCTAGGAGAACCTAAAATAAGCATTGGCCCCTACTACTCGCTCTTCCATAGTGCTGCTTCTAGCCTTTTTGTGTGCCTGGATGGGGAAATGACCGTGATGGCCAGGAATGTCTGGCCCCCTGAGATGGCATTGGTGCTTTTCTCTCTCCCAGAAGTGACTCTCGACTTATCCACAGGTTAAATCAAAATCCATAATTGTGGCCCCAAAATGTGTCCTTGACTTATACATGAGGCTGTCTAATACATCAATATCTGCGAGACTTAAGGCAGTTTCTCATAGCCCTTTAACATGGAAACAATTGTGTTTTAAAATTGTGATTTTTCCTGGGTTCTAGTCCACCTGTCCAGAAAGCAAGTGTGTTTTGGGGGAGTATATCTAGATGCACTGCCAGGCTTTCTAGCAGGACACCGGGACACAAAAGAAAACCCATTTAAAAGCCTTTTAAAATGTAAATAACTCACTGGACAGCCATTTTCCCTTCTCTAGAGTTGTTCTGGCTCATACAAATGACGTGCCAAGAGAAGGGAGGGAGAGGAATATTGCTCCCCCCCCCCCCCCAAATCTTGGCACGTCATTGGTACAAGCCAGAAGAGCTCTGGAGAAGGGGAAATGGCTGCCAGGTGAGTTATTTTCCTTTTTAAAGGCTTTTTCAAGGGGTTTGGGGTAGGGTGGGGGTGTCTTGGGTGTCTTGGGCTCCGTCAGCCCAAGAAACCTGAGACGGATGTGTAGATGGGCATCGGAAGTTGTGCGGCACGGTCCCCGGTCCCTTCCACACAGCGCCCACAGCTGGAAAGACACGGGTCTTCTGAAATACGCGCGTCTTTCCAACAGGCAAATTACCTTGGCACTAAGCAAGGTTTTCCTGCTTTGTGTTGAAAGCATTCGTTTTTGCCTGAAGCATCGTCTGGACGCAGAAAACGTGGAAGGGCGCACACTATAGGTGCTGTCTGGATGCGCACTTACACAATTGTAACTGAGCCATTCATCCTTTGCCTCTCATCCATGAGCAATCCTGAATCTTCAAAATACAAAGCAGCAGAGACCTTACAACAAGTATTTCTAGCATTTATCAGAATGAATAAATCAGCTGAAAATTGACCAGGCACACTAAGGACTTCTCCACAGATTTCAAGCCAGGAAAGTGGCAATTGATTTTGGATAAATCTGAACATTATTATGAGCCAGAATGATTTGTACTCTAAAGCAAATAATTACAAACCTTGGCAACCTCACTAATAACAAAGGTGCAGTGAATGAGATTAGGAGAAAATCTTTATCTTCCCGGAAGTTGGCCATAGCAACACAATTGTGCTTCTGATTCAGTCAGGCAAGTTCAAACATTTCATAATAGGTCTAAAAGACTTAATTGAATGATTAGTGTGATTAAGCAACTAATTTGTTGATTGCAATCAAAACAGTGGCTGTGACCCATAGCGTCCGAGAAGACATATGTCACCATTATCCATTTGTCTCCTACTGCTAACTACTCTTGAAATGGAATAGTGGCTGAAACAATCTATTTCGCTGTATTGCCAAAGGCTTTCGTGGCTGGAATCACTGGGTTGTAGTAGTTTTTTCAGGCTGTATGGCCATGTTCTAGAAGCATTCTCTCCTGACATTTCGCCTGCATCTATGGCAGGCATCCTCAGAGGTTGTGAGGTCTGTTGGAAACTTTAAAAATGGGTTTATATATATATGTGAAAAGTCCAGGGTGGGAGAAAGAACTCTTGTCTGTTGGAGCTAGGTGTGAATGTTTCAATTGGCCACCTTGATTAGCATTTGATGGCCTGGCAGTTTTTAGGTGTGGCTTGTTACTGCCTGGGGGAATCCTTTGTTGAGAAGTGATTAGCTGTCCCTGATTGTTTCTTCTCTGGAGTTTTCCTGTGTTTGGGTGTTGTTCTTTATTTACTGTTATAATTTTTGAGTTTTTTTAAATACTGGTAGCCAGATTTTGTTCATTTTCTGTTGAAATTGTCCACATGCTTGTGGATTTCAGTGGCTTCTCTGTGTAGTCTGACATGGTGGTTGTGAGAGTGGGCCAGCATTTCTGTGTTCTCAAATAATATGCTGTGTCCATGTTGGTTCATCAGGTGCTCTGCTATGCCTGACTTCTCTGGTTGAAGGAGTTTGCAGTGCCTTTCATGTTCCTCGATTCATGTTTGGGCAATGCTGCGTTTGGTGGTCCCTATGTAAACTTGTCCATAGTTCCATGATATACGGTAAACTCCTACAGAGGTGAGAGGATCACTCTTGTCCTTTGTAGTATTTGTTGGATTTTCTTAGTAGGTCTATAGATAGTTTGTAGGTTGTGTTTCCTCATCAGCTTCCCTATGTGGTCAGTGGTTCCCTTGATATATGGCAAGAACACGTTTCCTCTGCGTCGATCTTTATCTTCACTCTTGTGGCTTGTTCTCGGTCTTGCATCTCTTCTGATGTCTGAGGTGCAGTCTCCATTGGCCTGTAAAGCCCAGTTTAGGTGGTTCAGTTCATCTTGGAGGAGGTGGGGTTCGCAGATTCTTTTTGCATGGTCTGCCAGGGCTTTAATGGTGCTTCTCTTTTGATTTGGGTGATGGTTGGAGTTTTTATGTAGGTATTAGGCCTGTTTTCGAACGGAAAAATGCATAGCGGAAGTAGATTCTGATGTTATTTATTTATTTATTTATTTATTTCTGGCATTTTACCCCGCTCTTCTCAACCCCCGAGGGGGGACTCGGAGCGGCTTCCAAAAAGGCACAATTCGATGCCAACACAGTAAAACACATAAAACACAGTATAACCCCCCCCAAAACATTACACATTAAAATACAATTACATCAACATATCATACACATCAATTTAAGTTTTTAAAAACCAACCAACCAACAAACAAACAAAAACCACAGTGTTCCGTCCATAAAAGTATTGAGCCCTATTCATAAAACTTTCCATTAAAATCCAGTCTAAAATGCTGCCTTGTGCTAGTGTGCAAACGCCTGGTCCCATAGCCAGGCTTTTCCTTTTTTCCTGAATGTCAGGAGGGATGGAATTGATCGTATGTCGCTAGGAAGCGCGTTCCACAGATGGGGAGCCACCACCGAGGAGGCCGTCTCCCTCGTCCCCACCAGCCGCATTTGAGAAGTCGGCGGGAGCGAGAGCAGGGCCTCCCCGGATGATCTTAAATTACGAGGTGGGACGTAGCGGCAGATGCATTCAGACAAGTAAGATGGGCCAGAACCGTATAGAGCTTTAAAGGTCAAGACCAGCACTTTGAATTGAGCTCGGAAGTGGATAGGCAGCCAGTGGAGCTGACACAACAGGGGGGTGGTATGCTCCCTGTATGTAGCTCCCGTTAGTAATCTGGCTGCCGCCCGTTGGACTAGTTGTAATTTCCGAACTGTCTTCAAATGCAGCCCCACGTAGAGTGCGTTGCAGTAATCTATTCGGGATGTGACCAGAGCGTGTTGATTTTGCTTTGGCTTCGGATGTGAATCACTTCCGATTTTTATAGCAATGTTATCAAAATTGAATCGGATGTATTCCGATATTCGGAAGTATTCGGGAATTAGTGTCTGCGATTGTGCAATGCGCGAAAATTAGTAGAAGGGAGAGTCAAAACTATGGGGAATCCCGTTTCCATCCATCTTTGACTGCTAGTAATGACAAAACTAGCCACTGGTACAAAATATTAAGCACTGTTTACACATTAAGAAACAATTTTAAAAATGGGACATAGAATTAAAATGACATCCGAGCCCTTTCCGAGAATGGCGACGGAGCTCTCGGAATGGCGAATCCACTTCCTGTTTGGGGCGCTGTTCTCGATATCACTTCAATTATCGGAAGTCCGAAAAAAACATCCGAAAATCGGAAGTATCCGATTATCGGAAACAGGCCTAGTAGGTATCTATCTGTGTGTGTAGGTTTTCTGTAAACTGTGTGACCCAATGGTTGATCTGGTTTGCGGATGACTAGGACATCTAGAAAAGACCATTTTTCTTCATTTTCTTTTTCCATGGTGAATTGGATGTTTGAGTGGATGCTGTTAAGGTGGTCCATGAACCTCTTTAGTTCTTCTTCTCCATGGCTCCAAATGTGCCAGCTGCAGTGTGTAAGTGTACCATGGAAATGTAACGAGAAGCCTCTGTGTATATGTGAAATTATAAATCATATATTTTAAAAAATATAAATAAAATGTTTTCGTATTATATGTTGTACCCCCATATATTTCATTATTACAATGTATGTATGTATCTATATCTTTTTAAAGGGTTGGTTTCACCTCTGGTTTCCTAGTAAAATGACATTAATGTGTTGCGAAATGATGCATGTCTAAAAAGGTGTGTCACCAACATGAAATGTTTAGGAAGGTCTTATCTACACTGTAGAGTTAATGCACCACCTTAAGTGTTATGATTCAATGCTGGGATCATAGGAGTCATCGTTTGGTGAGGCACAAGAACTATTTGAGAGCAAAAGGTAAAGGCATTTTTTTACAGTAAGAGTTTTAAAATCAACCCGGAGATGATGCATTATGTAACATGTTGGGTTATGACTCATAATAAAAAGGTGTGTGTATGCTAATACATATTGGTCCTCAATCCCGTTTCAGTTCCCATTGTATCAATGGTAACTGGGCAGTTCAACATTTTGATCAGTTGCATTGATTTAATGAGTCTGCTTTAGATAGTAGAAACAATGGGATTCAAACTTTACTTTCACAATATCCCAAGTAACTTTAAGAGAGCGAATGTGATTCAGTGATTTGAGTATTGGACCAGGATTCATGCATAAATATGTGAAGTCATAGAGGGGAGGGAGCAGGCTTGTTTTCTGCTGCTCTGGAGATTAGGATGCGGAACAATGGCTTCAAGCTACAGGAAAGGAGATTCCATCTGAACATGAGGAAGAACTTCCTGACTGTGAGAGCTGTTCAGCAGTGGAACTCTCTGCCCCAGGGTACAGTAGAGGCTCCTTCTTTGGAGGCTTTTAAGCAGAGGCTGGGTGGCTATCTGTCGGGGGGGGGGGGTGCTTTGAATGCAATTTTCCTGCTTCTTGTCAGGAGGTTGGATTGGATGGTCCATGAGGTCTTGTCCAACCTTATGAGTCTATGATTCTATAGCTTTGGAAGTCCATGGTTGAAATCACTGTTTGCCTATGGGTACCCATGAGGAGACCTTGGGCAAGCCATATTTTCTCAGCCTCAGAGGAAGGCAGTTGCAAACCCACTCTGAACACATTTTGCCAAGAAAACCTGTGACTGTTTGCCATAAGTCTTAAAAACATACAACAACTACATCAAATGAATGAGAAACCTCCCTGCGGCCTTGTCCGCAACAGCCCTGTTCAGCTCATGCAAACTCAAAATTGTCACTTCCTTGAGTGATGCAAACTATCTGAAATGTAGTCTTCATCTTTTCTACTGTCGTCCAGCTCCAGAACATTATTGTTTTCCCCAGTTATTTCTCATGAACAAGCCATGTGTCCAATGCACAATTGCCTCAGTTTAGGTATTTTGGCATCTAACATGATTTGCTCTTCAATCTATTTATTTGTCTTTCTAGTGATCCATCATGCCCAGCAAACTGTCCTCTAGCACCACATTTCATAATAGTTGATTTTACTCCTGGCAGCTTTCAAAGATATACATAAAAAAGCAGAAACACTAAATCAGGGATGATTCTGATTTCCATATTTAATTACCTAAAACTCATAGCGTTTGAAGAGACCACAAGAGTCCGACACCCTGCTATCTGCAAATGGGAAAAACGTATATGGATTATGATTTGTTTGGATGACTTTTACTAATGCTTTGTAATGCAGAGGAAGACATAAGTTAGAGCTGTAGGATATGACTCCCCGCCTCCACAGATTATATTGCTGAGATGCAGAAGGATTCTAGTAATCGGAAATGGGTTTTTGTGCAGAGGACTGTAAATTCAGCAACATTTAAGGAATAAAAGCATACTTCTGGGCTAACGATTCTTTTAATATTTAGCACTGGTTTCTGAATGGTTACTCTGAATGGTTACTCTCAGATCTCTAGTAAAAAAAACAATAACCCAAAGACCTTTTTAAGCCTGGTGTCTCTCCTATTCCCCAATCATGATAGCCTGAAATATGAGTATTTTTGAGAATATATCTGGAAAAGCATTTGTCCTGAAGAAAACCTTCCTGCCCTCTTAAATGTCATCCCTGACTATGCAGCAGTGTCCCCTCCATGGATTCCATGTGTGCCCGTTCTGTTTTGATGGCAAAAAATAGCAAAAAGTGGGACTCTCGCACACACACACACGGAGGAGGAAGAGGAGGAGTGATCCATATTTTAGTCTGGATCAAAGCACTTTACCATATCCTGCAACATCCATAGATGAAACTAAGACATAGTTAGCAACCTCAGAGTGTGGTCAAGATGTCCAAAGTCGGAGGGACGGAGATATGAAGAACATAGCCATGTCCCCATTTTATGCCTATTTAAATGGTTTGGTGGAAGAGACCTCACAACCTCTGAGGATGCCTGCCATAGATGCAGGTGAAACGTCAAGAGAAAATGCTTCTAGAACATGGCCATACAGCCCCAAAAACCTATAAAAACCCTATTTAAACGGTTTGGTGGAAGAGATAGTTTTGAACTCGAACCTTTGCACAAGCTTCTTGTCTGCTATTTTAAAAACCATTTTGATTAAGACTTATTTACATTTTATAGCTTTCAAATAGTAACTTTAACTATTGCTATGTTTTCATCTTGTTTAAATCATTTGTGGCTATAATATATAAATGTTTGTCATTGTTTATATTGTCTGCCTCCCTGAGATCCCATGATAAAATGCCAGGATGGAAGAGTTTTAATGAATATAAATAACTATGTAATAAAAATCAGTAAAGATGCATGTTTCTGGGTTGCTGTAAGTTTTCCGAACTGTGTGCCCATGTTCCAGAAGCATTCTCTCCTGACGTTTTGCAAATGCTTCTGGAACAGCCATAAAAGCCTTTTAGAATTTGAGTGTCTGAGAAACACACACAAAAGAAGAAATAGGAACATGTTGGGGCATCTCTTTAATATTGTATCTCAAAAAGAATCTCATTTTTCTGAGTAGTAGAGCATACCCTTCAATTTGGCTGGAGTAATTCTGATAAATTATCAGTCATTCCACTTTTTCAGGTGCTTTTAAATCCCAGTTTCTCTCTTCTCCTCTCTCTTTGTCCTGCACTTCAGTTGCTGTAGACCAGGGGTTCTCATTAGGTAGATCGCGATCTACTGGTAGATCGCGTAGGGCGTCCTGGTAGATCGCAGGCAGGGCAGGAGGAAGGCTCAGTCCCGCCCCGCAGGCTCCCGACGCCGCCCAGGTGCAGAAGGAGGTTGGACTGAATGGCCCTTGAAGGTCTCCTTCTACTCTAGGAACCTATTGTTGTTGTTGTTACTATTAGTAGTAGTAGTAGTAGCAGAGGCTGAATGAATATTATTATTATGAATAAATTTAGGGGCTTATTATACTCACATTTAGTTGAATTCAGTCTTAAAATATATGATATGGCTCTCACTGAAATAAATTTCCAAATATTTTGCTTTTATGGCTCTCTGAGTAGTGGGTAGGTAGATCATTTTAACTTGGTTGTTTTATAAGTAGCTCGCATGCTGAAAAAGTGTGAGCACCCCTGCTGCAGACAAAGTTTGAACTGCAAAAGTAGTTGGCTCTCAGTGAACTCAGCAATGGGAAGAGAATATGGGCTGAAGTTTTGTCCTTCCCAGTAGTAGTAGTAGTCAAAACCAACCTTCTGTTGCCTCTCCCGGTTTGTGTGTCCTGCTTCATTTATGACTTTGGACATCTTGACCACACTCTGAGGTTGCTAACTATGTCTTAGTTTCATCTATGGATGTTGCAGGATATGGTAAAGTGCTTTGATCCAGACTAAAATATGGATCACTCCTCCTCTTCCTCCTCCGTGTGTGTGTGTGTGTATCTTGCTTTCTCGCTACCAAAGAAACTGTTTTATTGTACTCAGTACAAAAGTATACCATTAACATAGAATATGGAGAAACAGAATACTTTGCAATTTTATCACCGTACTTCTTTATATAATGAACATTGTACATGTAAAGCAGAATAGTTGAGAAAGAGTTTAACCTACACCTATAGCCCCCTGAAATATCTAATCTATTATGCTCATTATATCATGCTATTCTCCCCCCTGATTTGAGCCAAATGTTTTCTTTTCCACATGTGTGTCTGTGTCACAAGGCAGCAATGCTACAAGAGACCTTTTACTGTTATCTTTCCCCCTTTCCCAGTTTTGTTTTTGCTACCCTTCATTCTTGCTTCATGCTACCAACCACAAAGTAAAAAACACAAAACCCTAGCATTGTGTTGTCTCCTTTGAAGTGGTGGTGGGAATGATGCACAGAATAACCAATGTAAAAGATACTTCTACGTATCATTACACTGAGTTTCCTTGGGAGAAAGGGCACTTTATGTTCTAGCTTAGTATCTTTTCCTAGAAAATGTAATTAATATTAACGCATAGATTCTCATGTTTGCTCCTAATGTTTTGTTTTTGCTTTTGCCTTGCTTCCACGATGAATAACCACATTAGACAATATTACCATAAGTCAGCCATCCCTGGCCTGCTGCCTTTCAGAAGTATTAGACTATTGCCTTCATTATATCCACCTACAGGGTTTGGTCAGATAGAAGCAATAATTTAATGGGTTTTTGTAGGTTTTTGGGGCTATATGGTCATGTTCTAGAAGCATTCTCTCCTGACATTTCGCCTCAGAGGTCATGAGGTCTGTTGAAAACTAGGAAAATTGGGTTTATATATCTGTGGAATGTCCAGGGTGGGAGAAAGAAATCTTTGTATTGGAGGTAGGTGTGAAATTGGCCACCTTGATTAGCATTTGATGGCCTGGCAGTTTTTAGGTGTGGCTTGTTAGTGCCTGGGGGAATCCTTTGTTGAGAGGTGATTAGCTGTCCCTGATTGTTTCCTGTCTGGAGTTCCCCTGTGTTTGAGTGTTGTTTTACTGTTATAATTTTAGAGTTTTTAAAAAAAAATACTGATAGCCAGATTTTGTTCATTTTCATGATTTCCTTTCTGTTGAAATTGTCCACATGCTTATGGATTTCAATGGCTTCTTCATAAAGGGCAAGTGTGTCAGCAAATTGCAATATTTGATGCTGTAAACTTTTGGTTTTTTACAAACATTTTAGAGATATTTAAAATACATAAAATAGAACAAATAATAAAAAGGAAAGAAGGTGAATCAAAAATAGAAAAACATAAAACACAAAGAAAAACAAGGAAATAACAAAAGGGGTGGAAAAATAGATACAATTCCACATCTTTTCCGTAATTATTTAAACATATTATCGATTTATACTTACCTATCATAGCTGCAGTCCTCCCCTTTATAGAGTCTACCAACTAATAGTCAGAATCAAAGCTTACCAAAACATGTACTTATTTACTACATAATGTCAATACATAATAGTTTATCAAGTCCATGGCCCATGAGGTCGCTTCCAACTCTATGATTCTATAAGTCACACTATCTATCTATTTATTTATTTACTTTGCTTCTAGACCGCCTCTCTCAGCCCGAAGGCGACTCGATGCGGTGTACAAATAGCAGGAACTGCTCAAGACAAACAAATCAACAATTATCAATACAATTTCAACATATACAATTTAACTATTAATCTTGTTAATTGTTATCAGATAGCATAATTAATCAAAAGACTATTCTGATTATCCATATCAATCTCTTTTGACAGACAATCTATCATAATAATACTCTTCAAGTAATAATTATTTTCCTATTTATAATGGGACAGCTCTTCCACTTAGGTACTGCTCCAAAACGCATACCAGCCAAATTTATAGACAAAATCCATTAATCTTATTTCTCATATGCATATGTGTGTGTATATATATGTGTGTGTGCGCACACTTGTATACACAAACATATCTTATCCTAATATATATCTAACACATAACTTTTTCAGATCATTTAGTATAACCAGAAGCATTCTTTCATGGAAATTTCTTTTTCATAAATTCACCTTTTCTCATCCAATAGCAAAATGACATACATATTAACCTGAACCCAACCCTTTGAATTTGCCCCTTATGAGTATTTATATTTCACATGTGGTTTTCTCCGAAATCCCAACCATTGTAAACATTGGATGTAAATCTTCCAAACTAACAAGACTTCCGATGCATAGGTTATCTTGTAGACACCATCCATCTTGATATCGAATGATCTGTCAGTTTTTACACCTTCTTCATCCCCATTGCCTTGACACTATAAGAGGGTTTTGCGAGACCAGTTCCTCTCGATGCTGCATGGTTTGAAGGCAACAATGTAGTAATGGTGAAGCCACGGACCATATTTTTGTTCTTGTGGACCACTGGTGGTCCACAGACCACGGGTTGGGAACCACTGTGCTAATACAATAGCAATGCCAAGTCACTGGTTTTATCTTTTACCTTGTTTCACCTATGAATACAATGCATGCTCTTGTCAAAACAATGCCTGCTCTTATAAGAGCCTTCAAATCTTTAGGGATAATCCAGTGTTTTTACGCCCAAAGAAAAAGGAGAAAAAAAGGAATCTTCCAGTTTTAATAATACTTTATAATTCATCTTTTTCGGCAATTAATTTACCATGTGGTTAAAATTTTGAATATATAATACAATTTTTAAAATAATCTTTACAGCCTCACTTAATCCAAAAAGGAGGCAACTCACTGAGCTAATGGGGTCAGCGCAGAATAGGTGATCCCTTTAATTATAATCCATAAATCCCGTATAGTACATGAACAGCTAATTACAGAAAGAGAGGTGACAAGCTTATTGTCCTTAACAAGCTTGCTTTTGGCAATGTGAGCATGAACATTTAGATTTCCACTATCGTTGCACATGTAGCGAGGTTTCTTGCTACTTTTGGGTCATCTTCCATTCTCACCTTTATTGGGAAAGAATTGACCAGACAGAACTTGCCTCTGTGCTGATGTTGATGGTTGCCACCAATCTTCTTATTCAGAGTCTCTTGGAGGAGCATCAGCCAAACATGTTGTTGTCTAAGAGTCTACCAGATCTTAGGGTTTTTTTTAAAGTGTATAAATGTCTAAATCAACCCTATATAGCAGGCATGGGCAAAGTTGGGCCCTCCAGGTGTTTTGGACTTCAACTCCCACAATTCTTAACAGCCTCAGGCCCCTCCCTTTTCCCCAAGTAAGAACAATTATATAGAGCTACTCCCCACTATCAACTCTAAACACAAGACAAGAGGAATGAAGAAATAAACAAAATATGTATTTGAATATTGCCCCAATGGGTATATCTCAATATATTTAGTACAAAATTCAATCAATTCAAAGTCAACATACATGAACGGTGGACACTTTCTATCAAACTATGTAAACACCTAATGGTGGCTTACTCACGCAACAATATAACCAGTCCTGTGTTAAGAATACAGTCCGTTGGAACAACACAAATAAAAGGCGTGGTTTGAGTTCAAAGCTCCGTGTTTCCAGGTAAAAAAAATTCCAAAGTATTTGTACTCCAAATGGAAATGCACAATGCAAAATAAATTGTAATCCACAGGGAACCGGTGACCTGATTAAATCTTAGGCTACGTCGAAGGCAAAGGTAATCCACTAAAAATCCGACTGTAGAAGGGTCCACACTGAAAGTACTCAGTGATGAGGAGTGTCCCGCCTACCGGAGAATATATGCGGATCCAACCCGTTTCGATTCTTCTTCAGGGCGGTCACGATAAAGGAAATCCAAAGCTGTATACATCAGCACATCATAGATATAAACACCTCAATGATATAGACCGAAAGCTGTTAGGAATTATGGGAGTTGAAATCCAAAACACCTGGAGGGCCAAAGTTTGCCCATGCCTGCTATATACTCATGTATAAGCCTAGAAATATACATAGCCTTGTGTGGGGAAATGGTGGTGGCTTTGGTGCTTTTCCCTCTCCACATAATGACCCTCGACCTATCCATTAGTCATAGAAAAATCCATTATTTTGGCCCTCAAGTCTGTCCTCCACTTATACATATATGGTATTTATCTTTTGCCCAGATTACTTTTCCTGGCCATTTTCTGGCACTTCAGTCCACCAGTTGCAGCATTTTAGTGCTATCCTCAATCAGGTTACTTTTGAGACACTTTCTTCGTTGTTCATGTTATAGTACTACAGTGCATCAATCAAATGTACTTCTCTTAGGGGATTTACTGCTGGAGAACAGAGTTGCTCTGGAATTGAGTATGGTTCTTAAAATGAGTATGTTGCTCATAGTTATGCATGTCTCTCAATTTCACAGTATAGTTGTGTCAGCTTGGAAATGTATCATGATGCATTTTATTTATTTCATATTCAAAGCATTGCATAAATTAGTATAAAATTGATAGAAATAGAAGGAACACAAGCGGCTTAATATCTTTTGACCAAAAAAGGGCAACAGCGACCGCATTATCTGTAGCCTCAAACAATTCTTCCTCTGCACATGACGCAGGACATTGTCTGTTCTGCTCCACAGTCACACGAGGTGGAGGATTCTTTTGCCAGGTTGTCTTTTGATCTGCCCACTCCACTCCTGAGTTTTTTCCACATTAAGAACACGAATTTCCATGCCATTAAGATCCAGGCCTATGCATCTTTATTCCTTAGAGATAGGATCCATCTTGTAATTAGGGACCACTGTCTTCTTTGTTTGGAGGAACTAGGTCAGGGCTGTCCAACTGGTGGCCTGCGGGCCGTATACAGCCCCCCAGTCCCTTCCCTTCGGCCCCCTACCCTTTTAAAAGAGAAATCGGCTGGGTTTTTTTGTTTTTTTATTATTTTTTTTTCACGGAGGGGTGGGGCTGGGCGAGGCAGGGAGGAGGAGCAGGCTCCCTCCTCCTCCTACTCCTCCCTCCCCCCCCCCAATCGGCACGCTCGGTTTTTGTGGGCGGTCACGGCGCAGGGGCAGTCGCGGTGGAGGAGGCCCAGCTGGGCGGAGGCCGCGGCGGCGGCCCAGTGGCGGAGGAAGCCCAGTTCGCGGTGGCGCTCCCGCCAACTCCTCCGCCGCCACCTCAGCAGCCCCAACTGCCGCCCGGCCTTCTTTCCTCCTCCTTCCCTCTCTCTCTTTCTCCTCCCTCCCTTCCTTTCCTTCCACTCTTTCCTCTTTTCTTCCTTCCTTCTTTCCTCCCTCCCTCTCTTTCACCTTCTTTCCTTCCACCCACCCATACATCCATCCATCCACCCTTTCGTCCTCCCTCCCTTCTTCCCCCTCTCTTTCTCCTTCCTTCCTTCCTTCCACCCCACCCACCCACCCACCCACCCTTTCGTCCTTCCTTTCAACTGTTCTCCCTCCCTCCTTGCCCCTCTTTCATCTTCCTTTCTTTCTTTCCTGCCACCCTTTTATCTTTTCTTCCTTCTCACTTTCCCTCCTCCCTTTCCTCCCTCCATCCTTCTCTTCTTCCCCTCCTTCCTTCCTTCTCCTGTTCATATTTGGGCATTTTGAGTATTTATGCCAAGTTTGGTCCTGATCCAACATTGTGCTCTCTGGATGTAGGTGAACTACAACTCCAAAACTCAAGGTCAGTTCCCAAGCAAACCCTTTCAGTACTTTCTGTTGGTAATGAGAGTTCAATATGCCAAGTTTGGTTCAATTCCATTGTTGCAAGAGTTCAGGATGCTCTTTGATTGTGTGTTAACTATAAATCCCAGAAACTGTAACTCTAAAATGTCAAGGTCTATTTTCCAACAACTCCATCTGTGTTCACATTTGGGCATATTGAGTATTCATGCCAAGTTTGGTCCAGATCCATCATTATTTGAGTGTACAGTGCTCTCTGGATGGAGCTGAACTACAACTCCACAACTCAAGGTCAATGCCCACCAAAGCCTTCCAGTATTTCCTGTTGGTCATGGGAGTTCTGTGTGCCAAGATTGGTTAATTCCATCATTGGTGGGGTTTAGAATGCTCTTTGATTGTAGGCGAACTACTAATCCCAGCAACTACAACTCCCAAATGTCAAGGTCTATTTCCCCCCAAATCCACCAGTGTTCACATTTGGGCATATTGAGTATGGGGGTGGAGCCGGGGGAGTGGCAGGGGTGGGGAGGGGGTGGAGCCGGGGCGGGGGCAGACCCTTAGGCCCCCAGGTGATCAGTGACCCCGGTCTGGTAGAAGTTGGACAGCCCTGAACTAGGTGATAACAATAGTGCTACAGGAATCACAGATTGCATCAGAAGAACCAATCCAGTGGCTGAGGGCAGGCAGTAAGTGTCCAGAAATGTACTCCATTGTTTGTGTTGTGCTTGAGAAAAATAAGCCCACTCTCACTAGGGGTGGTGGTGGTGCTGTGTCCTTTTTTTAGTGCAATGTACTTTCTGAACAGGGTTCTGCAGATCAAACATATAGCTCCTCTAGATGTGGATGAGGAGGAGGATATCTGTATAGAAGGGATATGATTTCTTGCTTGGACACCATCCCATCTCCAATTCTTTTGAGTTCATGTCAGAAATAACCTGTAAGCATAGCAAAATGCAGCCACAAACGAAAAATACCTGTTAGAAATCCAAACAAGCAATGAGATCATTTTTTCATATGTGGTGATCCTGCAAGAAAGCAAAAACTTCTTGGGTTGTTGTAGTTTTTTCGGGCTATATGGCCATGTTCTAGAAGCATTCTCTCCTGACGTTTCACGTGCATCTATGGCAAGCATCCTCAGAGGTTGTGACCGAACAACCTCTGAGGATACGTGCCATAGATGCAGGCAAAACATCAGGAGACAATGCTTCTGGAACATGGTCATATAGCCCAAACAACCTACAACAACCCACTGATTCCAGCCATGAAAGCCTTTGACAATACATTAAAAACTTCTTGAATTGAGATCCATAAAACTATTTTTTAAAAATATTAAAACTAAAAATATTTATGGTTTTGACCTTTAAAGCTCTATATGGTTCTGGCCCAGCTTACTTGTCCGAACGCATCAACCGCTACGTCCCATCCTGTACCTTAAGATCATCCGGGGAGATCCTGCTCTCGCTCCTGCCTACATCTCAAATGCGGTTAGTGGGGATGAGCGATAGGGGCTTCTCGGTGGTGGCTCCCCGTCTGTGGAATGCACTCCCTATTGATATTCGATCAGCTTCATCCCTCCTGGCATTCAGAAAAAAAGTGAAATCCTGGTTATGGGACCAAGCGTTTGCACTTTAGCACGATACGGCACTTTGATTGGATTGAGATGGCAATCTGGTGGACAAGACCTAATGCTTATGGATGGAATACTGTTTTAACTGTTGTGAATGTACACGATGCATTTTAATGTTAATTGTATTTTTAATGTATTTTAATTCTAGCTGTATTTTAATGTATTTTATTCTTAACTGCTTGCTTTTATTATATGTATACTACTAGCTTGGGGACCCGGCGGTGCCCGGGTCATTTGAGAAGTGCAGCAGGATGTAGAGTGGGTCATGGGGGCACTGTGTGGCAAGTTTGGTCTTGATCCATCATTCTTGGGAGTTGCAGTGGTATCATGAAAGTACTGAGGGTACTGGAAGTCCCATCATCTGTGGTCAGCCTCCCCAAATTGCAGTAGGATGTGGATTGGATCATGGGGGATCTGTGTGCTAAGTTTGGTCTGTATTGGTGAATGGAAGAGGGTTGTATTGTTTTTAGGGAGTGAAGGTACTTCAAGTCCCATCATCCGTGGTCCGTTTCACACAAAACTGCACCAGGATGTAGAGTTGGTAATGAGGGCTCTGTGGGCCAGGTTTGGTGTTGATCAGTCATTGGATAAGGTTTGCAACAGTCTTGGAAAGTGAGGGAAGGTACTGCAAGTCCCATCATCCATGGTCTGCCCTCCTCCAAACTTCAGCAGGATGTAGAGTGGGTCACTGGGGCTCTGTGTGCCAAGTGCGGGTTTTATCGGTGTTTGTTGGGGGCCGCAGTGGTCTGTGGGAACAGAGAGGTGTGAAAGTACTACAAATACCATCATCCATTGTCAGTCCTCCCCCGAACCTCACCAGGACGTGAAGGTAGTCATGGGGGTTATGTGTGCCAAGTTTGGTCTCGATCAGTAATTGGATAAGGGTCGCAGTGGACTTGGGAAGTGAGTAGAGTACTTCAAGTCCTATCATCCATGGCCTGCCCTCCTCCAAACTGCAGCAGGATGTAGAGTGGGTCATGAGGGCTTTGTGTGCCAGGTTTGGTGTTGATCAGTCATTGGATTAGGTTTGTAGCAGTCTTGGAAAGTAAGGGAAGTTACTGCAAGTCCCATCATCCACGTTCCGCCCCCTCCAAACTTCAGTAGGATGTAGAGTGGGTCACTGGGGCTCTGTGTGCCAAGTGCGGTCTTTATCGGTGTTTGTTGGGGGCCGCAGTGGTCTGTGGGAACAGAAAGTGTGAAAGTACTACAATTCCCATCGTCCAGTGTCGGTCCTCCCCGAACCTCACCAGGACGTGAAGGTAGTCATGGGGTTATGTGTGCAAGTTTGGTCTCGATCAGTAATTGGATAAGGGTGCAGTGGACTTGGGAAGTGAGTAGAGGTACTTCAAGTCCTATCATCCATGGCCTGCCCTCCTCCAAACTGCAGCAGGATGTAGAGTGGGTCACTGGGGCTCTGTGTGCCAAGTGCGGTCTGTATTGGTCCTTTTTGGTGGCCTCAGTCTGTGGGAACCAAAGTGTTGGAAAGTACTACAAATCCCATAATCCATGGTCATGTCCCCGAACCACACCAGTACGTAAAGGGGTTAGGGGGTTATGTGTACCAAGTTTGGTGCAGGTCCATCACCCGCTGGTCGCTGTGGCCTGTGAAAGTGGCTGCCACATATCCGCCCTTCCGCCCTCATTAGTGGGCCATCCAGCCCGAAACTCTCTTTTTGGGCCTGTAAAGTTCAGGCCTGTTCTGCTGGTAAATGGTAACTTTAAAAGGCGGAATGGCAGGCAGCCATTTTGTAAAAGCTGAGGGGAGGAAAACAGAATTCCATTTTGTTTTCACAGAGCCAAGTGGGGAGGAATGTTGATAGTGCATTTTTCCCCTCAGTTTGAATGTAGAGGCCTGGATTCTGGGTTGCTGGCTAATCAATGGCCATAAATGCCCTCTGTCTGGTGCCTTAGAATTTTGGAGTGCCAAGGCTGGCCAATCAAAGGACTTTATGCAAATAGCTGGCACTTAGAATTTTGGAGTGCCAAGGCTGGCCAATCAAAGGACTTTATGCAAATAGCTGGCACTTAGAATTTTGGAGTGCCAAGGCTGGCCAATCAAAGGACTTTATGCAAATAGCTGGCACTTAGAATTTTGGAGTGCCAAGGCTGGCCAATCAAAGGACTTTATGCAAATAGCTGCCACATATCGCTGTGGCCTGTGAAAGTGGCTGCCACATATCCGCCCTCCCGCCCTTCCGCCCTCCCGCCCTCCGCACACATACATACAAACATTCCGCTTTATAAAGGTATACAGATGTGGCATCGAATCGTTGCCGTTGTTAGGCTGCTTTGAGTCCCCCCTCAGGGGTTGAGAAGAAGCGGGGTAGAAATGATGGAAATAATAATAATAATAATAATAATAATAATAATAATACCCATGCATGCAGAGGCATTCTTACTAGGCATTGCAGATCGATCACTTTTGAAGACATATGACAGACCTTTCATTCTGATGACAGCTGCAGCAAGAATTGTGTATACCTGGACATGGAAAGTAGAAGAAACACTAAAAATGAAAGAATGGAAAATATCTGTCTACAGGTCCTGTAATCTCAGGCTTATTACCCTCAGATCACAAACTAATATCTAAGATGAAAGAGACTAATTATTGGTGGCTCCTTGTCTTTTGATTCCCTACTGGGGCTGTTCTGCTGGCAATTGGAGGGACAGCATTCAGGTAACAAAGTTTTACTAGGCTCTCCAGCAAACTTTCTGATAAAGATAAATTCTCAGTGGTTGTGGCTGAGATGCTGTCGTCTGCTGTTTTTATGGGTAGCATGGGTTTGATTTGTATGCATCTCAAAACATTTTATGTGGCCCTTTACTGTCCTTCATTTTCCTGACTGCTTAGCTCAGTGATTTTCAACCAGTGTGCCGTGGAACACTAGTGTGCCATGAGAGATCATCAGGTGTGCCGTGGGAAATTATTTTCAAACTTCATTCATATATAAACTATAAGGTGCATCTGTCCCTTTTAAGAAATGGAACCATAGCACTCTTGTGTCGCCTAAGAAGTGACGCGAGAGTGCTATGGTCGCGCCATCTTGGATTCGTTCAGACGCAACTAAGTAAACAAAGTTAGAGTTAGTGCTGCAGCGGTGCGTCAAGTGACAGTGGCAATTTGGGATCACAGCAAGACAAGCGAGTGACAGTGATGGAGAAGTTTTTGAGAAGGGAAAAGGCAAATGACAAACAGGGCCCTGGACAAAATTATGACAAAATTATGACACAGATGAAGGCCCTAATATGAGTGGTGGACAAAAGAAAAAAGAAAAGACGGTGAGCTCGAGGCAATTCAGCGAAAGCTTTCTTTCATTTGGATGCGATGGCACCAACTCCGCTGTGCTTGGTGTGTGGTGGAAAGGACATGACTTTAAAGGAGCAAGAGGAACTTATTGAACTGAAACAAGATCATAGTTTAAAGCTAAAATTTGCTGATCTTCCTTTGGACAGTTTTTGGTTATCTGTTGCCAGGGAGTTCCCCATTCTGGCCAACAAAGCTATTTTGACATTGCTCTCATTTTCAACCACATATCTGTGTGAGATGAGCTTCTCAAGCTTGGCTGCGATAAAAACGAAAAACAGGGAGAGACTGACAGCTGTTGAGCAAGAGCTTCGTGTGTGTTTTTCTACCATTCCTGCCAGGATATCTATTTTGTGTTCATCGAAACAGGCCCAGGTTTCACACTGAGTGTATAAATACATTTAAAAACATATTAACTATATGCATTACTGTGTTAGAGTGTCATTTTGTGTTATTTTGGTTGGTGGTGTGCCACTGGATTTTGTAAATGTAAAAAATGTGCCACGGCTCAAAAAAGGTTGAAAATCACTGGCTTAGCTGAATGCAAAGCCAAAACATAGATGAGGCAATTATTTATTTGGGCATGCAAATGAGTTCAGAAGGCTGGAAAGTGCACCCTCATTTCCTTAAGGAGCATCTCCATCTCAGCCGGAAGGGCAACGCAATGGCACCTCTAATTGCAAATAGCCCCGGGAAAGGGCTTGCTCCTTTGATCTTACAGCTAACTCTGTTGCCACAGCCGTATAGCAGCACATTGGTCTTTGTCAATTTATTTGTCTTTGGAAGCCAGCTCCTCCATGAAGAGATCCAATTAATTTATTTGCTAGTTTATTTAATTGCACAGTTGAGGTAGTCTATTTTTTGCCATTGTCTGTTATTATTTTTTAGTTACAAAACTGAAATAATGAACCCACTAGTCAAGATTGGATAACCTGTTTTGTTATCTTTCCCGGCTTCATGTTTTATTTTGTTCTATTTGGTTGGTTTTCTTGGTTTGTATTCTCTTCCTTTCAGCCACGTCCAGCCATTCCTCACCACCGGCTTTGCTGGCATGACCAGCAGGTGATCCTATATCTAATAGCAACTGGAGGACCACATGTTTCCCATATCTGTGGGTTTTTTTTTAGTCTTTTTCAAAAATCCTAATGAAAGCAGATCTGCTAGTTTTGCACCCGGATTGTATAGCCTGCTAAATGGGTTTTGTAAAACATGCAGACTGCTGCTTGGTTTTTCAGTCAGCTCCACAAATTAAAGGTGATGTGAATGTATTGGTGACAGCTGTCAGTCACAGTTAGGGGGTATTGGAGTCTCACTTGTCAGACATCTGATTGTCAATGGTAGTGCCACTCACTGAGCTTTCCGGTTGTCTTTTGGCATCTTCTCCACCCCCAACATCATTGTATGGAAACGAATTTCCACCCAAGGTGCTTCTTGACAGATGTGTCTATGAGCCATGACAAAAACGTATGTCAAATCAACTGGAAAACATTCATCTCTTTCCAGACCCTACTTTATAAGAGAAATACTAGGCATCATAGAAGCTGATCCATCTCGTAAGGAGAATCAGACAGCAGATAAGGGATGATGTTTTAATGCTGGAGAGACAAGGAGAGGTACTTGTGAGCAGCAATGTTTGGTGGCTTCCTTGTCAATGGGCAGGGAATCCTTTCTGGGTTTAATGAGCTATCTATCCAGTCCTCAGAATGGATACATCACCTCAGATAAGGCTTAGACTAAAAGCCAGAATGACTTTACTAGTCATTGCTATTTGTAGGTAAAGGTAAATGTTTTCCCCTGACATTAAGTCCAGTCGTGTCTAACTCTGGGGTGTGGTGCTCATCTCCATTTCTAAGATGGTGCCGACGTTGTCCATAGACACCTCCAAGGTCATGAGGCCAGCATGACTGCATGGAGCACCGTTGCCATCCTGCCGGAGTGGTACCTATTGATCTACTCACATTTGCATGTTTTTGAACTGCTAGGTTGGCAAAAGCTGGGGCTCATGCCGCTCCCCAGATTCGAACCTGTGACCTTTCGGTCAACAAGCTCAGCAGCTCAGCGGTTTAACTCACTGCGCCACCGGGGGCTCCTTTTGTATTTGCTATTTGTAGTTTTATTAAAATATTATCTGCTTGACATTAAGAACTTGTACACCTTACACAATGCAGAGACCATTCTAAAAGTGAGTTGATTCAGTCAAAAAGGCATGGCTCTGAGTTTGCAGGTGTGCAAAAAGGATCTTGACGATCTCTCATTTATAGCATTGCCATAAATCAGATTCACCTTAATGGCAAGTAACAATAGCAACAACTACGATGTGCCTTGGTGAAGGGCGTAGTGGTGGCACCAATTGCTGCCCCAGTCAGCAGAATATTTTTGTCCCATTGTGGGCTCTATCCCAGTCCATTAGACACTACTTGGTTGAATCTCTTCCATGTTTACCCCCTTTCCGCATCAAGGGGAGAATTTAACACCCATACCAATAACCCAGTGTTGAGGCTGCTAGTATTTATTTCTCTTTCATGTCAATGTTTCAGTCTTGCCTGGCAACCTAATTGTCTCCTTTGGGGTGGCATGAGTTGAAAACAGTGGCATCTTCCCAATAACCCCATGAAGTGTCCTGTTCTTAAGGAAGCCATGGCATGAAAATGCAGGGCTTTTCAGAACTGAATCCTAGGCAACTGGCAAACGGACCAGGACGTCAAACTGAGAGTCATTGCCAAAAATATCTACCGTTGCCCAGGCAAAGTCCCAGCCTAGACAGGAACTGTATACACTTCTCCTTGATGAGGAGAATCAGTAGCAAGGCTGGGTAGATGGAAACACTCCAATAACTGGAAATGCTTTGTTGATTAAATAAATATTCCAACCTGTAGCTGGGGTGACTCACCACCGCAGGGCAACTATGTACAGAATTGTGGACTTCCAGCTCTAGTCCAAATATATGGGAGGCTGTCATGCATTAGTCAGATTGTTAACTCAGTATTGTAAATATTAACAGGTGGTGGCACTCGAGCGTTTTAGATAGTAGTCTTTACCAGCCCTGGTGGGAGATGCCAGGGATTTTGACATTCTATCACTGAACTGTTGCCCTTCATTTAGCTCTTGCAAAACTATGCAGTTTGCAGTTGCGCAAGTGGTTAGATTCAGCTAACAATGTGGTTTGGGTCTACTCTCTATCTTTTTCTTCTTTCTCCTCAGAGTAACATTTCAGGTAGAATTCCCATGAGGATGAAGTGAGTTAATGTTGTCTTTTCAACCATCAGATCTTTAGGAAGTAAAACATTATTCCTGTGTATCAATAACTGAATCAAAGAAGCATTTTTATGAAATATATGTATACATGACCAAACCACTGGTCTATTTGGAACAATGGAATCTGAATTTTAGAGATGAAAGGAACAATAAGGACCAGGCATGTAGCCCTGGGGGCTTAGGGAGCTTCAGCCCCCCGAAATTCTCAGGGTGGTCCGCAAGAAGGCCTTACTGGTACATTATTTAAACTGTTATGTTTATTCATATAATGATCTGATCACCATGCTCATTATATCCCACATTCATGGGGTTATTGGGATAACAATACAAAAGGTTTTCTAAGGTAGTCCCTCTCTGACTCAGACTCAGCCCCTCCCGAATCAAACTCAGCCCTCCCCGAATCAAAATCCTGGCTACGGCCCTGACAAGGACCATTTAGTCCAGTCTCCTGCCATGTAAGAATAAATAACTGGACCACTCCCAAACTATGCCTATCCAACCTCTATTTAAAGATCTCCAAAGATGGAGAGTCCCTCACCCTAAGCTACACGTGTTAAGTGCAAGGCCTGCAGGCCAAATCCGGACCACCACATCTTTTTATGTGACCCAAGAGGCTTTCAATGCCAGGGCAACAGTTGCATTTATGAAGTCTTACTATTGCAATCAGCCCTTTGAAGGCTACCATAAGTTTGGTGTGACCCTCAGTGAAAATGAATTTCATACCCCTGCTCTAAGGCAGTCTGTTTGGCTGTCATGCTACCTCTGTCTTCCTGAGTTAAACATATATAGCTCCCTAAGTCGTTCCTCATAAACTTGGTTTCCAGACATTTGATCACTTCGGTTGCCCTTCTCTGTTTTAGCTTGTCAATAACCTCATTGAACTGTTGTGCTCAGATCTAGGCAAAGTATTCCAGATGAGATGTGACCAAAGCTGAATATTAGAATATTAATTCTCTCAATTGGAAATATTACTTCTCTCAGTTGACTGTAGCTGATTTATACTTAATTAAATCAATATTATTTGTATTTATTGGTTACAGTTCTCCAGGATTTTTCCGAGCCCTGTTTCGAAATGCCAGATATTGAATATGGAACTATCTGGGTTCAAATGTGTGTTTTACCATTGAGCAATTGCTGCTGTTGTTTATTCATTCAGTTGTTTCTGAATCTTCATGGCCTCATGGACCAGCCCATGCCATTCCCCAGGGATTGTGTTTAGTCTGACCTCTCTGCCATGAGTTTCCCATCTTGGTTGTCCCTTCATGGTTTCGCTCGTGGTGTTATGGAGGTGCTCAAGCTCCAGCACCGCAACAAGGCAACGATCCTTTGCTGGAGCATTGAGCAATTACCTTTCTCCAAAATAGATTTTACTTTCTGCTCTAACTAAAATCTGCTAGCCAGATCTCTTCCCATTCTGTTAATTGAGATGGCATTAACCAAAAAAACCAAACAAACAAAGGACTGGACACAGAGTCACCTCAATTAATCATAGTGATCTACCATAGAGCAGTGTTTTCATTTGGCCCCCATGATGGAGGCATAATTGATATCATTCTGAATGAGTCCATTGCTGAACTAAAATTTTAACCCAAATCATTTCTATCCTAGGTCTGCATTCTTATGTATAGTGCCATAATGATTCTTACGCATGAATGTTGTAAGACTGGAAACTAGCAACAGTTTGTATAGTTACTACAAACGGCAGAACTTGCCTGCTGTATTCCTCAGTGTTTATTTCTTCTGTCAGCTCAAAGCACATTGCAGTGGTAGTCCACAGCCCAGCTCTGCATTTCTAGAAGGCCAATGTCAACACTGTCAGATGTTCGCTCTCCTCAGCCATGTTTCCATTAAAGGCAAAGCTGATTGAGACATCCTGATGAATGGATCAATATAGTGTTCTGCAGCGCGTGCCTGACAGATTCCTTCCTGCCGTGGTAGTGAAAGGAACTAAACAAATTAATCAAAGCCCTCATTAAATAGCAAAGGCTTATAGTCTCCCCCAGGGATCATCAAATGTAGGCTGACTGAGATAGAAAAAGGTTCCTTGCTGTGCATTCATTGGCAATACTTTTTGATGGGAAATGAGTAGCAAATGGAATGTAGCAAAACAGTGCTTCTTGAGTAGCCCTGGAAATCGGTAGGGATGTTCGAGCCATACAATCCAATACAGAATCTAGCATTTTGCTAAAAAAATAACATGCCTGCAGTATTATTGTCGTGATGCAGATGCCAAGTACAACCAAACCCAAGAGTAAAAAGGGATAACAAAGAGTTTATTGTACAAGAAATGGAAAGGGGGCTAACAAAAACTAGCCTAACTGGCCAAAACCCAAAAATTGCGGAGGGAATGATCAAAAGCAAACTCAATACGTCATCTGCGACGTCCTTAGAGGGTTGAGCCAATAGCGTAGTCGATAACCGGTCCGGAGTTGTGGGCAGGAGAAAGACGGAGAAACGAGGAGACAATCCAAGGTCCGCAGGAGCTAAATGCATGGGGACAACATTCATCGTAATCCCCACAAAACACATTGTTGACCTCCCTTCATATATACAATACCATTCTTGTAGCTTGTGACACTCACAGAAAGTCCAGCGGAGTTCAAACCCCGCCACAAGGAGCACACGGCTGTAGCTGGACAGAAAACAGAACGTTGTAACCCAAAACCACCCACCTTTCCCAACTGCGGCAGCAGCATCTCAGCCCAAAAGGGCAGAGTAAAACCTCAACTCACGAGTAAACTGGATCAGGAACACGATGCAAGATATCAGGATACCAAACAGGATACAACACAGGATATCAAGAACAACTCCTTGCTCGCAAGGAAACTCCCAAAAAAGCCCACATTAAATAGACCTAGAGATCAGACTCGCCCGAAGAGAACAACTCCCCCTGATTAGGCGATGCAGCTGCTTCTCTTTCTGCAGCTGAAACCTGTTGTGAATCCCTCCAAGATCCCTAGCATCTTTCAAAACTTAGCGTATCCCAGTCATTCCCTGAGGTTTCAGAGGGCCACTCATTATCACTATCAACCCCCCAGAAAAGTATCACACACATCCTGAATTTCCTTTACTTGAGTCCAGTCTAATTCAGTATCACTGTCTTCTGATTTGATTTTACATCATGGTCCATCTTTCCCCATCCCTGGGAAAACCCTCAAAGACTCAGAGTCAGTAGGATCCATAAGTATTTGCCGTACTCTCTTTGTGCTGTCGCACGCTGGGCCTGTAGAATGGCTGTTTCTTGGACGTGACTGCTGTATGCCCAACGGGACGCAGTGTTACAGAAAGTATGTAGAAAGAAATGTTCCCATCATTACAGAGAGGTTTCCCTCACATAACCGATAGTCCTCTACATACTAGAAAAAAGGGAAGGTTCAGGGGAGTAAGAAATGGGGGGAGGGGGGCAGAAAGGGATGGGGGTGTAAAAGCTTAGGGAACAAAGATAGGGGAATGTAGGAAAGTAGAGAATAAAAGGAAGAAAGTAGAAAAGCAGGACATAACCAATGTAAAATTCTTATTGCTCTCATTATTTCCAGTCCATCTTTTAAGGCATCCGAGGTTTCTAAGATAAAAAAAAATAGAAGATAAGAGAAAGAAAAAACGGAAAACACCTTATGTTATGCTTACTTCAACTTTTAAATTTGTAGATTGTATTCAATTCATTTAACTTAAAGTTTTCCTTCTATTCTTATTCAACAAAAGTTTCACGCATTCAGTACTATTCCTTCAGATCAATTTCTATACCATATTCTTTTGTGCAGTATTGTGAAAACAGGTCATAGCTTTTCTTTTGTGTATCATCTTTTTTAATATGGAAGGCTTGCTTCTTAACAAACTTAACAAACTGGAAGGCTTGCTTCTTAACAAACTGGTGACTCTCTCAGTCTGCAGCAACAGGGCCGGCAAACTGGGCAAAGCTGGTCTTCTCTTTCGGGGAAAAACCTATGACCCTTCCCTTGGGCAATATTTCTTTACCTTGCTGGCGTGAGGACCCTTCTTCCGACTCCAAGATGCATTATGGATAGCCAGATGTCCTGTACCATGCAAGGTTTCCTTCGATTAGCCAGGTTGTTGGGATTGCAGGTGATCCCTCCTTCACAAAGGATTGTGAAGCTGTTCCTTTACCCCAGCAAAGCGGGATCTGTTACAGCAGCAAAGCTGGATCTGTTACCCCAACAAAGCGGGATCTGTTACACCAGCAAAGCTGGATCTGTTACCCCAGCAAAGCGGTAAGATTTAAAGCCTTTTCCAAGTTGGAAAGAACAGGCAACCTTAAATCACGTCCTATCCTGTAGAGTAGCTGTTAAGACTGAGGAAAAGCCTCCTCTTTCCCTCCCAAATCCTAGAAATAGGGGCGGGTCTGCTACCAGGGGCGGTCTCACCTCTCCTGGGGGTAGGCGAGCCTCATTTCTGCGCCCCCATGGCTGCTGGACGGGGAGGGACACCTGCTGGACACCTGCGCATGCGTGGTGACGTCACGCGCAGCTGCGCGAGTGCATCACGCACGCCTGCGCATGCGCAGTGACGTCCGGCGCGGCTGCATCGCTGCCTGCGCCGCCGGCTGCATCACCGGCTGCGCCCGGCGCGGCGGGAGCACTGGCTCCCGGGCAGGAGGCGCGGCGGAGGGGCGGCCAGCGTGGCGGCGCCCCTCGCAGGCGGCGACGCCCCTCCCAGGACCCGTCGCCCTACGCGGCCGCTTACATGGCGGAATGCCAAAGGCCGGCACTGTCTGCTACTTTAGATTGATTGGCAGCCCTCTGGGCCTGTAAATGCAAACTAAGAAAGTCACCTACAAGATACATGCAAACTTGCAGTGCAACAAATGAAAAACAGAGTCCTGTTGGCACTGCTGTGCCAGAACACTCTTCCTTTGTGCCAAACTTTCCCTGCTGGAATCACTTGCAGCCCTCTTTCTGCCTGCTCCAGCATTTAGGTTACTCTCAGCCCCACCCAGTTCCATACTACACTCAGATGCTGTAGATTCAGCATCCTCCCCAGCCCTACTCACAGACAGAGCCGTGGGCTCAATCACAACAATTATTTCTTTATTTCTCTGCGACATTTATATGCTGCCCTTCTCACCCCGAAGGGGACTCAGAGTGGCTTACAAGATATATACACATATAATATATTATATTATTAGCATAGCATATCAGTATTATATATTCTACTATATTGTACTATACCATTATATTGTAATATTATTTGTAATATTAAATATAAATATATAATTATAGTATTGCATTATTATTAGTATTACATTGTATTATATTATAATATTATATTATAATATTATAAATATTACATGTATAGACTTAGGGTGCATCTACATTGTGGAATTAAGAAAGTTTGACACCACCTTGTCTGCCATGGCTCAATGCTATGGAATCATGGGAGCTGGAGTTTTACAGGGTCTCTAGCCTTCTCTGCCAAAGACTGCTAGTGCCTCGCCAAACTACAAATCCTAGGTTTCCATAGCATGGAGCCATAGCAGTTAACGTGATGTCAGTGTAGATGCACCTTTTGCTGCTTAAAAGTCAAATATAAAGGCTGCTTAAAAGTCAAATATCTTATCAATAAAAGCCTAAAACTGTGGTATTATAAAAGAAGCTGGAAACATTTGAGAAACTGTCAGTATTTCCACAGCACAAAAGCTCCTAGGGCTTTTCAGGAAAGCCAGGATAACTTAATCAGTTTCAAACCCAAACATCTGGAGTGCATAACATATTCCGTTGTTGAATTGTTGCTCATCTCCTCTTGCTGCCAGAAACTGCAGAAGAGCCCCTTATTGTAGGTTTTCTGGTTGGCATTGTACTTGTATCATTGCCTGTTTTTCAGCAAGGTACATAATAACTTTGTGAGTCTGGCAGCCTGATGTGCTCATCACTCAGCGGGCTATTAATACAATGACGCTTATGGTTTGGCAACATTATAGCTGCAAACAACAATAGAATCCCATGGGCAATGGCAAAGCAGTTTTGCAAATTAGTTTCCGAATGCCTGCAGTGTTCTGCCTGTAGAAATGGGCACATGACTGACGAACCACATCTGAATCCAGGAACTAATGTCTATCTTGACTAATTGGCTTTGCTTCACTTTGCCCTAGTGATGTAACCTTTTCTTTTCCTGAAATTTAACAGGCATTTTTTCTTTTATGATCCTTTCTTATAGTTTTTGATTTTTTTTTTTTTGTGCCAGGAGCAACTTGAGAAACTGCAAGTCGCTTCTGGTGAGAGATAATTGGTGGTCTGCAAGGATGTTGCTCAGGGGACGCCCGGATGTTTTACCATCCTGTGGGAGACTTCTCTCATGTCCCTGCATGAGAAACTGGAGCTGACAGAAGGGAGCTCACCCAGGGATGGACAATTATTTTTTCCAAGGGGCCACACGAGAGCTAAAAAATATTATGGAGGGCCGCATCTAAAGGTGGGAACTACATTCTAACCTACATTATTTATTTATTTATTTATTTGCTATATTTACTATATATTACACATCATTAATATTAACATATTAATATATCAAGAAATATTCAGATATTATTAGTATTAATATAATTATTATATTATTGTATATATATAGACATTATAATATATTGAAATTATAATATAATATAACATATTATATTATTTATTATATTATATTATTATAAAATTATTATAAAATAATAATAAAAACCAGTAAAATAAAATAAAATTATATTCAAGAAGACAAGGTGCGAACCAAGATGGAATGGCCCAATGGACACAGCCCAGAGGATGGCAAAGCGGACCCAGTCGCCACCGCAGCAGAGGAGAGCAGAGCAGCATGCGATCGGAAGTTGCAGGCCGCCGCCCACTCTCGCCCCCAGCCATTCCCCAGCTGATCGCCCTGCTATGGTGTGCCTACCATCCCTGGAGGCGATCCGGACCTGCAGGGGGAGCAGTCAGTGATCTGAGGTGGCTGATCGCCCTGGCGACCCGGAAGACGATCAAGTCTTCCGGGTCACCAGGGAGATCAGCCCCTGCAGGTCGCCGAGTGCTCCCGCTGCAGGCCCAGATCGCCTCCAGGGATGGCAGGCACTCCAAAGCTGCCGCTCCTCCAGCCCGTCTGCCGACACAGGCCCCACAGAGCCTGCGATGGGATGGCGGCAGCAGCACCCCTTCCTCTTGGCCCCGCCCCTGACGTCCTTCTCCCCGGGCCGGACAGAATCAGCTGCCGGGCCGCATCCGGAGTGTGGGCCGTAGGTTGCCCACCCTTGGTTTAACCCATTGCACTACCAGGGACTCCTTCTAGTGCATTTGTTCTTTTCAATGTTTTGCAGAAAACAGAGAGACAAACAGATAAATAGTAGAAGTGGCCCAAGAGTTAAAACCATGTTTTTCAATCCATGTAATGCAGCTTATCCAGAGGAACCAAGAGACAGTAATTTAGGACTTTTTAAACAAATAAGCCTTCTCATTGTACTAATGAGCTTTTTTAGAATGCCAATTTCTGCCTGATTTCATTTAATCAATTTTTTTCTTGTCTGCATAAATAATAACATTATAAGCTACTATAATTATAAGTCACGTTGTCTCTCTCTTGAGTTGAAGGGCATGATCCCTGCGCTGCATTTCTCTACAACGTTCTCGCTCAGGAGGATGCTGGGAAAGACACAAGCAGCCTGTCCCATTAGCTAATTCAAGAAGGAAATGTTTCATGCCCAGATTTTCCTATTGGAGCTCAGTGAGCAACTTCCCTGTTCCAAGTGTCAATTAAGCAGATTGTGTTGTTGGCTTGTGCCCTTGGATGTTCTTCTGAAGTTTGAACATGCCCATAGGTTCTAAATTTTAAAAAAACGAAGAGGAAATTGGTGGCAGCAATATCTGGAAGTCGAATCATTATTTATCTGAATTAAAAGGCAATGGTTCCCCCCCCCCCTTTTTTTATAAGAATAAGACTATGTGCTTAGTCTGCTACATTTCATTACTCCAGAAGCATTACCATTTCCTTTCCCTCACTTCTCTTGCTTACTCAGTGTGAGAAAACTCTACCCTGTGCTGATGTTTACATTTGTATGAGCAGTTCCATACTCTCCGATGTTTCATGAAGGAAAACTGGGACATGCATGGCCAAGCAGTAGCACAGCTGGTTAAACCGCTAGCTGCAGGAAATCTGCTGACTGGAAGTTTGGCAGTTCAAAGCCGCAAGTTGGGGTGAGCTCCTGACTGTCAGCCCTAGCTTCTGCCAACCTAGCAGTATGAAAACATGCAATGCAAGTAGGTACTGCATCGGCAGGAAGGTAAAAGGGTGCCCAGTGCAGATATGCAGACATGCCAGCAACACAGCCAGAGATGTCTATGGACAACAGGCTCCTCGGCATGGAAAAATGGAACAAGAGCACACCTCCATGGCCAGAGTTTAGTATCACCTTCAGACACTGGAGATGGAAAAAAGGGGAAGGCTTTTACCTTTGTCTGTGTTGTATGTCGTCGTTCACTCTGTGTAAAAGGCATTGAATGCCTTATATATGTACACTAGCTGTACCCACCACACAGGCATGTAGCCGGGGGGGGGGGGGGGTTAGGGGGCTTCAGCCCCCCCCCCCGAAAATCTCTGGGTGTTCCGCGATAAGGCCTTACTGGTATTATTTATTATTTATTATTATTTCCAGTGTTTATACCCCGCTACTTCTCAACCCCCGAGGGGGGACTCAGTGCGGCCTAACAGACGGCAACAATTCGATGCCACACAATACAAAGTAAAACACAGTTAAAATTAAAATACATTAAAATACACCTAGAATTCAATACATTAAAATACAGTTAATATTAAAACATCATATACATTCATCACCATTAAAACAATGTTCCATCCAAAGTCTTAGATCTTAACCACCAATTTGCCAACTGACCAGTCTAAAGTGCCGTGTTGTGCTAGGGTGCAAACGCTTGTCCCAAAGCCAGGATTTCACTCTTTTTCTGAATGTTAGAGGGATGAAGCTGATCGAATATCAATAGGAGTGCTTCCACAGACGGGGGCCACCACCGAGAAGGCCCTCCCTCTCGTCCCCGCCAACCGCATTTGAGAGGTTGGCGGGAGTGAGAGCAGGGCCCCCCCGGATGATCTTAAATTACGAGGTGGGACATAGAGGCCGATGCGTTCGGACAAGTAAGCTGGGCCAGAACCGGATAGAGCTTTAAAGGTCAAAACCAGCACTTTGAATTGAGCTCGGAATGGACAGGCAGCCAATAGAGCTGACACAACAGGGGGTGGTATGCTCCCTGTATGTCGCTTCGGTTAGTAATCTGGCTGCCGCCCGTTGGACTAGTTGTAGCTTCCGAACTGTCTTCAAAGGCAGCCGGCCACCGCCGAGACCTGGGGTTCCAGGCTCACTCCCAAGCTGTGAACCTGCGTCTTCAGGGGGAGTGTAACCCCCCTCCAACACAGGCTGTAACCCTATGCCCTGTTCGGCCTTTCGACTGACCAGGAGGACCTCTGGAGACATTATTTAAACTCTTATGTTTATTCATATCATGATCTGATCATCATCTTATATCCCACATTCATGGGGTTATTGGGATAACAATACAAAAGGTTTGCTAGGGTAGACCCTCTTCCACCCAGTCTCAGCCCCCCGAACCAAACTCACCCCCTGAACAAAAATCCTGGCTACGGCCCTGCCACCACGTGTTGCTGTGGTCAACCATCCTCTTTTTCTCCTCCTTTCTTTCTCTCCTTCCATCCTTCCCTCTATTTCCTTCCTTCCCTTTTTCCTTTCATTGTCTCCTTCCTTCTCTTCCTCTTCCCTTTCTCCCCCTTTTATTTCCCTTCCTCTTTCTCCCATTTCTTCCTTCTCTACCTATTCTTGGACTGCAACTCCCAGCAGTCCTCCTGATCAATCTATCTACCTACCTATCTATCTGATCTATCTATCTTATCTATCTGGAGGATTGCTGGGAGTTGCAGTCCAGGAATAGAAAATTGGAAATATGCATGGATTGGGATGCTCTCAAAGAAATCCAAGGAGAAGAAAGCTTACAACTTGGAAGCAATGCATTTGGATCATTCTCCTCTCCTGAAGAGCCTGGTCCAGGGGATTCTGGGAGCTGAAGTCCACAAGAAAGTGTGGATATGCTATTATGTTTTGTTTGCCTGAGAGAGTCATTTTGCGCATGCGCTGTAGTGTCTTTTTGCTTTTTTTGGCTTTTTAAGTACCTTCCGCTGTGTTTTTTTTAGTGTGTTTCTGAGTGCTGGTCACTCATTGGCTTGATAGATGTATTGTGTCCAAATTTTGTGTCAATTCATCCAGTGTTTTTTGAATTATGTTAATTCCACAAATGAACATTGCATTTTTATAGATTGCAATCCACTCTGTGTCCCTCCGGGGAGATAAAGCAGAATATAAATGAAGCGAATTATTATTATCAGAGTGCAGTCAGGATGCCAGTCGAATTCCGGGTCCTCTTCAAAGTGTTAGTTTTAACTTTCAAGGCCTTATATGGTTTGGGGCCAGCGTACCTGAGGGAGCGGCTTACCCCATATGTGCCCAATAGATCACTGCGCTCTGAGGGGCTCAACATGTTGGAGGTCCCTGGGATGAAGACATGCAGGCTATCGAGCACGAGACAGAGGGCATTTTCAGTGGCCGCGCCGGCCCTATGGAATTCGCTCCCTGCAGAGACGCGCGCACTGCGGGATTTATTGACCTTCCGCAGGGCCTGTAAGACCTGGTTGTTCAGGCAGGCATTTGGCCCCTGACTGGCATTTGTTACAACCTGCCATTCCGCCGCGTCACTGCCACACTGTCACAGATGCTATGTGCTCGATCACTGGGGGGACGGACGGACTTTTAACGTTAACTTTTAACTGTTTTAACTGTTTTTAGCTGTTTTATATTGTCACTTTTATGTGTTTAATTGGTTCTGTTTGCGTGCTGTAAACCGCCCTGAGCTTCGGATAGGGCGGTCTATTAAGCCGAAACAATAAATAAATAAATAAATAAATAAATGAGGAAGAGCACACAAGCTAGGAGAGACTGTAATAAATTGTTCTTTCCTGATCGTACTGGGAAGGGCAAGGCTCTGCCCCTCCTGTCCCCTTTCTTGCTCTTGGGTTAGTACAAGCTATTCTTCGCTTTTGAATTCAATTTGCAGCAACTGAAGTAAACTGAGGACAAAGGCGGAAAGCTGGAAGAAGGGAGAGAAACTGTGATATATCACTCTGTTTCTGAGCTCTTTGTGGTGCTTAATAAGGCCACATGTCTAGGTCCCTTGTTTATATGTAACCACACACTGTGGAGTTGCATGCTGAAGTTAGCAAAGCATTGTTAAATTGAGTACTTCCCTGTGTATAGCGCAGAGTACAATTTACCTTTGTCTTGATGTCAAGGGCTGGCATTGCTAAGCACCTGCCAAGGTCTGAATCCCTGCCAGGGACACAATAAACCTGGAGCTTCCTGACTGTTCGTTCTTTTGCATTTGCACCCTTAGATAGACCTCCCTCCAATCTCCAATGTCAAGTTTATGCTATAGAGCAGTGTTTCCCAACCAGTGTGCCGTGAGCGATCATCAGGTGTGCCGTGGAAAATGGGAACCTCCAATACCCTTTCTTCCCCCTCCTGCTGAACACTTTTTCTTCTCCACTTGAGCTCCCTTCTTCCCAGCCTTGCTCTGCTTGCTTTGCCTCGCTTTGCTCACGCTGCCGCAACTGTGGGAGGGAGGAAGACGTGACCTGTGCGGGCGCTACTGCGCAGACTCGCCCCGCATCTTCCTCCCTCCCCTCCACAGTGCTCTCTGGATATAGGTGAACTACAACTCCAAAACTCAAGGTCAATGTCCACCAAACTTTTATAGTATTTTCTCTTGGTTATGGTAGTTCTGTGTGGGAAGTTTGATTCCATTCCATCATTGGTGGAGTTCAGAATGCTCTTTGATTGCGGGTGAACTATAACTCCCAGCTGTTGAGCAAGACCTTCATGTGTGTCTTTCTGCCATTCCTGCCAGGATATCTATGTTGTGTTCATTGAAACAGGCCCAGGTTTCACACTGAGTGTATAAATACATTTTAAAACATATTAACTATATGTATTACTGCATTAGAGTGTCATTTTGGTTGGTGGTGTGCCCCAGGATTTTGTAAATGTAAAAAATGTGCTGCGGCTCCAAAAAGTTTGAAAAACACTGCTATAGAGCAATATCTTCTACTTTTCTTCTATTTATCCACTGAAAAGTTGATTATATGTATTGAGGAGTGGGTCAGAAAACTGGTAAGCAAGTAGAATTGTATATAAGGGATACTCAACCTATAGGAAAAAAACTTTATTAAAATAAACCCTTGGCTTAAAGAAGGTTAAAATAAAGGTTTCCCCTGACATTAAGTCTAGTCATGTCTGGCTCTTGGGGTTGGGGGCGCTCATCTCAATTTCTAAGCCAAAGAGCCAGCGTTGTCCGTAGACACCTCCAAGGTCATGTGGCCGGCATGACTGCATGGAGCCCCATTACCTTCCTGCAGAAACAGTAACTATTGATCTACTCACACTTGCATGTTTTCAAACTCCTAGTTTGGCAGAAGCTGGGGCTAACAGCAGAAACTCACTCCACTCTCTGGATTCGAACTGCCAACCTTTCGGTCAGCAAGTTAAGCAGCTCAGCAGTTTAACCCACTGCGCTACCAGAGGGCCCTTAGCATATCAACAAAAAAAAGCCACACAGCGTCGAGCAGGACTCAGAATAGTCTGTAAACAGATAGAGTGGGATTTTGTAAAGGAATGGACAGCTTTTAAAGAGCAGTTAATGGCTGACTAGACCAATGAATAAGAACAGTCCTTTTAGGAGAGTGGAGAGACTTCAGTCTTTAGTTGTTGATCCTACTTGTTAACTGGACTCTCCTTGATTCTACTGATGTCTCCTCAGTGCAGAGAGAGGAGCTTCACCTTGCCCGCAGGCTGTAGGTTGCCAGCCCTTGTGTGTCAGTCATGTCAAATCCAATCTTAGTAGTGAAGTAGGTATTCTTCCCACGGTGTGTCTCAACATAAAGCTGAGCATGGGGGAGTGTGATGAAGCCATATGATTCTTCGTGGATGCTTTCCTCACTCATTTGCACACAACCCCATCGGCCTCAGTGTATTCCCACAGCCTGTTCATCAAGCTGTTCTGAGCAATGACTTTTCTCTCTTGAGTCACTACACCATCTGACTATGCTTCCTGGCTGAGTTCTCAGTGCTCACCTGGCCCGTGCTTTTCTGCTTTAGTAAAAGCAGGCAGGAAATCATCTGTGATATATATAAAAGCAAGAAATCGTCACAGAACTGAAAGAGGTCAAGAAGGGAAGGGAAAAGATATCACCACACTGCTTCCTTTGCCTTCTACCACTGGGAGGGCAGAGGTTGACAGGCCATGTCAAAAGGAGTATCTTCTCGACTCAGGAACCTGATTGATCCAGTCTGAAGATTGAGAAGAAACATGATAGCCATGTATAAATATGTGAAAGGGTGTCATAAGAAAAAGGGAGTAGACTTCTTTTCTGCTGTCCTTGAAACTAGGACTTGGATCAATGGGTTCAAATTACAAAGAAGGAGATTCCACCTGAACTTCCTGACCATCCAAGCTGTTCAACAGTGGAACTCTCAGCCTCGGCCTCAGAGTGTGGCGGAAACTCCTTCCTTGGAAACTTTTAAACAGAGGCTGGATGGCCATCTGTCGAGAATACTTTGATTGTGCATTTCCTGCATGGCAGGGTTTTGGACTATTATTCTAAGTCTTTTCAAGTTGGCGATCTGAAGGCTCATCCAGACTACTGAAAAGCCTTGGGATTTGGTGGGAGTTGTTCATAGAAACGTAGAGTTGGAAGAAATCACAAAGGCCACCCAGTTTATCACCATTCTGTCATGCAGAAACACACATCATGGATACACATGGCTGAAAAGGACATTCATTGCCACCTCGGTTTAAAAGGATCTTCCAGACTGAAGATGCCACCAGGTCATTTTGCCCTCCCTTCTGCTCGAGATCCCCGTACAACTGGTGGGCCACTGTGTGATACAGAATGCTGGACTAGATGGGCTGAGGTCCGATTCAGCATGGCTCTTCTTATGTTCTTATGTTCTTATACATCTGTCATATGGCCATCCATTCTCTGTTTAAAAACTTCCAGAGAAGATGCCACCACATTCTGAGGCAGCGTAGTCCACTGTTGAGCAGCTCTTACTATGAGCAAGTTCTTCCTAATATTCAGGTGAAATCTGTTTTCCTGCCGGTTGAATCCATTACTCCATGTTCTAGTTTCTGAAGCAATGGAAAACAGGCCTGTTCGGTCTTCAGTCTGATGTACTGTATCTCCCTCTATGAACCATCACGGAGGTTAAGATGTTCTGGCAGGCCCTGCTCTTGGTCCTGCCACTGTTGCAAATGCGGTTGGTGGGAATGAGAAACAGAGCCTTCTCAGTGGTGGCTCTTCGGCTCTGGAACTCTTTCCCCCGTGAAATTAGTTCCCTCCCTTCTGGCCTTTAGAAAGAAAACAAACATATGCTTATGGGAACAAGCCTTTGGCCGGTAAAAATAATGCAGTGCAAAGAAGAATTAGAAAATATGTGCAGTGACAACTGGAATGGTTATGGTGTACGGTTTTTGGATCATGTGGTTTTAATATTTATATTAAGGTGTTTTTAATGCATTGTTTTAAAGTTTAAAATGTTATTTAGGTCTCATGTTTTATTGGTTTAATGGTTTTGATTTATAGTTATATGTTAGTGTTTAGTCATTATGATTTTTCTTTTTACATGTCTGTTGGCATTGAATTTTTGCCATTGGTATGTTGTAAATGGCCTTGAGTCCCCTCAGGGATGAGAAAGCCGGCATATAACTATAGTAAATAAATAAATGACATCCATTCAGATATTTGAACATGGCTTTCACATCACCCTCTCAACCTTCTCTTCTGCAGGGTAAACAGATATTTAAGCGGCTCCTCATAGGGACATGGTTTCCAGACCTTTGGTCACTTTGGTCACCCTCTTCTGCACATGTTCTAGTTTGTCAATGTCTTTACTAAACTGCAGTGCCCAGAGCTGGACACATACTCCAGGTGAGGTCTGACCAAAGCAGAATACAGTGGTACTATTACTTCTCTTGATTTAGACCAGGGGTGCTCATTAGGTAGATCGCGATCTACTGGTAGATCCCGTAGGGCGTCCTGGTAGATCGCAGGCAGGGCGGGAGGAAGGCTCAGTCCCGCCCTGCAGGCTCCCGACGCCCCCCAAGTGCTGTCGGCCCTGGGTTATCTGAGGTCCTTTCCACACAGTTGAATAAAATCCCATGTTATCTGCTTTGAATCAGATTATATGGCAGTGTGGACTCAGAAAACCCAGTTCAAAGCAGATATTGTGTTATATGTTTCACATATTTGTAGTGGGTAGGTAGATCATTTTGACTTGGTTGTTTTATAAGTAGCTCACATGCTGAAAAAGTTTGAGCACGCCTGATTTAGACACTTCTCATAGGGATTGGAGTGGGGTGAATATCCAAATAACATATCTCCCATCTCATTGGTTCTAGTGAAGTCCCAAAACTAGCAGTGTCTTTTGAAATCCATCATTGTTTTAACCAGTTATATCTTAGCTTCCTTGGGTTCTACTTTGGGAGGAACCTGGCATATAAAGTAAATAAATTTAAAAAATTCAGAACTATTAACTTGAAGAATATGCCTTTGTTTTTCAACAAGCTGGTGCAGCAGGAGATGAAGTATCTTGACTATCTCATTGCTTTTCGTCTTCCACCCCTATTCCTCCCTATTCTTCCCTGTTGCTAGAATTAGGGCTCCAGATTTGTTAGACAGGAAGTGGAAAAGGTAGAGAAACTCAGGTGCTGGGACAGTGTGAGCAGAGAACCACAATGAAATCAGGTTGTTTAAAGCAGTGTTTCCCAACCTTTTTTGAGCCGCGGCACACTTTTAACATTAAAAAAATCCGGGGGCACACCACCATCCAAAATGACACCAAATGACACTCTAACACAGTAAAGAACAGCTGGGGGATGGTGGCCTGCTGGGAGCAGCTGCTGGGTGTGCCGAAGCTGGGGGAGGAGCAAAGCCACGCCATGCCATGCCCCTCCCCCCGGCTTCAGCTCTCCCACAGCTTCTCCAGCTTTGAGGGGGCAGTGCCAAGCCAGCGGTGGCAGAGCCAGCACAATGCTGGCTTAGCACTGCCCCCTCAAGGCTGGAGAAGCTGCTGGGACTGCCAAAGCCAGGGGGAGGGGGTGGAGTCGGGCCCCGCCCTCTCCCCCGGCTTCAGCTATCCCACAGCTTTTCCAGCCTTGAGGGGGCAGTGCCAAGCCAGGGGTGGCAGAGCCAGCACAATGCTGGCTTGGCACTGTCCCCTCAAGGCTGAAGAAGCTGCTGGAGTTCCAAAGCCGGGGGGAGGGGGCGGAGCCAGGCCACACCATGCCCTGCCCCCTCTCCCCAGCTTCAGCTCTCCCACAGAGGAGGAGCATGAGCGGTGGACGGACTTCAGTGGGTGGGGCTCCTCCTCCGCATGGCTTCAGCGAGCGAGGGGCGAGAGTCATGGCGGATTGGAGGCTAGCTGGGGAAATGGCCGAAGGTCCCTTCTTTTTCTCCGCAGCTGCCCGGCCCTTCCTCCTCCTCCCTCAAGCAGCAGGACTTCAGGAGGAGGAGGGGGGAAGGAAGGGGGACAGAGAGCTTTTCTCACGGCACAGCAGGAGGTTCGCCACGGCACACTAGTGTGCCGCGTCACAGCGGTTGGGAAACACTGGTTTAAAGCATGTGTGTGTGTGCAGTCAAAGATTGCAAGCTGGTAAACCTGCTTGGGAAGTGAGAAAAGATCTGCAATCTTCTTTCTAGTTGAGCACTTGCTCTCGGCTGCTTCTACCACAGGACTTGCCCAGAATCCCAAGAATGTTCTCTGTTTCTAATATCCCAAAATAAGATGTATTTTTAATTTTTAAAAAAATCCTTGGGAAACAGTGATCCTTTGAGCAGGATCCGAATGTGAAGGAATTAAAACTGAGGTCAAAGGAGAGAAAGCCCTCATCCTGTTCCCGGGCGATTAGATTGTTTGACTCTGGCAATAAAGTGATGCCTCCTGGATGCATGCAGTAAAAATCAGTTCAAACGTCAACATGGCTGTTATTAAAACAGATTTTATGGAACTTTTATATGTGTGTGGCCAGGTAAAGTTTTTGCGTTCAAGTGGAGCTTCGGGGATTGGATGAAAATGTAGCTGAAGAACCTGTCTGCAAGTCAGGGCACCTTGTGCTCCGGATATTCTCCTAATTGTGGGGTTGTTTTTAAAACCAGCAGCAGCTTTTCCTGGACTGTGTGATCTTGGGCTGCAGGTTTGAAGGCTTTGGGGAGAAAAGATACTGTATACAGTAAACTTGCAGAACAGGCCAGGTTGCCTCTGGAAAAAGAAAGGCTGGAACTTGGGATAGGTTACATCTTTGGACTGCTCCTCGCAGCATCTCTGGTGGATCTACTAGGCATGAGAAAAAAGTTATGAAAATGAAAGGAAATCGGAAGGGATTCGTATGTAATGGGACTTTCTAGTTTTTACGGATCGCACGACCAATCCTGGAAGTGGACTTTCATTTCCGCACTCTCTGGGCCCAAAATTTCGTTAGATTATTAAATATTTCGGATGCCTACCCAACAGGAAAATTTCCCCCTCCAAAATAGCTTTGCAGACATAACTCACAGTCAAATCGGGGCCTTTCCATGCTTGAAGCCTAATTAGAGTGAAAGGCCTCTTCCAGGAAGTGAAAAAGGAGCCGGAAACCATAGAGAGATCCAGATCGGCACTCCTAGAGGGGCTGGAGGACTGATGAAAAAAGCGATTTAAACACCCAGGAAGCGGGTTTAGATAGAAGGACAGAGTAGAAGGACATTAGAACTGTTGAGAGAAGGGCAGCAGGAGTGAAAAGAGCACGGAGAGGAGAAGGAAGAGTTCAGAATCAAGAAAAGCCATAGAGTTCAAATGGAGGTCCTAGACTGCTATGGTAAAACTGAATGGAGTGAGGAGAACTCTACAGAGAGATTAGCAAGGCCTGCACCAGAGGTATTTAATAATATTAATAATAATATATTAATGCATTATATCTCCCTGCAAGGAAACCAAGGAAATGTTGCCCCTTGATTTGCCTGTGCTTAAAACAGCGTCAGTCCTGTTTCCCTGCTTTGCCTACTTTAGAACTACTAACGAATTTCGTTAGTAATTGCGTTACATTTTAGAAATTTTGGGAATTTTTTTTGTAAGTCTTTCTTTTACTAATCAAAAAAATCCCCCCCCCCCCCCCCATTAGATTTTCGATTCTCTATTTTTGGGTTCGAAACCATGCCTAGTATCTACAGCCCCCATGCTGGCTGGAAAATGCAGGAAGTTGCAATCCAAAGAAGTAACTACAAAATGATAATCGTTGATAATAGTAATTTTTTTGTTTACTATACTTGGGTTGGGAGCACATCATAGAATCACATGGGAGGACCCAAAGAGCCCCACAAGCCTTTCCGGGTTGTAATATTTTTTGGAGGCTAGATGTGAAACCATGGATATTGAGTCTGTGGATATTTCCAAGCACTAGTTCAAACCAAACACCCAGCTTCACCAGGTGACTCTGCCATGTGAATAAATAGTTCATATTTTAGGTTTTGGGAGAATGGCTAGTTGTCATTGGTACAACACATTTTAGATAAAAGGGTGTTGTTGTATCCCATGCAACTCCAGTTGGAAGGATCACATAATCAGAAGGACTCCTTTCTGAGAGAGAGAGAGAGGGAGAGAGAGAGAGGGAGAGAGAGAGAGAGAGAGAGAGAGAGAGAGAGAGAGAGAGAGAGAGAGAGAGAGAGAAGGATCAAGAGCGTCTTTGGAAACTGCAAGTCACTTCTGGTGTGAGAGAATTGGCTGTCTGCTAGGACATTGCCCAAGGGACACCCAAATGTTTTACCATCCTGTGGGAGGTTTCTTTCATGTCCCCACTTGAGAAGCTAGAGCTGACAGACGGCAACTCATCCTACTCCCCGGATTTGAACCACTGATCTTTTGATCAGTAGACCTGCCGGCACAAGTGTTTAAGCCATTGCGCTACCGGGGGCTCACAGATTACTACTGAGAGTAGTTAACTAGATCAGGGCTTCTTAAACTTTTTCCACTTGCAATCTTTTTCTGCACAATACTTTTTCATTTGACCCTAAGTATATAGGTATATAAAATAGATATTTTAATCAAACATTTACTAATAATAAATAAGCATTTGCAAGGTTTGCTGAACAGGCTGATTTTCCTTTATGTGGAGTACAGCTGCAGCATTTTCTGCAGAGTCCACTAAATACTGCACGTTGTTGCTAACAGATTGGTGGCATTCAGAAACTCAACATAGAGTTTGGGACAACTCAATGAGGTAGAAGAACAAATAGCCTGACCTGATACTGATACATTCTTTATTCCATTTCCCTCAAGTAACATTTTCCATTTTGAGCTGTTCCTGTACATAAAGTACAATGTGTCCTTGATTTCCACTGGGCTTTGGTTCCAGGACCCCATGTGGATACCAAAATCAGGGGATATTCAAGTCCCACTGTGTAAAATGATGTAGTAAAGTAGTCTCCTTTCTTAAAAAATTGTGTCAAAAGCGATTTCAGAAACTGCAAGTCGCTTCTGGTGTCATAGAATTGGCCATCTGTAGGGACTTTCCTCAGGGGATGCCTGGAAGTGTTACCATCCTGTAGGAGGCCTCTCCTCTTCCTGTATGGGAAGCTGGAGCTGACAGATGGGAGCTCACCCTGTCTCACGGATTTGAACCACCAACCTTCAGTTCAGCAGTTCAGCTGGCACAAGGGTATAACCCAATGGCTCTCAAACTTTGGGTCCCCTGATGTTTTGGCCTTCAACTCTCAGAAATCCTAACAGCTGGTAAACTGACTGGGATTTCTGGGGGTTGTAGGCCAAAACACCTGGGGACAGATTGAGAATCATTGGTTTAACCCATTGCGTCACCGCGGCTCCTAGTGTCTCCTATATAAAATGGCAAGATCAAGATTTACGTTTTGAATGGAGAATATTTTCAAGTCGTGCTTGATTGAATCCATATTTTGTGATTCTTGGATCGTGCCAGAATTACTGAGAATCTTCTTCTGTCACTGTATTTATTAATATTGTGGCAGTTTATGGTACATCATGTTAGTCAACTTACATGGCTAGATTTAGAGCTTGAGCATTTACTGATTTCTCTCTGTTTGAAGGTAGACAGCTAAACCCCAAGCCTTATCTGGTATCAAGTGAGTGAATGCTCTGTGTGTGGCATTTGATCAATGATAGCATTCGGTCAAAGAGTGTTTTTAGTAAGTAGTGATCAGTGAGGGAGGTTGCTGCTTAATTTAACTATCTTTGGATTGCAAGCACACAAATACATAAATAATTTGCAATGTTGCAGTGATGTGGTCTAAGACTCTGCCATAATTTCCTCATGGCAAACCATCAAACTGTGTTGAGCAAAACTTGTGTAGAAACACAGTTAATGCTCCTTAGGGAGTTTCTCCTATAAAATACAGAGTAGCTCTCTAATATCAATGTGTCGTGGGTGGCTGGGCCTCCATCCCATCAAGTTACATGTAATATTTATATACAGATTTTAATTCTTTATCTTCCCTTTGAGTTGACACTCCCTCCCTCTCTCTTTCTTTCCCTTTTAGGCATGTAATAGAAAATACAGAGCTATATATAATTCAGCAATGTCTTTTGATGCATAAAGGGTCATGATTTATGAAACATTTCAGGTTAAGGAAAGATAAAGAAGTGATCCCAACGGGTTTGGAGACAGAGCAAAGCCAGGGGCCTGAAGGTTGATGCATTCTTGCTTACATCTCTCTGCATTTTTTAGTTCTTGCTAGAGCGGAAAGGTTTATTTATTTATTTATTATTGAAGGTTGGTTTCAAGGATCTGGCTGCCTGAATATTATACGCGCAATATCATCAATATTAAGGGAAAGAAATAAGACAGCTGAGTGTAGAAAACTATAAGCAAAATTAACATCCGCCCAGTTAGTCAAGGGGACGAATGATGGGAAATGAAGCCCATCAAAATCTTTGCCCACTCTATAGATTCGTCAATGTTTTGAGAGCCATTTTAATTGTATGATGATAAATGACAAACTGCTAGGAGAGGTCACCTGGAGTTTTGGAATTTGGTGCCATCTGTACGCAGATGATACACAACTCTACTCCTCCTTTCCACCAAACTCCAAGGAAGCCCCAAGTACCTGGGAGCTGTGATGGACTAGACGAGGGCTAACAAGCTGAAGCTTAATCCAGACAAGAAAGAGGTATAGGTGGGCACAGATTACCCATAAGCCCACCCTAGGCCATGCCCTAGGGGCGCAAGCCAAGGGGGGCGCAATTCACACGGACACAAAAAAAACTGCAATGCAATTCTCTCTCTCTCGGGGGAGGGTGGGGGGAGAGCGCTGTGAGGGGTCGGGGGAGGAGGGAATGGTGCCCCCCTCACCATCGCCCCCACCCCCTTGTCAGGGAAGGAGGGCGCGAGGCACCCCAGCGGAAGGAAACACCACCCCCGGGGCCGATGCCGGCACCGGGGGCGAGGCTTCCCTTCCTTCCTCCTCCTCTCGCACACCCTCCTTCCTTGTCTCAAGAAAGCAGGGCATGCCGCAAAGAGGAGGAGACGGAGGGAAGCCCCGCCCCCGGGGCCGATGCCGGCTCCGGGGGCGGGGCTTCCCTTCCTTCCTCCTCCTCTCGCACACCCTCCTTCCTTGACTCAAGAAAGCAGCTCGTGCCGTGAAGAGGAGGAGACGGAGGGAAGCCCCGCCCCCGGGGCCGATGCCGGCTCCGGGGGCGGGGCTTTCCTTCCTCCTCCTCTCGCACACCCTCCTTCCTCGACTCAAGGAAGGAGGGCGCGCGGTGCCGCGAGGAGGAGGAGGAGGTGGGGGAGTGCGGTAGAGGTTGGTTGGGGGCGTAGTTCCAAAGTGTGGCCTAGGCCACCAAAAAGGGTTAATCCGGGCCTGGGTATAGGGTGGCTACCTGTGCTTGATGGGGTTACACTCCCCCTGAGGACACAGGTCTGCAGTCTGGGGGTCCTCCTGGATTCAGTGCTGACGCTTGAAGCTCAGGTGTTGGTGGTGGCCAGGAGGGCCTTCGCACAGTTAAAGCTTGTGCGCCAGCTGTGACCGTACTTCGAAAAGCCAGATTTGGCCACAGTGGTCCATGCCTTAGTTACATCAAGATTGTGTCATGAATGACTTTTCAATAACTTTTTATTGCAATTTCCAATGTAAGAGGGTATATCAGATTACAGGGAAACATTTAGACAAAGAATGACAGTGGACATACAAACATACAGATTCTGTGCAACAATATTGAATGTACAACAACTTACAGTTACATTGGACTAACAAACAGACAAAGGAGAATTACATTTTCACTCAACATTCACACACATGTACATGCATTCATCCTCATGCACCCAAATATTATTATATCCTTTTCTCCCTCCTTGGAGAAGCCCCTGTTAGGCCAGACACTGCTTTCCTGCAGCCCTTCCAATGCATAAGTTCCAAAACTTCCATAACTTCAAAACTGCATCCTTTCCCTAAGCACAATGCCAAGGACCAGGTCTCTGCTTTCCATACAGCAGAATCTGACTCCCTGCACAAAATCTAAGACTCCAAAAGCCCCAAAGTGTACAGAATCATGCTTTCCCATAGCATATCTGACACTCTCCTTATACACCACCTCTCTCCTTCCCATGGAGCAGAGCATGGGGGGTGAACCGGACTCCTCAGATCTGTCATAATTTGAGCATTATTAGACTGAGTCTTTTATAGGAATATTCTGCTGATGTAGTCCCAAAGTTGTAAATGAATGATAGACGTCTCCCATCCTGGCTCCATCTCAATTTCCTGGCCAGATGTTGGCTCTTCTTGATTGGTGTTGACAAACACAAGGCTTGTGTTGACTTCCTTCTTAACATAATGAATGTTGCAAACATTTCCTTAACTTGAAAGAATCATTGTCACAGTCCTTATCAGAGTTTACTTTTCAGTTCTCATTAGAAACTTTTAATTACAGTTCAGCAAGCAGGTAGTTAGCCATTGCTGGCCTTAATATTTTACTGGTGCTTCCAAAATTATTAACTCCATCCATACATCCTTCCATTCAGCTCATTCATACCCACACATCATATTAAATTCACATTTCTCAAATCTGCGTATTAAATTTTTGTGACAATTTGGATTTACTGTAATGCACTTTATGTGCGGGTGCCTTTGAAGACGGCTCGGAAACTGCAGTTGGTGCAAAGATCAGCACCAACTGGTTATAGGGAGCATACAAGGCCCCTATTAATGCCGCTCCATTGGCTGCTGATAAGTTTCCATTCTCAATTCAAAAGTGCAAGTCATTGCCTATATAAAGCCCTAAATCAGGGGTGCCCACAACTTTTCAGCACGCGAGCTACGTATAATAAAACAAAGTCAGAAAGAACTACCTACCTCCTCAAGACTGGAGAGGGGAGGGACGGGGGCGGGGCTTGATGCGGCCTGGCTCCGCCCCCTCTGGCTTCCGCTCTGCCAGCAGCTTCTCCAGGCTTGACGATGGCAGTGCCAAGCCACCCTTGTGCTAGTTATGCCACCACTGGCTTGGCATTGCCATCCTCAAGCCTGGAGAAGCTTCTGGTAGAGCGGAAGCCAGAGGGGAGTGCCAAAGCCGGGGGAGGGGTGGGGCTTGGCACAGCCTGGCTCCACCCCCCTCTGAGAAGCGCCCCATCCGGCTGGGATCGACCTCCTTCGGTCCCGGGATCGACTGGTCGATCGCGATCGACTTCCTGGGCAGCCCTGCTCTAAATGGTTTGGCCTCTGCCTATATTCATGACTGCATCCCCCTCTATGTACCTGCATGAATGTTACGACCTGCCGGGGATGGTCTCCTCTGGGTCCCACCACTGTCACAAGCTCAGTTGCTGGAGACGAGGGAGAGGGCTGGCGTTAGAGCGCCCTCCCCAAGGAGAATAGACAGGCCCCCACACTGTCCTCCTTCCGAAGGGATCTGAAGACTTGGATGTTTAAACAAGCCTTAAAGAACCTCTAGCCCCAATGGTCCTCAATTAATGGCACTGCCCTGCACTTTTACCCCATGCCCTTGTTCCTTAACTACACTTGGCACTATCCCATTCCCTTGTCTTGTTTACAGTCTGGCAATGTCTTACAATTGTTGTTGACACTGCAACAATGGAGGCAAAAGATCATAGTATATCTATTCATCACTTTCTCCTAACAAGCATATATTCGATATAGTCTGTGTCATCTGGTTGTCTTTTCCTGTAGAGATTCTAAGCTTTGCATCACAGACTACCTGGATACACAGCTACCAGTAGATGACTCCTCTGTTGTGCCCTGTGTCTTTCTTCCTTGCTCTCATTGGCAATGTCTTTTATTATCATTCACTAAGCAAAATAATTCAGTTTTTCTGTTATGTACGTGAATGGCCCTGGGCTAACTCAGCCTGCATTAGGATGCCCTTTTCAGCCCATGTGAGAGCAAGCTAAGCTGAAAAGGATAAAGTGTTTTGAGAGCTCTTAAAGGAAAAGAAGGATTGAAGAGGCAAAGGAAAGCAGAAGCAGATTACTGTGGAGTTTGAAGGCAACCCGCTTTTTTTGTTGCTATTTCTTGAAAATGCAAATTTTGCGTGACATGTACCCAGGTGCTATTGTGTAATGAGGCTGCAGTACAGAACATCAGATGTCTTGTCATAACAACAATGGATCTGGGAAGAGTGGCAGCACTGAAGCCTGATAAATTGTGAAAGTGATTGGCAGCCAATATAAAATATGTAGAAATCGCATGTGGTGCAACTGTTTCCTGTGCACACATTGTAGAATTAATGCAGTTTGACACAACTTCAACTGCCGCAGCTGAATGCTGCTGTGGTATCACAGAGGTTGTAGTTTTACAAGGTCTCTAGCCTTTTCTGACAAAGAGTACTGGTGCCTCACCAAACTACAACACTTATGATTCCATAGCATTGAGCTGTGGTCTCCAACTGCATTAATTCTACAGTGTAGATCAGGCATGGGCAAACTCTGGCCCTCCAGGTGTTTTGGACTTCAACTCTCACCATTCCTAACAGCCTACCGGCTTTTCTTTTGCTTTTTTCTTGACATGCTAACTTTTTACACAGAAAGAATGCTAACATCAGGTTGGAGAATAACATTTATACTGCCTTTATGATGTGATGTGTGGTATGGCTGTCATAAAAAACCGTAGCATGTTGCATTTGAGTATTAAAGACTTGGAGATAGTTCTCTAGAGGTTTTTAAGCAGAGTCTAAATGACCATCTGTCAGGGGTGCTTTGATGGTGTGTTCTTGCATGGCAGGGGGTTGGACTGCATAGCCTTTGGGGTTTCTTCCAGCTCTATTGCGTGTGCAAGGGTGATACACCTCGCGCCCAATGATAACACTGACACAAAGGTTGGATGAAAATGGCCACAACTCTAATTTATTAAACAGAACAAGGGTTGGCGGCCACGCAGGGGTCCAGGATCAGGGTAGTACAGGCCCTCGCTCCTTCATGTCCAAAGGCACTTGCAAGCCTGGGTGCGAGCGGCCCAATGCCTCTCCACGGAACTCGGCACCCCAGGGGGGCCAGGGCGTTATCCCCCTACCAACCAAGGGGCGATAAGCCATCCTGATCCAGGGCCCTGCCACCTGCCAACACGGAGTTGCGACAAGGAATATGGTAACACATACATCAACCAAGTAACAAACAACTGAGTAAATGCACGATATGAACATGAATAAGCCTTGTACCATGTAGGGAGGGAGGGAGGGAGGAAAAACCGAGTTGGCCCCTGCAAGTGCTGGGGGCAGTCCCCAGGCAGCCTTTTTATATCCTGCCTGGGCGAAGAGAAAGTCCAGCTAGCTACGTGGAGGGGAGAGGCGTGGCCGGCCCCCCTCATTGGCTAGCTGGCCCTGGCGGCGGGAAACTGGTGCCGCCCCAGGGGTCTCTGGGAAGGAGAAGCCCCCTGACCTCCCCAAGATGGCGACGAGGACAGCCCTACCCCGCAAAAGGGGTTGGCCGGTAAGTCGGCCATGCCCATTGTTCTGTGTTTCTATAGGTGATAAGCGCATGCTACTGAGACCTTTGAAAGCACATCAGATCAATTCCATGGTTTAGGAGTAGATACCAAGGCCAAAGGTCCTCTGAAGGAAGGAAAGGGATGAAATCTTGCCCTTTCCAGCAAGCTCGGGCAAAAGCAATCTGTCATGGTGTTTGTGTTTTGTACTCTCTTAATGAGGTATTCTTCCTCATTAATAACTTTTTGCCATCTTGACCACATTCTGCTAAATGTTGGAGGGTATACCGCTGCTTGGGCAAACTCCAAGTCAGTGAAGAGGTGAATGTGCCAGCTACACAGGGAGTGAAAACACAGAATGCCAGACTAATCTGATCTCTTTTTTCGATAGAGTTACAAGCTGGGTACATGCAGGGAACGGTGTAGATGTAACATAACTTGGTTTCAGTTAGGTACCCCACGACCTTCTGGCAAACAAACTAGTCAAATATGGGCAAGGCAAAACTACTGTTAAGTGGATTTGCAATTGGTTAAGTGAACAAAACCAGAGGATGCTCACCAATGCTTCCTCTTCCTCCTGGAAAGAAGTGATGAGCAGAGTGCTGCAGAGTTCTGTCTTGGGCCTGTTCAACATCCTTATCAATGAGTTAGATCAGTGTTTTTCAACCTTTTTTGAGCCGCGGCACATTTTTTGCATTTACAAATTCCTGGGGCACACCACCAACCAAAATGACACAAAATGACACTCTAACACAGTAATACATATAGTTAATATGTTTTTAAATGTATTTATACACTCAGTGTGAAACCTGGGCCTGTTTGGATGAACACAACATAGATATCCTGGCAAGAATGGCAGAAAGACACACACGAAGGTCTTGCTCAACAGCTGTCAGTCATGGGAAAACCTTGGGTCTCTTGGTGCTTTGGACTTCAACTCCCACCATTCCTAACAGCCTGAGGCCCTTTCCTGCTTAAGTGGCTGAGGGGGGAGAGGGAAAAGGGCCTGTGGCTGCTAGGAATGGTGGGAGTTGGAGTCCAAAACACCTGGAAGGTCCAAGTTTGCCCATGCCAGCTTTCAATTCCATCGCCACATCTATCTTCAGCCTCTGGCGGTTTGAATATATGTGATTATCTACGTGATTTTCTACCTTGTCGCTATGAATATGGTGCTGCATCTTTAAATTGTCAGCAAACTGACTGTGTTATTGTGCGGATGTCACGATGCACGGACTTGACCGGCCCCTTAATCACACACACAGAGACGGACTGAAGGCTAACTACTTTATTGAATGAGAAAACAGTTCAAAAGGTAGAATGTCCATAAAAATAGCAAAAGCAAATGCAAAGGCAATCAATGTCCAATAATCCAAACACTGGGTGAGTTTCCAAAGGCTAGGCAAAGCTCCGCTCAGCAAAGCGGATCAAGGAACAAAGCAGGGTTGCAAGATACAAAACAAGACTTGAGTAGGCCACTAGCCAGACTTGGCTCCGTGGTCAGGCTTCGCTTCACGTCTGCTCAGATGAGACGTGGCCGAAGAACTGAGGATCCGTTCCCACGGATCCTATACTTAATCTTTCTGCCGAGGTCCCCGACACTCTAGGCTTCTTCGTCTCCAATCCCCACTCTCAGACCTCGGCTCGTCTAGGCTACGGAACCATCCCCTTCTGCTATTCTCAATGTCCCGTCTCCTATCGAAGGTACGGCCTTGCCTGCCAACATCTGCTGCGCTATCTTCATGAGAGCTCTCCTCCCTAGATTCTTCCCAGCCGCTCTCTTCCATGTTTTCACTTAAAGGATCCTGTGAACCTCTCCCCCCCGGCCGTTCATAAGTTTCGCTATCACTGCTTTCCATTTGCACCTGGTGATCTATCTCTTCGTAAGGGTCAGGCCAACCTTCATCCAAAGCCAGGCTTTCTGTGGGAGAAGGAGGCCCAGTGATGGGAAACTCTCCTTCTGCTAACCCTTCTAAATCCTCTTCAGAATCCATCTCCGCTGCTGCAGGCCCCAATGCCAATGGGACCCCTGGTCCCGTTCCCTGCCCCCCAGGCACAAACGAGAACTGCTGTGCTACAGCGGATCACGGAACTGACATTGGATAACATAATGAGGATACACTTTGTTTTTTGCACTCACTTCCGTGATTTCATCAAATATCACGAATTTTCCATAGAGGAGCGCTCCATGAACTCGCTACTTCCTGGTTCGCAACTCCTCCGCTCTCTGTGGCGACCACGCCAAACTACCTTATGTAAGACTTTTGATTTTCTCCAGCAGGATTGGCTACTTTGAATGTGTTTTTTGCGTATGATTATGTATGATTAATTGTGCATTTTGTACTGTGACGTAGCGGCGCTCTTTTTATAAGTATGGGTATTGGAGGTTCCAATTTCCCACGGCACACCTGATGATCGCTCACGGCACACTAGTGTGCCGCGGCACACTGGTTGGGAACACACTGACTTAGATGAAGGGTTAGAAGGCATGGTCAAGTTTGCAGATGGGAGCAAAATGGGAGGGATAGCCAATACCCCAGAAGACAAGAGCCGAACTCAAAACAATCTGAACAGAGAGGGATTGGCAAAAACTAACAAAATGAAGTTCAACAGGGAAAAATGCAAAATACTTCACTTAGGCAGAAAAAATGAAATTCAAAGATACAGAATGGGGGATGCCTGGCTCCACAGCAGTACGTGTGAAAAAGATCTTGGAGTTGGATTGGATGGTTCTTGAGGTCTCTTCCAACTCTACAGTTCTACGATTATATGAAAGCGCAGACATCTCAGATATACTGCTTCCTTGCTTGTCAGCTATCCAGCCCTCCCGGAGCTGTATTTAGTCTAATTTCTCCCAGAACCAGGAGTCTTGCTGACCTCACTGAATATGCAGAAGGGCAGCTCCCTAATGTGGTTTTCAAAAGCAAATAATAAAATAAAAATAGTTCTGTAGAACCCAGGGGACTAGTCCAAGGAAACACAGCTATTTATGCCTGATGCAGCCGTGGCTGCAATCCTTAAGACAGCTATTCTATGGCAACATGGTGCTGCATGGCCTTCCGAGCTCCAACCTTGCCTTGGGAAGAAGAGAAAAATCACAAACAGAGCATTGTGCTTGGTCTATTTTAAACCCGGGCACAAGGCATCCTACTCTGTGCTGTGTTGCTCAGCACTTCATTTTCATTTAGGTCTCTGCAAAAGCAGGAGTGCCTGCGAAGCGCTCAGCACAGCCTGCTGTTCTCCTTTGAGGGAATTCAGCAGGGCAAAGGAGGGGAAAAATAAATTCCTTTTTTTAATATCTCTCTCTCTCCTGCCCCCAATTTTGGCTCTCAACTTTGTCTGAGGTTCCCTGGGAAGAGATCACAGCCTCCCAGTTTGCAAAAGGCTGCCTAAGGGCCTGCTTTTTATCCCAATAAATGTTTTATCATATTTAAGCTTCAAACGTGTTAGAAATGGGTCTGTTAACATTTGGCAAAATGAAAGAGCGAAAGCGGGAATGAGGGAATGAGGTGGGGGCACAGCCGTTGTGCCGCCGATAGGAGGTTCCTTTGATTTTTTTGTTCCATGGGGAAAGATCGCAGTATTTTTCCTAAATAACATGTTATTTCTTCCAGATTTTTCTTTCTTTCCTCTTACTTCTTTCTTCTGTTCATTCAGCCCCATTTTAGACTTTCTTGAGTATAAGCAAACCCGAAAATAAGCCGAGGCATCTAATTTTACCACAAAAAAACCCTGGGAAAACGTACTGACTTGAAAATAAACCGAAGGTGGGAAATGCAGCAGCTACTGATAAATTTATATAAATAAAAAAGTAATGTTCGTTTATGGGGTTGACATAACTCAAAAACCACTGGACGAATTGACACGAAATTTAGACACTATATCCGTAACACAGTGTTTTTCAACCTTTTTTGAGCCGTGGCACATTTTTTACATTTACAAAATCCTGGGGCACACCACCAACCAAAATAACACTCTAACACAGTAATACATATAGCTAATATGTTTTTAAATGTATTTATACACTCAGTGTGGAACCTGGGCCTGTTTCGATGAACACAACATAGATATCCTGGCAGGAATGGCAGAAAGTCACACATGAAGTTGGAAGTTGTAGTTCACCTACACCCAGAGAGCACTGTGGACTCAAACAAGTTGGGAAACACTGCCCTAACAGACCAAGGAGTGACCATCACTCATAACCCCTCCCCCCCAAAAAAACAGTGGCAAGGACTTTAAAAAAACCCAAAAAACTAAATGACGAAAAGCTAAATGATGATACAGAAAAGAGGGAAGGAAGGAGAGAAAGAGGGAGGGAAAGAAAGAAGGAAAGAGAAGGAAGCATGGAAGCAAAGAACGAAGGAAGGAAGGAAAGAGGTAGAGAAGGAAGAAAGAGAAAAGGGAAGGAAAAGAAAAAAGGGGAAGGAAAGAAAGAGATAGAGAAGGAAGGAAGGAGAGAAGGAAAGAAAAAAGGAAAGGAAGAAAAAGAGGAGTGAAGGAAGGAGGGAAAGAAGGCGAGAAAGAGGAGGGAAGATTGGCCACAGCAACACATGGCAGGTACATCTAGTTTAAAAATAAATATATATACCAATACAATTACATTAATCGAGGCTACAGTAAGTTAAATGTTTTTGAATAATTACCTAAAACTGTGATTTAAGATAAGACTGTCCAATTCTGATTAAACCAGATTGTTGTAGGTTTTTCGGGCTGTATGGCCATGTTCCAGAAGCATTCTCTCCTGACATTTCGCCTGCATCTATGGCTTGGGAGGTCTGTTGGAAACTAGGAAAATTGGATTTATATACTGTATCTGTGGAATGACCAGGGTGGGAGAAAGAACTCTTGTCTGTTGGAACTAGGTGTGAATGTTTCAATTGGCCACCTTGATTAGCATTTGATGGTCTGGCACATTTTAGGTGTGCCCTGTTACTATCTGAGGAAATTTTTTGTTGAGAGGGGATTAGGTGTTCCTGATTGTTTCTTGTCTGGAGTTCCCTTGTGCTTGAGTTTTGTTCTTTATTTACTGTTATAATTTTAGAAGTTTTTTAAAATACTGGTAGCCAGATTTTGTTCATTTTCATGGTTTTTTCCTTTTTGTGGAAATTGTCCACATGTCAACAAAGAATTCCCCCAGGCAGTAACAGTCTTAACCTACAAAATCCTACACGGTTCCGGCCCAGTTTACCTGTCTGAACGGATTCTCCCCTATGAACCATCAAGGACGCTAAGATCCTCCGGGGAGGCCCTGCTCTTGGTCCCACCACCTTCGCAAGCATGTCTGGTGGGAACGAGAGACAGGGCCTTCTCCGTGGTGGCTCCTTGGCTGTGGAACTTTCTCCCAAGCGAGGTTAGATCTTCCCCTTTCCTTTTGTCCTTCAGGAGGCTAGTAAAAACCTGGCTTTGGAACAAAGCATTCCCAGAAGAAGGCTGAGACTGATTATAGACCATCATGAATGACCACGTTTATAGACTGAGTGAACTTGTGTTTAGTTGGCGATTTGGCTTTTATGTATTTTATTCATATGTATTTTAATCTTTTATTGTTGTTGGATGTTTTTAATTAGTATTGTAGCATTGAATGTTTGCTGTGAACCAGTCCGAGTCCCTCTACAGAGGTGAGAAGATCGGGATACAAAAGTTTTAAATAAAAATAAATAAATAAATAATGTAATAATAATAATAGTAGAGTAAAATAATAAATGTAAGAATAACAATAATAAATAGGATAAAATAATAAATGTACCAACAACAACAACAGAGTAACTCAAGTATAAGCCAAGGAGGCTTTTTCAACCTACAAAAACTGCTGAAAAACTTGGCTTATACTCAAGTATATATGGTACTTCCATTGTTTCCCAGTTGAGAGATGCGAGCCTCCACTGTGTAGATCTTCTGGGCACATGGAGGCAATTACAGGGAAGAATGTGGGTGTATTGGGAGTGATATTATTACACACAACACATACACACATGTGGGGAGGGAGTGGAAAAAGAAAGAGAACACATTCCTGGTTTTAGGAATTAAGGACAGCATAGCTGCGCACATTCCTAGGCTCATGTCCAAATTTTGAAACACTAGGGACCAGGCAAAAAATAATGGGTTCAAGTCTCTGCTGCTCCTCTGGAGACCAGTCACAAACTAATGGATTCAAGTTACAAGTAAAGAGATTTCAAGATAAACATTACAAACAACCTTCTGAGTGTCAGAGCCAGGCATGTAGCCAGGGGGCTAAGGGGCTTCAGCCCCCGAAACTCTCCGGGTGGTCCATGAGAAGGCCTTACTGGTACATTATTTAAACTGTTATGTTTATTCATATCATGATCTGATCACCATGCTCATTATATCCCACATTCATGGGGTTATTGGGATAGCAATACAAAAGGTTTGCTAGGGTAAACCCTCTTCCACCAGCCTCAGCCCCCGAACCAAACTCAGCCCCCCCCCCAAACCAAAATCCTGGATACGGCCCTGGTCAGAGCCATTTGACAGTGGAATAGACAACCTCAGAAGGTAGTGGACTCTCCTTAATGGAGATTTCTACATAGAAGTTGAATGGGCATCTCTCAGGAATGATACAGGTTCCTGAATATGTAAACTCCTGCATGGCTATATTTAAGACCACTTAGGTTCCTTCCTAATCCCCTGGACACGACTAGACTTAATGCCAGGCGAAACTTTTACTAGGTTTCTTCCAATTCTGTGATTCTTTAAGTATCAATTCTGTGATGCTTTACAGCCAATAGTTCTGCATTTGAAGATCTGTCAAATGACAGTCGTGTATTTGTAGGCATCCTCTGTTTCATCCAGTACTGGAGAAGGGAGGTATGGTTTCTGAGAGGCTCCCCTTAAGTTGTGGGGTGCCTCAGGGAGCCATTCTCTCCCCTTTTCTTGTTTAACATCTACATGCGACCACTTGCCAAGTTGGTGCGGAGTTTTGGTCTGGAGTGTCACCAGTACGCAGATGACACCTAGCTGGTACTGAGGATGGACGGCCTACCGGACCCTGTACCCAATTGTTTCCAACAATGCTTTGAAGCTGTGACTGGTTGGCTACAAGCCAGTCGGTTGAGAGTGAATCCATCGAAGACGGAGATCCTTTGGTTGGGTCAACCGGGTGGGTGTGAGCTCCGGTTGCCTACTCTGGACGGCGAGGCATTACGCCCGTTGCCTTTAGTAAAGAATCTGGGGGTCCAGTTGGACCCGCTCCTGACAATGGAGGCTCAGGTCTCCGCTGTCAGCAGATCCGCTTTTTACCATCTGCGGCAGGCTAGGCGGCTGGCGCCCTATCTCTCCGGAAATGACCTAGCCACGGTAATACAAGCAATGGCCATCTCGAGGTTAGACTACTGTGACACCCTTTACATTGGTCTTCTTTTGTCGGTAATCCGGAAGCTCAAACTGGTGCAGAATGCGGCAGCAAGACTCTTGGCCGGATCATCTTCAAAGTGTCGGTTTTGATCTTTAAGGCCTTGTATGGTCTGGGGCCGGTGTACTTGAGGGACTGTCTACTCCCATATGTTCCCCAGAGATCTCTTCGCTCTGAGGATCTCAACCTCCTGCAGATCCCCTCCCTGCGAACCATCCACTTGTCGTCAACCAGACAGAGAGCCTTCTCCGTGGCAGCACCATATCTATGGAATAATTTACCACCGGAAGTATGAGAAATTAGCGAGCTGCCGGCCTTCCGGAGAGTTACAAAACGGTGTTGTTCTGGCAGGCATTTAGCCTTTAACCTCCTGGTTTTAGCGGAATATTGTTCAATTGTCTGATTTTACTGTTTTATGCTTCTTGTTATAGTTCGATATGCTGTAAACCGTCCTGAGCCAATGTGGAAAGGATGGTATACAAATCGAAATAATAAAATAAAATAAAATAAATACTACTTAAAGTGAAGGTTTGTGGATTAGTGTTGGTCCAAGAGCTTTGAACTATCCTCAGCTTGTAGTTCACCTATTTCATTGAAAGAATCCCTACTTTGCCTTCTACTTATTGTTAGGAAGCAGGAGAGGTGCATCTGTGGTCATTCACCTCACATGCCAAAATAACCTGACCAACTTAAGGGCTAAACAAGATGCCTTCAAGAATGGGGAGTGTAGTTTGCTGCTCTAACTTGGGCACCCTTCCAACTAATTTTGCATTTGTGGTCAAGCCTGTTTTGTTTCCACGATCACTTTTCAGCTTCACCCTTCTCTTACAACTGCACATTTAATACCTTAGAGGAGAAAGCTGATAAGCTACAAACAATTCTCACAACACGTTATATGAAGAGTATCAGTATAAATCAAATGCGGTCACCATAAGCATAGTGTTCTACTTGAGAGAAGTAATATTCAGCTTTGGTCAGATCTCATCCGGAATACCTTGTCTAGATCTGAGCACAACATTTCAAGGAGGATATTGACAAGCTAGATCAGGGGTGCCCATTAGGTAGATCGCGATCTACTGGTAGATCTTGTAGGGCGTCCTGGTAGATCGCAGGCAGGGCGGGAGGAAGGCTCAGTCCTGCCCTGCAGGCTCCCAACGCTCCCAGGTGCAGAATGAAGTTGGACTGGATGGCCCTTGGAGGTCTCCTCCTATTCTAGGAACCCATTGTTATTGTTGTTGTTATTATTATTATCAGAGGCTGAATGACCATCTGTGAGGAATGCTTTCAATGTGTTTTTCCTTATGGCAGAAGGAGGTTGGACTGGATGGCCCTTGGAGGTCTCCTTCTACTCTAGGAACCTATTGTTGTTGTTGTTACTAGTAGTAGTAGTAGTAGTAGCAGCAGAGGCTGAATGAATATTATCATCATTATTATTATGAATAAATTCAGGGGCTTATTATACTCACATTTAGTTGAATTCAGTCTTAAAATATATGGCTCTCACTGAAATAAATTTCCAAATATTTTGCTTTTATGGCTCTCTGAGTAGTGGGTAGGTAGATCATTTTGACTTGGTTGTTTTATAAGTAGCTCGCATTCTGAAAAAGTGTGGGCACCCCTGAGCTAGATCATGTATAGAGAAGGAAAACCAAAGAGATCAAGCGGTTTGGAAACCAAGTTTATGAGAAACGACTTAGGGAGCTAGATATGTTTAGCTGAGGATGACTGAGAGGTGGTATGATAGTCACATAGATTGCCTTAGAGTAGTGGTGTCAAATTAATTTTCACGTAGGGCGACATCAGCCGTATGGTTGCTTTCAAAGGCCCAGTTGAAATAGTAAAACTGTATAAATGTAACGGTGTTGTCCTGGCACTGAAAACCTCACAATCCACTCAGATGATTTGAGGCCTTGCATTTGTCACATGTGCATTATATAAACAGCAAGACGAGAAGATCTACTGACTTATTATTCAATTATCTCTTATTCTGAGTTTGGTTACTCACCCATTTATAGAATAATAGAGTTATAAGGGATCGCAAGGGCGGTGTAGTCCAATCTTTAATGATGCAGGAATATATAACTAAAGCATTCCCAAAAGATTGTCTTCCACCTGTGGTTTAAAGACCTCCAAAGAAAGAGTCTGCTATCCTCCAAGGTGGTCTCTTCCCCTGTCCTTCTTCTTAATGTTTAGATAGAATCTCCCTTTTCATAATTTGAATCCACTGGTTAACATTAATGTTTTTGGAGCAGGAGAAAACAAGCTTGCTATCTCTTTAGAAAGTCCAAGATGGTTTTTCTGTCTCCTCTCAGGGTTTTTTTTTCTCCATACAAAACATACCCAGCTCCCTAAGTTTGCCGTCTAAACCTTTAACATCTTGCTTGTCTTCCACCAGACCAGTGGTTCCCAATCTTTTTTTTTTAACCTGGGACCACTTAATCAGAAACTACTTGACCAGGAACCACTTTGATCAGGGACCATTTGACCAGGGACCATTTTGATCAGGGACCATTTTTATTTATTTATTTATTTACAGTATTTATATTCCGCCCTTCTCACCCCGCAGGGGCAGGCCCGGATTAACACTTTTTTGCGCCCTAGGCCACAGTTTGGAATTACGCCCCCTTTAAGCCAACCTCCCACCACCTCCAAGGTCCCCATTCCCACCGGCTGGAATGCTCCACTGTGCTCTGAAGGTCTCCTTGGGAGTCGGGAGGCTTGGGGAGAGCGCAGCGGGTGCAAAATCGCTCCAAATGCACGCACGAGAGAGAGAACACGTGAGAAAGCAAGAGAGAGAGAGCGCGCATGCGCGCGCAAGAGTGCACGAGAGAGCGAGAGAGAGAGAGAGAGAGAGACGGAGGGGACGGAGCAGAGACTTTGCTGGGAGAAGGAGCAAGGAGGGACATGAGAAAGGGGGAAAGAGGGGCGCAGACCAGTTTTGGGTTTTCTTGGTCCGTGATCTGCAGGGCCCCCCCCCTCGGCTTGCGCCCCTAGGCCACGGCCTCATTGGCCTTATGGGTAATCCGGGCATGCGCAGGGGACTCAGGGTGGATTACAATGTACATATACCTGGCAAACATTCAATGCCATAGACACACAACATATAAAGACAGACACTTCAAAGGCTATTTAACATTCCAGCTTCTGGCCACCAGGGGGAGCTGTCACATTCCTTCATTCTTCGCATACTTCCTGGAGATATTTATGGCCTCATAAATCAGTTAAATTAGCCTCCCCACAAAGTGGTACCTAAATTTCAGGCTGCAAAGGTCGACAGCGAGCTACACAAATTGGTCGGACACTCACTCCGACCCGGGCTGGCTTCGAACTCATGACCTTTCGGTCAGTAGTGATCTTAATGTAGCTGACTCCCAGCCAGCTGTGCCACAGTCCCGGTGCCATTTGACCAGGGACCACTTTGACCAGAGACTACTTGACCAGGGATCACTTTGACCAGGGACCATTCTCCAACATTAGTACCAAAAGGGTTACGAATCAGATTTTCGGTCAACTTTAGATTCAGTTTGCTTATTTAGGGTACTAATTCAGAAAATTGCATTGGATAGACCACATCAGCTCTAGTTTCTGATACAGAGCATATGCCATTGTCAGTGACAGGGAAGGAGTAGCAGGCCGTGTGAAAGGAGTGGAAATACAATAAAATAAAGAGGAAGGAAGCTCGCGGACCAGATTTTCATCCTCGCAACCCACTGGTGGTCTGTGGCCCGCAGATTAAGAACCACTGCGCTAGACATATTTCACTATCTCAGTGTTCTTCTTGATCTACAGTATCCACAATAAAACACTCGTGAGGCCAATCCAAGTATTTTATGTCCAGTAAAATAATGACAAGCTGGACCTTCAGCCACTCCTGTTCGCACCCTTGCAGTTTGGATCATTAAACAATTTCAGGATTGGCTGCAACTCCTTCTTGGATGTAAAATTGTTGACGGAGCTGTTTGCTGCATGACCCATGGAGCAGTGCTTGGCTGCCATCTTGTATCCCCTGCAATTCATACATAACCAGGAAGATTTTCAAGCTCAGATTCAGCCTTGAAGAGCAAAGCCTTTTTTTCCATTGGGGCTTGGCGCCGGCCCTTCTAAAGTCACACATTAAGCTGTGTGCCACTTGATTCATTGCACTTGGCAGGTACCTGCTGAGTCCGCTGGCAGGCAAACTGCTTGATGTTTTATTGTTTCATGTATTTTTTATAATAGGCCTTCAAAGGATATGGATCCAGCATGTCACACGAGCTGCCTTGCTTCGAATAGCGAATGCAAGATTAAATGACTGACATCTTGCAAGCTACGGCAAGCTGAGGTGATGCTCAAATGGTTTCTGCTCTTTACAATTGCTTCTGAGTTCTACTTTCTCTTATCTTCAGGTTTCAGCGTCTGTAGGGGAAGGAGAATGACAGAGAGAAACAAATACTCAAGGAATTCAAATCAGGATCGTACCCAATTCTATGATACGGTTTTATGTTCTATGCATTTTTAAGATGCTGTGAGCTGCCTTGAGTTTGCTCTGGAGAAAGGCAGCACAGAAATCTCTGAAATAAATAAAGTTCAGGAAGAATGGATATCTTAATGAAAGAAGTGCCTTTATGGACAGCAGTAGAAGCATCTAGTCATTCATTATAGGAAACAGTATGATGTGCCAGTTGGACCTTTGCTCAGATCCAGCATGTACTGTCTTTCCCAGTTTAGGCCATTAATGCAGTGTTTTTCAACCTTTTTTGAGCCGCGGCACATTTTTTACATTTACAAAATCCTGGGGCACACCACCAACAAAAATGACACAAAATGACACTCTAACACAGTAATACATATAGTTAATACGTTTTTGAATGTATTTATACACTCAGTGTGAAACCTGGGCCTGTTTCGATGAACACAACATAGATATTCTGGCAGGAATGGCAGAAAGACACAAACTTCCCACACAGAACTCCCATAACCAAGAGAAAATGCTATAAGAGTTTGGTGGGCATTGACCTTGGGTTTTGGAGTTGTAGTTCACCTATATCCAGAGAGCACTGTGGACTCAAACAATGTTGGATCAGGAACAAACTTGGCATGAATACTCAATATGCCCAAATGTGAACACAGATGGGGTTTGGGGAAAATAGACCTTGATATTTGGGAGTTACAGTTTCTGGGATTTATAGCTAACACACAATCATGAGCATCATGAACTCTTGCAAGAATGGAATTGAACCAAACTTGGCATATTGAACTCTCATTACCAACAGAAAGTACTGAAAGGGTTTGCTTGGGAATTGACCTTGAGTTTGGAAGTTGTAGTTCACCTACACCCAGAGAGCATTGTGGGCAGGAGGGGGAAGAAAGGGTATTGGAGGTTCCAATTTCCTACGGCACACCTGATGATCGCTCACGGCACACTAGTGTGCCATGGCACACTGGTTGGGAAACACTGCATTAATGGATGCAAATAGGGTTGTAACTCAATGATCAAGCCCTGTGGTTTGCATCCAATGGGTCAAAAATGAGCAAGTTGTCGAAGGCTAGGGAATCATATTCGTTTCACAGGATACTTTGGAAGTTCATAATCTATTAGACCCATTCTATGCAACAAAAGCAAAAAAAGCACCCCCAAAATTTATTTCTTTATTTAAAACTTCTGTACCCTGACTTTCTCACCTCTATCGAGGGACTCAGACCGGCATAAAGGGCAAAAATTAAATGCTATACAATTTAAAAACAACTACAACAACATATTAAAATGCATAAAAACCCAGCATAAAACCACATCGCCACTAAAACAATTCCACTCAATCTGTAAACGTGGTCATACATTCAGACAACAGCCAATCTCAGCCTATTCTGGGAAGGCTTGGTTCCACATCCAGGTCTTCACCAGCCTCCTAAAGGACAACAGAGAGGGGGCAGACCTAGCATCACTTGGGAGAGAGTTCCACAGCCGAGGGGCGACCACAGAGAAGGCCTCGTCTCTCGTCCCCACCAGCTGCGCTTGCGAAGCCGGTGGGACTGAGAGCAGGGCCTCTCCGGAGGATCTTAATGTTCTTGATGGTTCATAGGGGAGAATCCGTTCGGACAGGTAAACTGGGCCAGAACCATATAGGGTTTTGTAGGTTAAAACCAGCACTTTGAATTCTGCCCGGAAGCTAATTGGCAGCCAGTGGAGCTGGCGCAGCAAGGGAGTTGTATGCTCCCTGTGCCCCGCTCCTGTTTGTAACCTGGCTGCCGAACGTTGGACTAATTGCAGCTTCCGAGCAGTTTTCAGAGGCAACCCCATGTAGAGAGCGTTGCAGTAGTCTATTTGGGATGTAACCAGAGCGTGGACCACTCTTTATGCCCTATGTTTGCCAGGTTTGTTGGCTCAGGAGAGTGCTTTATTTACAACTGAAATTGAGTGGAGAGCCTTGTCTTGTTTTTAACTAAAAGGTAAAGGTAAAGGTTTCCCCTTGATATTGTGTCTAGTTGTGTCTGACTTTTGGGGATGGTGCTCATCTCCATTTCTAAGTTGAAGAGCCGGCTGGCGTTGTCCATAGATGCCTCCAAGGTCATGTGGCTGGCATGAATGTTTTGAGCGCTGTTACCTTCCCACAGAAGCAGTACCTATTGATCTCCTAACATTTGCATGTTTTCGAACTGCTAGGTTGGCAGAAGTTGGAGCTAACAGCGGGAGCTCACCCCACTCCCCGTATTCAAACCACCAACCTTTCGGTCAGCAGGTTCAGCAGCTCAACAGTTTCATCCGTTGTGCCACCACTAAATTGGTACTGTACTTATTTACTGTCTGATCTTGACAAAAGGGTAACGGAACAGGTGGCCAAATTTCTCTTTGCAGCGGCAAAAAGCCGCAAGTGCTTCATTAATAACCTGTAAACACTAAGAGTGTAACAAAGAGTACTCAGAACACTTACTATTAATTGGCAATCAGTTCCTGTTTTAAATGATAAAGACAGTCATTCAACCGATAGCGAACTGTGACACTTGTTCTTATTAATCATAACCCAAATGCGATGTTATTAATTTCTTAAATGTTGTATTCTATTGTTCTACTTTCACCTGATTTAGCCGATGGTTTGTTGACCAAAATAAAGGCTACTGACTGACTGACTGATTTCCAGACAGCTCCTGGAGGCAAAACAGCCATGGGGGCAATGTGCTCTTTGCTCTCTACAGACTGAACTTCTCTAAGTCCTAGGTTCATTTCCCAGTATCTCCAGTTGGAGCTGGGAAAGAGTTCTGCCTGAAATGACCGGAGAGCCCCTTGACCATACTGGGCAAGAGGAGCCAGTGGGCTGACTTACTCTTGGGCAGCTGCCTGTGTTCTTATGAAATCCTGAATGCCTTCCAGTGACTTCACATTAATAGAAGGAAAATAAATAGAGCTCATTAATAACAACAAGGCAGAAAATCAGTTCCATATTTGCCTTGAATAACAGGCAGGCAATGCTGTTAATTATCTCTCTTTCTGTTCTGTTTTTTTTTTCAAAGAAAAAAAAGAAAGTATACTAATTGGTAATCTTCTCTAGATCTCTAGCTGATTTTTTTGAAGTTATTCATGCACCTCAACAAGAGGAGTTTCTATGGAAACTGAACATCCAGATTTTCATAAGGCAACCTACCAAAAGAGAGAGAGAGTAGTGCCCAGCTAAAATGCAAATTGACCTTTTGCAGCAAGATATATGAATACCCAACTTTCCCTCTTCTCCCTACACCCGTCTTCTTCCACACACCGCCCCCAGTTTCCATTTTGCGTCGTGGGTAGATCCCAGCTGGACTTTACATGGCAACAGCGTGAAGGCATTGTTTACCACTTGCTAGACTCCGTGGGGATGTATAAAAATCTGCCAGAGCACTGCGGCTCTCAAGGGGTGGATTCTCCGGAGAAGCACCGTGCTCACTGCTGTATGTCATGCCAGTTTCAGGGAGTCAAAAATATACAACTCTGTTTTTTAACACAAAAAGAAAAGGTTTCCTGAGGCTGTAATTCGTTGACCCATTTCAGAGATGCACGAGGTTGTTGGCATTTTGTTGAGCTGTCTCTCTCCCTTTAGATCATCCCTCCTCGCTGAATAGGCCAGCTTTCCTCAGTGCATTGTCTTTCAGATGAGTTGGACTCCACTCCTGTTATTTCCAACCAGCTTTGGTTACATTTGATTACCATTTGCTTGCCGTGGGTGGACGGTTGGGCAGTTTGTCTGCCTATGCGGAGCACTTCACATCATGGCTTTTAGTAAAGGTAAAGGTTTTCTACTGGTATTAAGTCCAGTCGTGTCTGACTCTGGAGGGCGGTGCTCATCTCCATTTCTAAGCTGAAGAGCCGGCGTTGTCCATAGACACCTCCAAGGTAATGTGGCCAGCATGACTGCATGGAGCACTGTTATCTTCCTGCGAGAGCAGTACCTTTTTTATTAAAAAAATTATTTTCACAACATCCATACAAACATAAATACATAAACAACATAAACAACAGTGTGCCCTGTGCATGTGACCCTCCCCCCTCACAATCATCCGCACCCCTCCACCCATGCTGAGGGTTACATCTTTATTTTCTTCTTCTTCCTCTTCTGCAAGCTTCTCGGACAGTTTACATTACATCTTAAACAATAACTCCAACTTATTCCTAATGGTTTGGTCCCAGGTTCTCCATACGATGTATCCTCTCACCCGATCCCATCGTCCCAACAGCTGTCGCAATTTATCCTCATGTAATTGATTAACCTTCATCTCCATAATTTCGAATTGAATGTGTTCTACCAAGTACCGCAGCCAATTATCTATTGTCCATTTCGTGGAGTCCTTCCATCCTAAAACTACCACTGCCTGGGCGCTTTCTATCATTGCTGTCTTCATTTCTGAGTATTCGCCCATCTTGGTTTTTTTTAATCAACACCGCCATCTCTTTTGTGATAGTCCATTTTATATTCAATACTCTGTTTATCTCCTCTTCTACCTCTTTCCAGAATCTTTGGACTACCTGAATCGGACCTCAGCCCATCTAGTCCAGCATTCTGTATCACACAGTGGCCCCCAGTTGTACACGGGGATCTCGAGCAGAAGGGAGGGCAAAACCCTAACCTGCTCCCGACCCCCACAACCAGTACCCAGGGAAATCCTGCCTACCTCAACCAACTCCGAGGTGGCACTTGAATGTCCTTTTCAGTAACTACCGATACACTTGGTATCCATGAATCTGTCTAATCCTGCCTTGAAGTTGTTCAGGCTGACAGCTGTCACAACCTCTTCTGGAAGTGAGTTCCATAACCCAATGACTGTCTGGGTGAAGAAATATTTCCCTTTATTAGTCCTAATTTTCCTACCTTGGAGCTTCAGGGAGTGCCCTCTAGTCCTAGTGTTTTGTGACAAAGAAAATAATGTTTCTTTATTCACCTTTTCTATCCCATGCATGATTTTATACACTTTGATCAAGTCACCTCTTAAACGCCGTCTTTCATTCCCATAGTAGGTGCATATAAACCCCTTTATCTCGGCAGCCGTGCCAGCATCAAGTACTCACATTTTGGGAAATATATGTTAATTGGGCCGGAGTACGATACCACTTATGCAATATTTTCCTCCTTGTTTCCCTCACTCTTGTGTTCTTAAGTTTAGCAATATTCCCCACTATCCTCTCCATCTCTGCTTCTGAGACTTGCAGTTCCCTCTCCCACATTGTAGTTAACTCTTCTACCGAGAGCAGTACCTATTGATCTACTCACATTTGCATGTTTTTGAACTGCTAGGTTGGCAGAAGCTGGGGCTGACAGCGGAAGCTCATGCCACTCCCCAGATTCGAACCTGCGAGCTTTTGGTCAACAAGTTTAGCAGCTCAGCAGTTTAACCCACTGCGCCACTGGGGGCTCCTATCACAGCTTTTACCCTTCGTTAAGATCTGTTAGTGAGACTTTAAACACACAGGTGGAGTTAGAATTCTCTCCTCGACTGCTGGGCTTAAGAGCCAAAGAAACACAGACTCTCCGACAAGTCATTCTTAACTCTGCAGTCGATCCTGCAAGATTTGAGGCTGGGAGACACAGTGGAGCTGATGGTGGATGCATGCATTGCCAAAAAAAGGAAGAGAAAATGCATTATCTAAAAAAGCATGTGATACATACTTTTATGTTTTTATCACATGCTTATTATTGGGGATTCCATAAGCTATTGGAAATAAGTGTGCCATAACCTTATTGAAAAGATAAAAATGATGTCACATCCATTTGACAAGTGTAAATCTCCATGAACACATGGATGCCACCTTTTGAAAACCACTAGTCAAGAAAAGCATGGCCTTGTTAGAAGTCAACTCTTCGAATGAGTGATATTCATAAGCATTCATGTAATGGCACACAGGTAACTCAGCTGTTAAACTGAAGAACCATGTATTTAAACTGCCAAAGATAAAGACATGCCACTACAAATATATATATATATATATATATATATATATATATATAGTTAGCAGAGGATGGTGGTTTCTTTGAAGTTGAAATTTGCAGTTCTAATTGCTCCAAAAATATACAACCCCTTGAAACTTCTTATTTAAAATATGCACTCAAGAGACAAAAAACAAAGTCTTCTTTTAAAAAAATAACATCTCAGGTTTGCTAACAAACTTCTTGTATATATTCAGCATACTAGTCCATAGTCCAATGTCTTTAATTTACTTTATTTATATTTATTTACTTTATTTATATTCCGCTCTTCTCACCTCGAAGGGGACTCAGAGCGGATTACAGGTACATATACTTAGCAGACAATCCCTGCTGATTCCACATACTCAACATATAGACGAACAGAGGCAAACTCTGGCCACCAGGGGGAGCTGACGCACTCCTCATCTCTCAGCCTTCCCAGCGTCCCTTGTTGTTCCGCATTCCTCAGCGTTCCTGGAGTTCTTTAAAGGCCTCATAATTCAGTCAAAATTTGCCTCCCCACTTAATGTGGTATCTTTATCTCCTACTTGACAGATGCAACTGTCTTTCGGGTTGCAAAAGTTGACAGCAGGCTACACTTAAAGGTCGAGCACCCACCTCGACCCGGGCAGTTCTCGAACTCATGACCTACTAGTCAGAGAGATCTTAGCCAGCTGCGTCACATTCCCGGTGCATATAGCTATAGCCCAAACTGTATTCACTGAAATCTGAAAGGAGAAAAGGAGAAAAACTGCAATCCACCTGCACTGAAGTCTATACCAGGGCTGTCCAACTGGCGGCCCGGGGGCCATATACGGCCCCTCCGGCCCCCTAAGCTTTTGAATAAAAAATAAAAATTGAAAAATAAAATAAATAATAAAAATAAAATAAAATACCTACTTCTGGGTTCGGAGCAAGTATCGCGAGAATATGCAATCCACACGCGATTTCGCTGTCAACGCGAGATCATGCCGGCGTTGACAGCAAAATCCCGTGTGGATTGCGTATTCTCGCGATACTCTTCGGCTCGTCTACTACTGGATCGCTGAGGCCCACAGACGCGATTAGGACCTTCTTCTACTCAGTCGGTCGTCGCCTCTCTCGTCGTCCGGGTACTCCTGGATCCTGCGCGTTTGGAAAAGAGGCCAAAGCAGGGGGCTCCTCAGGGGGCTCCTCATTCCCTCCCCATCTCCCCTCATGTATTAAATATAAAATTAAATATATTTAAAGATGAAATAAGGGGAGATGGGATACATTAAGGGGAGGGAGGATGGAATTAAATATATTTAATATTAAATAAAAATAAGGGGAGAGGGGAGGATGGAATTAAATATATTTAATATTAAATAAAAATAAGGGGAGAGGGGAGGATGGAATTAAATATATTTAATATTAAATTAAAATAATTTAATATCTTATCCCTGCATTTTATCTCAGTAAAAGATTATATTTGACTGTATGGATGCAGGGGCGGGGGCGGGGCGGGGGTGGAGCCGGGGAGAGGGCGGAGGCGGAGCCAGGGAGGGGGCGGGGGCAGACCCTACGGCCCCCCAGGTCATCAGTGACCGGAATTCAGGCCCCTGGGCCGGTAGAAGTTGGACAGCCCTGGTCTATACTATACTATATAACAAAAATGAAGTCTTGTGTCTGAAGCCCCGCCCACACCAAAGAGGTACAGTCAAACTGGCAAACCAAAATGTATATACAATATAGGTTAACAGTTAGTGGAGGCTTGGAAGGTTGCTATTTCCAACACTTACCTTTGGAGAAGAAAGGGTGGGGGGATAATGTCATTGTCCCTGGCAGCTTGTCAATGTTTCTGGGGCTATTGTGAACTAGAACCAAACAATATCTGGTGAGCCTCATGTTCCCTCCCTTCTGTTGACAGTTGCTTTTTGCATACAGGGGTTTCTAGGTCATAACCAACACTGATGATGGGGATACCTTCACCATTGTGTTTCTGGTTCTTGGACAATAGCCAGAAGTCTCCTGCTTTTCACCAACCTATTACATGACCATGGTGGAGGTGGGCATCATGCAAAACATGTGTTTACAGGCAGTAGTTCCACCTATAGGTTTCTATAACACACCTCTATGATACCGGAATGTGGTCAATGTAAAGAAGAGCCAACTGGGTGTTATTTCATTCTCACTTTGTAGATATTCCATCCCTGACCTTAGGTTTGTATTGTATTGTTTAGTATCCAGAGAGAGTTGGGATCAAAGCATGAACTGGGGCTCATTAAGAAAATCCCAAAGTCTCCCCCCCACACGCAGTTCAAATAACATGAACTGAACATGTCTCTGCCAACATTAACAGGAGTCTAGTGCAGGGGTGCCCACACTTTTTCAGCACGCGAGCTACTTATAATAAAACCAAGTCAGAAAGATCTACCTACCTCTTCAAGGCTGAAGAGGGGAGGGGGAGGGGCTTGGTGTGGCCTGGCTCCGTCCCCTCTGGCTTCAGCGCTACCAGCAGCTCCTGCAGGCTTGAGGAGGGCAGTGCCAAGCCAGTGGTGGCATAGCTAGCACAAGGCTGGCTTGGCCCTGCTCTCCTCAAGCCTGCAGAAGCTACTGGTAGTGCTGAAGCTGGGGAGGGGGTGGGGCTTGGCGCGGCCTGGTTCCGCCTCCATCTGGCTTCAGCTGTTGGTAGCGCTGAAGCCAGGGGAGGGGGCGAGGCTTGATGCAGCCTGGCTCCGCCCCATCTGGCTTCAGCTGCTGGGAGTGCCGAAGCCGGGGAGGGGGTAAGGCTTGGCGTGGCCTGCCTCCGCCCCTCCCCAGCTTCAGCGCTACCAGCAGTTTCTGCAGGCTTGAGGACGGCAGTGCCAAGCCAGTGGTGGCATAGCTAGCACAAGGCTGGCTTAGCCCTGCCCTCCTCAAGCCTGCAGAAGCTGCTGGGAGTGCCGAAGCCGGGGAGGGGGCGGGGCTTGGCGCTACCTGGCTCCGCCCCCCTGAGAAGCACCCCATCCGGCTGCGAGCTACCTCAAATGGACCTGGGATCGACTAGTCGATCGCGATCAACTTCCTGAGCAGCCCTGTTCTAGTGTATAGATCGAGGGAAGTCATGCCCCCCCCCCCTATTCCGCCTTGGCTAGACCACACCTGGAATACTGTGCTCAATTCTGGGCACCACAATTGAAAGGAGATGTTGACAAGCTGGAATGTGTCCAGAGGAGGGCAACTAAAATGATCAAGGGTCTGGAGAACAAGCCCTATGAGGAGCGGCTTAAAGAACTGGGCATGTTTAGCCTGAAGAAGAGAAGGCTGAGAGGAGACATGATAGCCATGCATAAATATGTGAGATGAAGTCATAGGTAAAAGGGAGCAAGCTTGTTTTCTGCTGCCCTGGAGACTAGGATGCATAGCAATGGCTTCAAACTACAGGAAAGGAGAGTCCATCTGAACATTAGGAAGAACTTCCTGTCTGTGAGAATTGTTCAACAGTGGAATTGTCTGCCCCGGAGTGTGGTGGAGGCTCCTTCTTTGGAAGCTTTTGAGCAGAGGCTGGATGGCCATCTGTCGGGGGTGGTTTGAACTGGATGGCCCACAAGGTCTCTTCCAAATCTATGATTCTATGATTCTATCATAGGTTGCCTCTATGGTAGGGCAACAGTGGTAGATTGCATGGTTTGGGAGCAGTAGGCATCGGGTCCAGCCCTTGACATAGTAGGACTAGGAAAGTCCATCTTGGAAGCTCCAAAGATCTAGTCCAGGGGTGCTCACACTTTTTCAGTATGCGAGCTACTCTTAAAGCAACCAAGTCGAAAAGATCTATCTGCCCCTGCGCGCTCCTGCTGCCACGCGCTCCCGCCGAAATCATAACACTTATGGCAACTGTAGTTTCCCAAGGTCCTCAGTCCTTTTTGTCAACGTTTTACAAGGTTTTAGTACATACAGCCCCCCACCGGACCAGGAGCGCATAGCAGTTAAAGCGGTGTGAAACCGCATCAACTCTACAGTGCAGATGCGATCACATGGTGGAGACCTCCAAGGCTTACCGGCCGCCTCAAGCTTGAAGTCTTTCACAGCTGCAGCCAACGGAGAAGTGACCCGAGGGCGCCGCCTGCTTCCCGCCTCCCTCCCATCCCAGCAGAGACGAAGGAGCGAAGGGAGGGCGCCGGGGTGCCAAGGCATGCAGGGAAATGTAGTCCCTCTGGCCCCGCCCCTCGCCCGGGGAGCCTGTTCCCAGCGACGCCTGCGAACCACGAATTCCGGCAACCTCGCTCCCATCCCAGCAGAGACGAAGGAGCGAAGGGAGGGCGCCGGGGTGCCAGGGCATGCCAGGAAATGTCCCTCTGGCCCCGCACCTCGCCCGGGGAGCCTGTTCCCAGCGACGCCTGCGAACCACGAATCCCGGCAACCTTTGCAGCCACCCAGAAGAGCGGAGTCTCCCGCCTCACCAGCCAAATCTGTGTGCCAGGAAAACGTCTGTGTGCCATGTGCGCGAGGAGGAAGCATGAGGCGGGGCCTCCGGAAGGAGCGCTCCGCCCTGCCTGTCTCACCGGCAATGCCCCGCAGGCAGAAGTAGCACCGCGAGAGCGAAAGCTAGCAGCAGGAGCGCGCGCACATGGCAGGAGCACCCCATCCTGCTGGTGAGCCCCGAAGATCGACTGGATGAGGGCCGAAGATTGACCAGTCGATCGCGATCTACCTAATGAGCACCCCTGATCTAGTCAATATAAACATTACTGAGATACATAAACCAGTATTCTTGATTCAGAAGGATCCAGCAAAATTACTTATTTGGACTTAAATTCTCAGGGTCTCCTGCTGAGTCATTAATCCCTGTAAGGTTCTATTAATGAATGACTTCCTTTTATTGTTTGCTAACAGTGGTTTCCTTCTCCTTGGCAGGGGCTGGCCTTGAACAGACTTGGGCGGAAAGACTTGGCTCAGAAGGTTTTGCAGGATGCGGTCCAGGTCCAGAGCACCAGCCACCAAGCATGGAACAGCCTTGGAGAAGTCCTTCATGCTCAGGGAAAGAATGAAGCTGCGGTTGAGTGCTTCCTAACTGCGCTGGATCTTGAAGCCAGCAGCCCTGTCATCCCATTTACAGTTATTCCCAGGGAGCTGTGATGATAATTTTAACATCACACATGTGCATTCTATGGACGTAGTTCCAATAAAATACCCGAGAGATAAGCAATCAGTTTAAAGTGCAATAAATATGCAGTCAACCCTCCACATTTGTGGGTTTGACTTTGGCAAATTTGATTATTCATGAATTTGATTATAATGTTATCTCTAGGAATGTCTACATCCTCCAGTACAACTATAGGTCCTTCGGTATGGTTGCATTCAAAGGGCCGTTTGTAATTGTAAGACTATATAAATGTTGCCCTGACAATGAAAGCCTTGCAGACCTCATAAAATGTCTAGAGAGGTGTTCTCTCAGGTTTAAAAAAAATAGTGCTGTTTTAATTTGCTGTTTTCCACTTTCATTGGGGTCCTGTGCCCCTATAACTAGTGATTGTGGAGGCCTGACTGTATAGATACAATTTATTTGTACCCAGAATTCAAAAGTCTTTGTTAAATGAAGCTTCAATTTCAGGGATATTCCATTTTTCTTGCACACAGACTTCAAGACGAATTGCCACCAGGAAAATGCAATTCTTTCTTTTTATTTAGCTGCTGGGTTTGCTGCAATTTGCAGTGGTGTCTGCAACCTACTTTTACAATGTGACTCTGAACAGAAACGACCAGAAATGGATGGCAGTCTGGAAGGGATCCTCTTTTCCATTTTCGCTCTTGTAGTTATTTGGTGGTGAGCGTGGGGACATTATCTACAACCTGACAAATCAAAGGATGCACATGTTTGCTTAGTTTTCAACCCAATGGATGATGAGATTATGAGGTTTTTAAAAAGACATTGGCTGATGATTTCTGCATTTCATGACTTTCCCCAAAAAAAATTCACCTGTAAGAAAAAAGCACTGATTTTTGTACACAAAGTGGTATCTTCTTCACAAAAAAACCCCTCATTGTTTTCTGTACACACAAACCAAGGATTTTGATCAAAATACACTGTGCACAAATGAATTTTTCACACACACAAAATCCTTGAATGTGAAGAATCCTATGGCTTTTGGTCATTTTTCAGCCTTGGTATTTTGGTATGTTGAGATAACCTTTCTATCAAAGATGATAATATTTGCAAGTACAGGTTGAACATATCTTATCTGGAATTTCAGTCTTATATACTCTACTGCTGAGCTGCTGAACTTGCTGACCGAAAGATTGGCATGCGAATCCAGAGAGTGGAGTGAGCTCCCACTGTTAGGCCCAGCTTCTGCCAACCTAGCAGTTTGAAAGCATGCAAATGTGAGTAGATCAATAGGTACTGCTCTGGCGGGAAGGTAATCGTGCTCTATGCAGTCATGCTGTCCACATGACTTAGGAGGTAGGTGTCTGCGGACAATACCAGCTCTTCGGCTTAGAAATGGAGATGAGCACCACCCCCCAGAGTCGGACACAACTAGAATTGATGTCAAGGAAAACCTTTACCTAATGCACACCTCGATTTTCAAAACCCTAGACTTAATGTCAGGGGAAACCTTTGCTATACTCTAAAATCCAAAAATGCCCACATAGGTGTATGAGATAGTGACACTTTTGCTTTCTAATGTGCCCAAACTTTGTTTCATGCAGAAAAATGTTGTACTCAAAATGTTCATGTTGAGACTTGGGTCCCATCTCTAAGGTATTCCATGTATAGAACCAAAGAGTTGGAACAGACCACCCAGTCCAATCCCCTGCCCTGAGGTGCGTAATCAAAGCACCCCCAACAGGCATATATGCAAAAACAGATATTGCAAAATACTTCTGATCCCATGTATTTCAGATAAGATACCCAGCCTGTATTTTGTTACATCTCTAGTCACAATAATTGGTTGAAGGAGTTGAATTAAAGCTTGGTGTGTTTTAGGTTTCAGAAGCCTGGCTTGTAATGCTGTACACATTTTTTGGCCCCTACTGGGTCTCACTTTGGAGGAAATAGTGGAGTGCAAATAAAGATGATGCTAATGATGACATCAGTAATAATGCCTGTTCTATTAATGCCAATGATCAATGCGAGACTTCTCTCCCAAACCTAATAATGGTGTACTAATACAATAATATAACCAACAAAAAGGTTTGCATAAGATCTAAAAATAACTATTTTGAAAATTTGGATTTGAGAATAAAACATTTGGGTGGCTTTCTGTTGGTGAATTATGATGCCATAAGCCAAACTTTCACAATTGCAACTCATTTTTGCATCATTTTGGAGATTGGAAATCTGTTCTGAATACACAGTTACCAAAGCCATGAGCATTGGTGGGAACATTGGCTATAAGCATGTGGTGGGAGATATTTAAATAATAGATAAAATGGGTCCTCAGTATCCACTGGGGTTTCATTCCAAGACACTCCTGTAGTTACAAAAATCCATGGTTCATCAAGTCCCAAGCAGGCTTCCTCCCCAGGCCCAGATTAACCCCTTTTGGCGCCCTAGACCACAATTTGGAATTACGCCCCCAAATCAACCTCTACCGCACCTCCTTCTCCTTGCGGCGCGCCCTCCTTCCTTGAGTCAAAGAAGGAGGGCGCGAGGAGGTGGGGGGAAGCCCCGCCCCCGGGGCCGCTGCCGGGCATGCGCAGCAGGAGGGCACAAGCGCCTCTGCCTCCTCTGCCATGTTCCTGCGTGTCTGGCAGTCAAGGAAGGAGGGCGTGAGGAGGAGGAGGAAGGAAGTGAAGCCCTGCCTCCTCTTCCTCGCGGTGCACCCTCCTTCCTTGAGTCAAGAAAGGGGGCGCGCGAGGAGGAGGAAGCAAGGGAAGCCCCGCCTCCTCTTCGCGGCGCACCCTCCTTCCTTGAGTCAAGGAAGAGGGGCGCGCCGCGAGGAGGAGGAGGCGGGGCTTCCCTTCCTCCTCCTCGCGCCCTCCTTCCTTGACTCAATTGTATCCATTATTTAAATATCTCCCACCACTTGCTTATAGCCAATGTTCCCACCAATGCTCATGGCTTTGGTAACTGTATTGACTCAAGGAAGGGGCTTCCCTCCACCTCCTCGCGCCCTCCTTCTTTGATAAGGGGGCGGGGGCGATGGCGAGGGGGGCACTATTCCCTCCTCCCCTGCCTTCTCGCAGCGCTCTCCCCCCACCCTCCCGAGAGAGAGAGAGTAATCTCCATGCCGCGCATTGTGGTTTTGTTTCAACATATTTTTTTGGTCCGTGTGAACTGCGCCCCCTTGGTTTGTGCCCCTAGGCCATGGCCTAGGGTGGCCTTATGGGTAATCTGGGCCTGTTCCTCCCTCACAATGGTGGGGCACTATAGCAGGATATGTTTACATATCAACATAGTGTCCAGTGCACACAAAAAATAAGATTTGCTTTTTAATGAATATTTTCAGGCTGTGGTTGATTGAAACCATGCATACAGAACTCCGACTGTACAGAGCAAAATATGTCAGTTAATATAATGTGTGCATTAAATCTCTCCCATTGAAACTAGTGAGACCAAAGGCTTGCCTAGACATAGTGCTACCACCAACACATAAGTAAGAAAAGGAAAGGGAAGCGTGTCATTTTGAGAACCTTTAACTGCTGCTTCGTGTAATGCCAACTCTTGGCTTGGCAGACGATCCAAACCTCCTCGACACTCTTTAACCTTCTCTCCTTATTGTGCCAAGTTAAGCACAATTCATGACTTGCCATCATCCTAGCAGCCAGTTTTGACTGCCGGGAGAAGACAGCATGTAACACAGTGTTGCATCATGTATTGCATTTAACCAGCTATTAAGCAAATGAGAGAGAAAGAGATATGGAGCCAAAGTTATATCATGTCTATTGTAATACTCAATTAAGCCTATAAAACTGATATTATCTACACTGAGGATATTTACTGGATTCCAAAAAGATACATGATGTGATGGGAGACGCTCTCCTTCTGAACAACAAGTAAGGAAAGTATGGTTCTGCAGATGTCGCTGAACCGAACTCCCATCATCCCTAGCCAACAGAGCGAATAGTGAAGTATGATGAGAACCAAAGTCCAAAAAGATCTTATGGTTAAAATGTTCCTTTCTCTTAACTCTGCTTAATGACATGTCTTCCCATCTTTTCCCCCTTCAATTCTTGGGCATAACTATACAATTTCTGTTTCCTGTAGAAATGGTTATATTGCACAGTGACATACATCCTATTTCTTGTTTGGTTCTTTAAAGCAGTTTCCCAACCAGTGTGCCGTGGCACACTAGTGTGCCGTGAGAGATCATCAGGTGTGCCGTGGGAAATTGGCACTCTTCCCCCTCCTAGCAGCTCTTTCTTCCTCTTTCCCTCCCCAAAGATCCTCCCCAAGGCAAAGGAAGGGCTCTGCCGAATGCCAGGGCCAGGCCCGCCTTGAGGAAGCCTTGAGGAGCCTCAACTCAGCATGGCTCATGCTCCCTCTCAGGGCTGCTTCAGCCTCCCGATACGTTTCATAGATCTGTGTGGCCTCTTTCGTTGCCTCCCTCCGCAAAAGCAGAGCACTGGCCGGAAGTGATTGAGTTGGCGTTTTCGCGTTGGCTTGGGATTTCTCGCGAGAACAAAGCCGGAAGCTCCACGTCGGTGAATTGGGCAGTGAGCAAACCTGGGAGCATCAGGAGCCTGAAGCATTCACAGGTTTCCAAGAAACAAATTGAGCCTCTTCGCTTGGAATTTTTTAAAATTTTTTTACTATTTTACTGGATTTTTCAAGAGTTGCCTCCCCCCCCCCCCCCAGGAACAGTTTATAACAGCTTCATGACATCCATAGTTAACTGGAAGCAAGTTTGACTCAGGGTGAAATTTCACAAGGGGCTGGAGAACAAGCCCTATGAGGAGCGGCTTGAAGAGCTGGGCATGTTTACCTTGGAGAAGAGAAGGCTGAGAGAAGACATGATAGCCATGTATAAGTATGTGAGAGGAAGTCATATATATGTTGTGTTCATCGAAACAGGCCCAGGTTTCACACTGAGTGTATAAATACGTTTAAAAACATATTAACTATATGTATTACTGTGTTAGAGTGTCATTTTGTGTCATTTTGGTTGGTGGTGTGCCCCAGGATTTTGTAACTGTAAAAAATGTGCTGCGGCTCAAAAAAAAAGTTGAAAAACACTCCTTTAAAGTAAGACAACACAGTCTTCTGCTTCACAATTGTAGCCATGGGATGGGCCAGCGGGGAGGCAGTTGGATTCAACCAAGGCATCTTTCTCTTTTGCCCCTTCTTGGTAGCCCTTGGATTCATGTACACATCAGGGTGCCTCTTACGCAGTATTACTTAACCAGTGGGTTGGGACCCCTGATGGGGTCCATTAGGGGGTGTCAGAGGGGTCACCAAAGACCATCAGGAAACACAGTATTTTCTGTTGGTTATGGGGGTTCTGTGTGGGAAGTTTGGCCCAATTCTATCGTTTGTGGGGTTCAGAATGCTCGTTGATTGTAGGTGAACTATAAATCCCAGCAACTGCAACTCCCAAATGTCAGGGTCTATTTTCCCCAAACTTTACCAGTGCTCACATTTGGGCATATTGATAACCCAAGATCCATCATTGTTTGAGTCCACAGTGCTCTCTGGATGTAGGTGAACTACAATTCCAAAACTCAAGGTCAATGTCCACCAAACCCTTCCAGTATTTTCTGTTGGTCATCGGAGTTCTGTGTGCCAAACCCCTCACTAAAACAAATGTGTTTCCAGCAATGGAAAAGAAACCTTGGGATGCAGCTATACTGTAAAATGAATCCACTTTAACTACCCTGGCTCAATGCACAGGGCCTTGTATTCGAACAAGTTTTATGAAGACCAAGAAAAGATGCAAACGAATAAGTTCCACAACCAGATTCATTTAAGAGTTTTAAACTGATGTGCAGAACGGAATTCAAAATGCCCCAGAGGGATTTTCCCCTTGCTCTTTGTGTTCCAAAAATGAAGACCAATATGGTATCTTATTTCATTTGCAAACTAGTATGTGATGCTATCAAGACTTGATTTGCCTTTTCACATGAAACATAATGTTGAGCTTCAGAAGACTTTTGCCAGATGAATAAACAAATCCCATGGAGAAAGACTTGTTGCATGAGCGCAGTCATTTCCTGCCACTGTTTGTTCTTCGCAATGGGTTCATGCTACAAATATTTCAAGCTTTTCGGAATCCAGTCCTGAGAGATGCCTGCGAAGAGCAACTAGTTGGAAAAGACCATTTAACACATGTCTACAGCAATTCATGTAAAACATTATAAGGAGTCTACAAGGAGCCTCAAGGCTGGTGCAGTGAATATGAGCCAACATTGGGATGACAACAATCAGATATGCCAATTCATTTTTCATAATCTGCTTTTCATGCCCCTATTTGGATGAGAAAGTGATAGAATTGTTATTGTTGGGTGCCTCCAAATAGTTCCGACTTATAGATACCCTAAAGTGAACTGATCACGGGGTTTTTGGCATGATATTTTCAGAGCTAGTTTGTATTTGTCTGAGGCTGGGAGAGTATGATTTGACCAAAGTCACTTAGTGGATTTATATGGCTGAGTAAGGAGAGATTCAAACCCTAGTCCAAAGAGACATAGTCCCATGCTCAAACCACTACAAAACACTGGCTTTCCTGGTAGAGCTGATAGGGAGTAAACACTAATATGATAGAGCCCATAATCTAACCTGGGAAAAGCAGGCGCAAGTTCCTGGTGAGTAAATATACAAATTTTCCCTTGCATTACAGAAGGATTATCCTAATCTGTGTTAATAATGGTAAGAATTGGCAATAAATCAAAATGCGTCCCCACTGTTCCATAGTCCTATTAGGAGTGTGCTATGGGGGAAGGGGGAGGGAATGAGGGCATTGCCTCCCCCAAATAAGAATTCAGCCCCCACTTATTAAACATTTCCTCCAGTCCCCAAATTTCTAGCATTGCAGAGAGTGAGACATTTAAAATCATTGACCCCATATGTATTGTTGAAGGCTTTCATGGCCAGAATCTCTGGGTTGCTGTAGGTTTTCTGGGCTGTATGGCTATGTTCCAGAGTCAGGAGAGAATGCTTCTGGAACATGGCCATACAGCTTGGAAAATTCACAGCAACCCATTGACCCCATATTTGATATGTTTGCAACTTAGCTTGCTCCAATTCTTTGGATGCCCAAACTCCATACCTGAAGTTTTAACTTACTGCAAAACTAGAAATGTGGGGTCTAAAGTTAAACTTTATCCACTTATGAGAGAGGGGTCATACCCATATTTTGCCCCACAATTCGTACCTACATCCATGCTCTCCTCCTGCTGCTCCCACATCAAGTCATCTGACAGTATGAGTAGTGGACCCTAGGAATTGGTTTTAGGAATCCATCCCATGGATACTAAAATATGTGGATACTCAAGTCCCGTTATGTACAATGGTGTAGTAATAATAAATAATAATACACTTTATTTATATTCCGCCCTTCTCACCCCAAAGGGGACTCCGCAGGTTACAGTACACATACAAGCAGACAATCCCTGTCATTTTTATATTTGACATACATCACATACAACATGTACAGTAGGGGATTCTTTCCAGTTGAGCCACAGGTTCTTTCCAGGTTCTTTCAGTTGTGTCACCGGGGTGCTGTTGCTCCATTGCGCCACAGGGGGTGCTGTTGCTTCATCCTATGACGAGCTTGCCAGCCCGTTAGGACTTCCACCTTTCCGGCAATCGGTCTTCCTTATTTATTGGCGTTATAAAAGTCCTCCCCCGCAAAGCGGTCCCTAATTTCTCTACTCACAGCTAGGCTGTTTTCGATTGCTTAGGTAAGCAGAGGCAGGGCTGACAGCTGGTTGCCCAAGCAAGCCCGGGGTCTCGAACCTGTAACATTCGGTTGATAATAATTTTAACCGCTGTGCTAAACCTCTTATATAAAACATCAAAATCGAGGTTGACTTTTGGGAATTTTTGGAATATTTTCAAGCCATGGATAATCGAATCCATGGATACAGAATTTGTGGATATGGAGGGCTGACTGCAATTCTGTCCTCAGAATATAATTAAATTAAACAAAGGCTATGACACAAAAGATGGAAAGTACGGACTGGTCCCCAATTATAGATTACTTGAAAGAATTTAAAGATCTAAAAGATTATATTTATATAGACAAGTGGTAATGCTACTCTTGGATAAGTAAATAAGAGTTTGTTAGACATATATGTAATATCTAAGAATTATTAGTTAAGGATGGGAGACTGAATAGGAAGTCTCTATATTTCAGTTCATGTTTTGTCCTTTTATGTAGTAAGTAGTATTGTATGTTGTGTTAGGATGAATGTTGTGCTATGTATTGTTTATTTTATATTGAGAAATGCAATTACATTTTTTTTTAAAAAAGAAAGAATTACACACCAAAAAAAGAGAATATAATTAAATGGATCACAGTAATTGATATTATCCAAAAATTGCCTACGGTAGCCAACACTGCTCTTTCTAGCAATATGGCCCTAAACAGAGTACAATCTCTAAATCCAAAAAAGTATTTTTCCCCAAAATAGTTGCACTGTCCTCTCCTTCAGGTAATAGGGTCCACTGCATGATGCAGTTATGCATACCCTTTCCTCCTCACACTTTGCTCCAAGCAGTCATTTTGAGAAAGATTTGAGAGTGAACACATGATGGGTTGTGCAGAGTCAAGCATATGACTTCAGAGGCGGAAACTATCCCTACAAAGTAGGAGGAAGCAATGCACTAGAGCAGCGTTTCCCAACCAATGTGCCGGGGCACACTAGTGTGCTGTGAGTGATCATCAGGTGTGCCGTGGGAAATTGGAACTTCCCGGGGGGGGGGGAGGCCCGCCTCCCTTTCCCCAAGTAGAGACCTCCTCTTGCCTCCTGGGGGTTCTGTGTGGGAAGTTTGGCCCAGTTCTATCATTGGTGGGGTTCAGAATGCTCTTTGATTGTAGGGGAACTATAAATCCCAGCAACTACAACTCCCAAATGTCAATGTCTATTTCCCCTGAACTCCATCTGCATTCATATTTGGGCATATCGAGTATTTATGCCAAGTTTGGTCCTGATCCAACATTGTTTGAGTCCACAGTGCTCTCTGGATATAGGTGAACTACAACTCCAAAACTCAAGGTCAATGCCCACCAAACTCTTATAGCATTTTCTCTTGGGAGTTCTGTGTGGGAAGTTTGTGTCTTTCTGCCATTCCTGCCTGGATATCTATGTATTTATCTGAGTGTATAAATAAATTTTAACAACATATTAACTATATGTATTACTGTGTTAGAGTGTCATTTTGGTTGGTGGTGTGCCCCCGGATTTTGCAAATGTAAAAAGTGTGCCGCGGCTCAAGAAAGGTTGGGAAACACTGCACTAGAGACTCATCTACAGACATTGGATGGATGTAAAGGAGACAAACAGACAAAAGTATTTTGGTTCCTAGAGACGGTCCGCGTTCACTTAAAAATGCAATCCTTGTGGCAGTTTTTCACTCACATTCAAAGGACAAACTTGCTCTCTTGAGAAATTGCTGCCATAATTAGAGGCACCTAGAAATTGATGTGTTTATGAATTAGTAATAACAAGATTCCCGCACGCACTGGTCATACGAGAGGCAAAGCGTGGCTGAGTTCACAGTGACGTGTTTTATTTCAGGAAAATGGGAGTTCAAGGGGTTAAGGGCAGTCTGGCCCTTGCGGGCCAAAGGTGACTTGCTGATCGGCCTACAACTCATTGTCTGGTTGAGGTAATTAGCAAATGAATGTTGCCTTGGAAGAGGATCCAAGGCTGCAAATCCCCCTTGTCCTAAACTGACAACATACATACTGCCTCAGATTACAAGCTTGGGTTTCCAAAGCTGAAACCTGTTCAAACCAGGCAGCAGTGAATTTATTATCCATGTGAGGAGAATAGTAGTGCTGGCTCGAATGCTTACCTACAAGATAAAATGGAAATAAACCATTACAACTCTTCCATAGGGTATGTTTAAACTTTTATAAGATGAAGTGCAATTTGGAATGGGTGGATTCCATCGGTCCTGGTCTAGGTATACACTGAACCTATAAGGATTTTTTCCTGCACTTTCCCTGAATATACAGGGCTCATGTGTGTTTGTTTTTTATTCAAAAATATAAAAATAAAAAAGCCTGAATTGATTTGGAAAGGGAAGTGTGTGAGATTATTTTAGGAGCCATTTATACTTTGTGTGGTCTATTTGTGACTTCAGCTTGCCTATCCCGAATAGACTACTGCAACGCACTCTACGAGGGGTTGCCTTTGAAGACTGCTCGGAAGCTCAAACTACTCCAATGGTCAGCAGCCAGGTTACTCACCAGAGCAGCATACAGAGTGCATACAACCCCTCTGTTACGCCAGCTCCACTGGCTGCCAGTCTGCTACCAAGCACAATTTGAAGTGCTGGCCTTAACCTTTAAAGCCCTGAACAGTTCTGGCCCAGATTACTTGTCCGAATGTAGCTCCCATTATGAACCATCACAAAGTTTGAGATCAGCTGGAGAGGCCCTGCTCTCAATCCCAGCACCATCGCAAACTTGACTGGTGGGGACAAGAAATAGGGCCTTCTCAGTGGTGGCTCCTCACCTGTGGAACTCTCCCTCCCACTGACATCAGATTGGCTAACTCCCTCCTGCCATTTATTTATTTATTTATTTATTTATTTATTTATTTGGCTTGTTAGCCGCCACTCCCATCAACACTACGATAAAATTACAATCTACAAAAGCATTAAAACCACAGAATAAACAATTCCTAAAAGAAAGCACAGCAACATATCACAGCTCAAAGGCCTGCCGGAATAAAACCGACTTGCAGGCCTTCCTAAAAGCCAACAGATTGCGCCCTGAACCTCCAGAGGTAATGTGTTCCAGAGGACAGGTGCAATGATGGAAAACGCCCTTCTCCATGTTGAAGTTAGATGGTATTGCTTGACACTGGGCACGACTAAAAGGTTCCTCTCTTCAGATCTAAGTGTTCTCATGGGACAGTATGGAGTTAGGCGGTCCCTCAGGTACACTGGCCCTAGACCATACAAGGCCTTGAAAGTCAAAACTAGCACTTTGAAGGTGATCCGGTACTCAATAGAGAGCCAGTGCAGCTCCCGCAGAATTGGTGTAATATGGCAGCTCGCAGGAGCTCCTGCGAGCAACCGAGCTGCAGCGTTCTGCACCAGCTTGATTTTCCGGATCACCGACAAAGGCAGGCCAATGTAGAGAGCGTTACAGTAGTCTAGCTTTGAGATGACTGTAGCTTGGATCACCGTGGCCAGGTTGTGCTGAGACAAGTAAGGGGCCAGCCTCCGAGCCTGACGAAGATGGAAAAACGCCACTCTGCTGACAGCAGAGATTTGAGCCTCCATTGACAGCAGAGGGTTGAGGAGGACTCCAAGACTCTTTACTGAAGACGACGGGCATAGCGCCACGCCGTCCAGGGTCGGAAGTTGGACATCCCCACTGCCCGGATGACCAAGCCAGAGGATCTCCATCTTTGCTGGATTCACCTTCAACCTACTGGCTCACAGCCATCCAGTAACAGCTTCGAGGCAGAGATGGAAATTATCGGGTACGTTTTTGGGCCTGCCCTCCATCTGCAGAATGAGCTGGGTGTCATCAGCGTACTGGTGACATTCCAGCCCAAAGCTACGCACCAGCTGAGCAAGTGGACACATATAGATGTTAAATAATAGGGGGGAGAGTATGGCCCCCTGGGGGACCCCACAAGCTAAGGGGGAACCCCCGGAGACCACTTTGCCCCTCCTCACTCGCTGTGACCGGTTCCGGAGGAAGGACGACAGCCAATTCAAGGCTGCCCCCCTCACCCCGGCTTTGGCAAGACGGTGAGTCAAAAGATCATACTCAACAGTATCAAATGCTGTTGTGAGGTCCAATAACATGAGCAGCGCCGATCCGCCTTGGTCCAGCTGGCACCGTAGCTGGTCTGTGATGGAGACCAGGACTGTCTCCGTTCCATGCCCTGAACGGAAGCCAATCTGGAAGGGGTCTAGCCAGGCTGTGTTATCTAGGAAGGTCTGCAACTGCTCCATTGCTGCCCTCTCAATCACCTTACCCAGGAACGAAAGTTTCGAAACCAGGCGGTAGTTGAGAGGGACCGCTGGATCTAATCCCGGTTTCTTCAGCAATGGAGAAACCACCGCCTCTTTCAATCCCTCTGGAAACACTCCTTGTTCAAGGGAGGTGTTGATTATATTCAACAGAGGGCCACGTAACCCCTCAAGGCAAGCTTTCACAAGCCATGAGGGGCACAGGTCGAGGGAGCAAGTGGTTGACCTAGTTGCAGTAACAATCCTATCGACAGCTTCTGCGTCCAGTGGGTGGAACCGGTCAAAGGTGGGCCCAGCGAGAGGCCACGGGGTCTCAAGTTCGCTAACTGTATCAATTGTGGCTGAGCGGTCCTGGCGGAGGATCGAGATCTTGTCTGTAAAATAGCTCTAAAAAGCCTCGGCTGTAAGGGCCTGATCATCATTTTTGGGATGGCAGGAACCATAGTTAAAGACTGAATTACTCTGAATAATTGGGCCGGGCGTGAGCTGGCAGACGCTATCAAGGTTGCATAGTAGGAATTTTTCACTTCCTTGATAGCATGCTCATAAGTGTCCATAAATTGCTTATAAGCAGATTTCGAACCTTCATCATGGAGTCTCCTCCACACGCTCCCCAGCCATCTCTTCTCCCGCTTCATCGATCGAAGATCTTCAGTGAACCACGGTGACCGATTCTTGCGGGATTGGAGAGGACGTCTAGGGGCAATCTTGTCAAGAGCTTTGAACAGCTTGATGTTCCATGCATCCACTTGCTTATCGAGCGAGATGCTAACAAGCTCCAGATCCCTCAGAGCATTCAGGAACCTATTTGGTTCCATAAGTCTCTTCGGGTGAACCCAAATCTGCTTATCATCTTGCAATACAACCTGTGTTGTCATGTCACACAACCCCAATTCTCTTATATCAAAAAGCTTTCCAGAGCTTCTCTAGAACTTGCTAAGAAGCTCTAGCTAAAAAAAGGAGACTAAGTGTAGAAATTATCTTTCTTGGATGAGGAGTTTTTATTAGCTGTCCATTTCAGCAATGCTGCTGTGTTACTCCTGAGAAATCTTAACTGTTTAACTTGCATTTGTGGTTTAGCCTACCCTAACCTTCAGCAATGAGTCAAGTGTTTACATCACCCAGAGGAAAAGAAACTGTTGATCAGAAGTGCTCTAAATGAGAAGGCTCTAGTCGTGGCTGTCTGCTTCGTTATATCATGAAACTGCAGAGCATGGAGACTAGGAGATGATTTAACTCATTTCTCATTCGAACTGACCTTCATGAATGTTTGCTTTTGCCCTTTACTAGACAGAATAGGAATGATCATTTATCAACATACATTTCAGTGGTATCAGTACGGTGCGGAGGGGTGCAAACTGCACCAAGCAACACCTTCAGAGGGTGATGCCAACATAAGTGTCTATAAAAATTTGGTGCACGGTTTCAAATTTAAACCTTGTCCTATAGCCAAAAAAGTGTAGTCTATAGATAAGGAGACACCAGCATCCTTCGAGGAACCACAAGGTTTTCTGAAGGTAGGTACAAGCAAATCTTTGAAGGGAGAGGAAACCTAAAGGAAGAAACCGTGGTATGAAAAGCCACCTGGGCCCGTTCTGTTCAACATCTTTATTAATGACTTACCGGTAGATGAAGGGTTAGAAGGCATGATCATCAGGTTTGCAGACAACACCAAATTGGAAGGGATAGACAGGAGCAGAATTCAAAACAGACTAGAGCAGTGTTTCTCAACCAGTGTGCCATGGCACACTAGTGTGCCGTGAGCGATCATCAGGTGTGCCGTGGGAAATTGGCAGAACCCACAATCTCTGCTTTGAGCTGGAAACACTTTTCCCAAGCAAATGGCCCTTTCAGTACTTTCTGTTGGTAATTCTGAGCTCAATATGCCAAGCTTGATTCAATTCCATTGTTGCAAGTGTTCAGGATGCTCTTTGATTGTGTGTGTAAATAATTCTATAAATCCCAGAAACTGCCTAGCTCCCAAATGTCAAGGTCTATTTTCCCTAAACTCCATCTGTGTTCAGATTTTAAAGCAGTTCATGAAACGAGTATTCATGCCAAATTTGGTCCTGATCCAACGTTGTTTGAGTCCACAGTGCCCTCTCTGGATATAGGTGAACTACAACTCCAAAACTCACTCAGCTCAATGCCCACCCCTCCCAAACTCTTATAGTATTTTCTCTTGGTTATGGGAGTTCTGTGTGGGGAAGTTTGTGTTTTGTTTGCTGCCATTCGGGCCAGGATATCTATGCTGTGTTCATCCTCAGAAACAGGCCCAGGTTTCACACTGAGTGTATAAATACATTTAAAAAATATTAACTATATATATTACTGTGTTAGAGTGTCATTTTGTGTCATTTTGGTCAGGTGGTGTGTCCCAGGATTTTGTAAATGTAAAAAGTGTGCCGCGGCTCAAAAAAGGTTGAAAAACACTGGACTAGAGAGATGGGCCAAAACTAACAGAATGAAGTTCAACAGCGACCAATGCAAGATACTCCACTTGTTGTGAGGCTGTTAAAGGCTCCTCCTTAAACTACAAACCCCAGAAGTCTGCAGGAGGCAGCAACCAGATTTTAAGTGGATTTATTCTCTAGTGTGATGAAGTAGTTAATAATCAATGAAATACAAAAATACAGAATGGGGGGCGATGCCTGTCAACAGCAATACGTGTGAAAAAGATCTTGGAGTCCTCATGGACAACAAGTTAAACATGAGTCAACAATGTCATGTGGCATCTTTAAAAAAGCCAATGGGAGTTTGGCCTGCATAAACAGGAGTCTAGTGTCTAGATTCAGGGAAGTCATGCTGCCCCTCTATTCTGCCTTGGTCAGATCACACCTGGAATCATACTGTGTCCGATTCTGGGCATCACAATTGAAGGATTAGATATTGACAAGCTGGAAGGTGTAGCAGAGAAGGTTTGCACCACAAAAAGGATCAGGGGTCATGGCATTAGACAAGAGAACCACTGCATTAATACATGTTTAGCCTGCAGAAGAGAAGGCTGAGAAAAAAGTTTGGAATCACTGGTGATCCAGGGTCATGTATAAAAATGTGAAAGGAAATCCATAGGGAGGAAGGGAGATGTTGACAAGCTGGTTTTCCAGAGCCCTGGATCACTGAGGACACAAGAGCACAATGGCCTCAAACTAGGCTGAATTTACATGATAGGGCCATGGATAAAAATTTGAAATGAAATCATCTCAGGAATGGCAAGCTTGTTTTCTGCAGCCCGGAGACTAATCAGAACAATGATTCAATACAAGAAAAGAGATTCCATCTGAACATTAGGAAGAACTTTCTAACTGTGAGGGCTGTTCAGCAGTGGAACTCTCTGCCCCAGAGTGTTGTGGGGGATCTTTCTTTGGAAGCTATTAAGTAGAGGCTGGATGGCCATCTGTCGGGGGTACTTTGAATGTAATTTTCCTGCTTCTTGGCAGGGGGTTGGACTGCATGGCCCACAAGGTCTCTTCCAACTCTAGATTCTATGTGTCTATGAAACATGGAAACATGTAAAGGACTCTGCGTGTTCATTAACTATGAAACACTGAAGGACTGGGCAGAGAAGAGGAAATTACAAAAGATTGCATCTATCTATCGTTCTGCCATTTTTCTGTAATCTATCCTCTAGCTCAGGTGTGCTCACACTTTTTCAGCATTCGAGCTACTTATAAAACAACCAAGTCAAAATGATCTACCTACCCACTACTCAGAGAGCCATAAAAGCAAAATATTTTGAAATTTATTTCAGTGAGAGCCATATAATATATTTAAAGACTGGATTCAACTAAATGTGAGTATAATGAGCCCCTGAATTTATTCATAATAATAATGATGATGATATTCATTCAGCCTCTGCTACTACTACCGTGTTTCCCCGATAGTAAGACACCCCCGATTGTAAGACGTATCGGGGGTGTCAGGGGGGTCGGCTTATATAAGCCGTACCCCCAGTAAGCCGTACCCCCGGCCGCCCGCGTCACTCGGTCCCGCCTCCTCCTCCTCCTCCACCGCCGCCCTTCCTGCGGCCTCCTCTTCGAGGAACGGAAGAGGCGGCTGAGGAGAGCCCTCTGCCGCCTCTCTTCCGATCCCGAAGAGGGCTGCAGGGAGAACGATCGCGCGTTTCCCTGCAGCCTCCTCTTTGGGAACGGAAGAGGGTGGCAGAGGGCTCCTCAGCCGCCCCTCTTCCGTTCCCGAAGAGAGAGCGTGCGATTTCCTGCAGCCTCCTCTTCGGGAACGGAAGAGGGCGGCAGAGGGGAGCTCTCCTCAGCCGCCTCTCTTCCGATCTGAGAAGAGCGGCCGCAGGGAGGGCGGCGGCGGAGGAGGAGGCAGGACCAGTGGCCGGCAGCCGAGTACGGCTTACCGTCGCAATGTAAGCCGTACCCCGAAAGTAAGGCATAGTGGGACTTTTCGGGGGGGGAAAAGAAAGTAAGACGCTGTCTTACTTTCGGGGAAACACGGTACTACTACTAATAATAATAGCAACAACAACAATAGGTTCCTAGAGTAGAAGGAGACCTCCAAGGGCCATCCAGTCCAACCTCCTTCTGTACCTGGGCGGCGTCGGGAGCCTGTGGGGCGGGAGTGAGCCTTCCTCCCGCCCTGCCCACGATCTACCAGGACGCCCTACAAGATCTACCAGTAGATCGCGATCTACCTAATCGACACCCCTGCTCTAGCTAATCTCTCTCTCTCTCTCTCTCTTTCTCTCTCTTTCACTGTCTCTCTCTTTCTATCTCTCATATGTCATTTTAATAATAATAATAACTTTATTTGTACCCTGTCACTATCTCCCCAAAAGGACTCGATATATTAAACTTCTATTCATGTATCATTTCTCTCCCAACACAATGTTCAAGGCAGCTTGCAACCACTTAAGAAAGACAGTACAATTCTCATGGGACTTTGTACTTGGTTTGAAAAGAGAAACTGACCCCAAACACAGTCGTGTGGAAGTTTTATTTTAAGCAGTAATACTGTTGAGTGCATTGATGGCAAGGGAAAAATGGTGGGCCCCACGTGTTGGGCCAACAAAAGCTTTTCTATCATATCAAATCTTATCTGCTGCCTAAGTGATTGGCTCAAAAGTGCCGCAGAGGCGGGGACAGCTACATGTGCCTCACGATCTCTCACCCATGAACAGGTATTTTCCTGATAAGGTAAAGCACAGCATGGTGAAGTCATGAACAGTATGCGAAATGCTTATCAGTACAGGCATAACAAACACATTCCAAAAAGCTAGCTCAACAGGTTTCCTATCTCATATTTAAAAGATACCTGTAAAATTGTATAAAATGGTAAAATCATGATTTGCTTTTTGGATTAAAAAAAATCTTGGAGTCATAGATGGTTGAATCCAGGGCTACAGAATTTGTGGATAAGGGGGGGGGGGACTGTATTTGATTGAATCAAAAGATTGTTGGAAATAGCAACCTTCCAAGCCTCCACTAACTGTAAATGTATATAATTGTTAACCTATATTGTATGTACATTTTGGTTTGCCAGTTTGACTGTACCTCTTTGATGTGGGAGGGGCTTCAGGCACAGGACTCCATTTTCGTTATATACAAGGGCGGGTAAATAAGTCCGTGACTTTTTGAATTTCCCGCCTCTTAACTGAAAGGGCAACACTGCTCTTGTCAACAGGCATCTGTCAGTTGACTCCTGTCAAAATTTGAACAAGCTGCGTCATTTAGTTCTTTGTTTGACAGCCATTGATAGCAGACTACTGCATAATTTGAGGAGAAAATGGAAAAAAGTGAATTTCATGTGCTCATTAAGCTTTTTTTTTGCGGAAAAAAACCATCACTCAAACCAAAGCAAAGCTTGATAAATACTATGGGGACTCTGCACCATCAATTTCAATGGTAAAAAGTGGTTTACTGAATTTCGTTGTGGCCGTACAAGCACGGAAGATGCCGAACGTTCTGGACGCCCAGTTGAGGTCTCTACACCCGAAACAATTGAAAAAATTCACGATATGGTGTTGGCCGATCGGAGATTGAAAGTGCGAGAGATTGTGGAAGCCATAGGCATCTCACATGGCTCAGTGGTTTCAATTTGCAATGATCACTTCGGTATGAGAAAACTTTCCACAAGATGGGTGCCGCGTTTGCTCACAATCGACCACAAACGCAATTGTGTGACAATGTCACAGGAGTGTTTGGCGTGGTTCAACCACAATATGGATGAGTTTTCGCGCCGTTTCGTAACCGTGGATGAAACGTGGATCCACCACAACACACCAGAGACCAAACAGCAGTCAAAACAGTGGGTTTCTCGAGCTGAATCGGCGCCAAAGGAGGCCAAGGTGGGTTTGTCAGCCAATAAAGTCATGGCGATCATTTTTTACATAAGAACATAACAACATAAGAAGAGCCATGCTGAATCGGACCTCAGCCCATCTAGTCCAGCATTCTGTATCACACAGTGGCCCACCAGTTGTACACGGGGATCTCGAGCAGAAGGGAGGGCAAAACCCTGACCTGTTCCCGACCCCCCACAACCAGTACCCAGGGAAATCCTGCCTACCTCAACCAACTCCGAGGTGGCACTTGAATGTCCTTTTCAGTAACTAGCACTTGAATGTCCTTTTCAGTAACTAGCACTTGAATGTCCTTTTCAGTAACTAGCACTTGAATGTCCTTTTCAGTAACTAGCACTTGAATGTCCTTTTCAGTAACTAGCACTTGAATGTCCTTTTCAGTAACTAGCACTTGAATGTCCTTTTCAGTAACTAGCACTTGAATGTCCTTTTCAGTAACTAGCACTTGGGATGCACGCGGTATAATCCACATTGATTACCTTCAAAGGGGTAAAAAAATCAATGGCGAATATTATGCCAACTTATTGGGTCGATTTAATGAGGATTTGAAAAAATCCCGACCACATTTGGCCAAGAAAAAAGTTCTTTTGCACCAGGACAATGCAAGAGTGCGCACATGTGCAATTTCCTTGGCAACAATCCATGAATTTGCATACAAATCGCTCTCTCAGCCTCCCTATTCTCCGGATTTAGCCCCGAGTGACTATTTCTTGTTTCTAAACCCGAAAAAATGGCTCTGCAGAAAGAGATTTGACTCCAACAATGAAATCATCTCACAAACAAATACATATTTCGATGACCTCACCCAATCTTATTTTTTGGAAGGGATAAAAAATTGGAGAAACATGACAAAGTGTATAGAGCTCAAAGGAGACAATGTTGAAAAATAAAATGATTTTTTAAATCCAAAAACCTGTGTTTAATTCAAAAAGTCACAGACTTATTGACCTGCCCTCGTAGTATGCTTTTAGACCTCAATGGAGGTGGATGCAGTTTGTCTCCTTTCAGTTACACAGTTTGGACTATATCTATATGCTTAAAGACATTGGACTAGGGACTAGAAGTTTGTTAGTAAACCCGAGAGTTTGGTTTTTTTTTTTTACAGAAGACTACTTTGTTTTTGTCTCTTGAATCCATATTTTAACTAAGAGGTTTTAAAGGAGAGTAGATGGGCTACTGCCATTTTTACTTCAAAGAAACAACCATCCTTGGCTAACCAAATATATTTTTGTAGTGGCATGTCTTTATCCATGGCTGTTTAAAGACATGGTTCTTCAGTTTAACAGCTGAGTTACCTGTGTGCCATTACATGAATGCTTGTGAATATCACTTATTTAAAGAGTTGAATTCTAACAAGGTCTTGCTTTTCTTGACTAGTGGTTTTCAATAGGTGGTCTCCACAGATTCACATTTGCCAAATGGATGTGACATCATGTTTACCTTTTCAATAAGGTTATGGTGCAGTTATTTCTCATAAAGATATTTTATTTGGGGGTGGTCCTAGCTTTATGAGAAGTTCTATGTACCGGGTAGGTGGCGCAGCTGGCTGGGAGTCAGCTGCATTAAGATCACTACTGACCGAAAGGTCATGAGTTCGAAGCCAGCCCGGGTCAGAGTGAGCTTCCGACCATTTGTGTAGCTTTCTGTCGACCTTTGCAGCCCAAAAGACAGCTGCATCTGTCAAGTAGGAAATTTAGGTACCGCTTATGCGGGGAGGCTAATTTAACTAATTTACGACACCATAAAATCTCCAGCAAACATGCAAAGAATGAGGAAGTACTCCATCAGTGTCACAAATGGACAGTGAAGCGACAGCTCCCCTGGTGGCCAGAATACCTTCATGATGCTGGAATGTTAAGTAGCCTCTGTGTGTCTGTCTATATATGTTGTGTGTCTATGGCATTAAATGTTTGCCATGTATACATTGTAATCCGCCCTGAGTCCCCTGCGGGGTGAGAAGGGCGGAATATAAATACTGTAAATAAATAAATAAAATATGTACATCAGGAATTACTTGAATGCTTGTGGCAACAACAAAATGTCCTCTATCCATGTATTTAATATCCATGGTTTCACTACCCACACTACAAAAATATCCCCTCTTGGAAGTGTTCATGGACCTCTCTATATCCTCCAGTGATTCTATGATATTTTTCCAGCCAAGGTATAGTCAAAATATAGAGTTCGTAATTATCCTTTATGTATCTACAGTGGGGGCTCTTGGAACATATCCTCCATGGATGCAGGGCCATGCTGTATTATAAAACATTTATTAAACAAGAGACAAAAATATAATTCAAGATATTTTTTGTATTATAGTATATAATTCACTCATCCGAAAACTAAGGGTTGGAACAACATTTTAGAATGGACTTATATATTAATTTGGCATTCTAAATGCACAAATGACCTCAGATTTGTTCCACCGCCCACAGCATTTCCACAACTTGCTTTGACGTTTTTATGGTGTACGCTGGGTTTGAATTAATTTGGTACTGAAATTATAATAACTGCATGTGGCCTGAATTTTTTTATTGTATTTGTCAAATTCGGCACCCCAGAATATACTAAAAACAGGCTACAATATTGTCACCACAGTCCTTATTTTATGACAATCCATATCAATCACATATCAGATTGTACTCCTTGCTTTCTAACAAGGCTCTAATTCTCAATCTACACTTTCTGTTCTGACTAAAAATACATTGACTAAAATGGGACTAAACTTGCTTCTAACCCTGATCTACTCTATCTTTGTTGTCTAATCTGAACGCTTGCACAACTACCTAACACACTAACTTTTCCTCAGCACATTCAATCTCCAGGCCAATCAAATCATCACTTCCAACATGTGACACTCTCATGCTCTCTCAATTTACCTTAATATTTCCACAATTAAATAGGATACAGCAGTGTTTCCCAACCTTTTTTGAGCCGCGGCACACTTTTTACATTTGCAAAATCCTGGGGCACACCACCAACCAAAATGACACAAAATGACACTCTAACACAGTAATACATATAGTTAATTATGTTTTTAAATGTATTTATACACTCAGTGTGACACCTGGGCCTGTTTCGATGAACACAACATAGATATCCTGGCAGGAATGGCAGAAATGCACACACTTCCCACACAGAACTCCCATAACCAAGAGAAAATACTATAAGAGTTTGGTGGGATTGACCTTGAGTTTTGGAGTTGTAGTTCAGCTATATCCAGAGAGAACTGTGGACTGAAACAATGTTGGATCAGGACCAAACTTGGCTTGAATACTCAATATGCCCAAATGTGAACACAGATGGAGTTTGGGGAAAATAGACCTTGACATTTGGGAGTTACAGTTTCTGGGATTTATAGTTAAATAAATCAAAGAGCATCCTGAACTCTTGCAACAATGGAATTGAACCAAACTTGGCATATTTAACTTTCATTACCAACAGAAAGTACTGAAAGGGTTTGCTTGGGAATTGACCTTGAGTTTGGAAGTTGTAGTTCACCTACATCCAGGGAGTTGTAGTTCACCTATATCCAGAGAGCACTGTGGACTCAAACAATGTTGGATCAGGACCAAACTTGGCATGAATACTCAATATGCCGAACTATGAACACACATGGAGTACCTTTATCGAGGTAGGTTTCTTAGGGTTTTTATACCTCAACACACTAGACTCTTCCCTCCTCCCCTTCTGGAGGTTCCAATTTCCCACGGCACACCTGATGATCGCTCACGGCACACTAGTGTGCCCCGGCACACTGGTTGAGAAACACTGGGATACAGTACAACCCTGTATCAGCAAGGGATACATTCCCGGACTTCAGTGTGGATATGGGAAACAATAGGTAATAGCAAACCCTATTGAAATTATTAATACCATAGAGTCATGCTGGAGGAATCAGAAAATGCCTAGAGAAGACAAGATGACTAGAATGTGTTGTTCAAAATCTCGGGTTCTTCCGAGTGTGTGGCAGCTCCAAATCGACCCAATGAGATACACACAACAGGAGTCAAAGGCAGGACAGAAATCAGTTTATTCAGCTCTGGCCAGAATAGAAACTGTGATCATTCCCAAATACAGCATATCCTTCAAGTCCAAATGGGGTAATGTATAGGAAAGTTACACACATTTAGAAACATGAAGAATTCAGCATGGCAAAGTTTCAGCATCTGTGGTTTCATTGGACATGAAGGCTCATCGATGCCTGGCTGTGGATTGGCTGGAAATTGAAAGATCCATGAATCTAAGTCACTGATTGGCTGAGCAGTCTGAAGGGCATTTCAATAAACCATCATTGGTTGGATTTAAAGCGTATGCATTGCTTGGTGTGTTTGTCTACCTGGGAATGTCTAGGAATGGAATTTGGGCACAACTAGTAGATAATGGGCATTTGAGAGGATTAACCTTGGGGACAAAGTTCCCAGGTCTGCGAACTAGACAGGGGGAGTGTGACCCTGTTCGTTCTCTTGGACATCTCAGCGGCTTTCGATACCGTCGATCACAGTATCCTTCTGGGGATACTCTCTGGGATGGGACTCGGGGGCACGTCTGTACTGTGAGTATGGTCCTTCCTAGAGGGGCGTTCCCAGTCGGTGAAGCCGGGGGTTTCCTGCTCAGACCCCTGGCCATTGATTTGTGGGGTCCTGCAAGAATCTATTTTGTTCCCCATTCTATTTAACATCTACATGAAACCGCTTGGTGAGGTTGTTGTCGAGGGCAAACAGTTCTCAAGCCGCAGGTCGTTCCGCGAGTGAACAAGTCCCAACTTCAGCACGCACGCCTGTTCCCGGGTGGAAACCCTCACATCCTCTCCTTAAGCCCCGCTGGAGTCTGTCCAAAAGGGTTCCTTCTCTTTCTGACTTTCTCCCTATTTTTCCTGAATTTTTAATATTTTTTTCTCTCCTCCCGCTCCCCGGGCGCCTTAAGACTGCGAGGAGAGCTACGTCCAAGGGAAAGATGCGGTAGCTCAAGCGGCAGGGCCAAGGCCGTTCGAGACGGGAGTCCCGAGTTCGGGACCCCCAAAGGGAGGAAAGGAACTTATTTTTGCTTTTATACTTTTTATCTTTATTCTCCTCTTTCCCCCTCTCCCCTCATTCTTGGGACACCTCTGAGCTCAGAAAGAAAAGTTTTGAGAAAGGAATTGACCTATGAAGCAGGGGGCCACATCTGTTTGTGTTTGGGCTGACATCAGGAAAGCAGAAATCATAATAAAGGTTCATCCCTGTATCTGTGCATCTGTACTATATTGTTCCCATGTCTCCCTTGACCCCTTGTAACCTTTCCCTTCCCCTCCTTGCCCTTGGTTAAGAAAGATTGCCTTGAGGGTGTTTTACTATGTTTTGCCAAGAGGAAATGCGACTGCGCCCTGCTCCCGAAATCTTTATGGATCGCCATTATTCATATTGCATGCGCTTTCTGATGGAAATCTTGTTATGGATAAGCTAAGCTCTTGACTTAAGCCCCACGTTTCATCAGTCCGGAGACGGGTTTAACGGTCGGATTTCCAGTCTAACTAAACTCATCTTTGGAACTTGGACAATAAAAGTTTGCTCTTCACAGCGGTGTCGCAACTGGCTTGGAACCCAGGTGTGCCCCAAAATAGGCCCTTTTGTCACCCAAAAGGTTTGAGTGAATTACTATCATCAGGCCTCTTCCCCTTTTCCTCTTTCATTCTCAAGAATGACATACCATCCCATTAATCCCATCACTCCCAGGTGTCACCTCAGGTCGTTTTACCTGGCCAGGATTCTTTTGTTTTATTCATATGCCATATTGACAGCGATTTCCGTCTGAGCTCCCCTTCCCGGACATTCCATATATGGCCGCAGACTCCTGATTGGCTGGGATGGCGAATGGGAGTAAGCGCCGATAGGCTCCCCAGAGCCGGTCAACATCCCGCCCATCAGCTGATCTCAACGTTCCGACCAATCACCGACGGAGCCGGCCCAGAAGGGGCAGGCGGGAAATTCAATTGTTTTGACAGTTCTGTAACCTTTAAAAACCAATGTTTTGATTGTACATGTATGCGTTCTTTGCGGGAATCAGGGAATTGCGGTACGCATCCTCTCAGCTGAGCAGAATAAACAATTTCGTGGCTTCTACCTTGCAGTATTGGTGAGCATAATTGGATCTACGGGAGGCGGGTAGGCTACGAGGACCTAGTCGCTCCGGGCTCGCCAGGTTAACTGAACCCTCGCGGTCTCTGCCTCGTGGTCGGTCCACGGGGCTTGCCCGGTTGTCAGACAGCCGGCCTGGGGGATTGGTGGCTGTTCGATAACAAGGTCATCCGGAGTTTTGGAGTACAGTGCCATCTCTACGCAGATGACACCCAACTCCACTACTCTTTTCCACCAGATTCCAAGGAAGCCCCTCGGATATTGGACCAGTGCCTGGCCGCTGTGACGGTCTGGATGAGGAGGAACAAGTTGAGGATCAATCTCGATAAGACAGAGGTCCTCCAGGTCAGTCATTCGTCTGACCGGGGTATTGGGTGGCAACCTGTGCTGGACGGGGTTGCACTCCCCCTGAAGTCTCAGGTCCGCAGTTTGGGGGTCCTCTTGGATTCAGCACTGACACTTGATGCACAGGTGTCGGTGGTGGCCGGGAGGGCCTTTGCACAATTAAAACTCATGCGCCAACTGCGACCTTACCTCGTGAAGTCTGACTTGACCATGGTGATCCATGCCTTGGTAACCTCTAGACTGGGTTACTGCAATGCATTCTATGTGGGGCTCCCTTGAAGACGGCCCGGAAATTTCAACTTGATCCGCAGCCAAATTAATAACCGGGGCAAGTTACAGGGAGTGATCAACCCCCCTCTTTAAAGAGCTTCACTGGCTGCCATTTATTTTCCGGTCCCAATTCAAGGTACAGGTATAAAGGCCTAAACAGTTCGGGACCCGCCTACCTTCGTGACCTCATGAACCAGCTCAACCCCTCGCTCCTCGAGGGAGGCCCTCCTTTCACCCCTGCCAGTCTCACAGACTCATCTGGTGGGCAGAAGGGAGAGAGCCTTCTCCTCTGTGGCCCCCCAACTTTGGAACTCCCTGCCTGGAGAGATTAGGAAAGCCCCCACTCTGGAGACCTTTAAAAAACACCTTAAAACCTGGCATTTCCGCTGTGCCTTTGGAGAGTAGTCATTTAACTTTTTACCATTGCTCTCCTCAATGCCCCTGTTTTTGGAGTCCATTCCCCCCATGTTTATATATGTATTTTTTTTCGCAAAGAAGCTACTCTGCTTATCTCACCCTGAGTTTTAACATTTTATATTTGTGCATGCGGCCCACCTTGTCATTTGTGATTTTAGATATATATTTGCATATTGTTCTTTTATTTATATGTATATATTTTATTGTGTTATAGTTCATGTTTTGATTTTATTTTATTGTAATTTATTGTTTGGGCTTGGCCTCATGTGAGCCGCCCCGAGTCCCCATTGGGGAGATGGTGGCGGGGTATAAATAAAGATTATTATTATTATTATTATTATTATTATTATTATGGGATTCCCAGGCACCTGATAGGCCCTGAGATTTGGAGATAATGGGTGCTTAGGTGCATTGGTGGACTCCACAGATATGACAAACAGACAAGACATATATTCAATAATATAGCCCCGGATGGCGCAGTGGGTTAACCCACTGAGCTGCTAAACTCATTGATTGAAAGGTCACAGGTTCAAATCCGGGGACCGGCGTGAGCTTTCGCTGTCAGCCCCAGCTTCTGCCAACCTAGCAGTTCAAAAACATGCAAATGTGAGTAGATCAATAGCTACCGCTCTAGCGGGAAGGTAACGGCGCTCCATGAAGTCATGCCAGCCACATGACCTTGGAGGTGTCTACAGACAACGCTGGCTCTTCGGCTTAAAAATGGAGATGAGCACCAACCCCAAGAGTAGAACACGACTGGACTTAATGTCAGGGGGAAACTTTACCTTTACTAATATAGTTACAAAAGTTCAGGACAGCACAGGCTCAATTTATAAAATTAAAAACATAGAAGATCTCCCATCAAATTTGGAGTATTGCATTGCCTTAGGCGCAACCCAAAATTGTCAGTTTGAATATGAGTTTAGGTGGAATTCAACATCAACTGCAACATGGTTCTCTCCGCTGGGAGAATCAGTGCAGACTATGAGTACATACTGTCAGTCCGCTGAACACTGTAAAACGTTGAATGGCAAAATAAGAGATCCCGCAGCACCACTTCAAAAGAACTACACAAAGATGCTTTGAAGAGAGAGGAAACGAATGCCCGCTCCTAAGTCCCAAGAAATCTTTGCCTGGGGCTGCCTGGCAAAGACTGACAAATTGTTACTGCAGATGGGACAGAACAAAAGAGAGCGGTCTTGTTCCAATTAGAGCTGCAGCGTTTAATCAATTAATTGCTTAGATTAAACTCTTAGTAACATTTTTTTGGGAATGTTAACAGCTCTCTACTTATGTTTAGACTGGAATCGTTGTGTTGTTGTTGTTGTTGTTGTTGTTGTTGAAGTTGGTGCTTTGAAGTCATCGTAAGTGATGAAGGCACATGCCTCTAGTCTACAAGGATAAGTTCCCTCACAGATATGGGGGTTGTACTACAAAATATAAGCAACAGTCCAAATATTTTTTTTAACTTCCACCTTACATTAAAAACATCTTACAAACATCACAACCTCTGAGGATGCCTGCCATAGATGCAGGTGAAACTTCAGGAGAGAATGCTTTTGGCACATGGCCATACGGCCTGAAAAACTTACAGCAACCCAATCTTACATAAATATTGAACTGCCATTTTCTACTGACTAAATGGACCTACCTTAGTTATTGGGGCAATTATTATTGGCCCTGCTAATTGAATCTAGGCTCCTGTGTCTATAATGTGAAGCTACACCTCTCCAAAGAATAACAAATCATTAGGAATAATCAATTGACATCATGTCAATGTTTAACAATTGGCCAATCATGACCTATTACATGGCTGGAAGAAAGTCTATCTATCTTTTTTTAAAAGATATTTTTATTAAAGTTTCCATTTTATCAAACATATATAAACACAATAGGAAAAAGGGAGAGGGAAAAGGGGTAACAGGAATGTTGACTTCCATTCTAATTCCACACTATTACATATATTCTTCATTTTTTTTCTTTATACATGAGGTTCCTCTATGCTCTTACTCTAAAATTGAATGTATGACAGTAGTACTCAACTCATTCTTTTAACTTATTTCATATTCTTGATAATATTCATTAATCATAGTACAATCTGTCATTTATAATACCTTTACCCATAATCTATCATAATTAATCTAATAGTTTATTGATCTTTCCTCTTGCCTTTATTCTTTTATAAGTATAAGTTTTTATCTTTCGAGCTTCATCGAGACCCTCCTCGCCATGGTTTGGGGAGTACACACACACAAGAACAGAAATAACATAAAAAAGGAGGGAAAGTTCCTTGACCTTATTGTTCAACACTTTTTCACTCTCTAACCTCTCGTAACTAACCCTGTTATTCTCAGTTTAATCTACCATACCGGGATCGGCAATTCTGTTCTCTTATATTTCATACTCCTCTGGTGGAATTTAATAGACCAATTCATGAAACAGTTGCTTCTCAGGATCCAGGAGTAGTTAAATATTCCACATTTTATAAGCACTGGGTGGGAATCTAATCCTTCTTTCCTTCTCTATTCTCCTATAAAGGCCTTGTAGTTTTATTTTGAGGTAAATCAAATTTCCTCATCCTTATAAGTTAACCCGTCTCCTTTATTTCTTCCCTTTCCAGATCTGGTATTCAAATGTTTATTAATAAAAGATTTATTTAATACATTAATAGAGAATTTCCATGAATCTTACATCTCTAAGGCTTCAAAGATTAGAATTATTTTTCCACCTGACCACCTAACACATTTCTTTATTTAAGGTTTACTTTTGTGTCCCCGCCAAGGGACCTTATTCTTGTTGTGTAGGTGGTCTGGATTCTGAAAAGTTCAACCCCTATAGTCTATCTATCTTGAATGCAGTCTTTATCTTTTTCCTAACACCTACAACCTTATTGTCTTTTCCAGTGTATCATATCCACCATATAAATGAATGAAATTATCATAGCTATTGTCATCCATAATGGAGTTTTCTTATATACTGAATGGGACATTCCACTATATTCTCTTTGGCTTACTTCCTAGTAAGTGTAGTAAAGTTTCCAACCTAGATATTTTACATTAATCTAGTAAAATTTAATCATCTGCCAGCATATGTCCAATTCCTTCTCCTAGCGCCCCAGTGCTGCCAATGTTCTCCATACTGAAGTGTCTCTCTCGGCATTACTTCGCAAACAAAGATTCTTAGGAAGTACTCATCCCACGCTTTTTACAAGCGCGTTGATGACTAAAAAGGCCAATCTGAGATAGGCAAGTTCAATTGCAGAAAGCACAGCAGAAAGCCTCCTTGGGTGATGTTGTTTCCAAGTTGCGGTTCTTTCTGCTTTGTCGTTCCTCTTCAAGACCCATTCGGCATGTCTTCTCGAAAGAGGCCGCAGCATTGTGGATAGTGCATCTCCATGCCTCCTGATGTGAGGCCAGGGTGGACCATTGTTGGTGATCAATCTGGCCGAGCCTGAGGTGTTGTTTCAGGGAGTCCTTATATCTCTTTTTGGGGGCGCCTCTCTTGCACTGACCCGTGGCGAGTTCACCATAGAGTAGTATCTTTGGGAGGCGGTGGTCCTCCATCCTAGAGACGTGCCCTGCCCAGTGCAGCTGTGTTCTCAATAGCATGGCCTCAATGCTGGTGACCCCTGCTTGCTCAAGGACAGCAACATTAGTCACATAGTCAGTCCAGTGTATATTTAGGATTGTGCGAAGACAGCACTGATGAAAGCGTTCGAGGAGTCGAAGGTGTTGGCGATAGGTGACCCATGTTTCAGACCCATAGAGGAGAATAGACAGCATGATAGCTCTGTACACAATGATTTGGGTGCTTTGCCTCAGGTACTTGTTGCTCCAGACTCTTTTGTGAAGCCTTCCGAATGCACTATATGCCTTTGCTAATCTATGATCTATCTCTTTATCAATCTTGGCGTCTGAAGAGATGATGCTTCCCAGGTAGGTGAACTGCTGAACGGACTTTAGCACAGATTTGCCTATGCTGACTTGGGGGTGATGGTGTTCTTCCTATGGTGAGGGCTGGTAGAGAACTTCCATTTTTTTCAGGCTGTTTTCCAGCCCAAACAGCTCTGCAGCTGTTGCAAAGCAGGATGTTAGGTGATGCAGGGCTGCCTCTGAATGGGTGACAAGGGCAGCATCATCAGCAAAAAGCAGCTCACGGACTAGATAGTTTAGAGTCTTAGTGCGAGCCCTCAGACGGCTTAAGTTGAACAAGCTACCATCAGTACGATATCATATACCAGTGTATCATATCCACCATATAAACGAATGAAATTTTCATAGCTATTGTCAACCATAATGGAGTTTTCTTATATACTGAACGGGACGTTCCACTATATTCTCTTTGGCTTACTCCCTAGTAAGTGTAGTATAGTTTCCAACCTAGATATTTTACATTCATCTAGTAGAATTTAATCATCTGCCAGGTTATGTCCAATTCCTTCTCCTAGCACCCCAGTGCAGCCAATGTTCTCCATACTGAAGTGTAGCCTCATATCAATTACTGTCTGGGGAAGACAGGATGTATGGCTTCAGCTCCAAAGCTCAGAGAACAGAGAAAATATCATCTTCTTGGATGCATACCCGATGAGGATCTAAGAGTATGAACTTTCCCCTAATGATGGAACTGGAACAAACTACTACTGGAGATCCTCCACTTTCTCCCAACTACTAGTTGGCCATGGGGACAGGCCCGGATTACCCATAGGGCCAACGAGGCCATGGCCTAGGGGCACGAGCCAAGGGGGGGGGGAGTGTGCCAGATCACGGCCCAGTTTTTTTAAAAAAATGTTATAAAATAATTTTAAAAATTGTGCCGCAATTGGCTCCTGCCGCCTGGTACCCAAAAGGAAGGAAGGCAGGAGGAGGGAGGAAGGGGGAGGGCTCCCTCCTCTGCGCCCTGCAGACAATACACCCGGGAGCCAGCCCCCACGTGACCCGGCGGAGGGCGCACCACGTGACCAGGGCAGGGTGGACCATGAGGCAGCAGCAGCAGCATGAGGAGGAAGAGGAGGAGCATGCCCCACGGCCTCAAAGGCGGCTCTGCGGCCTCGCGCTGGGTGCGCGGAGGGCAGTGGCTGCAGAGCCTCAGGAGCCAATCGCGACCAGCATGGGCTGAAGGAGGAGGCCTCTGCCTTCAGCCCATGCTGGTCGCGATTGGCTCCTGAGGCGGAGGCTGGCCCCAACGATGGCACCACCGCCTCCTCTTCTCTTTTTTCTCCCTCTTCTTCAAAGCGAGGCGAGCCTCCCCCACTGGAGTCCCCGAAACGCCCGGGAAGGTGGGTGTGTGTGTGGGGGGGGCTGCCTGCCTCCCGAGGGGTCTTTGGAGGGTCCTAATGCGGCGGCGCGAGGCGGGGGGGCATAATTCCAAACTGTTGCCTAGGGCGCAAAAAGGTGTTGATCCGGGCCTTCATGGGGATTTGCTCATTTTTGTGTGTCCATGAATGTGTGGTCATTGTATAAGGAGGTATTGAATATCTTCTTGTGCAGCACCCTAAAAAATCACAAACCAGGTATCATACAAAGTTCCACCTGCATATTTCACCAACAGGAGTCTATTCTCAATGTACAGAATGATTAAAAAAAGTGACAATTGGTGTCAGAAATATGTCTGTATGGATTTTGATGCCTTAATTTTATTTATTTCATGTCAAAAGCATTGCATACATAAGCATAAAACTGATAAAAATAGGAGCACAAGCGGCGAAACCATTTTTGTCCAAAACTGAGCAACAGCGACCACATTGTCTGTAGAATTAAGCAATTCTTCCTCTGCACATGAGGCAGGGCATTGTGGACAGGCATACAGATGTAGAGTTGTGTGTTATTCTCTACAGTCACACAAGGTGGAGGATTCTTTTAGGTCGTGCCATTTTGCCAGGTTGCCTTTTGATCTGCCCACTCCACTTCTGAGTCTGTCCAGGGACTTCCAGGTTGCCCATTCTTAGCATCCTTAATGAGCGGCCCTAAAGTTCACCCTGAATGAGAAGAATTACAAGCCAGCTGATATACATAGCAAACCAACACTTGCATTACCTTAAACACACATATACACAAACATACCCACTCAAAAACTTGCTGTTCTTTGCCTGCCATCTAGTTGAACCAGTTTCCTTGCCTTGTGTGTGTTTTCAGTGTAACCAAAATAGATTTCAGTGTGTAAACAGCCATCCTATCTGCCTCATTCATATTTAATGGCAATGTCCGTGCAGTGGATACTTGGATCTCCTTGGTAAAGGAGAAGAAACCAGATACAAGAGTGTCACAGGTCCTTCTCAGTTACATGGCAGGGGTGGCAGCTGTTATTCTAGGCAGCTTGCAATGTAATGGGTGATGGGGAGATAGGAAAATTAATTAGAAGTATATATTGCGGAAATCACCTTTTCCATCCAGGCTTCATGCCACTTTTAGAAGAACACAAGGGAAAGGTCTGCTCGGGGTTGCTGGGTTCACCACGAGTTACTTCCCTCATTAGGCTATCAAGATGCCACATAATTGCAGCAATACAGTCATTAAGACAGGATACACCAGGCAGGTGTGGTTTCCTTTCACTAAATTAGCTTTTAGAAACTGAATGTCACAATAAGAGTCCTCTCCTGTCGCTCAAAGCATTGGCTCAATGGCTGTGATGTCACAGAACGTCCATAAATGTTTTGGTACTTGAGGACTTGTTCACTGCAATGCTGAGACTCAGTGGAGCTACCTTAGAGGAAACTGGAATGTTAGCTTCAAAACAATTATCTGTCATATGTTAGTTAAGGCTATATTAAGGCCAATTGCTCAGGTTTTCTGACACCAGTTATTAACTTTTTCACCCATTCTGCACATTGAGACTCGATGGTGACACATTCAAGTGTGGAAAACATTGGTTGCACTGGGGTGAAGGGGGAAGGCTCTGGAAGTACGCTGGCAGATGATTACATTCTGCTAGACGGCTGTAGGATCTCTAGGCTTAAACAGATGGGTAAGCAATATGCAAATCATACTAAGTAGCCAAAATAATGACACAGATACTCTAGTTTATTTCTTGATACACAACAAGAATAGTACATAGCAAACAAGAACACTATACTGCCTTTTGTATTGGATCACACGTCGGACACTTCCCAAGTGTCTAGGACTGTGTTAAGTTATCGAGTCAATAATGTGTGCAGATCGATATAGGGTGGCCTTTTGCAGATGACAGATGGTAATTTTGTCAGCGCCGATTGCTTTTAAGTGCAAACCAAGGTCTTTAGGCACTGCACCCAATGTGCCAATCACCACTGGGGCCACCTTTACTGTATTATTATTATTATAATAATTACCTCTCCATTGGTGCCCCCTTGCAGTGGGGGCGTACTGTCTATTCTCCTCTATGGGTCTGAAACATGGGTCACCTATCACCAACACCTACAACTCCTCGAATGCTTTAATCAGTGCTGTCTTCGCACAATCCTAAATATACACTGAACCAACTATGTGACTAATGTTGCTGTCCTTGAGCAAGTAGGGATCACCAGCATTAAGGCCATGCTATTGAAAACACAGCTGTGCTGGGCAGGGCACATTTCTAGGATGGAGGACCACCGCCTCCCAAAGATACTACTCTATGGTGAACTCGACATGGGTCAGCGCAAGAGAGGCGCCCCCAAAAAGAGATATAAGGACTCCCTGAATCAACATCTCAGACTCGGCCAGATCGATCACCAATAATGGTCCACCTTGGCCTCACATCGGGAGGCATGGAGATGCATATCCACAATGCTGCGGCCTCTTTTGAGAAGACACGCGGAATGGGTCTCAACGCAGAAAGAACCGCAACTTGGAAACAACATCACCCAAGGATACTTTCTGCTGTGCTTTCTGCAACCGAACTTGCCTATCTCAGATTGGCCTTTTAGTCATCAACGTGCTTGTAAAAAGCGTGGGATGAGTCCTTCCTAAGAATCTTGGTTCGCGAAGTAATGCTGAAATTATTATTATTATTATTATTATTATTATGCATTTTTCAAGATTGAAACCCAAAGCAACTCAATTTTTTTTTTAAAAAAACCCTACTATTAAAAACATACAAAAGATCTGTTTGCTGTGAGTTTTCCAGACTGTATGGTCATGTTCCAGAAGCATTCTCTCCTGACGTTTCACCCACATCTATGGCAGGCATCCTTGGAGGTTGTGAGGTCTGTTGGAAACTAGGCAAGCAGGGTTTACATATCTTTGGAATGTACAGGGTAGGAGAAAGAACTCTTATAAACCTCATTTGCCTAATTTCCAACAGACCGCACAATCTCTGAGGATGCCTGCCATAGATGTGGGTGAAACATCAGGAGAGAATGCTTCTGGAACATGGTCATTAGGCCTGGAAAACTCAAAGCAACCCAGTGATTCCAGCCATGAAATTCTTCGACAACACATACAAAAGATCAACAGTTAAAAATGTCAGCTCACCGCAGTTAGACGCAAATAACCACGCAGATAGCCTCTGGTCAGTTACTACACCTTTACTGTGGGAATCAAACATATCTAAAGCCAAAAGTGATTTCCCTCCATCAAGTCCCCAAATATATAGCCTTCCCCGTTCAGTTCAAACTCTAAATTGCGACTTTTCTCTGAAGGCGCCAAAAGCAGGCCGGCCAGTATGTTCTCACACCGAGTGGGTTGTTTAGTCTATGTCAGGATCAGGATCCCACCGGCCAGAGCCCTGGCCGCGGGCATCAGTTGCTGACAAAAAATATAATCAAACATATTATAATTATTAAAACAATTCATTCAAAATACTTTTTAAAAGCGGATAAAACATTTCACTAACATTATGCAACACCCCTGGCCCATTGTTTAAAACTCTGTATTTTAAAAGCGTGCCTGAATATAAAAGCCTTTAGCTTGCCACAAAAAGTATATCAGGGATATATCCAAAGTGCTGAACACTTAGCCTCTCTTCACGTTCAGCAACTTGGACAGAGTCTTTCAGAATAACATCCAGTGTGGGTTTGATGCTCCATTGACATCCGAGCCACACACCTTCTACCTCTGTTTTCCACATAATAAAAAAATACTTGCATTTACTAAGCTAGAAGTGTCTCTTCCTAGGCATTTTATGTCTCATTGTTATCACATTTCACATGTTTTTGCATTGTTACTTAGAGCTGTGGTATTTCAATGCTCACTAAACAGAGTTGTTTGCCACAATAAATGTTGTACTTACACATGTAGAATACAAGCATAAGATGTAACATAAAGAAGGGAGGAGAGAAAGAGAAGGACTCACAGGCAATGTGTTGCTTCAAGAGATCAAGGATGAGGGGAAAAGGAAGGGAAGTCTTTTATGATCTTTTAATGTGTTTTATATATGCTGTTTTAACTGTGTTTTATTGCTGTGACTCGCCCCGAGTGGCGACGGATAAATCCAAATATATAAATAAATAAATAAATAAATACATGTCAAGCTGGCTGGAAAATAACCCAGAAATGCAGTGAAACAGCACCATACATCATTCTTTAGAAATGAAAAGGTTCTAGATCAGTTTTTCTCAACTTGTGGGTCGGGACCCCTGGGGAGGTTGCGAGGGAGGTTTCAGAGGCGTCGCCAAAGACCATTAGAAAACACATATTTCTGAATGATCTTAGGAAGCCCTTTGGCAGAGAAGGCTGAAGATCTCTCCCCCTGTCCTTCTCTTTCTTTTTGGAAACAAATCCTCCCACCAAAAGCTCTCCTTCTGCTGTGATTGGCTGGCCTCTCAGCTGGCCTCTCACGGGGCTCTTATTATATCTGTATTTTGTATTTGGTTGCCCTCACCTGCAAGGCCTTTGTTCTATTGTTGAGGCCATGTGGACTGTGATAGGAGGAGTCGTGCTTGGCCCCAAACCTGGCATCACCACCCTGAACTCCTCCCCTTTCTGAGTTTACCTGGGGGCTGGACTTCCTTTCTGCCTCCATTCCAAGGATTGCACATGGACGAAGCACACGGAAATCTGAAGCTCGCTTAAACAATACATCTTTGTCCACGTATAGCTTTCTCCCAATGCTCTCAAGCCAGGATTGCAGTGATAGGAAGACCAGCCCTTCACCCAAAGACTGTTATCTCTGGGGACTGTTATCTCTGGGGAGGGCTGTTTCTGTGACTCCAAGCAGAGAGGGGAGAGCACTGTCAATTCCTCCCATATCCTTCCAGTATTTCCTTTTGGTCATGGGGGTTCTGTGTGGGAAGTTTGGCCCAATTCTATCGTTGTAGACAAGGAATTGTGGGAGCTGAAGTTCAAAATACCTGGAGGGCCGACGTTTGCCCATGCCTGATGCAGAGCTTTAAAGGTAATAACCAACCTTTCGTATTTATTCGCCATTCCTGTATTTCCCTTTGATGAGGTTTCAAAAGATCTGGTGAAGGTGAAAATTGTTAGAAATTGTTTTGGATCACCACAACTGTATCCATTATTTTGGATTGTTCATGGTTATAGAAACCATCCAGCTGAGAACATACCCTCCAATTTTTACCATCATACCACTACTGAAGTGTCAATTCTGCCATTTACTGTAGAAGTGGATAAATCTTGGAACAATTTACAGTGGATTTTGGTGCAGAAAGACTATGAGCTGAGCTTCCCTCCATTATTATTTTTTTCCAGATCAGGTTCACCTTCTACTTCTTTCAAGGTGACCACTTCCTTTTCTTCTTGTTAGAGGAAAGAGGATGGTTTGAATTTTAATCTCAACATTTTCTAATCATGGGATATGTTATTTTCTGTGCTCGAACTGACTGATAAGAGTCAAAAATATACCGGATTGGAATTATACAGAGACAGATTAATAATTGTGGTGCCTCCACGTGTTATTATATCTGTATTTTGTATTTGGTTGCCCTCACCTGCAAGGCCTTTGTTCTATTGTTGAGGCCATGTGGACTGTGATAGGAGGAGTCGTGCTTGGCCCCAAACCTGGCATCACCACCCTGAACTCCTCCCCTTTCTGAGTTTACCTGGGGGCTGGACTTCCTTTCTGCCTCCATTCCAAGGATTGCACATGGACGAAGCACACGGAAATCTGAAGCTCGCTTAGACAATACATCTTTGTCCACGTATAGCTTTCTCCCAATGCTCTCAAGCCTGGATTGCAGTGATAGGAAGGCCAGCCCTTCACCCAAAGACTGTTATCTCTGGGGACCTCAGAACTTCCTGTGTCGGAGGACCATTTGGAGCAACAAAGGAACCCTGGAATCAAAGAGAGGAACCTTCGCTCTGCATAAGGCAAGTGGACGTTTTCCCTTTGTTTAAAGGACTTTTCTAGTAACCAACCTCAAGCTTTTTGGACCATCAGTTTTTACTGATTGTAAGCAAATAAACCTTGTTTGTGTTCACCTTTTCGGAGTCCTGAACTCATTGGTCATAGACTCTCCAGGTTTTCTTTTTATGGGAAAGCTAGAACGCTACCCTTAGGGCCCATAGAAGCTTCTCCATTTCTTAAAGCCCCTGTTTAGGCCCTGGGCGGGATGCCACAATAATAGTAATATACTTTATTTATAAGATGCCCTGTCTCCCTGAGAAAACTTGGAGGCAGTGACAGACCTTTTATTTCTAGATGCGAAGATTACTGCAGATGCAGGCATGAAATCAGAAGACGTTTACTCCCCTTGGGAGGAGAGCAATGACCAATCTTGATAAAATAGTGAAGAGTATAGACATCACACTGGCAATGCAGATCCGCATAGTTAAAGCAATGGTTTTCCCCATAGCAACCTATGGATGTGAGAGTTGGACCATAAGGAAGGCTGAGCGAAGGAAGAGAGACGCTTTTGAACTATGGTGTTGGAGGGAAATTCTGAGAGTGCCTTGGACCGCGAGAAGATCAAACTAGTCCATACTCCAGAAAATATTTATTTATTTATTTATTTATAACAATTGTACCCCATCCATCTCTTTTTTAAAAAAATAAATTTTTATTGGTTTCCCCCCCTCTCCCCCCCTCTCCACCTTATGCAGACAGTTTATACATCAAACTACAGAGGTTACATTTGAAATATCAGTCTCAGTCTTAATTTTTCTACTCCACCTCTTAACACATTTTCTAAATAATTTCTAACTGGTTCCCACATCCTCTTTGTTATTATTATCTTTTCAATTTTATCTATATTATTCCATTTACAATTTGTTATTTCCACATTTAACATATTAATTATATAGTTATACCAGTTAGGCAATGCCCATTTTGTTTTATCCTTCCAACCCCTCACTAAAACTATTTGTGCACACGCTATTAATTTGTCAATCAATTTTTCTTTTTGCATATTCTTCACTCCTATTATCCGTGCATTTAATACATTTCTATTAACTATTACTATACGTAAATCTAACATTCTATTGATTTCTCCTTCAATCATTTCCCAGTATTCTTGCACTCTATCACATTCCCATCCATCTCCACCTCCGAGGAGGGACTTAGGATGGCTTCCAACAGGCAAAAATTCGATGCCGATACAATATAAAACTCCAATGAAATGCAACAAATACATAACATGGTTATAAATATACATTAAAAACAGTTTGCCAGGTTAAAAACATATCCCAATCAGTCCAAATTGCTGTATCTTTTGAGGGTTAGCATTGACTCATGGAGGGAGAGTGTAGTAGTTGTTTTTTGAGCACTGAGAGGTTTTTATGTGGAGTTTTTCCTTCTTTCCCTGTATAGAGTATATCAGGGCTGTCCAACTTCTACTGGCCCAGGGGCCTGAATTCCGGTTACTGATGACCTGGGGGGCCGAAGGGTCTGCCCCCGCCCCGGCTCTTCCCCTGCCCCTGGCTCCGCCCCCGCCCCACCCCTCCCTCGGTTCCAATTTACTTACAATTCATAAGAGGCATCCATACAATCAAATATAATCTTTTACTAAGGGGAAATACAGGGAGGGAATACATAAGGGGCATCCATACACAATTACATAATAATAACATAAAGGTTAGCCTACCTTCCCAAACGCGCAGGATCCAGGTGTAGCGGACCACGAGCAGAGAATAACCGAGGCATCAGCCAAGAAGGTCCAAATAATCTGTGGGCCGCAGGGATTAAGTAGCCGAGATTTCGGCAACAGGAGTATCGCGAGACTACGAAAGCCACACGGGTTTCGCTCAACGCAGGCGTGATCTCGCGTTGAGAGCGAAATCCTGGTGGCTTCCGTAGTCTCACGATACTTGCTCCGGACCCCGGACGTGGGTACTTTTAAAAATATTATTATTTAATTTTTTTTTTTATTTTTATTAATAAGCTTCTTGGGGGCCTCCCCCGTATACAGCCCTGGAGTATATGAATAGTGCTCAATCGGTTTGTTTAAGAGTACTACGTGTACCTGACAGAGCTCGCCCTCATCATCAAAAGTGAAAGCCTTACACTTGGAACTGTGCCTGACTGCTCCCTGGAGGACTTTGGCCACATAATGAGAAGACAGGAAAGCTTGGAGAAGATAATGATGCTGGGGGAATGGAAGGAAAAAGGAAGAGGGGCCGATCAAGAGCAAGATGGATGGATGTTTGTTATCCTTGAAGTGACTGGCTTGACCTTGAAGGAGCTGGGGGTGGCCCCGGCCAACAGGGAGCTCTGGCATGGGCTGGCCCATGAGTTCACGAAGAGTCGGAAGAAACTGAACAAATTGCGTGTGCAAGGGTGACACACCTCGCGCCAAGAACAATAACACAGACACAAGTGGTTGGATGAAAATAGCTACAACTCATTTATTGAAAACAGGAACAAAGGGTTGGCGGCAAGGCATGGGTCCTGGATCAGGGTCGAACAGCCCCCACAAATATCCAAAGGCGTATGCAATCCTGGGGTGCAAGCAGCCCAATGCCTGTCCATGGAAACTCGGCACCCCAGGGGGGCTGGGCGTTATCCCCCTTACAACCAAGGCGCGAAAAGCCAGCCTGATCCAGGGGCCATGCCACACGCCAGACACGGAGTTGTGACAAAGAACATAATAATGCATAACCATGAACAGTGCAATAATGGCAAGAATGAACAAAATGGACACCAACAAGCAATGCAATAAGTAGGGAGGGTGGGAGGAAAAACAGCGCTGGCCCCCACGTGCAGCCTGGGCAGCCCCGAGCGGCCTTAAATAGGCTGGCCAGGCGGAAGTGCAGGCCAGCCGGCCCAAAGAGGGGACAGGGCAGAGCCTTCCCAGGGGCTTCTGGGAAGGAGAAGTGCCTGCATATCTCCTCAAGATGGCGGCGAGGGCAACCCCGCCCTGCAGGGGCGGACTAAGGTAATTTAAAATGGTAAGCGAACATTATTTTGGCGCCCCCTCGCTCTCCGGCCTCGTGGAGCGTGCGCATGCACGCCGGGCGCGCATGCGCTGGGCCGGGTAGTTCTGCGCGTGCGCCATTGCTGCGGAGGGACTCCAGATGGACCGAGATACCAATCGCCCTAAGTGAGGCCGAAAAGGAGGAACTTTTTGCAGCCGGGACGGAGCCGGAGGTTTTTGGGCGATTGGCGTCTCAGTCCAGCTGGAGTCCCTTTGCAGCAATGGCACATGCGTGGAACCTGGCGGCCAGAAGCGCCCCTGACTACGTGGCGCCCTAAGCGGGTGCTTACTTTGCCTAATGGTAAATCCGCCCCTGCCGCCCTGCAACCCGTTCAGCCGGTAAGTCGGCCAAGCACATAAACAACAACAAAATCTCCCTGAAGGGCCTCGGGGTGGTTTCCAGCAAAATTAATACAATGATAAACATTGAATGCTGGGACAACAATGGCAAATCAAGGCAATAAAAACAAACTCAATAAAAATGATAAAATAACAACTTAGATAAACAGACATGACCCAAACATATACAACATAACAAACTCTGAAAACTCTTTAAACTTATGTTTAAAATATCAAAGACAAGATTGCAAAAGAAATTCATGTTGATGGGAAGGACAGCCTCTCCATTGTCCTTATTTGGCCCATTAGACATTTTGCACAATTCATCTCGCCAGCCATTGATAACGAGACAGAAAAGGATTCAGGATCAAAACTGATAAGGATTCATTATGTTAATACAACATGATAGGCAAGGTGATAACTTAATTTGTAGATTTCTCAGCTGAGACAGGCCCGTTGCAATTTCTAAAGAGATGATAGACAGAAAATTGCATTTCTAACCTGGGAAGGGATCCAAGATGGTGTGAAGGACAGTTTAAATACTAACAGGGGCAGCTCAAGAGCCATCTGTCAGAAACACAACCAGAACATAGAAACAGAACCTTTCAAAACACTCAGATTTCCTGCCCAGCATGGGTACCGCAGGGAGCTATAGCTGAAAGGGGGGTGTTTGCAAATTTTACAAATTTAGAAAGAGAGAGAACATTTTCGGGGTTATAATAAGAATCTGTGTGTGCCTTAAGGCACAATAAAAGATGGAAACTGATAGGGTGAAGTCTTGAGCCTAATATATTACAACACAATGAATTACTATGGGCAGATGGATTTTTTTTTTGCAATGAATAAGGCACTAGACATACATCAAGGCAGTTCGACACCACTTGGCTCCATACCATGGCAACATGGGAGCTGTAGTTTTACAAGGTCTTTAGCCTTCCCTGCCAAAGAGTGCAGGTGCCAAACTACATTGCATTAATTCTACAGTTTCCTTACAACTGAAATTGTCGTCATTAAACAACAAAGAGTTATGTGGCACTCTTTATGACATACAATGACCTCTTAATTTCACAGATGAACGCTGGGACACCTGCAGCCAAGCAACACCAGAGTGTGGCCAAGATGGCAGCAGTTATTAATGAAGGACAATAAGGAAAGGAGATTCCACCTGAACATTAGGAAGAACTTTCTAACTCTGAGAGCTGTTCAGCAGTGGAACTCTCCGCCCTGGAATGTGGTGGAGGCTCCTTCTTTGGAGGTTTTTAAACAAAGGCTGGATGGCATCTGTCGGGGTGCTTTGAATGCGATTTTCCTGCTTCTTGGCAGAATGGGGTTGGACTGGATGATCCATGAGGTTTCTTCCAACTCTATGATTCTGTGATTCTATGATTTTACAAGCAGAACACAAAAGCAATCCTTGGAGTGGGGTGAACAGAGGTGTGAACTTGAAGATGATGTAAGTCCACATGCAGAACTATACTATGCTGAGCCATTTTCCAGTCCCCCAATCTACCATAGATATGTGTAAACTCCCACTCACAGCTATTCATGCTTAGATGACAGATCAATGAAACATCTGGTGATGTCTCTGCAGCCAGATATGTAGCAATATCTGCTAAAGTCCTCTTATGTCCTTCAACTGTCTCAGAGCTAATGTAATGTAATTGCGGGGTTCCTCAGGGGGCTATTCTCTCCCCCCTCTTATTTGACATCTATATGCGACCACTTGCCCAGCTGGTGCGTAGTTTTGGGCTGGTGTGCCATCAGTACGCTGATGACACCCAGCTTATCTTGAAGATGGAGGGCAGCCTCGAATCCGTACCCGATAATTTCCATCGTTGCCTTGAGGCCGTCACTGGATGGCTGCGAGGCAGTAGGTTGAAGGTGAATCCGGCAAAGACGGAGATCCTGTGGCTGGGTCCTCCGGGCTGTAGGGATGTTCAGCTTCCAACCCTGGACGGCGCCCTCTGTTAAGAGCTTAGGAGTAACCTTGGACCCCCTGTTGTCGATGGAGGCCCACGTCTCCAGCGTCAGCAGGGTAGCATTTTTCCATCTTCGCCAGGCGAGGAAGCTGGCCCCCTATTTGTCACGGCACGACTTAGCCACAGTGATCCAAGCCACGGTCATCTCGAGGCTGGACTACTGTAACGCTCTTTACATTGGCCTTCCTCTGTCGGTAATCCGGAGACTCAAGCTGGTGCAGAACGCTGCAGCGCGACTCCTGGCGGGGGTCCCGATTGGCCACCACATCACGCCAATCGTGCGCGAACTGCACTGGCTCCCAATTGAATGCCGGATTGCCTTCAAAGTGTTAGTCCTGACTTTTAAGGCCTTACATGGCCTGGGGCCAGTGTACCTGCGGGACCGCCTTGTCCCATATCATCCCATCAGATCACTGCGCTCCGAAGAGCTAAACCTCCTGGTCATCCCAAATGTGAGGACCTACCATCTGTCCGCAACCCGCCGCCAGACTTTCTCTGTTGCAGCCCCTACCATGTGGAACGCACTGCCCGCCGGCATCCGTGCCACCCAAGGCCTCCTCCCGTTCAGGAGAGCAGTTAAGACATTGCTGTTCCAACAAGCCTTCGGAGTTAGCTAAACTGTAGCTCGCGCCGCCTAGCTGTCAGCCCACTGCGACTCCATTTGTTGCTTCAACTGTTCTAATTGTAATTCCATCTTAATGGTATTACTGTGGTTTATGGGTTATCTGACAATTGTATTTTTACTTAACTGTTGTAAGTCGCCCCGAGCCGTTTGGGGGGGGGCCACAGACAAATGCGAAATAATAAATAAATAATAAATAAATAATCATTTCATATCTGGCGATGGGAACATAGCTCAGCATTTATTTTATTCACTCTTCCTCCAGCTGTAGGTAAAGGGCTTCAGCAGCTCTTTGGAGGGTTGGCACCCTTAGAATCATAGAGTTGAAAGAGACCTTGTGGGTCATCCACAGAATACCAACCTCGGGATTGACTAAAAATAGATGTATGAAGGTTCAGGGTTAACATCCACTTTTGCTTGAGACTAACAGAAGGCCAAGCAAAGAGTCCAGTCATAGAAGTTTATGTTCATGTGCTGCTGATAGGCAAAGGGCAAGTTCTTATGGGACCAGAGCAGTGGACCATACATTTGCCTTTCATGTTGACTTCCCTGCTTTTTCCTGTTCTTTCTGGTGAGTTCCTTATAAAAGCATCCCTGGATGTTCAAGTATGTATCTTTCCTGTACTGGAAAAATATTATGTCCTCCAAGTTTTCTGAAGAATGTGAACGTGTTTTTTTTCTCTCCCTTTTCAAAATCATCTGGCCTTGTTTACTATACTCAAAGGAATTCAGTCATTGCTCAGGCATGTTTACCCATGCACAAAATAGCACTGCTGGATTTTGCAAGGATAACAAATAGTAAATGGAGAACCATCGAATTATCATTATTCCTTCCTTCCTTCCTTCCTTCCTTCCTTCCTTTCCTTTCCTTCCTTCCTTCCTTCCTTCCTTCCTTCCTTCCTTCCTTCCTTCCTTCCTTCCTTCCTTCTATAGATATTACAGTTGGTTTCCATCCTGATCTTATTATAAAGGAAATTAATTGAAAATGTAGCATGTTGCCCCATAAGAGGATAAGATGTCTACCTGCCTTACAATGAGCTGCTCTCACCTCCCATACAAGGGCGGGTCAATAAGTCCGTGACATTTTGAATGAAACACAGGTTTTTGGATAAAAAATCATTTTATTTTTCAACGTAGTCTTCTTTGAGCTCTATACACTTTGTCCAATGTTTCTCCAATTTTTTTATCCCTTCCAAAAAATAAGATTTGTCAAGGTCATCAAAATAGGTATTTGTTTGTGAGATGATTTCATCGTTGGAGTCAAATCTCTTTCCGCTGAGCCGTTTCTTCAGGTTTGGAAACAAGAAATAGTCACTCGGGGCTAAATCCGGAGAATAGGGTGGATGAGGGAGCAATTTGTATCCCACTTCATGGATTGTTGCCATGGAAACTGCACATGTGTGCACCCTTACATTGTGTGCACCCTTGCATTGTCCTGGACCCAACTGGCAGAAAGCTTTCTCATACCCAAGTGATCATTTAAAATTGAAACCACTGAGCCATGTGGGATGCCTATGGCTTCCACAATCTCTCGCACTTTCAATCTCCAATTGGCCAACACCATATTGTGTATTTTTTTCGATTGTTTCGGGTGTAGAGACCTCAACTGCGCATCCAGAACGTTCGGCATCTTCCATGCTTGTACGGCCACAACGAAATTCCGTAAACCACTTTTTACCATTGAAATGGATGGTGCAGAGTCCCCATAGTATTTATCAAGCTTAGCCTTGGTTTGAGTGATGGCTTTTTTCCGCAAAAAATAATGCTTAATGAGCACCCAAAATTCACTTTTTTCCATTTTCTCCTCAAATCACATGGTAGTCTGCTATCAATGGCTGTCAAACACAAACTAAATGATGCAGCTTGTTCAAATTTTGACAGGAGTCAATTGACAGATGCCTGTTGACAGGAGCAGTGTTGCCCTTTCAGTTAAGAGGCGGGAAATTCAAAAAGTCACGGACTTATTGACCCGCCCTCATATCTTGCAAATTAGCATGGGTTGCTTTGTGATTGGTCATCAGGAGGTAAACGTAGGCTTAATATACAAGTCTAATTATGGAGTCACATCTTTTCAAGGAATGCTCACTGTTGGAGTCAAAATATGCTGCCTGCAGGGAAATGCACACTTTCCCACGAATCTAATTTGATCATAAGACAATTGAGCCAGCAAGTTGTTAATTTTGTGATGATTATTGAAGGAAAGGGAAGAAAACAGTAAACATTTTATCAAATTGATGCTACTATGTGCATTAGGAGTTCTGTATTGGTTGCTGAATGCATTTTTTCAATTATGTCAATGTTTTCACTTTTTAAATGATGTGTTGTCTTACAAAAACACCACCACATGAAATAATGGCTACACTGAAATAAATGAATAAAACAGCCCTGTGCCTTGTCTTTATTTGAAGTCTGCTAGATGCTTCTAAAGATATCGCAACCGAAGTATAATATCCATTCTTTAGTTGACTACAGAGTCTCATCAATATGCTGCAGGTAAACAAGAAATGGCTGACAGATAAAAATGGAAAGACAGTGTAACATGTTAGTGTTCCGGCTTGTTAATCATGCTCTGGATACTTCACTCTGCACGCACACACACACACATACACAATGAACGTCTTTCTCTCCACTAGTCAAACAGAGCTGCATATCCTACCCATTGGACTGATTCAGGAGGGTACCTCTTATTTTGACATACTTATGAAAATGTTAATATATTCCTGAAAATCTTGGGGCTCTTCTACATTTGCTGATATTTCCCTTTGTGCAGATATGGTTTTGTTTTGGGGACACTTGGAAAATTAGTTCAAAGACATAGCTGTGTTGTTCTGGGGTATCAATATGCAAAGGGATAGGGAACAAAATTGTAGCATAAGCTTTCATGATGTGTATCTAGACCAGTGGTTCCCAACCTTTTTTTTTTACCCAGGACCACTTGACCAGGAACCACTCTCCAACATTAGTACCAAAAGGAGGCAGATGAGGGAATTCCTAGGGTCATATGTGTGTCATCATATGTGTGTCATTAGTTGCCAGGCTATGCAGTACTAGCCAAGCCTTTGTATCAAGCAACAAGGGGGAACAGACAAGACCCATTCGTGTGGACAGAAGAATGTGAAAAATCGTTTCTAGAGCTGAAGCAAGTGCTAATGTCTTCCCCAGCATTAGGCCTGCCAAATTTAGAAAAACAGTTCTACCTTTTTGCTGCTGAGCGAGAAGGTACCGCTGTGGGTGTTTTGACACAACAGGTAGGCACATGGCAGCGGCCGGTAGCATATTTGTCCAAACAGTTAGACACAGTAGCGCGAGGCTTGCCTCCTTGTCTCAAGGCCGTTGCGGCTTCGGTGGATTTAATTAGAGAGGCCACCAAGCTCACGTTAGGTAGACCACTCATTGTCAACAATTTGGTCAACTTCAGGTTCAGTTTGGTTATTTGAGGTGCTGATTCAGAAAATTGCATTGGGTAGACCAGTGTTTTCCAACCTTTTTTGAGCCGCGGCCCATTTTTTACATTTACAAAATCCTGGGGCACACCACCAACCAAAATGACACAAAATGACACTCTGACACAGTAATACATATAGTTAATATGTTTTAAAATGTATTTATACACTCAGTGTGAAACCTGGGCCTGTTTCGATGAACACAACATAGATATCCTGGCAGGAATGGCAGAAAGACACACATGAAGGTCTTGCTCAACAGCTGGGAGTTATAGTTCACCTGCAATCAAAGAGCATTCTGAACTCCACCAATGATGGAATTGAATCAAACTCCCCACACAGAACTCCCATAACCAAGAGAAAATACTATAAGAGTTTGGTGGGCATTGACCTTGAGTTCTGGAGTTGTAGTTCACCTATATCCAGAGAGCACTGTGGACTCAAACAATGTTGGATCAGGACCAAACTTGGCATGAATACTCAATATGCCCAAATATGAACGCAGATGGAGTTCAGGGGAAATAGACCTTGACATTTGGGAGTTACAGTTTCTGGGATTTATAGTTAACACACAAACAAAGAGCATCCTGAACTCTTGCAACAATGGAATTGAACCAAACTTGGCCTATTGAACTCTCATTACCAACAGAAAGTACTGAAAGGTTTTGCTTGGAATTGACCTTGAGTTTGGAAGTTGTAGTTCACCTACACCCAGAGAGCACTGTGGACTCAAACAATGTTATGTTATGTTGTTGTTTGTTTTCTATCCAGAATCACAATGTTGGAAGGAGGCTCACCACTTTAAAGTCCCTAAAACAGGCATGTGAAAACTTTGGCCCTCTGGGTGCTTTGGACTTCAACTCCCACCATTCCTAACAGCCTGAGACCCTTTCCTGCTTAAGTGGCTGAGGGGGGAAGGAAAAGGGCCCGAGGCTGCTAGGAATGGTGGGAGTTGGAGTCCAAAACACCTGGAAGGTCCATGTTTGCCCATGCCAGCTTTCGACAGAGACCTCTTCCTCCCCCTTCCCCTTCGCGCCCTTTCTTCCCCCTCCTGCCGAACACTTACTTTTTCTTCTCCACTCGGGCTCCCTTCTTCCCAGCCTCGCTCTGCTCGCTTTGCTCACACTGCTGCTTCTGCCGCCATTTTGATCCGAGGAGGCAGCATGAGCGTGTTCAGGAGGGGAGGGGTGAGGGGAGGGAGGAAGACATGGGGCGAGTCTTTGCAGTAGCGCCCGCACGGGTCATGTCTTCCCCCCTCCCCCCTCCTGCAGAAGTGGCAGCATGAGCAAAGCAAGGCAAAACGAGCAGAGCGAGGCTGGGAAGAAGGGAGCCCGAGTGGAGAAGAAAAAGTGTTTGGCAGGAGGGGGAAGAAAGGGTATTGGAAATTCCAATTTCCCATGGCACACCTGATGATCGCTCACGGCACACTAGTGTGCCATGGCACACTGGTTGGGAAACACTGGGATAGACCACATCAGCTCTAGTTTCTGATACAGAACATATGCCATCCAGTAGTCGCCAGCTACTTGACCACAGAAAACCATATTTAATAATCTGGAGCTGACGTGATAGTAGTAATCTTTTGTGGGTAGTCAGCCTCTCTCCTCCTGACATCCCAGTTGCCTCGGTACTATAAGAGGGTTTCGCAAGACCAGTCACTCTCATTGCCACAAGGTTTCGAGGCAATGGTGTAGTAATGGTGAGGCCACGGATCATATTTTCATTCTTGGGGACCACTGGTGGCCCATGGACCACAGATTGGGAACCACTGATCTAGACTGAAGAATTAGTGTAGTTTGACATGACTCAATCTGAAATGGCTCAATGCCATGTAATCCTGGAAGTTGGAAGTTTGTTGAAGCACAAACAAACTTTGGCAGAGAAGGCTAAAGACCTTGCCAAACTACAATTCCCATGAATGTATGAGAGTGAAGTGTCTAGGAACAGACCTTTATAGGCAGACTTTTGTCCTCCAAGAATAGTAGCCATAAAAATGCAAAAATTGTGGGCATGGTCTTTTGCTTACAGAATGAGTTTATAGGTAATATATGATGTTCTTTGGTGAGAATTCCTCCCGCAATTATATATTTTGATTATGGGGTAGCAATCGTGCAATATTAGCACTAACAGGTAGGAAGAAGTGGTGGCAACTACACTCCAATGGTTATAGGGAATCGGACCAAAGGTCCAACTGGCCCTATAGCATTCTCTTCCCATGTTGACGCAAGTTAAATGCGGAAGGCCCTGCAAGATAAACAGCGGGAAACTTCTTGAAGACCACAAAGCAAAACAGTCCATCGGGCAAAAAGCAGTCCCAACCAGGTCTTTAAAAGCAGATTCTGCCATCAGGGGCAGTCTAAGGTAATTTTAAATGGTAAGCAAACATTATTTTGCCCCCCCCCCCCCCGCATGCCTAAGAACGCCTGTAAACACAGCACTCCCTATTCGGCACGCAGGGAGGTTTGCTACAGCGTGGCGTCAGAGCGCACAAGGCCCAAAAGTGGAACATCGGCCGGACGCTGTCTGGCGGGCGGGGGAATGTGCCCTTTACCCAGATGGCGCCCCACGCAGCGGTGTCCTTTGCCTACCGGTAGGACCGCCCCTGTCTGCCATACTATTGTGACACAAACACCTATTTTTTAAATAAATAAATAAATAAATAAATCCCTCTTGTCCTGTAAAAGGCAACAATTTCACCATGGCCATAATTGTGAATCTGTAACCTAGAATCATGCATTTGTAACTGGCTTGTATCATAATCTCTGTGTATTTGTTAGTTTATGGATACATCGGACCTGTGAAATGTCCCCAATCCTTACTTATTGGGCAGCAGACACTGCTAGTAAGGGTGGTCTGTTTCTCTGTTGATCAGGAAGCAGCTGATAAGTGTGAGAGGAAATTGGGATTGGGACCCTGCTTTAGACTGTAGCAGCAGAAATCACTCACAGAAGGGGGTGAAAATGTCAGTCTGCTGCTGCTCAAGTGAGAAGGGAAGAGACCATAGCTGATCACAGCATTTGCTGCTCAGTAACTCAGGATTAAGAGGTTTTTTTTATCATGTCAGAAGCAAGTTGAGGGTACAGATAACATGTATTTAAAAATACAAAGTTTTAAAACTTGGCATTATGCTAAATGTCCTTTGACCAGAAGCTGGCCACTTGGAGTGCCTCTGGTGTCGCTGTAAGAAGGTCCTCCATAGTGCATGTGGCAGGGCTCAGGCTGCATTGTAGTGGGTGGTCTGTGGTTTGCTCTTATCCACACTCGCATGTCATGGACTCCACTTTGTAGCCCCATTTCTTAAGGTTAGCTCTGCAGCTCGTGGTTTACAAATGACAAAACAGCCCTGAATCCCTGTTCCGGCAGAATGTGTAATATATAAATAGTGGTGGTGGTGTTAGTGGTGATAGGGATGAGGCCCACGACAGACCTGTTAGAGGTAAAAACTTCAGCATGCTTAATATTCAGTACTCGCAAGTTTGCATTTCTTTAAGAGTTTAGGCATAGCAGAACCTTCCTTGTTTGTTGGCCTCAGCCACACCCTGTCTCTTCTTGGACAAGTTTGTAGGAAGTCGGGTTTTTTTCATCTCTTGTAATCTCCCCCCCCTCCCCGCCCCCACTCCATTTCGAAGATACATATATTGCCAATTATAAGATGTTGCGAAAGGTTTTGTACTTGTTAGCAGGCCCGGATTACTCATAAGGCCACATTAAGCCATGGCCAATGGGCGCAGGCCTAGGGAGGCACCAGATCAAGGACCCCCCAAAAAAGTTCAAACAAAACCGCAACGTGTGGCATGATGACTCTCTCGGGGGAGGGCGGGAGAAGAGTGCTGCTAGGGGGCGGAGGAGGAGGGAATGGTGCCCCCCCTCACTATCGCCCCGCGGCACCCAGGAACATGGCGGAGGAGGCAGAGGCGCCCTCCTGCCGCGCGCGCATGCCCGCCAGCGGCCCCAGAGTCGGAGCTTCCCTCCACCTCATCCTTCTCGCGCCCAAGGAAGGAGGGTGGGGCGAGGAGGAGGAAGAGGCGGAGGGAAGCCCCGCCCCCGAGGCCGCTGCCACGCATGCCCAGCAGCACCCCGGGGGCGGGGCTTCCCTTCCTCCTCCTCCCCGCGACCGCCTTCCTTGACTGAAGGAAGGCAATCGAGGCGAGGAGGAGGAAGAGGCGGAGGGAGGCCCCGCCCCCGAGGCCGCTGCCGCGCATGCCCAGCAGCGCCATGTGGGTGGGGCTTCTCTTCCCCCTCCTCCCCGCGACCGCCTTCCTTGACTGAAGGAAGGCAATCGCGACGATGAGGAGGAAGAATCGGAGGGAAGCCCCCCTCCAGGGCCGCTGTTAATCCGGGCCTGTTTGTTATTAAATTTACTTCATATATTTTTAAGAAAGAGACTTGGCCTCCTTCATTACTCTGCTTGGATCTATATGGTAGCATTTTGGGACTGGTTGCTGCTCACCTTGCAAATACTGATAGTAGATACACGACTATCTCTTATTTTCTCCAACAGCCCCCTCTCTGAACCTAAAATAGCTCAGACAAGGTTTTAAAAGCATACTAAAACTGCCCCCATGTTTCCTAGAGCCTACCGGGGAGATACCATTAGTCTTGGGAGGTGGGAAAACAAAACATTTCATTTTGCGAAGCAATTTATGTGGTGCAAAAGCGGACACATAAATAGCCCAGGGGGCTACATTAGTCCCGTGTGATGGTTATACAATGTTTTGTTTAGTCTTCTATATTCTCTTCCAAAGAATACAAAGTCTCGAGAAACTCATATTCCTTTTCTCTTATGGATCCAGAGCAAAAATTAAAAAATGAGTCCAGGGCATCCATTCAGGTGCCAAAACATCTCTAGCTTCAAGAGAACCCCCTATATGGTTGCTTTTCAAAAGGTGAGAACTAGCACTGTAGCTGTGATCAGCAGCAAACATGGAATGAAAACCGGATGAAAACATTAAGGGTCAAGGAAGTCCAAGTTGCACACAAAAAACCCTGGCCTTATTGAAACTGGCATTGTTTTTTGAGTGTTTGACTTTGTACCGTGCACACAATGCAGATCAGCAGGCATTATGCAAGACCTTGTATGAATACTGCTCGCCAGCTGTCAAGGTGGAAAGGTTTGAGATGTATGGTTTGGGTGAGTGATTGCTGGAGCTGAATATAATGAATACTATGTACGCGGTGCCCATTTCCAAATATTGACCCACTTGTAATGTACACAGGCGAAGAATCCTGCCATGCTTTCAACAAAAGCTCTGAATCTTTTTGCAGGATGCCGTTCTGCGTGTGCAATCGTTTTTGCCCAAGTGGTTCATAAAGCACCGTCAAAAGCACATCTATTTCCTGTGACCTTATCATCTGGAAGGGCTGTGCCTGGCAACCCATAGTAACATTAAACACATTTATTCCACTTACTACCACAAAAGCTGACTCACATTTACCTGCCCTTAGACACTTCATTCACTCCAGGTTCTATGTTGCAAGCCCTTTAGCTATTTTGCTCCTTGTGCCATTCGGAATATGGGTTCTGGAGAGTCTTCCCATTTTGGATCTTGAGGGCTCTTAGGCTATTATATCATGGTCTACTAGTGTGTTTAAGCATAGGAAACCCATTCTCACTACACAATTTTTGACAGTTGAGTCATTATTTCAAAAAGTCTGTCATTTTATGTTTTCATTCCTATGCCATTTCACCAGGCCTGGATTACCCATAAAGCCACCCTAGGCCATGACCTAGGGTGGCACCTGGGGGGGGGGGCAGCAAGTCCGGACCCCCCCCCCAAATTTTAAAAAAAATTTCGAACAAAAAATTCAAAAAGAAATTCCAAAAAAATCGGGGAAAAGGTGCGCAGAAGCGCCCCCTCCTTGCTGCTTGCTGCTTGCGCCGGCCCCGCCCCGAGCAGCGAGGAGGGGGCCTAGGACTTCCCTCTGCCCCCTCCTGATGCAAGAGAGAGAGGAGGGGGCAGAGGGAAGTCCCGCCGCCCCTCCTCACTGCTCGCACAGGCCTCGCCCCTCTTCCTTCAGTCAGTGAAGGAAGAAAGGCGGGGCCGGCGCGAGCAGTGAGGAGGGGGCCTAGGACTTCCCTCTGCCCCCTCCTGACGCACGAGAGAGAGGGGGCGGAGGGAAGTCCCACCGCCCCTCCTCACTGCTTGTGCCGGCCCCGCCCCTCTTCCTTCAGTCAGTAAACCTGGAACTATTTTACTGTGTAACTGTGAAATGCAGGCCCGGATTAAGCGATGTGGCGCCCTAGGCCACACTCTTGAAGCGCTGCCCCTGCTCCGGGGCGGGGCCGCTGCGGGGCCCTCCCTCCTCGCGCCGGCCCTGCCCCTCGTCTTCACTGAAGGAAGAACGGCGGGGCCGGCGCGAGCAGCGCGGAGGGGGCCGAGGACTCCTCGGCCCCCTCCTGATGCGAGAGAGAGAGGAGGGGGCGGAGAGAAGTCCTAGGCCCCCTCCTCGCTGCTCACGCCAGCCCTGCCCCTCTTCCTTCAGTGAAGGAAGAGGGGCAGGGCCGGCGCGAGCAGCGAGGAGGGAGGGCCCCCCGCAAGCGGCCCCGCCCCCCGAGCAGGGGCAGCGCTTCAAGAGTGTGGTCTAGGGCGCCACAATCGCTTAATCCGGGCCTGCATTTCACAGTTACACAGTAAAATAGTTCCAGGTTGCAGTGCACATAATCATTTCTCTGTGCCTTCTATCATAATAAATATGGATAACAATGTATTTCATACCCCATTCTTATACACATTAGTATGAGGGTTATCCGGAAAGTAAGTTTACAAGGCACATAGCTCTCGCGGGGAATTTTCTCGGGGGAAGTTGGTATCACTGCCGTGTAACAGGAAGGCAGTGGAAGTGAACAAGCAGTGCCAGTTGTCAGTAGCTCATCAACTGACATTGTGGTGAAGGTTAGAGATGAGCGTTCTCATTCCATTTCCCTCCAAATGCGAAGTTTGCACTGTAATATGCTACCTAAATGCTAAGGGCATGAATGTTACTACGATTCATCATGAAATGAATCACTCAGCTCATTCTGAGGCTGGAGGGCCGGCCGGACTCCGTACCCAATAATTTCCATCTGTGCCTTGAGGCCGTTACTGGATGGCTGCGAGCCAGCAGGTTGAAGGTGAATCCGGCAAAGATGGAGATCCTTTGGCTGGGTCGTCCGGGCAATAGGGAAATCCAACTGCCGACCCTGGATGGCGAAGCACTATGCCCGTCATCATCTATAAAAAGCCTGGGTGTCCAGTTGGACCCTCTGCTATCAATGGAGACCTAAATCTCCACTGTCAGCGGAATCGTGTTCTTCCATCTGCGACAGGCGAAGCGTTTGGCCCCCTATCTGTCCCAGGAATGATCTAGCCACGGTAATCCAAGCCACGGTCATTTCAAGACTTGACTACTGTAACGCTCTTTACATTGGCCTACCCTTGACCGTGATCCGGAAACTTAAGCTAGTGCAGCATGCTGCAGCCTGGCTACTCGCGGGGGAGCCCGCGACTGTCACAATGCACGGACTTGACCGGCCCCTTAATCACACACAGAGAGACGGTATTCAGCTAACTACTTTATTGAAGAATAAGAACAGTAGAAAAGGTATTGTCCATAAAAATGGCAAAAGCAATCCAAAGGTAAGGGTGAATAGAATATCCAAAATCAACTTGGCAAGGTTTCCAAAGGCTCCGCTCGGCAAAAGCGGATCAGGGAACAAAGCAAGGTTGCAAGGTCCAAAGCACTTCTTGGCAGGCCACTAGCCCAAACTTAGCTCCGTGGTCTCGCCTCGCTAACACGTCTGCATAGGATAGACATGGCCGAGGTACTGAGGATCCGTTCCCACGGATCCTATACTTAATCCCCTTGGCGAGGCCCCCAACGCTCTAGGCTTCTCCTCCTCCAATCTGTGCTGAGGGACCGCGGCCGGTCTAGGCTGTGAAACCAACCCCTCCTGCTAGCTTCGATGTTCCGTCTCCTATCAAAGGTTCGGCCTTGCCTCCCAGCACCTGCTTCCCTATCTCCGTGAGAAGCTAACTCCCTATCTCCTTCCCGGGCCTCCTCTTCCGTGGTTTCCCACATTCTTTCTTGCGATCCTCCCCCCCCCCGGCCGTTCATAATCTTCACTATCACTGCTTACATCAGCCATCTGGCCTTCCAGATTCTCGTAAGGGTCAGGCCAGCCAGGATCCCACGCTAGGCTCTCTGTGGGGGAAGAAGGCCCAGCTAACTCAAAATCTCCTTCTTCCAGCCCCTCCAAATCCTCCTCAGAATCCACCTCAGCTCCAGCTGGCTCTAATGCAAGTGGGACCCCCGGTGCTGTTCCCTGCCCCCCAGGCACGAACGAGAACTGGGTTGCTACAGCGACGTGCCGCATAACCCCAATCCTGCATGATCTGCACTGGCTACCGATCGAATGCCGGATCACTTTCAAGGTGTTCTCACTTTCAAGGCCTTTTATGGTCTGGGGCCAGTGTACTTGCGGGATCGCCTGATTCCATACAACCCCCGAGATCACTACGTTCAGAAGACCTGAACCTCCTAACCATTCCCTTTGTAAAATCCTTTCGTCCCACCTCAACTAGGCGGCGAGCTTTTTCCATCATTGCTCCAACATTGTGGAACACACTGCCTCCGGAGACACGAGCTCTGCGAGATTTGAATGCATTTCGCAGAGCATGTAAGACATTCTTATTTATGCAGGCTTTTGACTGCCTGTGAATAACTTCCGCCATGCTCCATTGTGTTTTATTGAATTTTATTGTCTTACTGTCTTTTACTCTTTTATGTTTTATCTTTTTATGCTGTAAACCACCCTGAGCCTCTGGGAGTGGCGGTGTACAAGTCTAATAAATAAAATAAAATAAAATAAATTGTTTTAGTTTATGGAGAGGACGTAATGTCAAGACAGCATGTGACAAAAATGGGTACAGAATATATTGTGAGATCCTGAAGAAATTTCGCAGAGCCATCCAAACCAAATGTTGTGGTATGCTGATGATGAGAGTCTGTCTCCTTCATGACAATGCACGTCCGCACACTGCTCATGCAACACAAGACTTCATTTGATTGGGATGTTTTTAGCCACCCCTCTCACAGCCCTGAACTCGCACCCAGAGAGTATCATCAGTTCACTAAATTGAAGCAGGCCCGGATTAGCGTCTTTTGGTGCCCTAGGCCAAAAGATGCCCCGCGCTGCCCCCAGGGCGCAGAAATCCCCACCCCCAGGGCGCGGCTGCGCATGTGTGGCAGCAGCCCTGGCCATGCGGCTTCCGTCGCCTCCTATTCGCGGCCTCCTTCCGGTTGCGGGAGGAGGCGGCGGCCGGTGCCGTGCGGCTTCTGTCGCCTCCTTCTCCCGCGACCGGAAGGAGGGCGCGAGAAGGAGGCGACGGAAGCCGCACGGCACCGCCCCCGGCCGTGCGGCTTCCATCCACCTCCTGTTCGCGCCCTCCTTTCGGTCGCGGGAGGAGGAGGAGGAGGCGGACGGAAGCCCCACGACCAGTGCCCGTGCGGCTTCCGTCGCCTCCTCCTCCCGCGACCGAAAGGAGGGCAAGAGGAGGAGAAAGGGAAGTCCTGCCCTCTTCCTCCTCGTTGCCTGGGCCGCCCCTTTCCAAAGGAGGGAGGTGGCGAGGAGCAGGAGGAGGAAGGGAAGACTGCTCGCGGGCATGCGTGCGCATGCATACATGCCAGCCGGTGGGGTGGGGCTTCCCTTCCTCCTCCTCACCGCCTCCTTCCTTTACAAGGGGGCAGCCCAGGCAGGCGATGGCGAGGAGAGGGCACCATTCCCTCCTCCCCGCCCCCTCACAGCACTCTCCCCCCGCCCTCTCCCGAGATATGATGACTCTCTCTCGGGAGAGGGCGGGGGGAAAGCGCTGCAAGGGGACGTTTAAACATTTTTTGGGGGAGGCCGAATCTGCTGCCCCCCCCCCCAAAGCTGCTGCCCTTTGAAAATCAAAGTGATGAACTGGCTGAAAAAGGCAGAGGGAAATTTCTATGACACAGGCATCAAAAACTCATCCCACGGATGACAAAATGTATTGAACTGAATGGTGATTGTTTAGAAAAAAATAATGTAATACATATGCTACAATCCATGTAGGTTTTATTAAAATATATTCATTCTTAGTATTTTTAAAGAAAATATTGTAACCTTACTTTCCGAATAACCCTCGTATATGCTGCCATGAGGTGATGTAGTTATCAGCACTAAACCTGTTTTGTGGTGCTAGGGCCATAACAACAAAACTCGAAGGGTTCTAATTGGTGACAATGTTTGTTCATTTGACTCCAATGCACCACATCACAATTAAAGTTGTGCGTCCCCATTCAGAAGGAAAGCCTTGCTAACAAATTAATGTTATTTGCATGCTTGTGAATAGGGTTCCCATATGTCCCGTAATATACGGGACATCCCGTATTTTGGCCCTCTTTTGGGTATCCCGTATTTCCAGCTGCTGTCCCTTATTTTTTGCTCCTCCCGAGAGAGAGAGAGCTGAGAGAGAGAGAGAGAGAGAGCGCAGGACGGGGACGTAACTTCTGGCACGCCGCACGCTCTGCTTATTGGCAGAGCGGAGTCCCTGCCGGCTTCCCTCCTTCCAGACACGGCCGTGCTGGAGGAGGTGGTGCTGGAGGGGCTGGACGGCATCACCCCAGGAGCCCTCTGGGAGCGCTTGGCCGCCCGCGTGCCGACCTTCCCGGTCGTGCCCCTCGTACCCCAGACCCAACCGCTGGCTGACAACGCCGAGGTGGCTGCCAATGCCAAGCTCCGCTTCGCCCTCCTCCCCAAGCCGCGTCCCCCGCTGCACCTCTATGACCGGTGAGCCTTGGGGCCACAGCCTCGCGCTCTAGGCCACGCATGGGTCAACTCGGGTCCTTCCAGGTGTTATGGATTCCAACTCCCACCATTTCTAACAGCCCAGGTCCTTTCCTTTTCCCCCTCATTCCTTTTCCCTAGAGCTTAAGCGGCTGAGGGGGGAAAGGAGGGCGCCTGAGGCTTGTAGGAATGGTGGGAGTTGAAGTGAATGAATATTTATTTATCTATGAATGAATATTTATTTATGAATGAATATTTATTTATTTATTTATTCACAAAGTGTCACTTATTTTTGCGAAAAATCCCGCATTTTTAGGTAAATGTCCCTTATTTCTATATCAAAACGTGGCAACCCTACTTGTGAATGAAGCTGTAACTTTCCCCCCAAAAAATCTCAGTATATCCTCCATGGAAGGAATGCTTATACAACTAATGAAAAACCAGAATAGCCTCAGGAAAGAACTGCAAAATTATGCAGTTAAATACAAAAAAAAGTGGGGGGGGGGGACAATGGGGCAAAAGGGGGAAGTAATGGCAATGTAGCTGGAGATGTTCTTCGTCTGCTTGCGCACACAGCTTGGGAACAAGGAAGTGAGAAGAAGAAAGTTATACCCACAACACGAACATAACACTATGTGGATTTACCCAACATCACGGTAGCAGTGATAGTTACCTATCGTACCACTGTCAATGCTGGAGCAATGCATTTTCAGGAGTCTAGTCATGTGAGTTAAAAAAAGTTTGGTCAAACAGGGGGAAACTGGGATGCTAATACAAATATTTTAAAAATCTCTAAAACCTATTACATTTTCTTAATGAACGAATTTGTATCTGCGGAGCACCTGAAATTGAAGATATAGCAAACGTATTATTTGATTGTAAATTGCATCAGAAGGCGAGAGACTTCTACCTTGGTCCATATATCAAACGGACAATCTATTGGGAATCTCACATCAGAACACCATATTTTATATCTGGCCGAGACCCAAAAATAGCATATAAAACATCTCTGTATTTAAGCAAAACAATACGATTAAGAAACACATATGTGGGGCTGATCGCGGTGAATTGTAGGGGTGATAAGGAAATAAGATGTATATACTTAGCTTAATCAGTTTTATCATATCATATTTATTGATGGTATTGTTTTAAGTGTCTTATTTTAACTTACTACATAGAATGCAATCAAGTCTTATCAATCCTTGTTGTTTGGTTTGGTATTGTGATATGGCCTAAGGGCTAATCAATACATTTATTATTATTATTATTATTATTATTATTTCATTTTCTGTTTTCTCAAGGTCATTCAGCCATTGGAATCCACAAGCATGTGGACAATCACAACAGAAAAGATGTTCATAAAAATGAACAAAAACAGGGAATTACAGACAGGAAACAATCAGGGCCAGCTTACACCTCCCAACAAAGGATTTCCCCAGGAAGGAAGCAGCCATGATTTGAAGCTGCAAGGCCATTAAATGCTAATCAAGGTGGCCAATTGCAACATTCACACTTGCCTCAAACAGACAATAGTTCTTTCCCCACCCTGGACATTACACAGGTATATAAATCGCATTTTCATAGTTTCCAACAGACCTCACAACCTCTTAGGATGCCTGCCGTAGATGTGGGCAAAACTTCAGGAGAGAATGCTTCTGGGACATGGCCATACAGCCCGGAAAACTCTCAACAACTCACCCAGCATTTAATTGAAAATGATAATTTACTGCTCTTTCAACATGCCACTGATTAGATTGCTGTTGTGGATTATCTGAGTCCACACTCAGATAATGTGGGATTTCCTTTCTTGATATTCTGGGATAGAGGGCTATGTGGAAGGGCCCCAAGTTATTTCTCACTTATGGCAAATCTATCACAGGTTTTTCTAGGCAAGATTTGCTCAGACGGGTTGGCCTTTGTCTTCCTTTGAAACTTGCCCAAGGTCAACCAGTCAGTTTCTATGGCTAAACAGTATCCAGCACTCAAACTGCTCCACCAAACTGGCACTTCACCAATAAGATATTACACTGTCATTCTGGCTGGCTGCCATCTGGTGATGGTAAAATTAATCTGCACCTGGCCAGCTTCTATTTATCTTGCTCTTGATATTTAGGTGGGTGAATGCCCAGAACAAGCTTCACTATAGGCTTATTAACTCTATGAAGGCTTCAAGGTCTTGGAGCTTGGAAAATATAAATGCAGTATAACATTCAGTCTATAAACATAGTTAAGATTAATTGCATATACAACTTCAAACACCAGAACTAGCTGCGGCTAATCTCAAATGCAAACAAAAGGAAGAGGAAACACACAAGCACTATGTTTGTGGTGGCCCATTATCATAACTTCACAAATGCAGACAATTCTAGAAAAACAGGTGAACTATAAATCCCAGTAACTACAACTCCAAATATCAAGGTCTATTTTCCCCAAACTCCACCAGTATTCACAATTGGGCATTTTGAGTATTTGTGCCAAGTTTAGTCAAAATCCATCATTGTTTGAGTCCACAGTGCTCTCTGGATGTAGGTGAACTACAACTCCAAAATTCAAGTTTAATGCCCACCAAACCCTTCCAATAATCACTGTTTGTAATGAGAGCTCTATATGCCAAGTTTGGTTCAATTCCATCGTTGGTGGAGTTCAAAATGCTCTTTGATTGTAGATGAACTATAAATCCCAGCAACTACAACTCCCAAATAATTGCCCCTGTGGGTCTGGTCATGTGGAAACAACTGAGCACGTGCTTCTTCAATGCATGTTCTACAGAGATCTTAGACCCAATCTCATTGGACCATGGCTTTTAAAGTACCCGGGGCGCAGTGAAAGATGTTATTCCACCCTGCTGCTTTCGGACTCTAACACTGCAATGACTTACAGTGTTGCTAAGTTCTGTGCTGCTGCACTTAAAATCAGACGGGTGATGATTGACATCGTAAGGCAACAATATCCTGTCTTTTAAAATATATATTTTATACTGATTTCTAGTCTGAGTTTAAATAACTGTTTACTGGGGAGTTGTCCTTCTCCTCTTAGGGCGCTTGTGCCCGCTTTGTGCTGGTCTGTGACCGTAATAAAGTTTTGATTGAACTCCCAAATAACAAAATCAATCCCCCCAACCCCAGCAGTATTCAGATCTGGGTGGATCGGGTATTTGTGCCAAATTTGGTCCAGTGAATGTAAATACATCCTGCATATCAGATATTTAAATTATGATTCATAATAGTAGCAAAATTACAGTTATGAAGTAGCAAAGAAAATAATTTTATGGTTGAGGGTCACCACAACATGAGGAACTGTATTAAGGGGTTGTGTCATTAGGAAGGTTGAGAACCACTGTGCCAGATCCTGATATTCCGCCACATTGCTGACATTCCTATGTCTTCTCTCAGAGGATCCCAAAATCTGTCTATAAATGTTATTGCATACTGGAAAAGAGAATATCACTGGAAGCAGACTTTTATCATTTCTAGTTGGAATCTTGTTGAGGTCTTACAACTTTGCAAGTGGGCTTACATCTTTGTGAACCAGACCGTGCAGTTTTGTGCTGTTTGTGTCTGGTAGAGCAGTGTTTCCCAACCTTTTTTGAGCCGCGGCACACTTTTAACATTAAAAAAATCCTGGGGCACACCACCAACCAAAATGACACAAAATGACATTCTAACACAGTAAAGAACGTTTGGGGGATGGTGGCCTGCTGGCAGCAGCTGCTGGGAGTGCCAAAGCCAGGGGAGGGGGCGGAGCCATGCCGTGCCATGCCCCGCCCCTCCCCTCCCCCGTCTTCACCTCTCCCAGTAGCTTCTCCAGCCTTGAGGGGGCAGTGCCAAGCCAGCGGTGCCAGAGCCAGGACAATGGTGGCTTCGCACTGTCCCCTCAAGGCTGGAGCAGCTGCTGGGAGTGCCAAAGCCGGGGGAGGGGGCGGAGCCAGGCCGCACCATGCCCCTCCCCTCCCCCCAGCTTCAGCTCTCCCACGGAGGAGCATGAGCGGTGGATGGGCTTCAGTGGGTGGGGCTCCTCCACGCGGCTTCAGCGAGCGAGGGGCGAGAGTCATGGAGGATTAGAGGCTGGCTGGAAAAACGGCTGAAGGAGGTGGTGCCCTGGCCCCTTTCTTTTCTTCGCTACCGCCCGGCCCTTCCTCCTCCTCCCCCAAGCAGCAGGAGTTCAGCAGGAGGAGGGAGGAAGGAAGGGGGGCAGAGAGCTTTTCTCGCGGCACAGCAGGAGGTCCGTCACGGCACACTAGTGTGCCACGGCACACTGGTTGAGAAACACTGTGGTAGAGGATATAATACGGTGCGTAAAATGCACATCGGTGTCCTATATGCATCATGAAAGGTACACCGATGCACATTAGTCTCAATGTGCATCAGGCACTCTTGCCAGTGTCCTGTTACACATTTTTTCAATTAGATAAAGGGGTTTCTTGGCTGTTTGAAAACAATTTATTTATTTATTGTTCATTTTTATATACCGCTCCTTCCAGCAGGCTCGGGGCGGTTTACATAAAATCAATTAGTAAAACAGCAACATTTCAATTTAATAACAGCAACAATATAAAACAGAGCATAAAAACAACAATCTACATAGGACTCAAGGATTTGGGCAACTTTCTCAGGAGCCATTTAGATTAAAGGCCTGCCTGAAAAGGGTCGTTTTACAGGCACTCTGAAACGGGGCCAGTTCCTTAATGGCACGGACTTCATCTGGCATTGAGTTCCATAGTGACGGGGCCGCTATGGAAAAGGCTCTTGATCTGGTTGTAGACAGACGGCAGGAATGAATAGATGGAAATACTAAGAGATTTTGCTCTTCCGAGCGTAGTGATCTCGGGGGAACATATGGGGTAAGGCAGTCCCTCAGATACACCGGCCCTAGACCATACAAGGCCTTAAAGGTCAACACCAACATCTTGAAAACAATCCGGTACTCTATTGGCAGCCAGTGCAGTTGCTAACGTTCTACAGCACACCTTACCTTGTTGCGTGTGCAAGGGTGACACACCTCGCGCCAGGAACAATAACTCAGACACAAGTGGTTGGATGAAAATGTCCACAACTCATTTATTGAAAACAGGAACAAAGGGTTGGCGGCCACGCATGGGTCCTGGATCAGGGTTGTACAGCCCCCATGAATGTCCAAAGGCGTATACAAGCCTGGGGTGCGAGCGGCCCAATGCCTATCCATGGAAACTCGGCACCCCAGGGGGCCTGGGCGTTATCCCCCTTACAACCAAGGGGCAATAAGCCAGCCTGATCCAGGGGCCATGCCACACGCCAAGCACGGAGTTGTGACAAAGAACATAATATCGCATGACCATGAACAATGCAACAATGACATGAAGAATGAACAAAATGGACACCAACAAGCAATGCAATAAGTAGGGAGGGTGGGAGGAAAAACAGAGCTGCCCCCCACGCAGGCATGTAGCCGGGGGGGGGGGGCGCTCAGGGGGCTTCAGCCCTCCCCGAAATTCTCAGGGTGGTCCGCGAGAAGGCCTTACTGGTACATTATTTAAACTGTTATGTTTATTCATATCATGATCTGATCACCATGCTCATTATATCCCACATTCATGGGGCTATTGGGATAACAAAACAAAAGGTTTGGTAGGGTAGCCCCTCTCTTACTCAGATTCAGCCCCTCCCGAATCAAACTCAGCCCTCCCCGAATCAAAATCCTGGCTACGGCCCTGCCCCCACGTGTAGCCTGGGCAGCCCTGGGTGGCCTTAAATAGGCTGCCCAGGCAGAAGTGCAGGCCAGCCGGCAAAAAGAGGGGGCGGGGCCAGCCCCGTCATTGGCCGGCTGGCATCTGGTGGCGGGAATCCAAATGCCTGCCTAGGGAATCCAACTGCACAAGGAGTCAGGGTTAGAAACACAGTCCAAAGAAGAGTTCAGCACAATTTCATTCAAAATATATATCTCTATTAGTCATAAATGAAATGATTTAAATGTGTGCGCCTTCTTGCTAATTTACCTTCATTGGTCACCTCGTCGGATCGAGACGAGGTTATGCTAGGATTCTCCTATACTATGGTATGTTTTGTATGCGACTTCGCCTTGAATGTAATTATAATGCGGGTTATACTTTTGTTCGCTCTTTTGCTATTGATGATTGATATATTTGTATGTAACCTTCCAGGACATGAACCTTAATATGGACATCTAGCCTTGAAAAAGATTACGAAACGGAATACAGCGCCCCCGATGCGTTCTTGGATAACTTTCCGTCGGCTTGCTTTCGATTGGACTTCTTACTAGGAGCCTAGATTGACGGCTCTGGTTCCTATGTTCTTTGGTATTGGATTACCTTGGCTTACCCATTTCCTTCTACTTGTGGAACATTCATTTGAACTTGGATATATTATCATTTTTGAGACACAGACCTTCATTTGAGTAATATATGTTATGGACCTCGCGTCTTCCTGGCTGCGCCCAGATACGGTAGAGTGGAATATGCTGGTTAATGCTACTTTGTATACTTATACAGATCATTTCGTTTATGACTAATAGAGATATATATTTTGAATGAAATTGTGCTGAACTCTTCTTTGGATTTGGTGGCGGGAACCCAGGGGCTTCTAGGGAGGAGAAGCCCCCGCATCTCTCCGCAAAATGGTGGCGAGGGCGACCCTGCCCCGCAACCCGCTTGGCCGGTAAGTCGGCCAAGCACATTCTTAACAATTTTCTGACTTAAAAGCCTTCATGAATTAAAAGGCTTTAGCCTGCTTTTGAAAGGACAAAAGGGAGGTGATCATCTTGCGATGGTGGTGGGACTAAGAGAAAGGCCTCTCCTGATGATTTCAGGGCCTGGGCTAGCTCATACAGGGAGATACAATATGACAAACATCCAGGCCATGGACCATTTAGGGCTTTATAGCTCACAGCCAGCACTTCTAATTGTGCCCAGAAACGTATTGACAGCCCATGGAGCTGTTGCAACACTGGGGTTGTGCGCTTCCTGTAACCAGCCCCAATCTGGTGGTAGCTCTTTGGACCGGCCAAAGTTTACAAACAGGCCTCAAAGACAGCTCCAAGTAGAGCACATTACAATAACCCAAATGAGTTGTAATCAAGGCATGTACCTGTTTCTCCAGGGTGAGTGCAACCCTATCCAGCACAAACCGAATCCCTGTTCTATGATCTGCCCTCTGACACCACTGTCCTGCCTGGTTTAAGCTTCAACCTAGTACCCTCATCCAAGCCTACTTTAAGAGCCAGCACTCAAGAGGGACCGACTCGGTTAGGGAAGCCACGGCCCCGAGTCTGAAACACCTGATCCTGTTGAGAATCGGGTGAATTGGAGGTCTCAGAATCACAGGGGCGCCCTAAATTGAAATTGTCCTCAAGTCAGGTTACAATGACAGAATGTAGTCGAACCAGGAAGCCCCAAATCCAGAAGATCAAACCGCAGAGAGTCCCCAGTATTCCTTTTGGCCCTTGGCCTAAGTTACACCAGTGCCAGACCCCTTTTCCCCCTTCCCTTTCTGCCTCACTCAGTTCTATACATCACACTGCACCAACTTCGTCCCTCCCAGTACACCCAGCCACCATTGCCTCCCATTGCCCCATCCGCACAACATTTGCACAGCCAATAGAACCCATGCATTCAGTATCCACAAGTTGGAAGTTCCCCCAATCTGCCCCGTTGTTGCCCCAAGGCACTCTGCCTCTTCCCCCATCTTGTCTCTGCTTTTTTTTCCTTCTCTCCGTTCTCTCTCCCATGCCTGGGGAAAACCCGGAAAAGCGGCCGCTCGCAATCAGTGGCCTGGCCCCCAGCTGGGACCTGAAGTTCACCCAAGGACACTGGTTATGGACTCCTCTTGCTGCTATTCTCACTGCTTTGCACCCCAAGCCCCAAAGGCTCTGCAGTTCACCCAAGGACAGTAATTACATCAAGGAGAACTACAACTCCCAAAGGAAGGCAGCACTGCGTTGCCTGTTTTAAAGATCATAACTCTGGGAGCAAGAACTGTATGGGAAAATCTGGGAAATTGCTGGGGATCTCCCTGTATGTACAGTGTGGCTTCATAAGTTTTCCCTTTGACCCCTTGTAACCCTTCCCTTCCCCCTCTTTCCCATGTAAAGAAAGATTGCCTGTATTTTCGCTATTGTGTCAGCTGAGAGGAAGTAACTGAATTCCCATCCTAAACCTTTCATGGATCATCATTGTTCTCATTGCATGAGCTTTTCTGATGGAAATCTTGTTTTGGATCACCCAGGCCCTTGTCTTGGGCCCACATTCCATCAGCCTGAAGGAAGTATTAATCATCGGAGTTTAGTCCAATTAATTCATCCTCTGGGACCTGGACATGAAATATTTGCTCACACAGCGGGAGCCACGGCTGGCCTCGGAACCCAGATTGTGTCCCAAAATAGACCCTCGGTCACACAAAGGCTTGAGTGAGTTTCTGTCGTCAAGTCTCTTCCTCCTTTTCCCATTCATCCTCAAATCCACTAATCCTATCACTCCCAGGTGTCATTTAAGGTCGTTTACCTAGCTAGGACTCTTTTGTTTTACTCATATGCCAATATTGACAGCCATTTCCGTCTGAGCTTCCCTTCCTGGAAGTCCATATATGGCCACAGACTCCTGATTGGCTGGGGTGGCGACTGGGAGTAGCGCCCGATAGGCTCCCAGAGCCGGTCAACACCCCATCCATCAGCTGATCTCTACGTTCCGACCAATCATCGACGGAGCCGGCCCAGAAGGGGCAGGCGGGAATTTCAATTGTTTTGACAGTTCTGTAACCTTTAAAAACCAATGTTTTGAATGTATATGCATGCGTTCTTTGCGGGAATCAGGGTATTGCGGTTCGCATCCTCTCAGCTGAGCAGAATAAACAATTTTGTGGCATCTACCTTGCAGATTGGTGAGCATAATTGGATCTACGGGAGGCGGGTAGGCTACGAGGACCTAGTCGCTCCTGGCTCGCCAGGTTAACCGAACCCTCGCGGCCTCTGTCCCGCAGTCGGTCTGTGGGACTTGTCCGGTTGTCAGACAGCCGGCCTGGGGGATTGGCAGCTGTTCGATAACAGTTTTTGGCTTACCCAGATGGGACCCTTCTGGAGGGGTTTCCGAGCAAATTTTAGGGACAACTAAATTTCCAGAAGGCACCTGGTCCAAGAACTTCTTGGCCAGACTATTTGGGAAAGCGATTGGGTTCCTGGGAAGGGGACGCCTTTTCCAAGATCAAGAGCCTTGGACTCGCCCAGATCACATTCCCAAACATCTGGCTGGCCTTCAAGTTCTGGCCAAAGGAGCCGGGGAGCGCCTTGACTCCCAAAGGTAGTGCCACCGAAATTGAAAACCGGTAAAAAAATCAGCCGGGAAGTGTCGCCCCGCGCGTAGGTTGACGGAGTCGGGTTGACCCCTGCGTGGGTCTTCAGGTATCCTGTAACAAAAGGGACCCTACGTCCCGGGCGGTAACATCTGGCGCTCACGGCGGGCTAGGGCAGTCCAATCTTGCGGTTACAGGCTTGGGAAGAGGGAAGAAAGAAGCCGGTGCACTAGGCCCGAGCTCTTGACCGGCTCTCCCCAGGTGATTGGCCTCCTTGGGTTACTGGTACCGAACTTTGGGGATCCTTGAGTGTGTACGGCTGTCGTCAGGCGTCCCCTTAATCGGCCACGGGTCGAGGGCTTACCACTAACATGGGAGCTTGCTCTAGCCGCAAAATGCGCCTCATCCTGAGTGAACATCTGTAGGGAAGGATTTTGGCAGATCAGGATGAGATAGCAGGAAACTCACTTGCTTAGCCAAATAGTGGTCAGAACATGTGTGCAGAATGGCCCCTCCGGCCTTTGTTGTGGAGAAGGGCAGCTTGGCTTAGGAAACCGAGTGGAGGAAGCTAGACTGTGTTGTGTGTTGTTGGATTGCAGCCGGAAGGTGAGCCGAGAGGGAAAAGTCACCAATCTCTGCCATGCAAGGAGGCTGGGGTCACCCCCTCCCTCTCAGAGATCCCTTCCAGACCCTTTTTATTCTCTCCTCCTCGGAGGAAAGAATCCCTTTTTGCATTTGCTTGCCCCCATTCTCTCCTTGTCCCATTCTCCTTGCCCTCTCTGCCCCCAGACCTTTCCCTTCAACTTCCCACTTCCTCTCCCTACTCCAATGAAGTCCTGTCTTACAGCTCCCCCCCCCCCTTGAATCCCACCGTTTTCCCTTTGCCCCTTCAAAGGGAACCTTAAAGGGTGATTTTCCTCACCTTCTGTCCACTCTTGGAAATTGGAACTCTGCCAAAATGCTTTAGATCTCTTTTTCTCCCCCTGCCTGTCCCCTTGAGAAACCCTTTTCTTTCTCCCATGCCTGCCAGCCAAAATTTGCCTCGCCTCTAGCATCATTTTCCTTATTTTTTCCTCTTTGTGTGTCTGCTTCATCAGGCACATGGCCCCCTGCTTTAGTTACAGGGGCCCCAAGTAGAAAAACCCCAGTATCCTTCTCTAGAACCCCTAACCTTGCCATCCCCAAAGTTTCCTGCCTCTAGTTCCCTCCTTCCTTTGCCCTTAGCAAACTACACATCCCTGCTTCCACATTTTGGGTTTTTTTTAACTTTTTCTCCTGTCTGCCCCCTCTAGGGGCCAAAAGAGAAAGGGTTCTTTCCCATGTACCTTGTCTGTTCTTTCCAGTCCTGTGGATTCCTTTTGCTTTGCTCTAAGCCAAGTTTTCCCTCCTTGATCTCTCACTCTCATCTCTCTTGGTCCTTAAAGAATCACTATTTTCCCTTCTCAACTGTTTGAGTCTTTGTTCCCTAATTTTCTGGAAAATCTGGTGATTCCTATCCTCTGCTGTCTCTCCAAAGCCATATGTCTTTTTCCCTCTGCTACTCTGTAAATCTGCCTCTACCCTCTTGTGTATTCTCTTCTTCCAAAGGCAAGCCTTGGTCTTTCCCTTTGAACTAAGGTCCTTTTTTCATTCCTACCAATACTCTATGTGGCCTCCTGCCCCCCTTTGCCCCCTCTTCCTATAGACTGGTCACTGGGTTTTCTCTTCTTCTTTCCCTGCTCAGTGGAAAGATGGAGGGGCTGCCTGTTTGTTTTTTCCTTACTACGCTCACTTTCTCTTCTGAAACTCCTCAAATGTATGAATATGTGTTTTCTTCCCCTTGGGAAGTGGGGTGGGTTCTGTTAAAGATGTTTTCTCTTAGCTATTTCTCTCATTGTGATAAGGGTTAAGGAAAAGAGTAGGGAAATCACAGCCAGTATGATGGGACTCTGAGTCATTGCCCTAGGGAAAGAGGGCCAGTGTGTGAGTTCTAGTTGGTGTGTTTCTCTCTGTCTTCCCCTTTGTCTCCCTGAAGCAATGAAAGAAGGGCATTCCTTGTGTTTTCTGATCTTCAAACCTCTCCTCCTGGGAATTGTAGTAAGGGAGGAATGGGTTCTTGTTTTTTTCCCTTTAAAAGATGTATGTCTGGGCTTTTGTCTCCCCTGAACTCCTGCTTCTGACCAGCCTCCATTGTTCTATTTTCTCACCTGCCCTGAGGCCTGTAGCCAGGGATTAGTTTAACCTTCTCTCTCTTTTGTGTATGTATGTATGTATGCATGTGTGAGTGTGCTTTCCTTCTGAGGGAAAGCGGTGGGTGCTGCTTGAAGTGGGTTTCTTTAGACTTGTGTAAATGTGTATGTTTTTTTCCCTCCTTTGCTCTCTCAGTTTGTAGGGGGAAGGAGGGTTGAGGAAGGGGGAAATGGAGGAAGTGGGTTTTGGGGCCTGAGGACACCTTTGCATTTCTTCTCTCTTGTCCCCATTCTTCAAACCCCTCCTACCTGGAATTGTGAAATATAGTTCTTCCTTTATAAGGTATATGTACAGTATGTCTGGATTCCCTTTTTGTCTTTGTCTCTTTATGGGAAATGGATTTCCCTTGTTCTAAGTTACTGCTTTTGGCTTAAGTAGAAACTTCCTGTGTACCTTTCACCTTTGACCAACTCTCTTGTTCTACCTTTTTCCCCTCTCGCCCTGAGGCCTAAGCAAGGGCGAGGCCTCTGTAACACCAGAAATGCTTGGAAAAGAGGAAGGTTCTCTCTTGTGTGCGTATGTGTGTGTGTGTGTGCACTAGAGAAGGTGCTTCTCTCAACTGGTCTGTCTTTTCCTCCCTGGAAATCATAGTTTCCTAGGAACTGCTTCTCTCCCTAGGTTCTCCTCTCAGCCTTTCTTCCTTCTAGCTAAATGGATTGGCACCCTCTGTGGCCAAGCAACTCTCTCTCTCTCTCTCTCTCTCTCTCTCTCTCTCTCTCTCTCTCTCTGGCTTCCTCTAGTCCTTGGATACGCTTCCCTGAGCGCATGTGTGTGTGGGCGTTTAACTTTTCCCCCTAACGGTCTTAATTTGAGGAAGACTTCAGGCCAAGTGTCCCCAGAAGACGGAATTCCCTGACACAGCTGAAGACCACCCAAAGGAAGAATAGACTGCCCTGGGACCCCCTGGAAGCTTGGTCAAGACTGGAAGGCTGGTGAGAAAAAAACCTGGGAAAGCCAGGAGTGTCCGTCCCGGTGGCTGAAAAGTCATCGGAAGGTCAATCCTAGGGTCTTTGCCAAAACCACCGCCACCTGAGGTTGAAGCCCTGCTGGGAAATGGGGGGCTGAAAGCCATGAGGGCTGGCCGCCCAAGTCCAGAAGTCGGAAGGGGTCCCCAGGCGCAGAAGGAAGGACATGGAGGGTGCCCCTCTCATGCGTGCTGTGTCAGGAGGCAGCAAGTGGGGACCAAAATGGCTAAAATCTTCACGTAGGTATGTATGGTTTCCCTTCCTTGCCTTGTACTAACTCCCCAAGGACTAGAAGGGATGGCTGGGAGGGATGGGGAACTATAATTCTCTCTAAGCTTTTCTAGACCTACTGTATCTTCTCCAAATTCTCTGCCACGAGGAAATGGGGCCTGCTGACGCTGCCCAAGAGGATGCCAGGCTGACCTCAGCCTGATGGATCAGCTTCTCTGCCAGACGAAGAGGATCGTGGGTGGAATCCAAGGAGAGGAACCTGTAGGCGCCATTCCGGAAGGTGCCCCCAGGGACTCCCCAGTGGGAAACTGCCCCAGATCCAGAACACCTGCTGAGCCAGCGTCTAGGACAAAGGAAACATCTGCGGAAGCCAAGCCTCACCCCTCGTGGACCAGCACTTTGTTTTCCTCTTCACTGCTACTTGAGAGACCAACTTCCTGCATCCCCCCCCCCTCCTTCAAGAACTCCCATTCACCCTATGGGACCTCCACATTTGCCAAACAACACCAGGCACAGTATTCACTGGGTGGCCACCGCTGAGCGTGAGTGACAAGGTTTCCCTCCAGGCTTCTAACCTTCTCTATGCCCCTTTTCCTCCTGTTTTTCCATCCCTACACTTTCTTTTTTCCCTTCAGCCCTGTACCAATTCGGCGTCATCAGCATACACAGTTTGTAGTTAGACATTTTGGGCTGCTACTTTAATATCCTTAGCCTCGGGTTTGCCTGTAGTTGCCCCTTTTCCTAGTCGGAAGTGGGGCCTGTTTGAATAATACACCAGCGAAACCCCCAGAGAGATGGCCAGATCATGCGTGGGAAACTGTAATGTTTTCATGAATGTTGGAGCATGTCAGATAGAAGCCTCTATCTTTCAGCTCCAAAGTGGGGATTTGTAGTCGAACCAGGAAGCCCCAAATCCAGAAGGTCAAACCGCAGAGAGTCCCCAGTATTCCTTTTGGCCCTTGGCCTAAGTTACACCAGTACCAGACCCCTTTTCCCCCTTCCCTTTCTGCCTCACTCAGTTCTATACATCACACTGCACCAACTTCGTCCCTCCCAGTACACCCAGCCACCATTGCCTCCCATTGCCCCATCCACACAACATTTGCACAGCCAATAGAACCCATGCATTCAGTATCCACAAGTTGGAAGTTCCCCCAATCTGCCCCGTTGTTGCCCCAAGGCACTCTGCCTCTTCCCCCATCTTGTCTCTGCTTTTTTTCTTCTCTCCGTTCTCTCTCCCATGCCTGGGGAAAACCCGAAAAGCGGCCGCTCGCAATCAGTGGCCTGGCCCCAGCTGGGACCTGAAGTTCACCCAAGGACACTGGTTATGGACTCCTCTTGCTGCTATTCTCACTGCTTTGCACCCCAAGCCCCAAAGGCTCTGCAGTTCACCCAAGGACAGTAATTACATCAAGGAGAACTACAACCCCCAAAGGAAGGCAGCACTGCGTTGCCTGTTTTAAAGATCATAACTCTGGGAGCAAGAACTGTATGGGAAAATCTGGGAAATTGCTGGGGATCTCCCTGTATGTACAGTGTGGCTTCATAAGTTTTCCCTTTTCATTGCATGAGCTTTTCTGATGGAAACCTTGTTTTGGATCACCCAGGCCCTTGTCCTGGGCCCACATTCCATCAGCCTGAAGGAAGTATTAATCATCGGAGTTTAGTCCAATTAATTCATCCTCTGGGACCTGGACATGAAATATTTGCTCACACAGCGGGAGCCACGGCTGGCCTCGGAACCCAGATTGTGTCCCAAAATAGACCCTCGGTCACACAAAGGCTTGAGTGAGTTTCTGTCGTCAAGTCTCTTCCTCCTTTTCCCATTCATCCTCAAATCCACTAATCCTATCACTCCCAGGTGTCATTTAAGGTCGTTTACCTAGCTAGGACTCTTTTGTTTTACTCATATGCCAATATTGACAGCCATTTCCGTCTGAGCTTCCCTTCCTGGAAGTCCATATATGGCCGCAGACTCCTGATTGGCTGGGGTAGCGAATGGGAGTAAGCGCCGATAGGCTCCCCAGAGCCGGTCAACACCCCATTCATCAGCTGATCTCTACGTTCCGACCAATCATCGACGGAGCCGGCCCAGAAGAGGGCAGGCGGGAATTTCAATTGTTTTGACAGTTCTGTAACCTTTAAAAACCAATGTTTTGAATGTATATGCATGCGTTCTTTGCGGGAATCAGGGTATTGCGGTTCGCATCCTCTCAGCTGAGCAGAATAAACAATTTTGTGGCATCTACCTTGCAGATTGGTGAGCATAATTGGATCTACGGGAGGCGGGTAGGCTACAAGGACCTAGTCGCTCCTGGCTCGCCAGGTTAACCGAACCCTCGCGGCCTCTGTCCCGCAGTCGGTCTGTGGGACTTGTCCGGTTGTCAGACAGCCGGCCTGGGGGATTGGCAGCTGTTCGATAACAAGAACACTACCCCTGTTGCCAGGTAGCCAAGCAGCAGCTTCTCCAGCCCCCTCCAATACACACTATCAACACTTGATACCAACACCACAGGAGAGCCGATGACTTTCTGAACTTTGATCCTTGCTTTCAAGCTAATGAAATTCAGCTGCCCTTCTAAAAACGAGCTGCAGTTGAGATTATGTGGATTGGAAATCAAATAGTTATAAAACATAGTGAAGTACTGCACCTATTTTATTTACGTCTTATCCTCAATATTCCTTTTGATAATGATCTGTTGACCTGAGAGACTATGGCTCATTTATCAATGAGTTGCTTTCATGGCTGACAGAAGTTCTTTGTGAGCAGGACAACCTTGAATTGAAATGTATTTCTAGAGTAATTTTACCATTGTGAAATCAAGGACCAGAATCCTCTTGGTAATTTACGCTGGTATGAACAGATGTTATGCCAATATAGATATTTCTTCCAGTGTTGATTAAGGAAGAATACAGTATAGGTTGGACATCCCTTATTCAGAATTCCAAAAGTTCCAAAAGTATTCCCATGATTATCTGAAGCACAAAATTATTGTATATAAAATTATCCTTTACTTAATGGAAATTATAATTTTTTAAAAATAAAAGGGAAACAATGAAGCAAAACAAATGATTTTCATCAAAAAGACCATTGGTTTGTTTGTTTGGTTGGTTGCATGCTGCAAATCGCTTCTGGTGTGAGAGAATCAGCCATCTACAAAGATGTTGCCCAGGGGATGCCCGGATGTGTTACAATCCTGCGGGGAGGCTTCTCTCAAGTCATGGGCACTAGAAATAATATCATACAACAGCTGACTGGCACAACCTGGGGATCATAACCAGACTTGCGTGTGCAAGGGTGACACACCTCGCGCCAGGAACAATAACACAGACACAAGTGGTTGGATGAAAATGGCCACAACTCATTTATTGAAAACAGGAACAAAGGGGTTGGCGGCCACGCATGGGTCCTGGATCAGGGTTGTACAGCCCCCACGAATGTCCAATGCATTTTCAAGCCTGCAAGTGGCATTATAATTAAAAAAATAGAAGGGAAACAAGGAAGCAAAACAAATGATTTTCATCAAAAAGACCATTGGTTTTGTTGGTTGGTTGGTTGGTTGGTTGCATGCTGCAAATCGCTTCTCTTGTGAGAGAATAAGCCATCTACAAGACGTTGCCCAGGGGATGCCCGGATGTGTTACAATCCTGCGGGGAGGCTTCTCTCAAGTCATGGGCACTAGAAATAATATCATACAAAAGCTGACTGGCACAACCTGGGGATCACAACCAGACATAGTGAAGACGTCTGCCCGCTCTCTTTGCTACTCTGCTGCTGAATACGCATGCCCAATGTGGAACATGTTAAAACAGTGGATGTGGCTCTGAATGAGACATGCCACATTATCACAGGATGTCTATATCCCACACTACTGGAGAAATTATACTGTTTAGCCGGCATTGCACCACCTGACATTCACCGGGAAGTAGCAGCCCGTAATGAAAGGACCATGGCAGTGACATCTCTGGCCCATGTTCAAATATCAGCTAGCATGCCAACACCTTAAATCAAGAAATAGCTTTTGAAGATATACAGCAGTGGTTCCCAAACTTTTTTGGCCTACCGCCCCCTTTCCAGAAAAAAATTTACTCACCCCCCCCCCCTAGAAATTATTATTTTTTATTTTAATAGCAATTAAACAGAAAGATATATGCATTAATGTTTCTACCTTTTTGTAAAATTAAATGTTTTAATGTGTTTTAATTTTAATTTAAATGTTATTTTAATTGCATGTTGTTTTATGGCATTGAAAAAAGAAGGGGACAAGCGAGGCCCACCTTGAAAAGTGCCTCCCGCTCGCCCTGCCCCACGCTGGGCCCAGCAAGGCGCGCTTGCGAGGACATCCCCATTGGAAGAGGCAATACACAGGACTGCGCCGTGTGCGGGGTTGACAAGAAGAAGGAGGCGTGTGCTGCGGCTTCCACGGCAATGTCTGCGATCACATGCTTGCAACTGTGTCCCTGCGAGTTGGAATCCCTAGGCAGGTATTTCTGTGGAAACCGTAGCACGCGCCTCCTTCCTCTCATCAACCCCGCCCATGGCGCAGTCCTGTGTATCGTCTCTTTCTTCCAATGGGGACACCCTTGCAAATGCATGACCCTGCAAGTGGCAAGCAAGCCTGGCTCATGCCACCGCCCCCTTACAGGAGTTCAGCCCCCCCCCCAATTCTCCTGAGCCTTCCAGCGCCCCCTTGGATCACCCCACCGCCCACCAGGGGGTGGTACCGCCAACTTTGGGAACCACTGATATACAGAGATACTCGCAGGAACACTTCAGCAAGTGAGAGTCCAAAAGTGGCAGGCTAAAACCTGGAACATCAATCCATGGCTGATACCGAATGAGAGACTCCCTCCTAGGCACACAGAAGATTGGGGGAATTGGAAGGCGCTGAACAGACTGCGCTCTGGCACCACGAGATGTAGAGCCAACCTCAAGAAATGGGGCTACAAAGTGGAGTCCACGACATGTGAGTGTGCAGGAGAGCAAACCAGAGACCACCTATTGCAATGTAGTCTTGAGTCTTGCCACATGCACAATGGAGGACCTTCTTATAGCAACACCAGAGAAACTCTAAGTGGAAAGCTTCTGGTCAAATAGTATAATGCCAAGTTTTTAACTTTGTATTTTTAAATATATTATAACTGTACCTTCAATTCGCTTCTGACACGATAGATAAATAAATAAAAAACCAAGAACATTCTTACATTATTTTTCTTGTAATTGTTATTTTAATAAAAACACCTGCATTTTTGCAGCCGTGCCATTGCTTATCTAAAAGGTGCCTCCTCTGAATTGGTAGAAAATAGTTTTACATGTTGGAAACGCAGAAAGGAAAAGGATGGCAGTGCAAGAGTGGCCCCGCTGATTTCTGTGCCTGTAAAATGGAACAAGTCCCTTGCAGGTCAAATACATGCTTCAGGTGGACCGAAAACAGGAAAGGCGTGATATTATTTTTAAAAAAACACTTCCAGCAAATAATCCCTTTTTCTGAATTTGGGAAAGGATGTAAATATTTTACCCTCTTCAATTATTTATTCTCTGTAAAACTCTTTTCAGTTGAATTCAGGCTAAGTTGCACCCAATCCAGCAAGAGGCAAACCTCTTTAGTCATGGTGAGCACCGGCAGCAACTGAGGATGTTTAAAAAGTCTGGGAATGAAGCATAACCATATGACATCAAGGCCAAAAGAGCAAAAGGTGGACAGATCAGTTTGGATGAATTAAAATGGGAGATTACATAGAGAAGAACTGTGGATATTTGCCTTTCTTTCATACTCAATGCCCATAGCACGTGCTAAATGTCTCGAATATTACTAAAGAAGATGGTGTGCTCCCGACCCATACTGGCAATGGTTCTGGGCTGTTTGGGAGATTGCTTTGTAGGCCAGTATGTTCCTGGTCCAGGTATTTTCTGCAGAGAAAGGAAAGAAAGAAAGCAATGATCAATTACATTAATGCAATGAGTCAGCCAACGCTGCAGTTCTATATAAACAGGTGTGCCTGTAGCTTAGTAGTCATCCGTCTGAGGTAGGTCTTAGTGGGAGAAAGGTCTCAATTTGTGAGAGGGCCAGGCCTGGATTAACACTTTTTTGCGCCCTAGGCCACACTTTGGAATTATGCCCCCTTTAAGCCAACCTCCCGCCACCTCCAAGGTCCCCATTCCCACCGGCCGGAAAGCTCCACTGTGCTCTGAAGGTCTCCTCGGGAGTCGGGAGGCTTGGGGAGAGCGCAGTGGGTGCAAACTCGCTCCAAAGGCGAGAGAGAGAGAGAGCACGAGAGAGAGAGAACATGAGAGAGCGAGAGAGAGCGTGCAAGAGAGAGAGAAAGCGCGAGACAGAGAGCAAGGGAGAAAGAACGAGAGAGAGAACGCGCGCAAGAGAGCGAGAGACGGTGGGGACGGAGCAGAGACTTTGCCGGGAGAAGGAGCGAGGAGGGGCATGAGAAAGGGGGAAACAGGGGCGCAGACCAGGGGGTTTTTTTGGTCCGTGATCTGCCCCCCCTCCCCCCGGCTTGCGCCCCTAGGCCAATTATGGATAATCCGGGCATGGAGAGGGCCTCACAGTGTGAGGTAGGCCTTAGTCTAAGGCCAAGTGTCAGAAGGCCTGGTGTGAGAAATTCCAGGTTGAAGGCCTCATGTGTAAAGCTGTGTGTAAAGCTACGTGCTGTGTGAAGTTCCCGTGTAAGTTTGCTGCGAGAGGACGCTCTGTGAGAGCGAAGCTGTTTATCTGAATGAGAAAGAACCCCAGCATGGAAGCAAAGAAGGAAGTATAAAGAAATTTTATTTATGTTATAGAAACCTTGTTCTTGTAAATAGTGCAATCATATTATTTTACTACAAAGAAAAGCCTCCTATGGACGATATAACAGTGTTTTTGTTCTTTTTATCACTTTGAGCTGCTGGTGCTGGGTCCTGGCCAGGATTACTCATAAGGCCAACCTAAGCCATGGCCTAGGGATGCAAGCCGGGGGGGGGGGGGGCAGATCACGGACCAAAACAAATTAATAAAAATATTGAAACAAATAAAAACGCAACGCGCATGGAGATGAGGAAGGATACCGAAGGTCCTCCTTTTCGGTGGCACCCCTGCCCCTTTCTGAATACCAGCTCTTGCCACTGCTATTGTTGCGCAAACGGCGTATGTGCAGGGGCTCTCGACACTGGCGTCGACAACAACAGGAGGAACAATTAACTCCCTCGATGCCGACAGCATCCACTTGCTGGCTCCTTCAGTCCAAGTACAGGAAACTCCATTGCGCAGTCTGCGCATGCTCTAACACCATGAAAGCTGGTATTCCTCCTCCAACACAAGGAGGAGACTCCTCCTTACTGGAGAGAGAAGTGCAACTGCCGGCTACGGCACATGCGCAAACCCCAGTACAGGAGAGAAGCCCAACGCAACAAGTCCTGGTATCGGGGAGAAGCGTGGCATCGGTACAGCTGCTGAATACAACGCATGCACAATCCCCGATACCGGGTAGGAGCCAAGTGCCTCAAGCCCCGGCATCGGGGAGGAGGCTCCTACCCCCATGCCTACATCCATAGTGCCTGCTGAGAGGGAAACTCCTGTGGCGGACCTAGTGGGGCCACACCAGGGGAGCTGGATGCGGGGCCCTAAGGGGGACAAGTGGATGAAAGGATTTTGGGGGGAGGGGTGCGGTAGAGGTTGGCTTAAAGGAGGCGTAATTCCAAAGTGTGGCCTAGGGCGCAAAAAGGTGTTAATCCGGGCCTGGCTGGGTCATGCTGCTGTCGATAAGTTACTCGGCAGTGCATGTATGGAGAGGGCCTTTTGTGAATAAGCCCACTCACCCAACACACTAGGCATTATTTTGAGACTTGTGTATTTGTTCAATTAGAGAGGTTTACTAGGTTTACTCTGGGAATGGATTAGAATTTAACTCATTCCTCCTCCATCTCAAAAGTATGTCCTATTTTCCAAAGTATGCTCTTTCCCTACAAGTGAGATGAAAAAAAATGGCCAACATGAATTTGGTATATTGCCCTATCTTTGCTACTTTTCTATCTCAGCGGCAAGAGATATCCTTTTTCTTTTGTTCATTTTGTTTTATTGATGGAAACCTAAAATATCTCTGAGATTGCCAAGTCCTTACAATATCCTCCAGTATCATTGCAGTTCAGTTCCAGAACTTGGCTTTGTTACAATTGGGGTTGCAGTCTAAAACATAACTTTTGCAAGCTTAGGTCATGCTCTGTATTGGAAGCAAATCTTGGGTTGGCATATTACCCAAGTGATACTCACAGTATGAGCTGGCATTAGACGTGGGACCTTTGATACGAAGCATGACCGTATAGGTATAGGTGGATGTTCTTTTATTTCATATTCACCTGGGCCTGGACCTTCTTTCTACAATGTAATAAAAAGTTTAATCTTCTCGACCTCTACACAAACATAAAAAAGCTCATTTTACTAGGATATCATCATGTTTCTCTCAGTTTTTGCATGCTGACAAAAAGGAGTCATAGAATCATATTTATTTATTTATTTATTATGCTTCTATTCCGCCTCTCTAAGCCCGAAGGCAACTCGAGGTGCTGAACAAGCGGTAGTAAGTGTCCACATACGAAACACATCATAATATGATAAAAAAACAGCCATTTAAAAACCATATAAATTAACAGTTAAAAACTACAAAATACAAATCTCAGCATCTCATTCTTAAAATCGCTTTCCGTTGCATCGTCATAATATTCCGTTGGTCTCAATTAATTAAAGTTCGTCTGCAAATGCCTGCTCGAACAGCCAAGTCTTGACTTTCTTACGAAATGTCAGGAGGGAGGGGCCTGATCTGACTAGGAAGGGAGTTCCAAAGCTGAGGAGCCACCACTGAGAAGGCCCTGTCTCTCGTCCCTGCCAGTTGTGCCTGCAAAGCAGGCAGGACCGAAAGCAGGGCCTCTCCGGATGATCTTAAACATCTCAATGGTTTTATAGGGAAAGATACATTCGGACAGGTAAGTTTGACCAGAACCGTTTAGGGCTTTAAAGGTGAAAACCAGCACTTTGAATTGTGCCCGGTAGCAAACTGGAGTAGTACGCTTTCTGAGTGCCGCTCCTGTTATCACCCTGGCTGCTGTCCGTTGGACCATTTGAAGCTTCTGAACAGTCTTCAGAGGCAGCCCTACGTAGAGAGCATTGCAGTAATCTATAGAGTTGGAAGAGACCTCGTGGGCCACCCAGTTCAACCCAACCCCCTGCCAAGAAGCAGGAAAATTGCATTCAAAGCACCCCCAACAAAAGGCCATCCAGCCTCTGCTTAAAAGCTTCCAAATAAGGAGCCTCCACCATACTCTGGGGCAGAGTATGACTTGCCCTCGCATATTTATACATGGCAACAATGTCTCATCTCAGCCTTCTCTTCTTTAGGCTCAACATCAGGGGTGGGCAATTACCGGGTGTTTTGCACTTCAACTCCCAGAAATCCTAACAACTGGTAAACTGGCTAGGATTTCTGGGAGTTGAAGTCCAAAACACCCGGAGGGCCGGTAATTGCCCACCCCTGCTCAACATGCTCAGCTCTTTAAGCCATTCCTCATAGGGCTTGTTCTCTGTCCTCTGATCATTTTAGTCACCCTCCCCTGCTGAATGCGTGGTCTTGTTCCAATAATGGCCAAAGTGGTGAGGAAGCATTGCAAGTCGCTTCCTTGTCAACCACAGTTAGGAAATTGACTTTTGGGTAGCACTAGCACCAATGGAGCCACCTGCAGTTTTTCACTCTTTTCCCAGCCTGATGGGGGAAATGGGAACACGGCAACCTGTATTGCCACACTTTCCGATGTGTGATGGGAGAATCTCCAGCAAGCATGGAAAGGATGAGGAAGTACTTCATCAGTGTCACTAATGGACGGTGACGCGACAGCTCCCCTGGTGGCCAGAATACCCTCATCAAAAGCTGGAATGATAAATAGCCTCTGTGTGTCTGCCTATATATGTTGTGTGTCTATGGCATTGAATGTTTGTCATGTATATGTACATTGTTATCCGCCCTGAATCCCCAGCAGGGTGAGAAGGGTAAAATATAAATACCAAAAATAATAAATAAATAAGGGTCAGAGAGCCTTGCCCCAATGCTCCCAGGTGATGGGGGAAGGAAGGAGGGTGCGCGGGTTGCCGCAAGGTGCCCCACGTATCTTTATTTTGCCAGTGATTGCCAGTGAAACATAACCGTGGGGGAAGGGGGAATCAGTTAGAGCAGTGGTTCCCAAACTTTTTTGGCCTACCGCCCCCTTTCCAGAAAAAAAATTACTCACCCCCCCCCGATATTAATTTTTTTAAAAATTAATAGCAATTAAACAGAAAGATATATGTATTAATGCAGTGGTTCTCAACCTTTCTAATAGTGTGACCCCTAAATAAGGTTCCTCATGTTGTGCCCCCCCAGCCGTGCTGCTGCTGGAGAGGGTTCAGAGACGACGGACAGCCGCAGCTTGAGGGGACGAAGAAGCGAGGTCTGCTCTCCCCGCGGAAGCCCCGGGCTCTCCTGCTCCCTCCACCGCCACCTCCACCAGTGAAGGCCGCACTTTCTTTCGTGGTGGTGGGGAGGCTCCGCTGGAGGACGCACTGCATGTGGGGTCAAAGTGAAGGGGGCGGGGCCAAAGAAGAGGGCAGCGCGACCCCTCCTAAATGGCCAATTGTTCACCAACACCCAAATTCCCCTGAGCCTCCCACCGCCCCCTTGGATTACCTCACCGCCCACCAGGGGGCAGTACTGCCCACTTTGAGAATCAGCGAGTTAGAGTGGGCCTGCCCAACAGGCGGCCCCTTGGATCCAGCCCTCCTACCCTCCTGCAAAAAATCAACTGTTTAATTTTTTTAAAAATAAAATAAAAAAATTCCAAAAAAAATCCAAAAAAATTCCAAAAAAAGTGTGCATGTGCGCAGCGGCCAAGCGCCATCCACGGCCGCCGCCCCCTTTGCTCTGCTCCCCATGGCTCCACCCTCCCTCCTAAAGCGACATGCTGGGCGGTCTCAGAAGCAGGCGAAATCGCCGCTTATGAGGCTGGTGTGACGCTTTAGGAGGGAGGGTGGAGCCAAGGGGAGCCCCCCATGGCTCCGCCCTCCCTCCTAAAGCGTCGTGCCGGGCGGCAGAAGCGGGCGAAATCGCCACTTATGAGGCTGGCGTGACGCTTTAGGAGGGAGGGAGGAGCCAAGGGGGGCCCCCAATGGCTTCGCCCTCCCTCCTAAAGCGACATGCCGGGCGGCAGAAGCGGGCAAAATTGCCGCTTTTGAGGCTGGCGTGACGCTTTAGGAGGGAGGGCGGAGCCAAGGGGAGGCCCCACCCTTCAGGCCACTGCCGTGCGTGCGCTGCATCAGCTCCGGTGGTGGGGCTTCCCTTCCTCCTCCTCGCGCTGGCGGCCCCCCAGGTGATCAGTGACTGGAATTCCGGCCCTTGGGCCGGTAGAAGTTGGAGAGCCCTGATTTAGAGCAATGTTTTGTCTAAACAAGTTAACCATTCCTTTTTTGGATTAGGAATCCCAGACACCCTGCAACCATCATGAGCAAATTAAATTTGGTAAGCTCTGGTTTTAACTCAGTACAGGGCAGCTTCATAATTTCTCAGTCCTCCAAATACACGTATTATACTTTAATACATGAAGCACTGGAACATTCCCAGGCTCTCTGTAGCTGAAACATTAAGGACTGTTTATTTGATTGTTCCAAGTAAATGTCACCCCAAGCATGAGGCTGGTACAGATCCCTATGAACCATGTGAATTCCATCATCGGGTCTGGAGTATCTTTCCGCAGAAAGTACATACCCTCCAACTGTCGCAACTGAGTAGAACATAAGAACATAAGAAGAGCCATGCTGAATCGGACCTCAGCCCATCTAGTCCAGCATTCTGTATCACACAGTGGCCCACCAGTTGAGTCTCGAGGGGAGAAAACAGTCTTGATTAATTCTCTATCATCCTACTTTTTCAGCTGTTTTCAAAATGTCTTAAGTTTTTCTCTCCCCCCTCCACCTTTCCCTCCTTGCCCTCATCTTACTTCAACTGGTGCAAATGGTGTTTAAAATGAATAAGTATTGCATTTAGTTAACTCAACAGAGGAGAGAGGAGGAGATGGAGTCTTGCCCTTCCCAGTAAGCTCAGGCAGAAGCAAACTGTATGCATTCTTCCTCATTCATGACTTTTGCTATCTTAACCACACTCTAATGCTGGAGGGTACAAGACTGTGAAAATATAGCTGGGCCAAGTGGTGTCCCTTGTATAAAATGGCAAAATCAGGGCTTGCTTTCATTTACTTTTGGAGGGGTGGGGGGGGGATACATTTTCAAGCCATGGATGATTAAATCTATGGATACAAAATCCATGAGTATGGAGGCTGACTGTATCTCTTCCTACCAATCTGAGCAACACGATCAATTCTGATAGGTTTGCATGATCGAGATGTAATTACAGGATATCGGCTTTATCTTGCAAAACCAAACCAACCTATTATTCTTCTTATTATTATTATTTGCTTTATTTATATTCCGCCCTTCTCACCCCGAAGGGCGGAATATAAATACAATCCCTGCCGTTTATCACAGTACAGTACATACACTTTGACATATTACACACATATAAACAAACAGAGGCAAATCTGGCCACCAGAGGAAGCGGACGCACTCCTCATCTCTCCAGCGTCCCTCGTTGTTCCTTCCGCATTCCTCAGCGTGCCTGGAGTTCTTTTTATGGCCTCATAATTCAGTCAAAATTTGCCTCCCCACTTAATGTGGTACCTTTATCTCCTACTTGACAGATGCAACTGTCTTTTGGGCTGCAAAGGTCGGCAGCAGGCTACACTTAAAGGTCGAGCACCCACCTCGACCCGGGCAGGCCTCGAACTCATGACCTACTGGTCAGAGAGATCTTATGCAGCTGACACTTAGCCAGCTGCGCCACATTCCCGGTGCGCATATATGAGTAAGATACAGATTATGTGCTGTTTTGTTGCTCTGTAATAAGATCGCTTACACAAATCCATCTACTTCCAATCACTTGCAGACACAAGTGGAACCAACTTGTCAAGTAACATTTCAATATTACTGCTGTAACCCCCCCCCCCCATACATCTATTTATACTCAATAGATAGGCTACCGTCTATTTTTTCTTGTGTTGGTGTGTTAGCATCTGTCAAGATTCTTTTCTGAGCATAAAAATGATAATTTTTAACACATTTGGAATTGTGACATCTCTTGTGTGAAAGAGTGTGTGTGCCTTTTTCGTAAACCCTGCAGCAATTCTGATTTGTTTTGTCAAGATGAGAGAAAAAATGCGGAGGCTGGGCTACATACAGATCTCTTAAAAATTTCCACTTCTTAGACAAAATATAGTGATATTTCTTTAGAACAGTAGTACCCAACTTGTGGTCCATGGACCACCAGTGGTCCGCAAGAACTAAAATAAGGTCCACGGCCTCACTATTACTACACCGTTGCAACGAGAGCGAGTGGTGTCACAAAACCCTCTTACAGTGCCAAGTCTTATTAAATATGTTTTTCTGTGGGTGAGCAAATGACGACTACTGGGTGGCATATGTACTGTATCAGAAATTAGAGCTGATGTGGTCTATTCAATGCACTTTTCTGAATCAGCACCCCAAATAACCAAACCAAATCTAAAGTTGACCAAAAATTGATTCCTAACCCTTTTGGCACTAATGTTGGAGTGTGGTCTGTGGTCAAATTAGTCCCTGGTCAAGTGGTCCATGATCAAAAAAGGTTGAGAACCACTGCTTTACAACAACTAAGTAGATTAGACAGTGTGTCAGCATCTAACTGATTTAAACCTCTATTGACAAGTCACATACTGCATTTGAGCTACAATTTCAACAGAAATACAGAATGTGAGAATTAGCAAGGAGGAGGTGGTAGTGGAGGAGGAGGAGGAGGAAGAAGATAATTTTGCAGGACTATAAATATGGTATGAACCCCATATTTGCAAGGGATATGTTTCCAGACTTCGTGATAAAAGCATGGATAATATTGAACAGTATTGAACTCCCACAATTCCTAACAGCCATGCTGTTCTGGCTGTTATGAATTGTGGGAACAAAAGTCCAAAATGTCTGGAGGGCCCAAGTAGGCCCAGGCCTGCGCACATGCACATATATACACAGACACATATACACTCCTAAATACATACACATATATAAACACATAAATATATATGTATACACATACACATGCATAACATATATATACACACACGCACACACATATAAATATACACATGCAGGGCCATAGCCAGGATTTTGATTTGGGGGGGGGCTGAGTTTGGTTCGGGGGGGGCTGAGACTGGGTGGAAGAGGGTCTACCCTAGCAAACCTTTTGTATTGTCATCCCAATAACCCCATGAATGTGGGAGATAATGAGCATGGTGATCAGATCATGATATGAATAAACATAACAGTTTAAATAATGTACCAGTAAGGCCTTCTCGCGGACCACCCTGAGAATTTCGGGGGGGGGGGGCTGAAGCCCCCTAAGCCCCCCCTGGCTACATGCCCGTACACATGCAAACCACACATATATACATATACATATACACATACAACCTTTGCAGCCCAAAGACAGTTGCATCTGTCAAGTGGGAAATTTAGGTATCGCTTATGTGAGGAGGCAAATTTAACTAATTTTCCGACTCTTTAAAAATTTCCAGCAGTGGGTGAAAAAATGAGGAAGTTCTCCATCGAGGACTCAGTGTCACAAACGGACAGTGAAGCAACAGCTCCTCCGGTGGCCGGAATTTGAGCATACCCTCACGAAGATGGAATATTAAATTGCCTCTGTGTTTGTATATGTTGTGTGTCTATGGCATTGAATGTTTGCCATGTATATGTGCATTGTAATCCGCCCTGAGTCACCTGCGGGGTGAGAAGGGTGGAATATAAATACTGTAAATAAATAAATAATATATACACATGCACACACATATACACATACATTGCCCACCTTCATAAACTTTGAAAAGCCTTACAGCTTAAAAGCCTGGCTTCTTCCTGCTTACAGGAAACCTTTGTGGAGAGGTGTTCCCTAGCCCAGATAGTTTCATGTCCAAAATTCCTGTTTTCTGAGGGCCACAGCAACGTGTGGCCAGGGTACAACTTGTGTGTGTGTGTATATAATTAAATAAATTATCCAGTGACCCACAGAACAAATGAAGGAAGGTTGGATTGAATCCATGGCTTAAATTCAGTTGCTAGCCTCAATTGGATTAGAGCCAGCAAGTAATGAGAAAACTTCCCTTCTCTTATCTGACTTTGAACATTATAATTTGTATTTGGTGCAACATCATGTTGCAAGCTTCCTTGGGTCCCATTATTTGATTAAAGATGTGTGTGTGTGTGTGTGTGTGTAAATGAATGAATCAATGTCTATTCTGTGTCCCTTAATATCTTTTGCCCGAGACAGCAGCCAACACTTTTCTAAACAGCACAATCCCGGACCAACAAACAAAAGACAATTTATTGGATATGAATAAGGGAGTGCAAAACCTATCTTCAAAGACACAAAGAAAGTGCCCATGATCTCTCCACCTGCAAAGCACACAATGTGAAGGCGCTTGTCTTGGCAATTCGGCTTTGATTCAGGCAACTGTTAAAATGTGGGTTACAGCTGGTGTGTCGCCAAATATTGGACAGCAGCTGTATCAATAACTCATTTAAGAAAGTGTTGTTTACATGGAATGCCTCTTCTGTCACAGAGGGCCACCTGGCTCAAGGGCCTTAATGAGATCCTAGAGGATTTTCAAATAACAGGTTAGCATCTATTTAAAAGCCAGATAATGTCTCCGGTGAATTCATGTTACACAGAATCCCTTTCCTCTTCTTTCCAAAGGAACCCCAACCTACTATTGCAAGGATTTCTTCCAAGGAGACAAGAGTATCTAAGGACCCTTCTATACTGCCATATAATCTAGATATCAAAGCAGATAATCCACATTATTTATTTATTTATTATTTATTATTCGGGTTTCTATGCCGCCGACTCCCTGAGGCTCGCGGCGGCTCACAGGAACCGAAGGTACAACTACACACAAGCAATGCGATAAAACATCTAAGACAATTCAACAGTTAAAACAGCAAAATACAAAACCCCCAGGTACAGTTCAGAAATTAGACAACGTGACACCCCAGGACAGCGGCTAAAGCGGAACATGGGCAGGACCTACTCACCGAAGGCCTGCTTAAACAAATAAGTTTTGCAGGCGCGTCTAAACGGGAGCAGGTCCTTTATAGCCCGCGTTCCAGCCGGAGGGGCGTTCCACAGCGTAGGAGCTATAACGGAGAACGCCCTCCGGTGAGTAGATGTCAGTTTAGCCGATTTCGCCGAGGGTATCTCTAACAAATTAGCATCCTCGGAGCGTAGTGATCTCGGGGGACAGTGTGGGGTGAGTCGGTCCCTCAAGTACGCTGGCCCCAGGCCATGCAAGGCCTTAAAGGTAAGAACCAACACCTTGAAGGAGATCCGGTGCTCGATTGGGAGCCAGTGCAGATGCTGCAAAACAGGTGTGATGTGGCGGCCTGCTGGGGTTCCAGACAGGAGCCGGGCGGCAGTGTTCTGCACCAGCTTGAGCTTCCGGGTCGCCGACAAAGGAAGGCCAACGTAAAGCGCGTTACAGTAATCCAGCCTTGAGATGACTGTAGCTTGGATCACCGTGGCCAGGTCATTCCGGGGGAGATATAGGGGCCAGCCTCCGAGCCTGTCGAAGATGAAAAGCAACCTTGCTGACCGCGGAGACCTGGGCCTCCATGGTCAGCTGGGAGTCCAGATGGACCCCCAGGCTCTTAACGGAAAGCGATGGGCATAGCGCCACACCATCCAGGGTCGGAAGCTGGACATCTACACCACCCGAGCGGCCCGACCACAAGATCTCCGTCTTTGCCGGATTCAACCTACTGGCACGCAGCCAGTATCTGCTTTGAATTAGATTATATCAATCTAAACCACCATATAGTCCAGCTCAAAGCAGATAATCTGGATTTTATATGGCAATGAAGGAGTCTTACTTAAGTCAAAATCCTCCTCAGTAGTGTGTGTGTGTGTGTGGGGGGGGTAGCCCATGTCAAACTCATTTTTGACAAGTGGACACGCCCCCTAGGCGGGACTTCCAGTCTAAGCCCCGCCTTGTCCCAAATTGAAAATAAGAATAAAGAGCAAAGTTGAATTGACTTAAATTGCAAAGCAAAAAAAGCCTATGAGCACAAATTTCTGAGAGAGAAGAGGCAGTAAAACAAAATGTTTATTTATTTATTTATTTATTTATTACTTCGACTTATTAGTCGCCCTATCCCATAGGCTCAGGGCGACTTACATATATAAGTCATAAAAACAGAACAAAACAGAACATGGTTAAAATTGCCACTACCAGTTAATGTTAAGAAGGTCCATGAGATTGGTGGCCATATTGTCCATTACTGACTTTGTTTGGGCAATCATTATGTGTGTTTTAATTTTTTTAATCACCTCCATAGGTTAAAAAAATACAAAACTTGTTAGATCAGATGAGGAAATGCAAGGACAATGGAATCAGGAATATCCTTTCAGAGTTTCCAAAAGTTACTTGTTTGCACTTTAACTTACACACAACATGGCCAATGGCCACATTGTTGTGGAGATTCAGGGAAATGTACAGGTTGAGTATCATTTATCTGGAATTGTGGAATCAAAAAAACTTCAAAATCCAAAATTGTCCACATAGGTGGCTGAGGTAGTGACATCTTTGCTTTCTGGTTGTTCAGTGAAATTACTATTTCAAATAGTATTGTGTACAAAATTACCTACAGGATATGTGTCTGAAGTGTCTATATTATTTTAATGTTTAGAATTACGTCCCAGCTCTGAGATATCTCTTTATGTATATGAAAGTACTCCAAAATCTGGGAGGAAAAAAATTGAAATCCAAAGTGCTTCTGGTCCCAAGCATTTCAGATAGTAATACTCAACCTGTACCCTCCTTATGTTATTCAGAATCTTTCCCAAACACAGTTTTTAAAAATTATTTTTATTGTGCATTTTAATACAATAACAGATGTTGATATACATGGGGGGAAGGGGGAGGGAGTGGAAGGGAAGAGGTTGCATGAGGGGGGAGTGAAGGAAAGGGAAGAGCAGTGGGGATAATATAAAAAGACTTCCCAAAAGTTTCCCAAGGATTTCCCACATTTTTACAGATGGTATTTTTTTCACTGAAAATTATGTACTAAAGAATATAGAGTTACTATTATTATCATATTGGTTTGTTACACATCATTCAAGTCTATGGTAAATTTTATTCCCTTGTTTTGTATATAGTCTTTGAAACTGGACCAGTCCGTTTTTTTCCTTTTTTCCGTTTAATTTTTGAGCTAAAAGATCCATTTGGATTATATCAAAAAAAAATTAGAGTCCATTCTTCTATGTTTGGTGTTGAATTTTGCTTCCATTGTTTTGCTAATGTTAAACGAGCGCAGGTGCTTAATAGGAAGAACATTTAGAGTAGGCATTGAAAATCCTAGCAAATAATTCTGCGGATCCATTTTATATTTTGCTTTTATTATTTTCCGAGTTTCTCTGTGTATTCCTTTCCAGTATTTAGTAATCCTTTTACAGCTCCACCATTGGTGAAAGTATGTGCCACGTTCTTTATTGCATTTCCAGCAATTATTTGATATTTTCTTGTTAAACTTGGAAAGTTTCTCTGGGCAAAGGTGCCATCTGTTTTAATTGCTAATTTATATGGTTTTATATGATTGTTTTAATCTTATTCTGATGTGTTGTATGTGGGCACTTGCTGCCGCTTGTTCATCGCCTCGAGTCACCTTCGGGCTGAGAGAGGCAGTATAGAAGCATAGCAAATAAATAATCTACTATATAAAGGAGGTCCCGTCATGGAACGACCGTCCTAGGCAGAGAAACCTTACAAGGCAGAGACACCAAAAACTACATTTCCCAGTGTCCTCCGCAGCCGCCAACGAATCTCCCGGCCTCTAAATTCTGACATGATTGGTTGCCAATGAGGGAGTATTTGCATAACGCCTCTATTGGCCAGCCAACATTCCGACCCATAATAAACTGGCAGAGGAGGATAAGGCAAAGGCCTGAGGCAGTCGCCAACACAAACACCCAATTCACTTCCCACAGAAAATTTAAACCCCTACAAATCACAAACCACGCCCAAAATTGACAGTAAGGCTTCATTAACTTGATTTCCATGACTAGGCCTCACTTAATGGGATGCTGTTTAAGCTCTGAATTGACAGTAAGGCTTAATTAACTTGATTTTCCCGACTAGGCCTCAGCTCATGGGACATTGTGTATGGCCTGAATTGACAGTAAGGCTTCATTAACTTGATTTTCCTGACTAGGCCTCAGCTCATGGAACATTGTGTATGGCCTGAATTTACAGTAACCTACCTTGGCACACAGAGACCCTATGACCCACGCTACATTCTACTGCAGTTTGGAGGAGGGTGGACCATGGATGATGGGATTTGATGTACCTCCATGGATTATGGGATTTGTAGTACTTTCAAACCCTTCATTCCCCACAGACCACTGTGGCCCAGAACCAAGACCGATAAAGACCCAACTTGGCACACAGTGCCCCCATGACCCACACTCCATCCAACTGCAGTTTAGAGGAGGGCACACCATGGATGATGGGATTTCAAGTACCTCCACTCATTTCCAAAGTACCCCACCCACACAAGCATCAACCTCTACATCAACACAGCAGACGGAAAGACAAAAAAACATTGTATAGCCACAAGCTATGCAGAACACCAGCAACACCACACACCGACAACTCCACAGCACTTCAACATCCCACCCACCAGAACAACCCACGACGACACAGCCATGACCCCACCAAGATTATAACTAACATCAATTCCAACCCTAACATACTCAGGCTTTCTCGCATCTCCTAAATAGGGCACAGCAACGCGTGCCGGGTACAGCTAGTAAATAAATAAATCTGTACTGCATCTTTAACCAGTTTTCGCGTATATCGGTTGCTGCAGTATATTTTAATTTTTTAACCCATATTTCTTCCCATTGTTGAAGAAGAATTGTCAAACACATTTTAAACCCCTCATTAAATTGGGACGAGAGTTCTCAAAACACTTTCAAGTTGGGGATTCTCAGAGTTTCAGTCTAGAACCGTAGCTTTCCTAGACTCTAATATGTTTCAGTAAAAGTAAAATCCACATCATGAGCTTTGTATTATATGAAGAAATAATTTCATCCTACTCTCAGATATTTCCCAGATGAAAACAGGGATATGCTAACCCTTGCATTTTCTGGTAACCAGGATTGCTGCATAAACACCTACATTATTACAGGTTCCTGAAAGCTGTAATCTGACCTGCTAGATATGCGTAAATTTCTGCTCGCCACGCCCACCTTGCCTTATGGCAACCTCATGGGTTTCATTGGGTTTCCTTAGACAGGGAATATTCAGAGATGGCTCGGCCATTCCTTCCTCTGTAATATAGCCTACAAAGCTAGAAAACAGAAAACTCAGCCTGATGTTTTAGCAGATGTACCCTATGATCAAGAGTGATGATATGCAATCTCACCAGGATTACAGTGTTTAGATGTTGTTAATTGCCTAAACACTGTAATTCTGTGTTTGTGTGTGCCTTCAGGTTTCCTGTTAACTTAACACAAACCCATGAATTTTATCGGGTTTTCTTAGACAGGGAATACTGAAAGATGGTTTTATCAATTCCCTTTTCTGAATTATAGCCTCTAGCACCTGATTGGTGGTCTCCCATCAAGGCATTAAGCAGATTTAAACATCTTCCTAAAATTTGTGAAGGTAAAGGTTTTCCCATGACATTAAGTCCAGTCGTGTCTGACTCTGGGGGTTGGTGCTCATCTCCATTTCTAAGCCAAAGAGCCGGCGTTATCCATAGACACCTCCAAGGTCATGTGGCTGGCATGACTGCATGAAGCACCGTTACCTTCCTGCTGGAGCGGTACCTATTGATCTACTCACATTTGCATGTTTTCGAACTGCTAGATTGGCAGAAGCTGGGGCTAACAGCGGGAGCTCACCCTGCTCCCCAGATTCGAACCTGCAACCTATTGGTCAACAAGTTCTGCAGCTCAGTGCTTTAACCCACTGTGCCACCAGGGGCTAACCTAAACATATATAGACTGAAAGATTAGCAGACTCTAGGAGAGAAAACAAATACAGTCATCCCGTCATATCTGTGGATTTGATTATTCACAGATTCCCTCTAGTAATTTTTAGGTCCTCCTGTGCAACTCTATGCTATTATTTATTTATTTATTTATTTATTTATTGCTTCAGTTTCTATACCGCTCCTCCCCATAGACTCGGGGGGGGGGGGTTCACAAAATCTAAAAGCATATACATTAAAAAGCAATACATATTAAAACCAAGTTTCTATGAGATTTAGAAGGGGCCGCTAAGATTGAATGCTTGCTGGAAAAGGGTATTCTTACAAGCCCTTCGGATAGGGGCCAGTTCTCTAATTGATCGAACTTCATCCGGTAAAGCGTTCCATAGAGTCGGAGCCACCACTGAGAAGGCTCTTTGCCTAGTAGCTGATGAGTGGTAAGTTCAGATAGAAGGGACATCAAGAAGGTTTTTTTCCTTTGACGGTAGTGATCTCTGGGGAATATATGGGGTAAGGCGGGCCTTCAGGTACACCGTCCTAGACCATCAAGGCCTTAAAGAAACCAGCACTTTGAATACTCTATTGGGAGCCAGTGCAATTGCTGCAAAATGGGGGATGATATGACATCTCACCGGCACTCCAGCAAGCAGTCAAGCTGCAGCATTTTGCACTAGCTTAAGTTTCTGGATCACAGACAAAGAAAGGCCAATGTAGAGGGCATTGCAGTAGTCTAATCTCAAGATGACCGTCGCCTGGATCACCGTAGGTAGGTCGCTCCTGGACAGGTGAGGTGCCAACCGCCTAGCCTGTCGCAGATGGAAGAATACGGATTTGCTCACAGTGGAGTCCTGGGCCTCCATTGTCAGCAGTGAGCCCAACTGGACTCCTGGACTTTTTACTGAAGATGACGGGCATAATGCCTCACCGTCCAGGGTAGGCAGCCGGCATTCTCCCCCACCCAGGCGACCCAGCCATAGGATCTCAGTCTTTGATGGATTCACCCTCAACCGGCTGGCTCGTAGCCATCTAGTCAAGGCCTCAAGGCACAGATTGAAATTATCGGGTACGGAGTCTGGCCGGCCTTCCATTCTCAGCATAAGCTGGGTGTCATCAGCGTACTGATGGCACTCCAGACCAAAGCTACGCACCAGTCGGGCAAGTGGGCGCATATAGATGTTATGGCCAACTTCCTCCAGGCCACCTGGAGGACCTGGAGGCAATATCACTTCCACTGAGGTCTTGTGAATGTGGAAGGCTGATCATGGTATCATTCACATGCATGTTTTGCTCAGATCTTAGAATCATAGAATTACAGAGTTGGAAGAGACCCTAAGGACCACCCAGTCTAACCTCCTACCCAGGGGCGGTCCTACAAGGTAGGCCAAGTAGGCAGCCGCCTAGGGCGCCATCTGGGAAGGGGGCGCCATCCTGGCCTCATGGGGCGCCATCCTGTCCCTGCCGATGTTCCTCAAGCAGCGCCGCTGATGCCTGCTTTTGGGCCCCGGCCTTTGCGCTCCGGGCCGCTGGGCATGCACGGAGGTTTTCGGCGCTGGCGCAGTTGCTCCAGAGCTGAAGTTGGCGCAGGAGGAACTGCACATCCGCCCTAACCTACGCGCATGCCCAGTAGCTCCCACTGCGCAGAAGCCTGTAAGCAAAGCACTCCCTATCGGGCAGGCAGGAGTGCTTCCCTCTCCTTTTGTCTCCGCGCGCGCGTTTGCAGGGAAGGAGAAAAGAATCAGTGAAGGAAGTGTAAGTGAAGGAATGAATGAAGGGCTTTCCTCCTTCTCCTCTGTGACCTCTTCTCTCCCTCCTTCCTTTCTTCGGCTCTATTTTTGTCTAAACCTGAGGGGCCTGAGGCTATGAGGAGTTGTGGGAGTTGGAGTCCAAAACACCTAGAGGGAGGGAGGGAGGGCCCAAGTTTGCCCAGGCCGCGCTGCCTGTATTCGACCTCATTTGAACATTTTGGCTGTTTTTCTATTTACATTTCCATTGGGATCCTAATTTTGGACTTATGGGAGACTCCTATGAATTATGAGACGGGTGGTAGGTAATATATTCTGATTTTGATGCATTTACATTGCATTTCTTGTGGATTATTATACAGTTCTGCTTAATATTGTCATACAATATAATAAAAATACAATAGAACAATAGAATAATGATATATTTTATATTACATGTAATATTACAAACAATATTGCAGTATACTGGTATTGTACAAAATAGTAATATATAATATTTTATTTTACTTTATTTTGGGTTATTTGAGTTTTATACGAGTAATGAAAATATTTAGTAGAGGACAATTTTATTTAAATAAATAATTTTATTTATTATTGTATAATAATAGTAATATAATAGAATGTTATATTATATTATAATGTCAATATATTATAATATACAGTAATTATATTGTAATGTAGTATAATATAATTATGATATAATATAGTATGAGTATGGTATAATATATTGTATATACATTGATACAATATAATACTACTAATGGTATTGTGATATTATAATTGTATATTTGTTTTACACGGGAGGGCAAAATAATGTTTTTGGGGGCACCAAAATAATGTTCGCCTACCATTTTAAAATTACCTTAGACCGCCCCTGCTCCTACCATGCAGGAACACACAATCAAAACACCCTGACGGATGACCATCCAACCTCTTATTATTCAAGTCTCCTTTGTGCAACATTTGTGCTTGAGTGAGCATTCATATAGGCATGCGCAGAGGGAAGCATGAAAAGTTTCCACAGTCCTCAATATTTGTGATGCTCAAGGTGTTCTTGATAAGCCTGACAGTGTGATAAACTGACAGCTTCAGGCATGACTGATTTGTCTATGGGGGAGCTTCATATGGCCTGGGCTTCTTTTTTCCATACTTCCAGGTTCAACTCATTTATCAAGATTATGATAGGAGTGACTCATAGGCTCTCTATGATACACTTGCTTAATATTGATGACAAGATCTCGGTGCTTCCTCTTCGCTTCTGCTCCTAAATCCAGGGCATTATTAACTGGAAGCACAGATGCATCAATAATGCCAGCACACTCGTTCTTCATGTCCGTATCTGGACAATCGCAATCAACACATCCATCAAGAGCGAAATGTGTGACCCTCTGCATCATGTACATGGAATGCTAAAAACTCTTTGGGAGACCAGATTTCTAGTATTGGTTCTCTTATTCCAGACACATTCTCTCTTTCCTATCTCAATGTCTTCGTTCTGAAATGCTGTGACAAGCATTTAGAATCTGGAAACACAAGACATCCATGGATTGATTCTAAGGCTAGATTTACATTGTCATATAATGCAGTTCAAACTGCATTATTTCACTGTGTAGCTCCCGCCTAAGATGGTCTTGTATGGATGTCAAGGGCTGGAATTGGGTTGAAAACACAACCTGATGGAGAAACCCGTGTGTCAGGGATGCTTAGGATTGCCAATAGTCAAACATTACTAGAAGGGGTGCAATAGCAGTTGAGTTAATGAGAGTTTGCATTTCATACTCTCCAATACTTCACAGATGAAAATTGGAAAACATGGCCAATCAACGTCAGGTGGTCAAGATGACAAAAATGTTAATTAGGGAAAAAAAACATACAAACCAGGAGAGGTTGTAGCAGTTTTCTTTTGCCTGAACCTACTGGATGATGTTATGATAAAAGCCTTGTCTGAAACCACTCTGGGAAGTCTAAATTTTAAGCTTCAGATCTCCAAAAAAAATGTCTTGAAACATGGCTTTTTTTTTTCTTATTTACCTTCAATCATTAATTATATGGTACTTACCGGGCCAAAAGTGGGAAACCTTTGTACTCCAGATCGAAACATATAACTCCTAGATTTGCAGGAGAAAGGACCAGAGAAAATGATAGGAAATTGAAAATAAGGGGTACATTTTCCAAATATGACATACCTCTCTGATGGTTCAGTGTTATAACTTGATATGATTTGTTTAAATGTATTGTTGGTTATTCAACCTGTACACCCCTTTTGAAAAAATCATTTTCATTATGAAGAATGGTCTTCTCCAACTTGATGCTGCGTATGATTTTTTTTCTCCTTAGGCAAGGAATACTCAAAGGTGGTGTTGCCTGTTCCTTCCTTTGAAATATAGCCTACAGCAGTGTTTCCCAACCAGTGTGCTATGGCACACTAGTGTGCCATGAGCGATCATCAGGTGTGCCGTGGGAAATTGGAACCTCCAATACCCTTTCTTCCCCCTCCTGCCGAACATTTTTTCTTCTCCACTCAGGCTCCCTTCTTCCCAGCCTCACTCTGCTCGTTTTGCCTTGCTTTGCTCTGGGCAGTAGCGCCCGTACGGGTCCCGTCTTCCTCCCTCCCCCTTCCCCTCCTGAACACGCTCATTGTCAGATTATTGCATTTTGAATAGCAATTCATGAGTCAGCACAAGATATATTTTCGCAGTTTGAGATGACCTGCAGTGTGACATGTTTGACACCAGATGGCGCTGTCTCAAGACTGCTAAATGGAACCTTGAGAAATGTCAGTTACAAAGTGACAGTTGGGATTTGTCAGTTGGGATTTAATTTCTGTGAGGAAAGGATGTTTAGAAAGGTAGCTGTGATGGCTGTTGTTTTTCGATGTTTTGCCAGTTATTGTTAAATACAATTCAATACAAAGTTATATATTTACCTTGTGAATTGAATGAGAGTTTCATTATTCACTTGAACAGAGACTGAAGTTTTTGGGCCGATGGGGAATTAAACTTCTATATTTCTGTTGCCTATCCGCTGTGACATAAATACTCAACGCCGAAGACTCATGCTGCCCCCTCGGATCAAAATGGCGGCAGAAGCGGCAGTGTAGAAGAAAAAGTAAGTGTTTGGCAGGAGGGGGAAGAAAGGGCACGAAGGGGAAGGGGGAGGAAGAGGTCTCTGTTGAAAGCTTTGCATGGGCAAACTTGGACCTTCCAGGTGTTTTGGACTCCAACTCCCACCATTCCTAGCAGCCTCAGGCCCTTTTCCTTTCCCCCCCTCAGCCATTTAAGCAGGAAAGGGCCTCAGGCTGTTAGGAATGGTGGGAGTTTAAGTCCAAAGCACCCAGAGGGCCAAAGTTTTCCCATGCCTGTTTTAGGGACCTTAAAGTGGTGAGCCTCCTTCCAACATTGTGATTCTGGATAGAAAACTAACAACAAAATAACATAACATTGTTTGAGTCCACAGTGCTCTCTGGGTGTAGGTGAACTACAACTTCCAAACTCAAGTTCAATTCCCAAGCAAACCCTTTCAGTACTTTCTGTTGGTAATGAGAGTTCAATATGTCAAGTTTGGTTCAATTCCATTGTTGCAAGAGTTAGGATGCTCTTTGATTGTCTGTTAACTATAAATCCCAGAAACTGTAACTCCCAAATGTCAAGGTCTATTTTCCCCAAACTCAATCTGTGTTCACATTTGGGCATATTGAGTATTCATGCCAAGTTTGGTCCTGATCCAACATTGTTTCAGTCCACAGTGTTCTCTGGATATAGGCGAACTACAACTCCAAAACCCAAGGTCAATGCCCACCAAACTCTTATAGTATTTTCTCTTGGTTATGGGAGTTCTGTGTGGGAAGTTTCTGCCATTCCTGCCAGGATATCTATGTTGTGTTCATCGAAACAGGCCCAGGTTTCACACTGAGTGTATAAATACATTTAAAAACATATTACTTATATGTATTACTGTGTTAGAGTGTCATTTTGTGTCATTTTGGTTGGTGGTGTGCCCCAGGATTTTGTAAATGTAAAAAATGGGCCGCGGCTCAAAAAAGGTTGAAAAACACTGACCTACAGCACATGGTATTTATTGGTGGTCTCCCATTCAAGTACCAACCAAGGTTGTCAGTGCTTAACTTTAGGTTATAACATAGGTCTGCTGTTATCCCAAACATCGCGACTAGCCAGCAAAAACGTTTTTTTTTTCATTTGAGGAGCAACTTGAGAAACTGCAAGTTGCTTCTGGTGTGAGAGAATTGGCTGTCTGCCAGAATTTTACCCAGGGGATGCCCGGATGTTTGATGTTTTACCATCCTGTGGGAAGCTTTTCTCATGTCCCTGCATTGGAAGCTAGAGCTGAGATGGGAGCTTACCCCGCTCCCCATATTCGAACTGCCAACCTGTCAGTCAGCAGTCCTGCCAGCACAACGGTTTATCCCATTGCGCCGCTGGGGGCTCCTAGCAAAAACTAACAACAAAGGAGGAGTAATACAAAACACAGCTCAACAAGCATTGAAAAGAGCATTAATGGCAACAAGGTATTTTCTTGGAACTCTGCATAACAAACTACTTTCTAGAAGTAAATTTAAAAGTCCTGGGTTTTAATTTGTACACAAAGAGAAAGGAATAGTAGGATGAGCTGCCAAGTAACCGTTTCTGACAGAAATACAAACTATAACTCCAGCAATTCAGGATTCTGTTTCTACATTTATGACAGCAACATCATATTGCACTTTGCCTTTATATTAATTCTGAGGACAATGTTGACTGGCAAAGAGGGAACCTGATGAATGGAGAAGAGAAGGGAATTCTAAGGGAAAGTTGCCATACCTAATCTAGGGGAAATCTACGAGCGTTATCCAGAAAGTAAGGTTACAAGGCATGTAGCTCTCGTGGGGAAATTTTGCGGGGGAATTGGTTATCACTGCCGTGTAGTCAGGCCCGGATTAGCCTCTTCAGCCGCCCGAGGCCATGATGCCCCGCGCCGCCACCCCCCCGGGTGCGGAAAGCCACGCCCCCCAGGGCACGGAAAGCCATGCCCCCAGGGCGTGGAAAGCCACACCCTCAGGGTGCAGAAAGCCACGCCCCCAGGGCGCTGCTGCGCATGTGCGGCAGCAGCCCCGGCCGTGCGGCTTCCGTCGCCTCCTCCTCCCGCGACCGGAAGGAGGGCCCGAGGAGGTGGACGGAAGCCGCGCGACACCGGCCCACAGCTTCCGTCCACCTCGCGGCTTCCTTTCGGTCGCGGGAGGAGGAGGTGAACGGAAGCCACGCAGCACTGCTCGTGGGGCTTCCATCCGCCACCTCCACCTGACCACAAGGAGGGTGCGAGGAGGAGGGCGGGACTTCCCTTCCTCCTCCTCGCGCCTTCATTTCGGTCGTGGGAGGAGGAGGCGGCGGCAGACGGAAGCCCCACGAGCAGTGCCGCGCGGCTTCCGTCCACCTCCTCCTCCTCCCGCGACCAAAAGGAAGGCGTGAGAAGGAGGAAGGGAAGTCCCGCCCTCCTCCTCGCCGCCTGGACCGCCCCTTCCAAAGGAAGGAGGCAGCCAGGAGGGGGGAGGAGGAAGGGAAGCCGCCGCTGGCGGGCATGCATGCGCATGCATGCCTGCCGGCAGGCAGAGCTTCCTTCCTCCTCCTCGCTGCCTCCTTCCTTTGCAAGGGGCGGCCCAGGCGAGGGTGCAACATTCCTCCTCCCGCCCCCTCGCAGCTCTCTCCCTCCGCCCTCTCCTGAGGTATGATTACTCTCTCGGGAGAGGGCGGGGGGAAAGCCCTGCGAGGGGGCGTTTTTTTAATTTAAAATTTTATGTTTTCGGGGGGTTGAATCCGCTGCCCCTCAAAACCCGCCGCCCGAGGCCATGGCCTAGGCTGGCTTTATGGGTAATCCGGGCCTGCGTGTAGTGGGAAGCAAGAGGAAGTGAATGAGCAGTGCCAGTCATCAGTAGCTCATTGACGGGGTTGTAGTGAAGGTTAGAGATCAGCATCCTCATTCCGTTTCCTTTCTGTCTGTCTCCTTCATGACAATGCACATCCACACACCACTCATGCAACACAAGAGTTGTTGACTTCATTTGGTTGGGGTGTTTTAAGCCACCCCTCTCACAGCCCTGATCTCACCCCAGTGACTATAATCTGTTCGCTAAATTGAAGGAACACCTGTGTGGAAAACACTTTTCTGACGACAACGAGGTGAATATCGAAGTGACGAACTGGCCAAAAAAGGTGTCGGGAGACTTCTGTGACACAGGCATCAAAAAACTTATAGCGTGGATGACAAAATGTATTGAACTGAATGGGGATTATGTGGAAAAATAATGTAATGCCTCTACTATAATCCATGCAAGTTTTATTAAAATATATTTATTTTTAGTATTTTTTTAAAAAATCTTGTAACCTTACTTTCAGAATATCCCTCATACATTATAAAATTCACGTAGATTAACATCAAAGCAATGCACCAACTGCTTGTGAAGGTGCTGAGACCAATGGTGGTCATCTTATAACATCTTTAACCTTCTCTGCTGAAGAATGCTGGTGCATCATCAAACTAAAAATCCCAGGATTCCACAGCATTGAGCCAAGTTAGTTAAAGCAGTGTTTTTCAACCTTTTCTGAGCAGTGGAACATTTTTTACATTTACAAAATCCTGGGGCACACCACCAACCAAAATGACACAAAATGACACTCTAACACAGTAATACCTATAGTTAATATGTTTTTTAATGTATTTATACACTCAGTGTGAAACCTGGGCCTGTTTCGATGAACACAACATAGATATCCTGGCAGGAATGGCAGAAAGACACACACAAAGGTCTTGCTCAACAGCTGGGAGTTATAGTTCACCTGCAATCAAAGAGCATTCTGAACTCCACCAATGATGGAATGGAATCAAACTTCCCACACAGGCCTACGATAACCAAGAGAAAATACTATAAGAGTTTGGTGGGCATTGACCTTGAGTTTTGGAGTTGTAGTTCACCTATATCCAGAGAGCACTGTGGAGGGGAGGGACGAGTCTGTGCAGTAGCGCCCGCACGGGTCATGTCTTCCTCCCTCCCCCCTCCCGCTGGAGCGGCAGTGTGAGCAAAGTGAGGCAAAGCAAGCAGAGCGAGGTTGGGCAGAAGGGAGCCCGAGTGGAGAAGAAAAAGTGTTCGGCAGGAGGGGGAAGAAAGGGTATTGGAGGTTCCAATTTCCCACAGCACACCTGATGATCGCTCACGGCACACTAGTGTGCCATGGCACACCGGTTGGGAAACACTGAGTTAAAGCAGTGCCAAGTAGCATTAATTCTACAATGTAGATGCAGCCATGTGAGCTGTCTTCCTGGTAAATAACACAATGAACAGTATGCTGGATTTAGAGGATTAGGGCCCAATGAAAGTGAAAACCACAACTAATTTTTTTACCTGGGATACTACCTCTCCAAGAATGTCTAAGGCCCCTTCCACACAGATGTATAAAATCCCCATTGAACTGGATTATATGGCAGTGTGGGCACAGTTAACCCAGTTCAAAGCAGATTATCTGTCTTGATATTTTGGTTTATATGGCTGTGTGGAAGGGCCCAAACTCTCCTAGCAGAACTCTATGGTCAACTTTTGCTAGAAGCTGACCACAACATTGTATCGGAGTTTTTCAGAGAGATGTTTTCTGTAGAAATTTCTCTAGGTCTTCCAACATGGCTGAAGGAAGTTGACCATTGAGGACCTAGAAATTCCTAGAGAGAAAATGTTTAATCCAATCCATGAATAATCAAATCTGTGCAAGTAAAAGCTGCAAATATGGAGGGACGACTGTGTTGCGGTAAGTCATAGTGGGGCCAGGTGTGTGTGCATGTTGAAAAAACCTTATAGTGTTTAATTATCATGTGCAGCTGGTAATGTAGGTCAACCAGCAAGCCTAGCCACACCCGATGGTGTATATCTGTATGAGGTTTTAGAATACAGAACCAGCATGCAGAAGGAGAGATGCTGAAGGAGAAATCCTGGAGAGGAGATCTATGCTCAAAGGCTTTGCTCTGGGGAGCAGCATGGAGAAGCTACTCTAGGGGAGGCTATGGTGGAATAGCTATTTACACCAATAGCGAGTTATTCAGTTTCAAAAATAAGTTGTAATATCCAAGGTAAATACAATAGTAACATCCAATAATAACAATGTCAAATAGAGGTAACAAACACGCCTGCGGTGGGCTCCTACCCTTGTGCATTCTGGACATTTCGGTGCTGGGACACTGGGTGAAATTCAGTTTATCCCAATGGCTGCAATTATTTCTCCACCACTGCTTTGAATGTTTAGTTTAGGAGGGCAATTGAAAGGTCTGAAAACCATGAATCCTATGAGGATCAGCTTAAAAAGCTGAATATGTTCAGCCTACAGAAGAGAGGGTTGAAAGGAGACATGATAGCCATGTTCAAATATTTGAAATGTCATAAAGACCAGGGAGCAAAATTGTTTTCTGCTGCCTTGAAAATGAGGGCTCAAAAGAATAGGTTCAAATTACAGGAAAAGAGATTCCACATAAACATTAGAAAAAAAAATAGCTTGTATGTTTTATAAAATGGAAATTCTTAATAAAAAGTATTTCAACAAAAAAAAACATTAGAAAAAATTCCTGACTGTAAGAGATGTTCAACAGTGGAACTCACTGCCTCAGAGTGTGGTGGAAGCTCCTTTTTGGTGGCTTTTAAACGGAGCCTGGATGGCCATCTGTCGGGGCTGCTTTGTGTTTTTCCTGCATGGTGACAGAAAGGAGTTGAACTAGATCAGTGTTTCCCAACCAGTGTGCCGTGGCACACTAGTGTGCCGTGAGCGATCATCAGGTGTGCCGTGGGAAATTGGAACCTCCAATACCTTTTCTTCCTCCTCCTGCCGAACACTTTTTCTTCTCCACTCGGGCTCCCTTCTTCCCAGCCTCGCTCTGCTCGCTTTGCCTCGCTTGGCTCTGGGGCGAGTCTGCGCAGTAGCGCCCACACGGGTCACGTCTTCCTCCCCCCCCCCCCCCCGTGAACATGCTCATGCTGCCCCCTCGGATCAAAATGGCGGCAGAAGCGGCAGTGTAGAAGAAAAAGTGTTCGGCAGGAGGGGGAAGAAAGGGCGCAAAGGGGAAGGGGAAGGGGAAGGGGGAGGAAGAGGTCTCTGTCGAAAGCTGGCATGGGCAAACTTGGACCTTCCAGGTGTTTTGGACTCCAACTCCCACCATTCCTAGCAGCCTCTGGCTCTTTTCCTTTTCCTTCCTCAGCCACTTAAGCAGGAAAGGGCCTCAGGCTGTTAGGAATGGAGGGAGTTGAAGTCCAAAGCACCCAGAGGGCCGAAGTTTTCCCATGCCTCTTTAAGGGACCTTAAAGTGGTGAGCCTCCTTCCAACATTGTGATTCTGGATAGAAAACAAACAACAACATAACATAACATTGAGTCCACAGTGCTCTCTGGGTGTAGGTGAACTACAACTTCCAAACTCAAGGTCAATTCCCAGTACTTTCTGTTGGTAATGAGAGTTCAATATGCCAAGTTTGGTTCAATTCTGTTGCAAGAGTTCAGGATGCTCTTTGATTGTGTGTTAACTATAAATCCCAGAAACTGTAACTCCCAAATGTCAAGGTCTATTTTCCCCAAACTCCATCTGTGTTCACATTTGGGCATTCATGCCAAGTTTGGTTCTGATCCAACATTGTTTCAGTCCACAGTGCTCTCTGGATATAGGTGAACTATAACTCCAAAACCCAAGATCAATGCCCACCAAACTCCTATAGTATTTTCTTTTGGTTATGGGAGTTCTGTGTGGGAAGTTTGTGTCTTTCTGCCATTCCTGCCAGGATATCTATGTTGTGTTCATCGAAACAGGCCCAGGTTTCACACTGAGTGTATAAATACATTTAAAAACGTATAAACTATATTATTAACTACCGTATATGTATTACTGTGTTAGAGTGTCATTTTGTGTCATTTTGGTTGGTGGTGTGCCCCAGGATTTTCCAAATGTAAAAAGTGTGCCGCGGCTCAAAAAAGGTTGGGAAACACTGCTGTAAGAGATGTTCAACAGTGGAACTCACTGCCTCAGAGTGTGGTGGAAGCTCCTTTTTTGGTGGCTTTTAAACGAAGCCTGGATGGCCATCTGTCGGGGCTGCTTTGTGCTTTTCGTGCATGGTGGCAGAAGGGAGTTGAACTAGATGACCCATGTGGTCTCTTCCAACTCTATGATTCTATTACTCTTTAGATTACTACTGTACAGGCATGTAGCCAGGGGGGGGGGCTAAGGGGGCTTCAGCCCCGAAATTCTCAGGGTGGTCCGCGAAAAGGCCTTACTGGTACATTATTTAAACTGTTATGTTTATTCATATCATGATCTGATCACCATGCTCATTATATCCCACATTAATGGGGTTATTGGGATAACAATACAAAAGGTTTGCTAGGGTAGACCCTCTTCCACCCAGTCTCAGCCCCCCCAAACTCAGTCCCCCCCGAATCAAAATCCTGGCTACGGCCCTGCTACTGTATATCCATATTATTAATTCACATTTACCTTATCTCTATAGCTTAAATGCATTGGGCTTTGCCTTGGGAGGCTCCTAAACGAATATGTTTCACCCGTTTTCTTTAGTAGTGTCGTAAGCGATGGAGGATAGAACGGTTTCACGTCTGGGAGGGTTCTGTCATGACGCTGCTGGATGGCGGCCATTTTCTTTCTGCCTTCCCCTTTGAAATTGTAGGTTGCCTCCACTGGATTCAGCAGAGCATCTTGAAGAAAGTCTCTTATGGAGTAAGTCCCCGGTACCGGTGTTGGCTGGTGGAAAGAAACAGAACGTTAAACTCTCTTATGCTATCTGCATCCAGTTCAAGAGGCAGGTTGTCTTCTCACAGGTGCCGTTTCCTGCCCTCCCCACTTGCATGTTTGGCTTTTGTGGGTTTGATTATGTGCGGATTTGATTAAAATGTTATCTCTAAGTATTCTAGAAGAAGAAAAAGAAGAACTTTATTTTTATACCCCACCTCCATCTCCCCGAAGGGACTTGGGGCGGCTTACATGGGGCCAAGCCCAAAACAACATACAGTTAAAACAAGGCAAATAAAATATTAAAACAGCATAAAAACTCATAAACACTAATAAAACAAGCATCATAAGCAACAACCAGAAATACTTATAGTATTTGGGGGGTTGATGTGTAACAAGTTAGAGAATAGGCTGGTCAATAAGGTGGATAGTACAACTTTCTCAAAAATTTGGCTTTAAGAGTCACATTGGAGGACCTACAGATACCTAGGGAGAATACCTCTCTAAGGGCCCTTCCACACAGCTATATAATCCAGAATCTTCTCCTTCCCTTGGCTTTTCTTCGCGAATGAAAATTCAAGAAGGACTCATCTCACGCTGTCTACAAGCGCGCTGATGATTCGGAGGTTGGAGGTGTCCTTCGAGCCTGTGCAATTAACTCTTCTGGTGGAGCGCAGCGTGCACAGAACTGGCCTCACCTTTTAAACCAAAGGTTCATCTGCCAGGGTCTAGCAAGCTTGGACGGTGGCAGTGATAGGGTTCCCATATGTCCCTTATTCTAAGGGACGTCCCTTATTTTGGCCCTAAAATTTGTGTCCCTTATTTTCAGGCCCTGTCCCTTATTTTTGACTAGCAGGACAGGACTGGGCGGGGTTGACCAGAGGAAGGTGCGCGCTGTGGTTTCCAGGGCAATGCCTGCCCGGGGATTCCAACTCGCAGGGCAGGCTGCGTCCCCGTTGGAAGGAAGAGGCGATACAGGACTTTTTCAAAGTACAGTAGACTAATTAACCATTACCCAAGGGGAATGTTGGATCATGTTGGATAAAGATAGTTTCTGGTTGCTTGAGAGTTACTCTTAAAATAGGCCTAGCTGTGCATCCCAATACTATACAATGCTGTGTATCCCATACTCCACTATACCATTAACTATTGACATAATAATCATGAAGATGTACTGTCTTATAAAATTTATTTTATTTTAATGTTTAGACAGTGCACTTTTAAAGTCAGCAAAGTCAAGTACTAAATACAGATGGAGAAAATTTGGTAGTTCTAATAATGTTTTTACTGCATGACAAAGCATGCAGAAACATACCATGTCCTGTTAAGAAGGTATAAGTCAGTTTCTTTTGTGAGTTTCAATCATTATCTTATTCTGTTAATAAAACTATTTCTACCTAATGTTTGAATTTCAAGTTTTTAATGAAGTGTCCCTTATTTTTGTGAAAAATCCCGTAAATGTCCCTTATTTCTTATATCAAAAAATGGCAACCCTAGGCAGCGAGGTCCTCAGGTCGTAGGTTTGGTTTGAGTTTCCTTCTCTTAGATGGTTGACCTTACAGGGTTAGACAAGCACCATCTGCCTGGGTTTGAAATCAGAGTTTTCCTTCTCCTAGGATGGTTGCCAAAAGGCTAGAGAGCCCATCCTACCAGTTGACGCTCTTTGTCAGACCCTTCGGTTGTGACCTATCTGGCATGGGAGGCCCTACGGTGGCTATTATGCCACCGCCAGCATAGCTCACAACTTCATTAGGGTACGCAAGCCTCTCCCCCCACAACAAGGGGGTGCCAACGGAGAGGTAAACCAGAATATTAAGGCGGAAAATCCACAATATCTTCTTTGAACAGGGTTATCTGAGTCCACACTGTCATATATTCCAGTTCAAAGCAAATATTGTGGGATTTTATTTAGCTGTGTGGAAGAGGCCTAAGAATATCTAGGTCTTTCAGTGGAATTCTAAGACCGGTTTCCAGCAGATGTTGACTATAGAGCTGTATTGAAGGACCTAGAAATTTCACAAGTGTCCTATGCCTCTAAAATCAGCAAATGTGAAGGGCTGGCTGTACTTGCAACAGCAGAGCAAGGATTCATTTTCCCATCTATTACCATTACCTTGACAATGAAGAATCACAATATTGGTGTATATACTTAGAAGATGTGGCAGTAAGAAAAGGAAATGTAATTCTAGGCTGCATCAATAGGTGTATAGTCAGGCCCGGAGTATCCATAAAGCCACCCTAGGCCACGGCCTAGGAGCGTAGCCATGGGGGGGCGCCAGTTCCGGACCCCCCCCCCCCATTTTTAAAAAAAGGTTGATCTTCAGGCGCTTCTGCACCTGCGCGCAGAGCGCCATAGGCCCCTAGGGCCTCTGATGCGGCTTCCCTCCGCCTCTTCCTCCTCGCTCGTGCCAGGCGCCCCTCCTTCCTTCACTCAAGGAAGGAGGGGCGCCCGGTGTGAGCGAGGAAGAAGAGGCGGAGGGAAGCCCCGCCCCTAGGGCCTCTGACATGGCTTCCCTCCGCTCTGCCTCTTCCTCCTCGCTCGCATTGGGCGCCCCTCCTTCCTTCACTCAAGGAAGTAGGGGCGCGGGGCGCGAGCGAGGAGGAGGAGGCGGAGGGAAGCCCTGCCCCTAGGGCCTCTGACATGGCTTCCCTCCGCTCTGCCTCTTCCTCCTCGCTCGCATTGGGCGCCCCTCCTTCCTTCACTCAAGGAAGGAGGGGTGCTGGGCGTGAGCGAGGAGGAGGAGGCGGAGGGAAGCCCCGCCCCTAGGGCTGCTGCTGCGCATGCTCAGCATCGGCCCGGGGGCGTGGCTTCCAATGTGTGGCCTAGGGCACCAAAAGGGGTTGATCCGGGCCTGTGTATAGTGACTCAATTGGGGGAAGTCACCATCCCACTCTATTCTGCGTTGGTCAGACCTCATTTGTGTCCAGTTCTGGGCATCACAATTCAAGAAGGGTATGGACCAGAAGGAACATGTCCAGTGAAGCCAAGCTTTATGAGGAATGGCATGTGTAAGTTATCCTGGAGAAGAGCAATGAAGTGATGCGAAAGGAAGGAGTTGAGAAAAGGAGAAATAACTCAATTCTTTCATCTCGCATTGCCTCATCATTCTGCCTATATAGTCATGACAGGTGATGAGCACCATTTTTGTCCCTGGTGGGCACCACAAAGACCAGAATAAAAGGGCAAGATATGTGACACCCCCCTGGGTCTCCAAGCTGCCTGAAACCAAGGATAGTGATATAAAGGGCTGCAGACACTTCCCAAATATGAAGTGACACAGCTGCTTACATGGGCCTGAAATCATAGTTTATTTCAAATTATTGGGAAAAATTTGGTGCAACTCATGACTTCATTTAACACATTTCAAGACGACAATAACCCAGATCAGCTCCACATGTCAGACATCTGCAACAGAGCTGATTGGCTCTAAAGCAGTGGTGCCCAACCAGTGGTCCGTAGACCACCAGTGGTCCACAAGATCTAAAATATGGTCCGTGGCGTCACTGTTACTACACTGCTGCAACGAGAGTGACTGGTCTCGCGAAAGCCTGATGAGGTTTATTAAATATGGTTTTCTGTGGGCGAGCAGATGCTGACTACTGGATGGATGGCATATGTTCTGTATCAGAAACTAGAGCTGATGTGGTCTATCCAATGCAATTTTCTGAATGAGCACCCCAAATAATCAAACCGAATCTAAAGTTGACCAAAAACTGATCTGTAACCCTTTAGATACTAATGTTGGAGAGTGGTCCCTAGTCAAAAAAAGGTTGGGAACCACTGCCCACTGTATCAGTAAAGATGCACCCCTACTGTGTAGGCATGAGAAAAAAGTTATGAAAATGAAATGATTCGTAAGAAATTCGTAAGAAATGCTACTTTTGAGTATTTCCGCACCTGGAACGCCAACCAGGAAGTGGACTTTCTTTATAGAACTTCGGGGCCAGGATTTTCTTAAGTGTCGTTATTAGGTCGTAAGGGGGGGGCACCCTCCTTCTCTCACACCACCCTCCCGCCTCCCTTGCCAATAAGTATTATGGCAAGGCAAGCCCTAAACTCGCTCCTTCTTTCGGCTGGAAGCCCGGAAAAATGTAAACAGAGAGGATTACTCAGAAGTAAATCTGCAAAGGAGGGCACTTTGGATGAAGTGCCCTCCTTTGTGGATTTACTTGAGGAAACCTCTCTGTTTACATTTTTTCCAGGCTTCCTGCCTCTCCTGCCTGCCAGGATCTAAAGCATCAAAGAGTATTGGGGTGAGAAACCAACCTAATGTATAATAGAATGAATGCTACTGTAAGTGCCACTGCCTAATATTATAAGTAATCCAGCTGGTCATATACCTACATTCTATGCACATGCAATAATACAGCAGTAATAACAATGGGTATAAGAAGAGGTAAAATTCAATCCGAAGTATTCTGACTGGTCCCGCCTCAAACTGCCCCGGGCTCAGAGAAGAGCCTTTTGCAGTTTGAGGAGGGAGCACAGTCAGAATACTTCGGTTTGAATTTTACCTCTTCTTATACCCATTGTTATTACTGCTGTATTATTGCATGTGCATGGAATGTAGGTATATGACCAGTTGGATTACTTATAATATTAGGCACTTACAGTAGCATTCATTCTATTATACATTAGGTTGGTTTCTCACCCCAATACTCTTTGATGCTTTAGATCCTGGCAGGCCAGGAGGAGTGGACGGGCCCTCCCTGCCCCTTCTGCCTGCCAGGATCTAAAGCCTTGAAGAGGCTTCATGAGGGGCCAACTTCAGCCCTCCAGGTGTTTTGGACTTCAAGTCCCACCATTCCTCACAGCCTCAGGCCTCTTCCTTTTCCTCTCAGCCTGGGCAAACTTGGGCCCTCGCTCCCTCAGGATCGGGGTGAGAGAGAGGCAGCGAGGAGCGAGGGGGGGCTCCTCCTCCTTTTTTGCTGCTTCCAAGAATAGAATACCCCCTCCCTCCCTCCTTCCCTCCCTCCTTCCTATTTGGAGAGTCCCATCTAGAATTCAGTGTGATTTATTCAAGTTTTGGCCTACAACTCCCAGAAATCCCAGCCAATTTACCAGCTGTTAGGATTTCTGGGAGTTGTAGGCCAAAACCATCTGGAATGCGCATGCGCTGGCATACGAACTACTAACGAATTTCGTTAGTAATTAAGTTACATTTTAGAAATTTTTGGAAATTTTTTTGTAAGTCTTTCTTTTACTAATAAAAAAAATCCCCCCCCCCCCATTTGATTTTAGAATCGCCATTTTTGGGTTCGAAACCATGCCTACTACTGTGCATTTACACTGTGGAATGAATGTAGTTTTGACACCATCTTAACTACCATGCTTCAATGCTACAGAATCATGGGATTTGTATTTTGTCTTCTCTGCCCAAGAGTGCTAGTCCCTCCTCAAACTACAACTCCCATAATTCCAAAGCATTAAAGTAGTGTCAAATTGCATTCATTCTACAGTGTAGTGGTTCCCTTATCCTCAGATTACTACCTACATTTTTAAGAAATGTATAAAACATCTTCCTTTTGTTATTAAATGTTTATTTACCAATATCTTACTGGGTTGCCTCCAGAATTAGTCACATTAAATGGAAATCTATGACTGACTTCATCAATGTTTAACCAATGCCCTTGATTTCAATGGGGTCTGCTCTAAATATGACACCAACCTACTCTTATATTTTTAGGTCCCAATTCAAAATGTTATTATTCACCCAGGCATTTGAAGCATGACATATCTGTAAGCTTTTATCTCTTGCATTTTATGGCCTTTTAAATTATTTTATTGAAGGGTAGATCATTTATTTCCACTCTGTGACATTTTCACATAAAACGGCAATAGGTCTGGTTAAAGACATTTTGCTTCCTGGAAAAAGGATAAAATAGTTCCTAGAAAAAGGAGAAAATGGTACAGTTTTTTGGGCTTACTCACACTACATAACAAAAGCAAGTTTATCTCACTATCATTGCAATGACTCCATCCTATGGAATCACGGAGAGATAGTTTAACAAAATGCTCTGATTTCTGTGCTGTTGAGCAACACATCTCAAGATTTTATAGGTCAGGGCTGTCCAACTGGCGGGGCCCGGGCCGTATACGGCCCCCCAGCCCCTTCCCCACGGCCCCCCACCCTCCTGCAAGATAACTGCCTTTTAAGATTTTTTTTAAAAAAATTAAAAAAAAATTTTGGAATATTTTTTGGAATATTTTTCAGAATATTTTTATTTATTTTTTTCGGGGGGGGGTGAGGGGCGGGGCAGGGAGGAGGAGCAGGCTCTCTTCCTCCTCCTCCTCCTCCTTCTTCCCTCCCTCCCCCTCTCCTCCCTCCTTCCTTCTATCTCTTTCCCCCTTTCATTCCTTCCCCCTTCCACCACCTGAAGGAAAGAGGGAAGGAGAGAGAGAGTGCACGAGTGAGAGGGGGCGTGGCCAGAGCGAAAAGGGGCGGGGCCGAGTTCGGAGCAGGGGGGGGTGCGCATTCATTCCCTTTCCGGCTTCCTCCTCTCCTGAGGCTTCGTGCCAAGTTTGGTCCTGATCCATCATTATTTGAGTCCACAGTGCTCTCTGGATGGAGGAGAACTACAACTCCCAAACTCAAGGTTCAGTACGTTCTGTTGCTCTCATGAGAGTTTAGGTTTGATTCAACATGGCTGAGGAATGCTTTGATTGTGTTTTCCCCTTATGGCAGAAGGAGATTGGACTGGATGGCCCTGGATGGCTCTTGGAGGTCTCCTACTCCAGGAACCTGTTGTTGTTGTTGTTGTTGTTATTATTATTATTATTATTATTATTAGCAGAGGCAGAATGAATATTATGCCTTATCATTCAGGGTTATAGGCCTGTGTGGAAGGGCCCTGGCTTCTTATTTGCCTTCCTTTCCACACATCTGAATAAAATCCCATGTTATTTGCTTTAAACCAGATTATATGAGTGTGGACTCCGATAATCCAGTTCAAAAGCAGGTATTCTGGGTTATATGGCTGTGTGGAAGGGCCCTGAATCCACACTGCAATATAATCCAGTTCAAAGCAGGTTTTGTGGGGTTTCCTGCCTGGATATTCTGCGTTCTATGGCTGTGTGAAGGGCCCTGAGTCCACACTGCAATATAATCCAGTTCAAAGCAGGTTTTGTGGGGTTTCCTGCCTGGATATTCTGCGTTCTATGGCTGTGTGAAGGGCCCTGAGTCCACACTGCAATATAATCCAGTTCAAAGCAGGTTTTGTGGGGTTTCCTGCCTGGATATTCTGCGTTATACGGCTGTGTGAAGGGCCCTGAGTCCACACTACAATATAATCCAGTTCAAAGCAGGTTTTGTGGGGTTTCCTTCCTGGATATTCTGAGTTATATGGCTGTGTGAAGGGCCCTGAGTCCACACTGCAATATAATCCAGTTCAAAGCAGGGACTGGGACTTGAGACTGGGATTTTGGTGTTCATCTCTATCTCCAAGTCAAAGCCCCGGTGTCCTCCACAGACACCTCCAAGGCAGGGAGAGGGTGGAGCCGGGGTCAGACCGGGTCATGGAACGGAGACAGCCATGGTCGCCTTAGTGGATGAACTCCGCAGAGAACTCGACAGGGGGAGTGTGTCCCTGTTGGTTCTCCTGGACCTCTCAGTGGCCTTCAATACCATAGACTATGGTACCCTTCTTGGTAGCCTCATGGGAATGGGCCTTGGAGGTACTGTTCTGCAGTGGCTCCAGTTCTTCTTGGAGGGTTGTACCCAGAAGGTGTTGCTGGGGGACTCCTGCTTGGCCCCACAGCCATTGGCCTGTAGGGTCTCGCAGGGCTCAGTATTGTCCCCCATGTTGTTTAACATCTACATGAAGCCATTGGGTAAGATCATCTGGAGTTTTGGAGTGTACACAGATGACATCCAACTCTATAACTTGTTTCCAGACGCTAAGGAGGCTGTCCAAGTCCTGAACTGGTGCCTGGCCACTGTGACGGTCTGGATGAGGTCCTCCTGGTTAGTCGCAATGCCGAACAGGGTATAGGGTTACGGCCTGTGCTGGAATCCCCTTGAAGGCACAGGTTTGCAGCTTGGGAGTCCTCCTGGACTCATCGCTGAGCCTGGAATCCCAGGTTACAGTGGTGGCCAGGGGAGCTTTCGCACAATTAAAACTTGTGCACCAGCAGCACCCATTCCTTGGGAAGCCAAACTTGGCCATGGTGGTCCACACTCTTGTTACATCCAGGATAGACTACTGCAATGCACTCTACGTGAGGTAGCCTTTGAAGACTGCTCGGAAGCTTCAAATAGTCCAACTAGAGGCAAGCCAGGTTAATAACTGGAGGGAGATACAGGAAGCATACAACTCCCATGTTGCGCCAGCTCTACTGGCTGCAAATTTGCAACTGGGCACAATTCAAAGTGCTGGCGTTGACCTATAAAGCCCTAAATGGCCCTGGCCCAATGTACCTTTCCGAACGCATCTCCCCCTATGAAATATTGCGGAAATTAATATCCTCCGAGGAGGTTCTGGTCTCTGTCCCGCATTGTCACAGGCGCGATTGGTGGGGATGAGAGATAAGGCCTTCTCGGTGATTGCCCGCCGGCTAGGGAACCCCCTTCCTTGTGAGATCAGATTGCCCCCTCCCTCCTGTCTTTCAGAAGGATGGTAAAAACTTGGCTGTGGGACCAAGCTTTCGAGACAGTGAAATAAAGTAGCGATAGGAAACCTTGCCAGACCAATTAGATTTGATGCGGATGACCGAGACAGTTTTAAACAGTGTATTTTAATGCTGAGGTAAATGTTTTTAATGTTTACGTATGCATATAATGAATTCTTGTCCCGGCATTGAATTTTGCCCTATATACTGTATGCTGTGCTCCGCCCTGAGTCCCCTTCAGGGAGAGAAAGGCGGAATATAAATATTTCAAATAAATAAATAATTTAATTAATTAATTAATATATTATCTTGCTACTTTCCCCCAGGCTAATTGTAGCAATAAAGATGAACGTGTCACCAAAGATGATATTTTTGTTTCAGACCATGCCAGTTATCTTAAATGAAACCCCATTCACCCAATGGAGAAATAATATCAAAAATGTTGTATGAAATGGGTAAAAGCCAAGAATCAAGTGGAAAGTTGTTACTGATGGTAAACAAAGAGTCTACCAACTTGGTCTACCAGACCTGAATTTGTATTTTGAAGCATGTGCTATAGCTATTTCATGAATGAGGGACTGAATGATGCTAGAATAGGTATGGGCAAACTTCAGCCCTCCAGATGTTTGGATTTCAACTCCCACAATTCTTAACAGCTTACTGGCAGTTAGAAATTGTTGGAGTTGATGTCCAAAACACCCAGAAGGCTGAAGTTTTCCCATACCTGCGCTAGAAGATTAGAGAATTTTGGCCATAGAAGTTTATGATTTACGCCTTATCCATCAATAGTTTGAGATAGGGGGTAACCTCCTTTTGAAAGACTTTAAGGCATTGACCACAGCGACAATCCCGGACTCTTGGAAGAATGCGAACATCATACTTATCCATAAGGAAGGGACGGACCCCCTCCAGGTCAGGAACTACAGACCAATTTCTCTCCTGAACCAGGATTATAAAATCTTCGCAGCAACCTGCTAGTAAAATATTTTTTTAAAAGAAAGAAACTAGAGAAGTGGAGGAACCTGAACCTGAACCTGACCGAGAGAATAGCCGCTATTAAAATGAGTGTGCTTCCAAGAATGATGTACCTCTTCCAAACCATCCCGATACTGAGAACAAACCACAGCTTTAAGATTTGGAAATTGGACATCCTAAAATTTGTATGGGGAGGCAGAAAAGCAAGGATTAACTACAAGACATTGTGCGATAGGAAGGAAAGGGGGGGCCTGGCCCTACCTAACCTCCAGTTATACTTCGAAGCGGCAGCCCTAAGTTGGGTCAAGGATTGGGCCACTCTGAAAAAAAGGAAAGTCCTCACAGTCGAGGGGTTCGATCTGCGCCAGGGTTGGCACGCCTACCTCTGGCAGGATAAATCAACAATTGAGAAGAATTTCTCCAATCACTTTGTAAGAGCGGCCATAATGAAGATCTGGAAAAAATATAAAGAGCGTTTCTATCAAAAAACACCGCAATGGGTATCGCCCCTGGAAGCCCAACATATGAAGGAGATCCCGTCGCACAACTGGCTTACGTATAAACAGCTCATACGAAGCACTCCAACAGGGTGGCAATTGAAGTCGCGGGTGCTTCTCCGAGATCAGGAATTGGATCTCAGTTGGTTCCAATACGCACAGGTAAAGGAGCTCTTCAAACAAGACCTGAAGAAAGACTTCGAGACACAGGAAACAATCTGGGACAGAATTATGAAGTCCGATAAGAAAACAATATCCCTTCTCTATAACAAGCTCCTCGAATGGGACACCGAACAAGAGCTAATCAAGGACACTATGGTAAAGTGGGCCCAAGAATTGGGTCACTCCATCTTGCTTAGGGACTGGGAAGTCCTATGGAAAGTCACAATAAGGTATTCGGGCCTTACAAATATCACCGAGAACTGGCATAAGATGTTCTACCATTGGTACCACACCCCAGCGAGGCTAGCAAGCTACCGTGTTTCCCTGATAGTAAGAAACCCCGATTGTAAGATCTATCGGGGTGTCAGAGGGGTCGGCTAATATAAGCCGTACCCGAAAGTAAGCCGTACCCCGACCGCCGCGTCACTCGGTCCCGCCTCCTCCTCCTCCTCCCCGCCCTCCCTGTGGCCTCCTCTTGGGAACGGAAGAGAGGCGGCTGAGGAGAGCTCTGCCGCCTCTCTTCCGTTCCCGAAGAGGAGGCTGCAGGGAAACCGCGCGATCACTCTCCCTGCAGCCCCCTCTTCGGGAACAGAAGAGAGGCGGATGAGGGTTCCTCAGCCGCCCCTCTTCCGTTCCCGAAGAGGGGCTGCAAGGAGGGTGATCGCAGCTTCCTGCAGCCTCCTCTTCGGGAACGGAAGAGAGGCGGATGAGGGCTCCTCAGCCGCCCCTCTTCCGTTCCCCGAAGAGGGGCTGCAAGGAGGGCGATCGCGTGGTTTCCTGCAGCCTCCTCTTCGGGAACGGAAGAGAGGCAGATGAGGGCTCCTCAGCCGCCCCTCTTCCGTTCCCCGAAGAGGGGGCTGCAGGGAGGGCGATCGCGCGGTTTCCCTGCAGCCTCCTCTACGCGGAACGGAAGAGAGGCCGATGAGGGGCTCCTCAGCCGCCCCTCTTCCGTTCCCAAAGAGGGGGGCTGCAGGGAGGGCGATCGCTGGCGGTTCCCTGCAGCCTCCTCTTCGGGAACGGAAGAGAGGCGGATGAGGGCTCCTCAGCCGCCCCTCTTGTTCCCGAAGAGGGGGCTGCAGGGAGGGCGATCGCGCGGTTTCCCTGCAGCCTCCTCTTCGGGGAACGGAAGAGAGGCGGATGAGGGCTCCTCAGCTGCCCCTCTTCCGTTCCCCGAAGAGGGGGCTGCAGGGAGGGCGATCGCGCGGTTTCCCTGCGGCCTCCTCTTTGGGGAACGGAAGAGAGGCGGCTGAGGGCTCCTCAGCCGCCCCTCTTCCGTTCCCCGAAGAGGAGGCTGCAAGGAGGGCGATCGCGCGGTTTCCCTGCAGCCTCCTCTTCGGGGAACGGAAGAGAGGCGGATGAGGGCTCTCCTCAGCCGCCTCTCTTCCGATCCGAGAAGAGGCGGCCGCAGGGAGGGCGGCGGCAGAGGAGGCGGGGCCGAGTGACGCGGCGGCCGGGGGTACGGCTTACCGTCGCCCAATGTAAGCCGTACCCCGAAAGTAAGGCGTAGTGGGACTTTTCGGGGGGAAAAGAAAGTAAGACGCTGTCTTACTTTCGGGGAAACACGGTACTACCGAAATGTGAAAGACAGCCGCTGGAAATGTGGAGAGCGGAAAGCCAACTTTATTCACTGCTGGTGGACATGCAAGAGGATCAAGGCATTTTGGAAGGAGGTTCATGCCCATGTAAGGAAAATTCTGAATCTCAAATGTGAATTAAAGCCAGACTATTATTTGATTAACATTACAGACTTTGAAACGGACCGAAACGAAGACAAAAATTTCTTTTATTTATCGACTGTGGCGAGAATAGAAATTGCAAGGTGCTGGAAAAACAAAAACCCACCTAGGGTGGAAGATTGGTTGCTAAAGCTTAGGGATGTGATTGACCTTGATGTTTTAAAAAGCATAGTTACTGATCAAAATATAAATAGCAGAATAGATTGGAAGCAAACGATAACATACTTAAATACCGTGAGCCCAAAAGGAGGAGCTAAGGCCCAGAGCTAGGAGACCACATCCAGAAGACAAGGAAGGGGGGACTGATTCATCATCAGAATCCAGCTTGGATACCCAAGTCTAAGTTCAAGTAGTACTTAACCCTGCGGACGTGACGGGAAGTTAACAATTACGGTTTCATTTCTCTCCAATCTACCTCTTTTCACTCCCAACTCTATTCAGTCTCCCTCTCTCCCCTTCCCCCCATCCCCCTCTTTCTCTCCCCTTTCATGTTTCTCCCCCATCTCTTTTAAGTGTATGTATTAAAAACCTCAATAAAAACTATTTTTTAAAAAAAGAAGTTTATGATTTACGGTTTGAATGGCATGCATATATTTGATACGACAAATCCAAAATTTGGACATAAGACAGCACTCTGGATTTCACCACATGAAGCTTTCCGGGAGACAAAGAAAGAAGACAAAAAGGGATGAATAAGATACAAGAAGGTACTCAAGTTCATAAATAATAAACGTATGCTAAAGTCAAGAAAAGAATTGAAGCAAGAAGGGTTAAATAAGGTGGTTGACTCATGAGAAAATCCAACAGAAATTTAAACAAGATCTCCAATATTGCTTTGAAAAAGAAATGATCGAGAGGGGGAAAAATATTATGGCCAGAAAAAAATAATCATATAGTATGCGTTGATTGCAATAAGGCTCTAGGAAGCCAGAAGATATGTTTCCCGTTGTTGTTGCTGTTGTTGCTGTTGTTGCTGTTGTTGTTGTTGTTGTCTTTCAAGGCATTTCCAATTTATGGCAACCCTAAGATGACTCTATCACAGTTTTCTTGGGAAGATTTGTTCAGAAGAGGTTGGCTGAGAGATTGTGGCCCAAGGTCACCGCGTGGCTTTCACAGTCTTGTAATATAATGCGCAAACTACTATACAATTCTGACTCTCCTGCATTTACTAGATCAATACACATGATCACAATTTTTCAGGTAGATGTTACAGGCTACAGGATTGGCAACAAATTTGGAATTAAAAAAATTAAGTACACGTATGCGGTAAGTCTGAAGGAAAGTTGGCTAAAAATATTTCACAGGTGGTACTTGACCCCAAAGAAATTAAGTATCATGTATAAGAACAGCTCCAGTGCTTGCTGGAAATGTAAGAAACATGAGGGTAGTTTTTACCACCTATGGTGGTCCTGTGAAAAAGCCATCAACTTCTGGAAAAGTATTCAAAATGAGACACAAAAAATTTTGAAAAAGGAAATACCCCTTATGCCAGAATTCTTCCTTTTAGGCCTAACGGATAAACATATTTTATTAAACCAAAATGAAGATAAGCACTTTACATATATAATAACAGCAGCACGTTTGGTGTATGCAAATTTCTGGAAACTCGATAAAGTCCCTGAGCTGGATCTTTGGCGGGAGAAGCTTTTGGACATAAAGGATATGGACAGGCTAACCTTTCTCCTACATCGCAGCAACGGACTGGTCTACAGTAGATGAGTACCTTTTGCAGTAATAAGTAAGAGGCAACGGAAGGACTAGTTATTTTGGTAACACCCTCGTTACGATTTTCAAGTTATAAGTAGAATTAGATAGAAACAATTGTAGCAACTGTACTTTATTCTTGCTTCTCATAACCTCAAATAGAGGTTCTATTTGTGAGATTAGGATTAACAATTATTAGATAAAGAAATATGATATAGAACAGGGCTGTCCAACAGGCGGCCCTGGGGCCGTACACAGCTCCTGAGCCCCTTCCCTCCGTCCCCCTAACTTGTTTTAATAAAATACAAATTAAAAATTAAATTAAATAAAATAAAAACCTACTTCCGGGTTTAGGCAAGCATCGCGAGACTACGCCAGCCACAGACGGATTTCGAGGGAGGTCGAAATCCCGTCTGTGGCTGCGTAGTCTCGCGATAGCTGCCGAAATCTGGTCCTGCGGGATTTGCGGCCGGCCTGGGCGCACGCCTCTTCCTCTCTCGCGGCTGCTTCCAGGCCAGCCCCCATTCCCTCAGAGAGAGGGAGGAGGGGAGTGAGGCAGGGAAAGCCCCTCCTGGCTCCGTCCTCTTCCTGTGGAGGGCCCTCACTTCCCGCCCCGTGGATGGGAGAAGGAAACATTCCCCCAAATCCACCAGTGTTCCCATTTGGGTATATTGAGTATTCATGCCAAGTTTGGTCCAGATCCATCATTATTTGAGTCCACAGTGCTCTCTGGATGGAGGTGAACTACAACTCCACAACTCAAGGTCAATTGTAAGTAAATTGGAGCCGGGAGAGGGCAGGGGGGGGCGGAGCCGGGGAGGAGGGCGGAGCTGGGGCGGGGCAGACCCTTCGCCCCCCCAGGTGATCAGTGACTGAAATTCCGGCCCTTGGGCCCGTAGAAGTTGGACAGCCCTGATATAGAATATCAAAGTATTTGACATGATGTAAAAACTGTTGGAAGTCAAATTTTATTCTACGTAGACTCTGTTTTTCACTCTGCTTTATTCTATCTTTTTTGGGTTTTTTTTCTTTTCTCCTTTCTTTCTTCTCCCCCTTCTCGTCCCCCCCCCACCCCCTTTGTCACTTCTCACAGCTCCGCACATAGGGTGGGCTGTTATGTGCATTTCTCGGTTTTTTTTCTGTATTGCTTGTACTTTCTCACTGTATTACACTGAAAAAAATCTCACAATAAAATTATTTTTAAAAAAGAAAAGAATTATTTTAGCAATAGTAGTATTTTCTTAGATTAACTTGTCGTTTTATTGTCCTGCTTGTTTTACACTGCTGTAAACCGCTCCGAGCTTCTAGAGGGAGCAGTCTAGAAGCTGAAAATAAAATAAATAAATAAATAAACAAAAAACATTGAAATGAAGAATGGGAATTTGGCAGATACTCACAAATTCCTACCTATTGACAGAGGTATGAACAGAGACATTGGATTTTTTTTTGGCAAATTACATTTACTTCTCATTGAAGTAACATATGTAACAAATTTCCCCCCAAAAATCTCTTACTTTAATAGAACTGTCAGAGAAACAGAATACGTCACTTTGACACTTCAGATCTAGCTGGCCAGTGCCACCAGTTTGGCAGATCTTTGTCATCTTGCACTATTCTGGAAGTTCACACATTGCAACCTTTTTGTATTACACTCTGATCCCACCTACACAACTATGCAACTGTATTTCAATATCTGTGGCTTGAATTTTGCATTCCAACAATGCATCTGGATCCCTGGTTGCGCAGTGGGTTAAAGCGCTGACCTGCTGAACTTGCTGATCGAAAGGTCGCAGGTTCCAATTCGGGGAGCGGGGTGAGCTCCCGCTGTTAGCCCCAGCTTCTGCCAACCTAGCAGTTCAAAAACATGCAAATGTGAGTAGATCAATAGGTACCACTCTGGTGGGAAGGTAACGGCATTCCATGTAGTCACATGAACTTGGAGGTGTCTATGGACAACACTGGCTTTTTGGCTTTGAAATGGAGATGAGCACCAACCCTGAGTCGGACATGTCAGGAGAAAACCTTTACCTACTAGGCATGAGAAAAAGTTATGAAAATGAAATGATTCATAAGAAATTCGTAAGAAATGCTACTTTTGAGTATTTCCGCATCTGGAATGCCAACCAGGAAGTGGACTTTCTTTATAGAACTTCGGGGGCCAGGATTTTCTTAAGTGTCGTTATTAGGTCGTAAGGGGGACCACTCCTCCTCTCTCTCACCACCCTCCCGCCTCCCTTGCCAATAAGTATTATGGCAAGGCAAGCCCTAAACTCGCTCCTTCTTTTTCAGCTGGAAGCCCGGAAAAAATGTAAACAGAGGATTACTCAGAAGTAAATCTGCAAAAGGAGGGCACTTTGGATGAAGTGCCCTCCTTGTGGATTTACTTCTGAGTAAACCTCTCTGTTTACATTTTTCCAGGCTTCCTGCCTCTCCTGCCTGCCAGGATCTAAAGCATCAAAGAGTATTGGGGTGAGAAACCAACCTAATGTATAATAGAATGAATGCTACTGTAAGTGCCTAATATTATAAGTAATCCAACTGGTCATACCTACATTCCATGCACATGCAATAATACAGCAGTAATAACAATAACAAGAGGTAAAATTCAAACCGAAGTATTCTGACTGGTCCCTGCCTCATGCGGTGCAAACGGGCTCTTCTCTATTAGCCCGGGAAAAGCCAGCGTTTTCTGCTTGGGTGCACACACATACATATTCTTGGGGGGGGGGGGGATTTGCTGCAGAATCCCGGGCTCATAGAGAAGATTCTGCAGCAAATCCCCCCCAAAGAATATGTATGTGTGTGCCGCTGGCTTTTCCTGGCTCAGAGAAGAGCCCGTTTGCACCGCATGAGGAGGGACCAGTCAGAATACTCTTATACCCATTATTACTGCTGTATTATTGCATGTGCATGGAATGTAGGTATATGACCAGCCTGGGCAAACTTGGGCCCTCGCTCCCTGGGGATCGGGGTGAGAGAGAGGCAGCGAGGAGCGAGGGGGGGCTCCTCCTCCTTTTCTTTTGCTGCTTCCAAGACTAGAATACCCGCTCCCTCCCTCCCTCCTTCCCTCCCTCCTTCCTATTTGGAGAGTCCCAACTAGAATTCAGTGTGATTTATTCAATTTTTTGGCCTACAACTCCCAGAAATCCCAGCCAATTTACCAGCTGTTAGGATTTCTGGGAGTTGTAGGCCAAAACCATCTGAATGCGCATGCGCTGGCATACGAACTACTAACAAATTTTGTTAGTAATTAAGTTACATTTTAGAAATTTTTGGAAATTTTTTTGTAAGTCTTTCTTTTACTAATCAACCCCCCCCCCCCCCCAGATTTGATTTTAGAATCGCCATTTTTGGGTTCGAAACCATGCCTATTACCTACCTTTACCTAATGCATCTGAAGTGGGTTGAAATCTACAAAAATCAATGCGAAAATAATTCAGCCTTAAATGTGCCAGTGGGTTCCTTTTCCTCCTTTCCTTTTCATATTAAATCAGAATTGAATGTCACGTTCTACAATTGTGCACCACCTCCACAAATTGGTGATCGAATTGGTTTTTTTATTTTCTGATGCGAAGTTAATAATTAAATGAAGAATCATACGTACCCTCAGCGTCTCTTTCCACCATTCATCTCTTTTCAGTTCAGGTGTTCTTTTGCTCCTGTCGATTGCCTTCAAGAAACCCAGATTAGACATTCAACACATATACTATTTCAGAGTTGTCTTTTGGTTGGAAACATTAATAAATAATGTACCTATGAAACACACCAAACTTCTCACACATGTTATAAAGTATAAAACCAAGCTCAATATGCATTTAAGGGGCCAATGGATTGCAGCAAACTACGAGATTTAACATCAGCTGTGGTGTCTCAGTGCAACTAGCTCTATAGATTTTTCCCCCCGCATGTGTCAGGTCTTCCTTGGTTGTGGCACTCCTGCTATGGAATCTCCTTCTCTAGAGATCATTTATTTATTTACTTTATTTACTTTATTTATATTCTGCTCTTCTCACCCCAAAGGGGACTCAGAGCGGATTACAGGTACACATACTTAGCAGACAATCCCTGCAGTTTTCCACATACACAGTACACATAGTACACAGTACACACATATAAATGAACAGAGGAAAACTCTGGCCACCAGGGGGAGCTAATGCACTCCTCATCTCACAGCGTCCTTTGTTGTTCCTTCCGCATTTCCTGGAGTTCTTTTATGGCCTCATAATTCAGTCAAAATTTGCCTCCCCACTTAATGTGGTACCTTTATCACCTACTTGACAGATGCAATTGTCTTTCGGGCTGCAAAGGTCGACAGCAGGCTACACTTAAGGTCGAGCACCCACCTCGACCCGGGCAGGCCTCGAACTCATGACCTATTGCAGTGTTTTTCAACCTCTTTTGAGCTGCGGCACATTTTTTACATTTACAAAATCCTGGGGCACACTACCAACCAAAAATATACAAAATGACACTCTAACACAGTAATACATATAGTTAATATGTTTTTTAATGTATTTATACACTCAGTGTGAAACCTGGGCCTGTTTCGATGAACACAACATATATATGACTTCCTCTCACATACTTATATATGGCTATCATATCTTCTCTCAGCCTTCTCTTCGCCAGGCTACACATGCCCAGCTCTTCTTTTTAATTTTTTTTATTGTTTTATCATTGTCAACACAATTATTATACAATGTCTATTTTTCAGCAGATTCATGTTGTTCATTACTAACTACAATACAATACTTAACTCTTTGGCATCTGCCATTATTTTTCTTATACATGTTTGTATCCTCACCACTGTGCTCCCTCCCCCTTCCCAAACCATAGCTTTTACATATCATTTGTCCAAAATTTCATTTCTTCTTTTGGAGGTAACTTGCCTTCTTTCTTTTTTAGTCCTTTTTCGATGAATTTTCTCCATACCTCATCAAAATCACTTTGTTTCCATATACCTCTTTTTACTTTTAATATACATGTTAACTTGTCATTTATTGCCAATTTCCACACTTCCTTGTACCATGCCTCTATTTGTATATTCATGTCTTTTTTCCGATTCCTTGCTATATAAGCAATCTTGCTACTGTTAATAGGTTTGTTATCGCATCTTTATCCTTTTTCCCCAATTGTTTATTATTATATAATGATAATAAGGCTATACTAGGAGTTCTTTCAATTTTAATATTCATTATATCTTCTATTTCTCTAAATACTTCCGCCCAAAATTTACTTACATATTTACATTGCCACCACATATGTATATATGTTCCTGTTTCTGGCATCCTCTCCAGCAATTTTTTAAGTAGTTTTTATTTATGTTTGCTATTCTTACTGGTGTAAGGTACCATTTCCATATTAACTTATAATAATTTTCTTTAACCCTTATTGATAATTTTTTTAAATGTCTTTGTCTCCATAATTGTTGCCACTCTGTTTCCTTCATTTTTATCCCTAAATCTTCTTCCCAAACCTCCTTAAGGGTATTATTTTTTTGCCCAGCTCTTCAAGCCGCTCCTCATAGGGCTTGTTCTCCAGACCCTTGTGAAATTTCACCCTGAGTAAAACTTGCTTTCAGTTAACTAGTGATGCCATGAAGCTGTTATAAACAGTTCCTTGAGGGCAGGGCCGTAGCCAGGATTTTGATTCGGGGGGGGGGGGCTGAGTTTGGTTCGGGGGGGCTGAGACTGGGTGGAAGAGGGTCTACCCTAGCAAACCTTTTGTATTGTTATCCCAATAACCCCATTAATGTGGGATATAATGAGTATGGTGATCAGATCATGATATAAATAAACATAACAGTTTAAATAATGTACCAGTAAGGCCTTTTCACGGACCACCCTGAGAATTGGGGGGGGAGGCTGAAGCCCCCTTAGCCCCCCCTGGCTACATGCCTGCTTGGGGGGACGCAACTCCCAGGTTCGCTCACTGCCCAATTCACCGACATGGAGTTTCCGGCTTTGGCTGTTCTTGCAAGAAATCCAAACTAACGCGAAAACGCTAGGAGGGGGAAGAGTGCCAATTTCCCACGGCACACCTGATGATCGCTCATGGCACACTAGTGTGCCACAGCACACTGGTTGGGAAACACTGACCTATTGGTCAGAGAGATCTTGTGCAGCTGACACGTAGCCAGCTGCGCCACATTCCCGGTGCAATAATGGACATGATTCTAGATTAGCTATTTAGGCATCTAACTACTTTGGTTCCATACATAATGAATGTCTTTCAACCTTATCACCAAAATTCTGGTTTTTCAGAAAGCAGCTGCCGCAAGCAACAAGATCTTTTTCGTCTAACAAAGCAGACTGCTATTTTCACCTGTCATAATTTCCCACTGCACTGGGCATCACTTAGGGAATGACAACAAAGTGGGAGGGATAGCCAATACACCAGAAGACAGGAGCAGAATTCAAAACGATCGGAACAGATTGGAGAGATGGGCCAAATACTAACAAAATGAAGTTCAGTAGGGACAAATGCAAGATACTCCGCTTAGGCAGAAAAAAAAAAGCAAAGATACAGAATGGGAGACGCCTGGCTCGACAGCAGTATGTGTGAAAAAGATCTTGGAGTCCTTGTGGACAGAAAGGTGAACATGAGCCAACAATGTGATGCGGTGCCCAAAAAAGCCAATGGGAATTTGGACTGCATAAATAGGAGTATAGTGTCTAAATCCAGGGAAGTCATGCTACCCTTCTATTCTACCTTGGTTAGACCACATCTGGAACTGTGTCCATTTCTGGGTACCACAATTGAAGGTGGAATGTGTTCAGAGGCTGGTAACCAAAATGGTTAAGGATCTGGAGAACAAGCCCTATGAGGAACAGCTTAAAGAGCTGGGCATGTTTAGGCTTCAGAAGAGAAGGCTGAGAGGAGACACAATGGCCTTTCCAGTCAACATTGTCACTTAACCTTTCAAGTACATGTTTATCTGTAGAGTAAGGAACTATTTGAGTAGACTTTGGCATTTCATATTCTCTGTTTTGGATCTGTTTGTGACTCAGTAGTGTTTCTTTACTTTTTTAAGTATTGGAAACCGCTTTCAGACTTTCATGTCTTAAACTCATGAGTGTAGATTGAATCCAGAGGATTAACCAGTCCAAATTATAAGAACCGTCCAGCAGAACTGTTCCGAGTCGTCAGGGGTCTTTTAAATCCGCCACAGTGCGAGATCCCTGATGGCTCGGCAGTACGCTGTGAAGAATTTGCCAAGGCCTTCGCGGATAAAGTGGCGCTGATCCGTTCCGATTTCGATACCACTTTAACGGCAGTCTCTGAGGATGTGACACGAGCATCTGCTTGTCAGGTTTTAATGGATTCGTTTCAATTGGTTCAGCTCGAGGATGTGGACAAGATCCTTGGAGAGGCGAGGCCCACCACATGCATCCTAGACCCTGCCCATCCTGGCTGATAAAGGAAGCCAGAGGGGGTTTGGCAGAGTGGGTGAAGGTGGTGGTTAATGCCTCCTTACAGGAGGGCAAGATTCCAGCCAGCTTAAAGCAAGCTGTTATAAAACCGCTGTTGAAGAAACCATCACTGGACCCCCACTCAATTAGTGAACTATCGGCCAGTTTCCAATCTCCCTTTTTGGGCAAAGTCATGGAACGTGTGGTGGCTTCACAACTCCAGGGGTTCTTGGCAGACACTGATTATCTGGATCCGGCGCAGTCTGGCTTTAGGCCGGGACATGGTACTGAAACAGCCTTGGTCGCCTTGGTAGATGATCTACGCGCCAGGAACTCGACAGGGAGTGTGTCCCTGTTGGTTCTGCTGGACCTCTCAGCGGCTTTCGATACCGTTCACCACGGTATCCTTCTGGGTCGCCTTGCAGATATGGGACTTGGGGGTACTGCCTTGCAGTGGCTCCAATCCTTCCTGGAAGGTCGTACCCAGAAGGTGTCATTGGGTGACACCTGTTCGGCTCCACAACCGTTGTCGTGTGGAGTCCCTCAGGGCTCAGTACTGTCCCCGATGTTATTTAACATCTACATGAAACCGCTGGGAGAGATCATTCGGAGTTTCGGAGTAAGGTGTTATTTGTACGCAGATGACGTCCAGATCTGTCACTCCTTCCCACCTGTCACCAAGGAGGCTGTCCAGACTTTGAACCGGTGCTTGGCCGCTGTGTCGGACTGGATGAGGGCGAACAAATTGAAATTGAATCCAGACAAGACAGAGGCACTCCTGGTCAGTCGAAAGGCCGAACAGGGCATAGGGTTACAGCCTGTGTTGGATGGGGTTACACTCCCTCTGAAGACGCAAGTTCTCTTCTTGGGAGTGATCCTGGACTCATCGCTGAGCCTGGAACCCCAGGTCTTGGCGGTGGCCGGGAGAGCTTTTGCACAGTTAAGACTCGTGCGCCAGCTGCGCCCATTCCTTGGGAAGGCTGATCTGGCTACAGTCGTCCACGCTCTGGTCTCATCCCGAATAGATTCCTGCAACGCACTCTACGTGGGGCTGCCTTTGAAGACAGTTCGGAAGCTACAACTAGTCCAACGGGCGGCAGCCAGATTACGAACCGGAGCTACATATAGGGAGCATACCACCCCCCTGTTGTGTCAGCTCCACTGGCTGCCTGTCCAATTCCGAGCTCAATTCAAAGTGCTGGTTTTGACCTTTAAAGCTCTATACGGTTCTGGCCCAGCTTACTTGTCGAGCATCGGCCTCTATGTCCCACCTCGTAATTTAAGATCATCCGGGGCCCTGCTCTCGCTCCCGCCAACCTCTCAAATGCGGTTGGCGGGGACAAGAGGGAGGGCCTTCTCGGTGGTGGCCCCCCGTCTGTGGAACGCACTCTCTATTGATATTCGATCAGCTTCATCCCTCCTAACATTCAGAAAAAGAGTGAAATCCTGGCTTTGGGACCAAGCGTTTGCACCCTAGCACAACACGGCACTTTAGACTGGTCAGTTGGCAAATTGGTGGTTAAGATCTAAGACTTTGGATGGAACATTGTTTTAATGGTGATTAATGTATATAATGTTTTAAATATTAACTGTATTTTAATGTATTAAATTCTAGGTGTATTTTAATGTATTTTAATTTTAACTGTGTTTTACTATGTATTGTGTGGCATCGAATTGTTGCCGTCTGTTAGGCCGCACTGAGTCCCCCCTCAGGGGTTGAGAAGTAGCGGGGTATAAACACTGGAAATAATAATAATACTAATAATAATAATAATATAAGAAGTTACAATGCACCAGTGCTGAAGCCAGTGGTACCCAGGTAATTGAGAAAGGTGTATCTCTTTACATTTTTATTTTTAAAAAGGTGGATCTGAATGAATGGTACAATTTGACTAAGGATGACTACAAAGAGAAGGTTTTTTAGTATTCAGGTCTTCAACAAAGGTTAGGAGAACTTCCGTTTCAATTAGTACTGAATTTCTATTAACCAGGGCTTAGAAAATTATATTTTAATTACAATTTGTTACATAACTCTCTGCAAGACAACTTCTGAGGATACTTGCCACAGATGCAGGCGAAACATCAGGACAGAATGCTTCTAGAACATGGCCATACAGCTCGAAAAACCTACAACAACCCAACCCCACCCCCCCCACCCCAAATTCACTATTATTGAAGATTTGGTAATAATTTATGTTGTTCAGATTGATATGTGAATGGTATAAAAGTTGAAAAATTCAACCCAAATTGCCTCTGAAGGGGAAAAAAAGTGGACTTCTCCTGAATCTAGCGTTAGTTGTGTCCATGACATACACTGACTTCCAGTCAGTCTTGTGGGTTTTATTCTTTAACCCAACTTTGCTCAACATTAAGTTTATTTTTATTTATTTATATATTTATTTGAGTTATCAACCGCCACTCCCAATTGGCTCGGGGCGGTTTATACTCAAAACAATGCAATACAATAAAAGCGATAAAAACAGTTACAATAAGATACAATTTAACTTGTGTATTAGGACTCGAAACCCTGCTTGAACAGAGCGGTCTTACAGGCTTTACGAAAAGCTAGCAAATTTCATAAAACTCGAGTCTCAGGGGGTAACGCATTCCAAAGAACTGGAGCAATAATGGAGAACGCCCTTCTCCGAGTTGCGGTCAGATGGTACGATTTCACACTGGGCATGACTAGGAGGTTCTGCTCTCCAGAATGCAGTGATCTTGTGGGACAATATGGGATAAGGAGCTCCCTCAGGTACACTGGCCCCAGACCATACAATGCCTTGAAAGTCAATACTAGCACTTTGAAAGTGATCCGGTACTCAATTGGAAGCCAGTGCAGTTCCCGCAAGATCGGTATAATATGACAGCTCACAGGAACTCCTACGAGCAGCCGGGCTGAGGCATTCTGCACCAACTTGAGTTTCCAGGTCACCGTCAGAGGCAGGCCAATGTAGAGAGTGTTACAGTAGTCTAACCTTGAGATTACCGTAGCTTGGATCACCGTGGCCAGATCGTGCCAGGACAAGTATGGAGCCAGCCTCCTAGCCTGTCGAAGATGGAAAAACGTCACTCTGTTGACAGTGGAGACCTGGGCCTCCATTGACAGCAGAGGGTCCAATCGGACTCGAAGGCTTTTTACTGATGATGACGGGCATAGTGCCACGCCATCCAGGGTTGGAAGCTGGACATCCCTACCACCCGGACGACCCAGCCAAAAAATCTCCGTCTTTGCTGGATTCACCTTCAACCTACTGGCTCACAGCCATGCAGTAACGGCTTCAAGGCAAAGATGGATATTATCGGGAAATTAAGTTGGGGATACTATGGAGCAGGGTTGGGCAATTATTTTTTCCAAGGGGCCACACGAGAGCCCAAAAATATTATGGAGGGCTGCACCTAAAGGCTGAACTACATTCTAATCTACATTATTTATTTATTTACTATATTTACTATATATTACACATCATTAATATTAACATATTAATATATCAAGAAATATTCATATATTATTAGTATTAATATCATAATTATTATATTATAGTATATATATAGACATTATAATATATTGAAATTATAATATAATATAACATTATATTATATTATTTTATTATTATAAAATTATTATAAAATAATAATAAAAACCACTTTAATTTAATTTAATTTAATTGAAGAGGACAAGGTGCGAACCAAGATGAAGGCTGACATCCTCAAGAGAGGAAGGATCCCAAGATGGAATGGCCCAATGACCCCAGCCCAGAGGATGGCAAAGCAGACCCAGCCGCCGCCGTAGCAGAGCAGCAGGCGATCGGAGGCAACACGCCTCTGCCCACTCTCACCCCCAGCCCTTCCCCAGCTGATTGCCCTGCTATAGAGTGCCTGCATCCCTGGAGGCGATCTGGGCGGCTTATTCGGGGGAGCAGTCGGCGATCTGAGGCGGCTTATTCGACCTGGCGACCCGGAAGACGATGAAGTCTTCCGGATCACCAGGGCGATCAGCCCCCGCAGGTCGCCGAGTGCTCCCGCTGCAGGCCCGGATTGCCTCCAGGGATGTCAGGCACTCCAAAGCCGCCGCTCCTCTGGCCTGTCTGCCGACACAAGCCCCATAGAGCCCGCGATGGGATAGCGTCAGCGACACCCCTTCCTCTTGGTCCCACTCCCGACACCCTTCTCCCCGGGTCGGACAGAATCGGCTGCCGGGCCTCATCCGGCCCGCAGGCCGTAGGTTGCCCACCCCTGCTATGGAGTTTCCTGGAAAATCTGCGGTACTAAATGCTTTACAGTAGTTTAAACAGCTAAACCAAATTTGATTCAGCCCAATCTTCGGTCCTCGTGGACACTGCATCATTACCATTTCCTTAGTCTGTTCAGTACATGGAAAAGGGAACACCCCAAGTTCCCATCACTGCTCCTCACCAGCCTTGCCGCCTGTCATGTCTGTGATGATAAAATGGGATGCCTGCATGACCAGCAAGAAGGAGAGGCTGATCCCCTTTCCTTTCTGTTGGTCGCTTGGCTGCTCCAACACCATAGATGCCAGAGACGACCACTAGACACTTGCACTGAGCTCCAAAGTTCATGGGGAGCAGCAGCGGCGAGAAGATAACAGTCCAGCAGTGTCAATGCCATCTTGGTCCATGGGTAGCATCCAGACGTCAACATTGCTCTGCAATGGGTTTGACCCAGTGCATGTGGCCATCATCATGGTCATTCCGGACTGGACCTGGCTTTAGTAACCAGTGTAGAAACACACTAAAATGCCTTTTAAAAATAACTAGAAACAGAAACTTTTTGCATCACTAGAAAAACCCTTTCTAAATAATTACATTACCCTTGAAATGTTTCATCCCCATTACTCCACCCCATAGCTTCTTGCAGGTGGCAATATTAATTATAATATATTACTCCCAATATCTTGTAATAACTTCAGTAGAGGTTTCAATGCTGCTTGGTCAGACTGCACAAGCATTACAAAACCTCCTGCCTAATTAAAGATCGAAGTACATCTCCTACCGGAGAGCGTTTGCCGAATCTGCTGGCTCTACTGGCCTCACTGCTGCCAACCATGTTCTCCTCTTATTTTGCTTAAGGACCTGATCTCTTTTATTTTTTAAAGGAACTGATTGCTCTTGTCTTAGTGCATGGGAGTGACAGGAGCATTTGTGACATCACAATCCATGTTTGCGTGTTCTTAGACAGATAAAGGAGAAGGGAGAGAGAACTCATCACATCCTGAGCCAAGGAGTGATGATGAATCAGTGTTTTTCAACCTTTTTTGAGCTGCGGCACATTTTTTTTATTTACAAAATCCTGGGGCACACCACCAACCAAAATGACACAAAATGACACTCTAACACCGTAACTTGGGGACTGCCTGTATGTTTTCATGACCCCTCTTGTTTGTAAGGACCCCACTTGTTCGTAACTTGGGGACTGCCTGTATGTTTTCACCCCTCTTGTTTGTAACTTGGGGACCCCACTTGTTTGTTCGTAACTTGGGGACTGCCTGTATGTTTTCAGAACCCCTCTTCTTTGTAACTTGGGGACTGCTTGTATGTTTTGGAGGCCACTTTGTGTTCCCCTCAGAGCACCACCTCCTCCTGCTTCCAGCTCCGAGGCCGGGAGAGCGGGCCTAGGCGGGGCCCTGTTTCCCTTCCTCCCTTTCCCTGCCTTCCTTCCTTCCTGAGGAGAAGGGGACAGAGTGAGAGAGAGGGAAGATGGCGGGGCCAGGTGCTGATGGGATGCGGCGGAGGGAGCTGACGAGGTGGCGAGGCTGAGCAGACAAAGAGGAGGCCGCGCTGAGGGAAAGAGAAGAAGAAAGGAAGGCAGGGCGGGCGGCAGACTCCCAGAAGCCTGGGCGGTGGAGGAGAAGGAGGATAAGCGCAGTGCAACGTCGTCGCTGCTGCTGCTGCTGCCCGTGCCTCCCCCGCCAGAGCCTCCCGGCTCGCTCGCCCTGGGGGCTGGAGGCGGCCGTGGCACGGGAAGTGCAGGCCCCGCAGCTGGAGGAGGAGGTGGCGGGGGAGCCATGCTATGGCTGTGCGGGGGCGCCGGAGGAGGAGACAGCAGCAGCAGCCCCAGCCGCAGCAGCCCCAGGCCGGCATGGGACAGGCGGGCAGCGGGCAGGTTCCAATTTCTCACGGCACACCTGATGATCGCTCATGGCACACCAGTGTGCCGCAGCACACTGGTTGGGAAACACTGTGATTAATAACATTAGCAAGAGAACTTCTAAAAATCTGATGTGACTTTTAAGTCTCTGGTGAACTAGCTATATAGTTTTCTGTTGCTTCAGAAACCTTCAGAAATACTGGCTATGTATTGTGCGTTTTACTGAATTTTACTGTATGTTTTATTGTGTATTTTATTGCTATTGTGATCCGCCCTGAGCCTGCAGGGAGGAGCAGAATATAAAACTGAATAATAAATAAATAAATAAATAATTAAATAATAGAAAGCCTGTTCGACCAAAGGTGAAAGTGGAAAGAAAATGTGTGTGTACGCCAGAGAGCTAGGGCATGTTGTAAACCCATATGTATTGATGGACTACAATTCCTATTTATTTATTTTATTTTATTTCGGGATTTTACCCCGCTCTTCTCAACCCCCAAGGGGGGAATCAGAGCGGCTTACAGTACGGCACAATTTGATGCCCACATAATAACAATATAAACCCCAACACACTTCAACAATTAAAATACATTAAAAATACATTAAAATACAACTACATTAGCACCATACACATTCACTCTGGATTAAAACAATGTTCAGTCCATAAAAACATTGGCCATAATCACCCACTTTCATTAAAAACCAATCTAAAATGCTGCCTTGTGCTGGTGTACGAATGCCTGGTCCCACAGCCAGGATTTTACTTTTTCCTGAAGGCCAGGAGGGATGTGGTGGATCGTACATCAATAGGAAGTGCATTCCACAGGCGGGGAGCCACCACCGAGAAGGCCCTATCCCTCGTCCCCACCAGCCTCATCTGAGACGTAGGCGGGAGCCATCCCTTAGCAATGGCAATCCTGGCTAGGTCTGTTGGGAGATGCGGTCAAACAACACATGGAAAATATATTGTCGAAGGATTTCATGGCCGGAATCACTGTGTTGTTTTGAGTTTTCCAGGCTGTATGGCCATGTTCCCGAAGCATTCTCTCCTGACGTTTCGCCTGCAGATCTCACAAACTCTGAGGATGCCTGCCATAGATGTAGGCAAAATGTCAGGAGAGAATGCTTTGTGAACATGGCCATACAGCCCGGAAAACTCACAACAACCAACACATTGAAAGCCTCAAGTAATCAGTTCCTACTGTTTAAGATGGCAACACTGGTCACATTTTGAAAAGCAACGTAACAGTGAATGGCAATCTCGTTGTTTTTTTCTTGTTTCATCTCTTCCAAACTAGAATCTCTCTACTCTAGCGAAAGATCATGCCTGTGCTTTCATTAAAGCATGCTAGCACAATGAAAAATGGAACAACTAATGCCACAGGCCAAGATCTGAAGAAGAACCAAGAGTCATGTTTGTCAGCCCTTAGAAAAAAAAAGACAATATAGCAAAATGCTTTTGAAACAAAGGGGATCTCAAAAGCATGTTGATATAGCACAATGCTTCCTGTTCAAAGGCAAAATGACAAATCTAATTGGACACTCAACAATTGTGGCAAAGGCCTAAAAAACCATTCCTTTACATCTTTCCCAGAGCTGTAAATTAGTTTTCTCGCCAAAAATTCTAGTTGTCATTATGCTTTTGATGTGCCTCTTTTACTTGACTGTGAATATTTTCATGCTATGTAAGTTTTTACAATGGTTATGGTGTCTAGAACAATTGGAGCTGTAGTCCGACACTTCTGGAAGATACCACCTTGGAGAAGGAGGAACTATAGACTAACTGGGGAATTGATTGTATCATCATTTTACCTTTTATATATGCTCAATTTATTGTCGAAGGCTTTCATGGCTGGAATCGCTGGGTTGTTGTAGGTTTCTTGGGCTATATGGCCATGTTCTAGAAGCATTCTCTCCTGACGTTTTGCCTGCATCTATGGCAGGCATCCTCAGACGTTGTGAGGATGCCTGCCATAGATGCAGGCAAAACGTCAGGAGAGAATACTTATAGAACATGGCCTATATAGCCTGAAAAACCTACAACAACCCATATATATGTTGTTTTTATGTTAGGTTTTAATGTTTGGTAAGGCATTGAATTTTTTTGAGAATATGTTGGAAACCGCTTTGAGGAGTCGTCGTCATCGTCGTCCCCCCCCCCCGGGGGTGAGAAAAGTGAAGTAAATAAATATTATTTTTGAGAAGTCTGACTTGACTATGGCGGTCCACACCTTAATTGCTCTTTGATTGTAGGTGAACTATAAATTCCTGCAACTACAACTCCCAAATGTCAAGTTATATTTTCCCCCAAACTCCACCAGTGTTCACATTTGGGCATATTGAGTATTTGTGCCAAGTTTGGTCAAGATCCATCATTGTTTGAGTCCTCAGTGCTCTCTGGATGTAGGTGAACTACAACTCCCAAACTTAAGGTACCACCAAAATCTTTCCAGTATTTTCTGTTGTGTTCAATTCCATCGTTGGTGAAGTTCAGAATGCTATTTGATTGTAGGTGAACTATAAATCCCAGCAACGACAACTCCCAAATGACAAAATCAATCTCCCCCCGCCCCCAAATCCAGTATTGAAATTAGGGTGTGTCAAGTATTTGTGCCAAATTTGGTCCCGTAAATGGAAATGCATCCTGCATATCAGACATTTACATTATGATTAATATCAGTAACAAAATTACAGTTAAGAAGTAGCAATGAAAATAATTGTATAGTTGGGGGTCATCACAACATGAGGAACTGTAATATCGGGTTGTGGCATTCGGAAGGTTGAGAAATACTGCCATAGAGCAACGAAAGGAGGATTTCAGTGCAGTGATGTATGCATAAAGAATCCATTCCATACAAATGATTTATAAGCAAAACCAAGTATCCAAATGTAGACAGGCCTCCACCCACTTCTTTTTGTTTTCCATGTTTTCCACCTCACAGCAACGCAACCTGTAGTGTCTCTTGGGACTGAACATTTCCCATGACCACTGGAAGTTGCCCTCCCAAGCTAAGATCTACTGAAATGCCCTGAGGATTGTTGAACATGCCTTCTTAGTGAAGCAGACGGACCTTACTGTCTGCTGTGCAAAAATAGAATTTGCCTTGCCTCCCTCCCTTTTAATGCACCCGCCTTAGTGATCAATGTGTATTCGTGGGTCTCCCCGAGTCTGAAATTAAGAATGAAATACACACCTCATCCAAAGTGCTCTCAGATTCTATGCATTCAGCCAAATCTTTTGAGTAGCGTCCACCAATCATTTTGCATTTCAAGGTCTCCTTATCTTTGGTTGTTGTGATGTAGCATCTGGAGGTGTTTAGATGCTGGTGTGCTTTGTCTTGCAGGATCTATTCTGCTCCTTGTGCCATAGCAAGTTGTCTCCCAAGTCCTCAGAGGCAGGGGGCAGGTTTAGCCAAACTACTACTTGTTCACCCACTGGTAGTTGTGATGCAGGGCCATTACTGGCATTATGATCACACTGTGCCAGCTCCCAATCAGAGGGGCTGGTCTGGATATAAAGCAGCCATCAGCAGTAAATAGTTTTGAGTTGGTTTTCTCTCTACAATGATAGCCCATATACTATGCTTCAGTACCAAGGTGTAATGTTAATATTATACAAGCATGTATTGTCGAAGGCTTTCATGGCCAGAATCACTAGGGCAGCGTTTCTCAACCTGGGGGTCGGGACCCCCAGAGGGGTCGCGAGGGGGTGCCAAAGGGGTCGCCAAAGACCATCAGAAAGCACAGTATTTTCTGTTGGTCATTGGGGGCGGGGGGGTTCTGTGTGGGAAGTTTGGCCCAGTTCTATCATTTGTAGGGTTCAGAATGCTCTTTGATTGTAGGTAAACTGTAAATCCCAGCAACTACAACTCTCAAATGTCAAGGTCTATTTCCCCCAAACTCCACCAGTGTTTACATTTGGGCAGATTGAGTATTCCTGCCAAGTTTGGTTCAGATCCATCACTGTTTGAGTCCACAGTGCTCTCTGGATGTAGGTGAACTACAACTCCAAAACTCAAAGTCAATGCCCACCAAACCCTTCCAGTATTTTCTGTTGGTTGTGGGTGTTCTGTGTGCCAAGTTTGGTTCAATTCCATCATAGGTGGAGTTCAGAATGCTCTTTGATAGTAGGTGAACTATAAATCCCTGCAACTACAACTCCCAAATTACAAAATCAATCCCCCCCCAACCTCTCCATTATTCAAATTGAGGTGTACCAGGTATTTGTACCCAACTTGGTCCAGTGAATGAAAATACATCCTGCATATCGGACGTTTACATTATGAATCATAACAGTAGCAAATTTACAATTGTGAAGTAGAAACAAAAATAATTTTATGGTTGGGGGTCACCACAACATGAGGAACTGTATTAAGGGGTCACGGCATTAGGAAGGTTGAGAACCACTGCACTAGGGTGTTGTTTTCTGAGCTGTATGGTCATATTCTGGTAGCATTTTATCCCGAGACATCGGAAAATGCTGCCAGAACACAGCCATGCAGCTCAGAAAATGCACAATACCCCACCCTTTATGTTTAAAAAGAATTTCATCACATTTCTGTTAGTTATTCTCTTACAGCAGAACTGTGCAGACATTCAGTTCTCAGAATATACTCTTAAGAACTTTGGGTTCAAGCCCAGTAATAATAGGATCTCACCGCCGCCTTCGACACGGTGGACCATGATCTGCTGACTCAACAACTAGCCACCACAGGAATCCAAGGACCAGCCTTAACCTGGTTCAACTCGTTCCTGCGAGGACGTAGCCAGCGAGTAGAATGGCTAGGCCAAACATCTGGAAAATCTCTCCTTGAGTGTGGAGTACCCCAGGGTGCCATACTGTCACCTATGCTATTCAACATCTATGTCCGGCCTCTCGCTGGTCTAGTCCGGAGCTTTGGGCTGGGATGCTACCAGTATGCCAACGACACTCAGCTCCTTTTAAAGCTGGAACCTGGAGTTACCTCGATGCCTGACAATTTCACCCAGTGCCTAGGAGCAGTGACGAGATGGCTCCGGGCCCATAAACTGAAAGTAAACCCAGCAAAGACTGAGATTTTATGGCCGGGCCGTCCATCAGAATTACCTACCTCCCTTCGAAGGGGAACCACTGCCTCCCTTCGAAGGGGAACCGCTGACCCCATCCTCTACTGTGAAGAGCCTCAGTGTTATCCTGGACTCGAAGATGACGATGGAGGCCCAGATTGCCTCTACGAGCAAAAGGGCCTTCTTCCACCTACGTCAAGCAAGGCAACTGGCGCCCTATCTACCAACGGAGGCGTTAGCCACAGTAATCCATGCCACGGTTACATCAAGGCTGGATTATTGCAATGCTTTATATGTGGGTCTACCTCGGTCATCTACTCGCAAGATCCAGATTGGTGAAAATGCTGCCGCCAGGCTCCTCACAAAAACACCAATGAGGTGTCACATCACACCATCCTTGCAGTGTTTGCACTGGCTGCCGGTCGAGCACAGAATCCTTTATAAGACCCTGACCCTGACGTTTAAGGCCCTGCGGGGCCAGGGTCCTACATACCTAAAAGACCGCCTGATCCCACCCATCCATCCAAGAGCACCACGGCCAGCCAACGAGAACCTTCTCTGTATCCCGGGTCTGAGAGAGGCTCATCTGGAGTCCACGAGACAGATCTTTCTCTGTTGCGGCCCCTGTCCTGTGGAACTCTTTACCGCAAGACCAAAGAGCCAGCCTCGACCTGCCCCAATTCTTGGCGGCACTTAAGACATGGCTATTTAGGAAAGCTTACGCATAATGCAACAACCAGCGACCCGGAATCTGCCCATTCCAATATTTTAGCCATTTTAATATTTTAATATTTTAATGTTTTTAATATTTTAGTAGTTATTGCTAAGCTGTGTAAGTGGCCCAGAGCACACTCGTGGAGGGCGACTCATAAATAATAAAGTTAGTAGTAGTAGTAATAGGTAGGCCTCCATTCACAATTGTGTTGCATACTCCCATTTATGCAACTAGGCTACATCCTCAGGGTAGAGTTCTATGATTCTGTTCCTACGGAGCAGCGCGATAGAATTCTAGGCATATCCCTCTTTAATTTTGAACTCATCTGAGTCTCCCATGTTATTCCTGAACACGTTAATAAAATGTGTGCTAAACAATGCTACTGCTAGTTGGATTTATATGTTGGCCAACCAAACCTAAAGGTTGCTTACCAGTGGCTCCTCTTCATCCTGGAGGGAAGCGATCATTGGAGTGCCTCAAGGTTGTCCTGGGCCTAGGGTTATTCAACATACCGTATTTATCAATGACTAGCTTGGGGACCCGGCAGTGCCCAGGTTATTTGAGGAAGGCATTGTGTGCCATAGTTCGTCATTGGTGTGGGCCACGGTGCTCTAAGGAATTGAATTAAAGTACTGCAAGTCCCATCATCCTTGGCCCATTCTTCCTCAAACTGCACCAGGATGTAGGGTGCATCTTCGGGGGTCTGTGTGCCAAGTTTGGTCTTGTTCTGTCATTGTTGGGGGCCTAGTCAGGAAAATCAAGTTGAGGAAGCCTAACAATATCCCATGAGCTGAGGCCTAGTCAGGAAAATCAAGTTAAGGAAGCCTTGTCCATTTTGGGCCTGGTCTGTGATTTATAGGGGATGCAGTGTTGTTTGGGAAGTGAATGAGGTGAAGGTACTGCAAATCCCATCATTCGTGGCCCATCCTGCCCTAAACCACACCAGGTTGTGAAGTGGGCCATTGGTCCCTTGTTTGCCATGTTTGGTCCTGATCCGTCATTGCTGTGGGCCGTAGTGGCTGACTGCCTGAGGCCTTTTGCTTTCCCTCTGAGTCACCTTAGAAGTGTATTGGGTGAAGGTACTGAACATTCCATTTCCAACAGAAAAAACTGTCAACTGGCTAACTTCAACTCCAGCCATTTATGCCTGCCTCAGGCCCTTCCCTTTCCTCTCTGTGCTGTGTTGGAATGTTGGGAGGCTGGCCAGTCACAGCCATTTATGCAAATAATCCGACAGTTGCAGCCAATCGAAACGCTGCCACATATTCGCTCGGTCGCACCACCCACCCACCACCCGCAAACACTGACTTTTATTAAATACATAGATTTGGAGGACAGAATAGAAGCCATTGCTTATCAAAGTTGCTGGTGACACCAATTGGGATGGAAAGCCAATATCGCAGAGGACAGGCTCAGAATCCAAAATGACCATAACAGATTAGAGCTGGGCCAAAACAAAATGAATTTCAAAAGGGAGAAATGTACAGTACATTTACGACAAAAGTGAAATGCAGATATAGGATGGTGACACTTGACTTGGTAACAGTATAGGGATCTAGGAGTCTTAGTAGACCATAAGCTGTATGATTGAAGGCTACATTAATAGTTAAGAGCTATGTTGCCTCAGAGTGTGGTGGAGTCTCCATCTTTGGAGATTTATAAAGTTTGTGAGTGCTTTGTTTGTTGGACAGGATGATTCTTGTGGTGTCTTCCAAATTTAAAATTCATTCCTGAAACTTCTCATTACAACTACATTTCACCTTTCTGAATGCCTGGCCATCTGTTCCAGGATGGCTTCATTTGTTCTCAGCCTGGCTTGGGAGTCTGTAGTAGTTACCCTTAATGAGGCAGAAGCCACTGTGCATTGTAGGGACAGCCAGCAAACTATTTGAGACAAGTCTGGGTTTTTGGGCTTGTGCAGACAGGAGTCATGGATCTCCTTCACAAGTATAAACATTCTTGGTGTATTGCTGCTGCTCCCTTTTTGTTTGGAAGATCTAACAGGTTATACACTTCTGTATTACCTATATTCCAGTCACAGGACTAATCCCACTAGGTTTCAAGGATGCCTATTATATCATATTTGCATTGCTGTCAAGACTTTAAGTTCATCTGGTTTATCTCCCATGCTCTGTGCATCAATGTAGGCCCATCTAAGATCACAGGCCATTTCACCTTGCTGCTTACTCAAGGTTTTTCCCTCCTCCCACTACTGAATTATTTTACCATAGGTCCAGATCTCTCTATGGCTGTAAGGCACAATATTATCCCCAACATTTGATGAACTCCTTTAAAAAACTGAGCCTGACTCCAGGCAATACAGGGACATTGTGAGTCTAAAAGAGGTACACTCCCATCCACTAGAGAAAAGTAAGCTAAGCCACCACATCCCATTTTTACCATCTTCCACTGGATTACATCCACAACTGTTGTTTTTACATTTTATTCCTGAGGGTAGGGACATAATGGCCAATTGGCCATACAAAGGCCTTGCTATGGTGGCAAGTAAAGTATGCATTCTTTACATGAACAGGTAGCCATAGTGGGTCATAACTGAGATGCAAGAATGTAGGGAGTTCCAGGTCCAGAAATATTCATAAACCTGGTCACACACAGGAATAACTGCAATAGAAAAAAAGCAATAATTGCAAAGTCCTAGTGGGATACCTCTCTGTTCTTTCCAGTCAATGATTGCATTCAAACACCATAAAAACCTGAAATGAAACCAGGTCAGCGCCACTAGGTCATATGTTATCCCTGGCCTTTCCTCTCAGCATAGCTATGTGAAATCTGGAGGTTTCACTTCTGGTTTTAACTTACATTTACCAAACGCACTAACCTGTGCTTCAAATCAACCCATTTCAAACAAATCAATGCAAAGCATTACCTATGAAATTTGCTTGTTTCCACAGTCCTGATTTAAGCATGAACACTGATCTTTGATATTAACATTAAACTGGTTACTTAAATTTGTAACTAAATTCACAGCTGGACTAAGCTTTGGCAAAGGTAGGCACATTGTTTATTACAGCACAACACACATCTAAATACAGGCTATATTGGCAGTGCCTAAATAGTAGCAGGAGTAAGTGGAGATAAATAAGAAACGGAAAAAATGATAGAAACAATATAGGTTAATTGTATTTTTTATTGGAAAACAAATATACAACTTGGAATGGATTTGAGGCAAGTTGTGCCATAAGCAGATTCTTTTGAAAATAAGTGGCTGAACAAAAGGTTTTAAAAGCATAGTAACCATAGAATAAAATGTCTTCTGGTACAAGACCAGGAGTAAAAAAAATAGTGTACGAGTACCTGGATAATACACCCGTTTTGCAATAGTGCAAACTTTTTAAGTTCCATATTGTTGACTGTCCATAGTCCACACAAAGTTAAGACTACATTTCAACAACATGCTAAGTTTCCTAAAATAACTAATTTAGACAGGCATAACCTAGATGTTCCCTCGTTTGACCAACACCATCTAGTTTTAGAAGTGTGGAAGGGCTTAAATATCCAGAGTAAGCCACATGCAAACATTTGTTACTTTGATCATTTTCCCAAAATATCAGGATGACAGATAAAAGGGGAAAACATGGAGGAATGAGTTTGTTACTATACATGCATATTTTCTTGACAGTAGGGGAAAACCTTTTACAGATAAGTTACAAACAGAGAAAAAGGCAAATAAACAATTTGTACAAGAAATTTAACACATTCTGTACAGTGTCTTCACTTTGCTGTCATCATTTGTACAAACTCTGTAGGGGGAAAAAAGGAAATCACCAGTCAAATTTAATGGATATATGTTCAGATTACAAACTAGACAACATGCTATGACTGCTTCAATTTATTCCAATGGTCATTCCAGTTTTAGAAGGATTGTCCATGAGGTCAATGTGGAAAATTATCAACATTTCAAACACAATATATCCTGCTCAGTTTTGTTTCAGAAGTGCCCTATTTACTGCTCATCTAATTAAAAAAAGCTATTTACTTGCATCTATTAACTAACATCACAGCGATTGCAGATTTCTAATAACCCAACAAATTTCCAAGCTCACTTGGTATTTAGTACTTTTATCTTTAAGACACCTTTATTCTCCTAGTCCATGTAATGATTGTTTATTTTTGGAAGGAAGCTGTATTTTAAGATACTAAAAATCAAAATTACTGTTTATAGAGTTCTTTCAGATTAGTAAACCTGTTTTGTTTGTAATTTACATTGTACACTGCCTCTGGATAAATACAAATGCTATTCTAATTAAATGAGTTTGCAATCTGTGCTACTTGTTTTCTTTATTACAGTAGAACATTTGATACTGCTTCCTGCATCTTGGGTAAAATGTTTTATAAAGAAACTTGCTAATTAATAGTAGCCCTTAATGGCAATTTATTCAAATGCAAAAGCAAAAAACCCTCAATAATATGCTACGTTTATTGTCAAGAAAGCAGCCAACCTGAACTGTAATCTGGCTTCTAAACATATACCACCATTTATAACCAAATTTCGAACAGTGCTGATTGCAGCACAGAAATCACCATCACCATCTATTATTGATTAACTTTACACCACATCTTTCTCCCAACACACGGGGCCCAGTGAGGCTTACTAAGTTAAAACAAACAAAGCTAAAAATAGTTCACAATTATACAAGCGATCATATTAAACACTCTCAATTTTTTAAAAAAGTATAAAATCACCATAAAATATAATAAAGATTAAAAAGGGGTTTTTTTTCCAAACAGAGACCAGGAAGGAGGCTAAGCTAGGCTCCTAAAGAACTCCAGGGGCTAGACAACAGCCATATGTCCATATCACATGGACCCTTGAGAACTACAAGAAGAAGAGAAAGCTCTTCCTAGATGCTAAGCCTATGATTTCATAGGCTTTCATCAGGCTGTTTAGGCCTAGGCACTATAGCTGTGGCTCTCAACCTGTGGGTTCCCAGGTGTTTTGGCCTACAACTCCCAGAAATCCAAGCCAGTTTACCAGCTGTTAGGATTTCTGGGAGTTGGAAGGCCAAAACACCTGGGAACCCACAGGTTGAGAACCACTGCTCTATAGGGTTTTATTAAACAGGGTTAACTGAAGTCAATTCGGGGCTCTTCAGACAACTTGTCTGAATAACCGAAAGCTTTATAAAACAGCAACTGAAAAAAACACATTTTTTTTGCATTTTTGAAATATATCCAAATGTCAATGATAAATCTGGAGCTGTTTTGTAGCACTATTGTGAAGGAGGGTTTCCCGATTTTAATTTCAGTCTATAGCCCCTCCCATTGTATCACATACAACAGCAAAAATGATTTTTATTAATGCCTTTTATGGGAGATTTGGAAGATTGTGGTGAAAGGGGATAGTATTTTGATGACTGCAGTACATCGACATGTAGGACTTATTGTGCTACATGTTACTTTTGCTGCAAATATAGAAGCCTAAAAAATCTTAATACATGCACAGAAGGAATCTGATTTTGTTTTCTGATCCTAGGTTTAGGTAGCTATGCATATGACTAAGTTTTTTAAATGCTCAATTTTTTTACCTTCATAGTTTACTTGACCATCACCATCAATATCTGCTTCTCTAATCATCTCATCAACTTCTTCATCTGTTAACTTCTCTCCAAGATTTGTCATCACATGACGAAGTTCTGCAGCGCTAATGTAACCATTTCCATCCTGAAAAATATATAAAAGTTGCCTGGTTTGTATAAAAAATTCCTCTAACATTCAGCTCTGAACAAGTTACTACTAAGTAAGGACACTTAGCAATAATTCAGAAGCAATAACTATTTTGTTCAGGTGAATTTCTTGTTTTATAATCCACACTTCCATCCCTAGCTAAAAGCTGCAAAAAGCAGCTACACATCGTTTTTAAAATTACTTTGTATATAAGGTAAATAGATGGATCACCTGGGCCTTCTAGATCTTAGTTCAAGATATGCAATATGCCTCTGGTGTGTAAATAAATAGAATAAAAAGCAATTAGCCGCTCTGAGTCCCCCTGTGGGGGTGAGAAGAGCGGGCTAGAAATTATGTAAATAAATAAATAAACTATGCTTTGAATCCTACAAATGAAAATAAATGTGTTCTGTAGGGCTGTGGCAGTTAAGAATGCCTAAGATTGGAAATAGGCTAATGATTTTAGATAAGACTAGCTGTACCCGGCATGCGTTGCTGTGCCCTTTTTAGGAGATGTGAGAAAGTCCAATCATCCACGGTGTGCCCTCCTCTAAACTGCAGTTGGATGGAGTGTGGGTCATGGGGGGCATGGTGTGCCAAGTTGGGTCTTTATTGGTATTGGTTCTGGGCCACAGTGGTCTGTGGGGAATGATGGGTTTTGAAGTACTACAAATCCCATTTTCCATGTTGGTACTTCAAGTCCCATCATGCATGGTCAGGGCTCTGTGTGCCAAGGTAGGTTACTGTAAATTCAGGCCATACACAATGTCCCATAAGCTGAGGCCTAGTTAGGAACAGCAAGTTAATGAAGCCTTACTGTCAATTCAGGCCATACACAATGTCCAATGAGCTGAGGTCTAGTCGGGAGAATCAAGTTAATGAAGCCTTACTGTCAATTCAGAGCGTAAACAGCTTCCCAGTAAGTGAGGGCTAGTTAGGGAAATCAAGTTAATGAAGCCTTACTGTCAATTTTGGGCGTGGTCTGTGATTTTTCGGTTGGAAGTGATTTGGGTGTTTGTTTGGGGATTGGCAGTTTATTATGGATCGGAATTTTCATGTTGGCTGGCCAGTGCAGCAGTTATGCAAATCCGCCCTTATTGGCAGCCAATCATGTTGTTCAGAATGTAGAGGCTGGGTGAGTCTTTGGCTGCCCCGGAGGATGCTGGTAAATGTAGTTTTATTTTTACTCGTTGTTTTGGGGCCTTTTAGGTTTTGGGGGAAAGTTTCTTTGCTACAAACGTACCTTGCTTGAGGCCTATTTCTGTTGGCAAGTATTGTGTGTCTGCGTTGTATGGTTTCTTTGTTTGAGGTATACATCACATGACGTGAACCCATTTATATAATAGATTATTGTGATAGCTCAAAGATAGTATTTAACTTTTGTATATCACTTCAGATATCATTCTGGATGAAGAATATTTCAAAATGTCCTAATTTGTTTTTTTATTAGAAAGATGGGTCTCAGGGTTGCCATAGTATTTCAGCACCCACTTTTATTACCCACACAAGAACTAATTAAGGAGTAAACCCATTAAAAGACAGCAATGTCCCAGGGGTATTCTATGTTTTAATGGATTATATTCAGCTTGCTTACAAAATTTAAATGTGATTTCTTGAATAGTATCCACAACAAGCTAACATTATAGAAGACCCTTTCCCTGAAGTCATGTGACACAGTTACATCACTGGAAATTGCAGAACAGTATTTGTATCTTTCTACAGATCAGTGGGGGAAACTGTGAATCACAAGCAAAAAAAAGTGCCAAAGTTTGGACTTCTATCAAAAAGACCTTTTAAAAATGGACATCAATCTGACAAGCAAAAGAAATTGGCATTTGTAGCAGGCCTCAGAAAATCAAGTATCAGAAAGGGTCATAAGAGATGAAGGGCTTCCTGAAAGTCTGATCTGATCTTCTGGACTCATTTTGATTTTTAAACTTGCACTGCTTAGTCGAACCGAGGGACATTAAATTACATAGTTTTAACCATGAAGTTCTCTGAATGTAGTAAGTCTCATCTAAAATATTTGATAAGTCCTCAAAATACAGCAGTTGTATACCTTATCAAATACACGGAATGCTTCTCTAATTTCTTCTTCACTGTCTGTATCCTTCATTTTTCTTGCCATCATTGTCAAAAATTCTGGGAAGTCAATTGTGCCATTGCCTGTAAAATAGTTTTGTTATTAGAGCAAGTTCTTTTGACTTTTAATTACTAAACTATTTATGATAAAACTTACCATCCGCATCTACTTCATTAATCATATCTTGTAACTCTGCTTCTGTTGGATTCTGCCCAAGGGACCGCATCACTGTCCCCAACTCTTTTGTTGTTATAGTACCATCACCATCCTTGTCAAATAGTGAAAAGGCTTCCTTAAATTCTATAGAATAGAAAGACATAGACAGCTCAAAGTCTAGACACTTACACAGCTTACTTCTCTTTAAATCTATAAATGATTACTTCCATTTTAATACAGATAATCAATTGAAAGTACAATAAAAAAACGATTAGCCTAAGCGACACAATAAAACATTACAGCCAAGTCAAAAAATAATTTGATTTCTGTGGGATCTGGTTTGTCCAATATTCTCAATACTGACAAGCTGTAACTTTTACTCTGTCATGTCAGTATCAGCATTAAATTGGCCATTTTTCAATGTGGACCTCTCAACCAGCTTGTATACATGCAATCTCAAGATCTAGCTTAGAATGTAACGTAAGAGCGGTTGTATTAATTCATGCAAAGGAGACCCACTGTTATATCTAACAACAAATCATATCTTTCCAGGAAGCCTATAGCAAGCAATGAAGGAAACAGCAGTTTTTGGTAGCCAGCCTCCTAGTTTCTCTAAGCAATTACTCCCATTTCTCATTTCAATTCAAAATTAAGTAATCAATTTGATTCAGAAATTACTTCTTAAACAAAATGTGTATGGCCGGATTTTAATATCCATACATTTTGTATCCACGGATTCATCAATCATGGCTTTAAAATATTTCCCTACATAAATCCCAAAACAACCCATTATGCTGCCATTTTCATACACTACTGCATATAATGGAATTTGTGTATCCATGGATTTTGGCATCTACAGGTTGGGGTAGGGTGTTTCTCTATGTCAGGTCCTAGAACCAAACCCTAGTGAATAACAAGGGCACATTAAAATTATTTTCCACTCATAATTAGGTAATTTGACAATGCTTTGATTAGGGCTCATACCATTTGGCAAAACTTGCTTTTTCCAAAGTATTTATTTATTTACTGTATTTATACCCCACCCTTCTCATCCCCAAGGGGACTCAGAGCAGTCTTACAATAGCCAATAATTCAATGACACATAAACAGACATTTAATAAAACATATACATTAAAAACATAAAATTAAAAAATATAAACATTAAAACCAATTATTAAAATTATTATCACAAACCACAAATACTGGATACAATTCATAATTTCTAAAACCACTGCTCTTGGGGACACACTGAAGTGTTCTAGAGTAGTAGTTTATAACAACTCAACAGTATTGACATCTTTAGAAATATAAGATCTTATGTATTTCCAAGACGAAGATATTTTCTTTCATTTTCAATGATGTGTATCTATTCTCCATGCTTAAGTCTTATGGTTGCCGTAACTTGACAGGCAGCATGAAGGCACGTGCACACAAAATGGCAAGGTTCCCTACTAATAAATATGGTATTCTCAACAAAACAGAAAAGGAAAATACCACTGGGGTTTTTCCCCAGAAGAAGGGAATGCTTCAAGTATAGAATTGGGTTGCATAACCACTGAGTTTGAGTAAGCCAGCATATTTCTTTAGCTTTTATTATTCTTCTTTTTGAGATAAATAGGAAATATCAACATATAACTGCTTGAAAAGTAGGAAGAAAGGCTTTTGGCATTGATGAAGAGCTGTGTGCAAATCTTTTTGGGTGCATTAATCTAAAATTTTAAAGGCAACACTCCCAAATGGTCAGAAATATATTTAGAAGGAAAAACACATGCATTTTTTCAGCTGCTTGTAACAGTAAGAGTTGGCAATGTGCTACACATTAGAAGACTGAAGAAAGTGATGTACTAAACTTGGTTTTGGCAACAAAATGCTTTCAAGCATTCAGATGGAAAGGGGCAGACAAGACATAAATTAATGCAAACTTTTAGTTTTTGAAAAATCCACATTTCCTTTGCTCTGAATTTGGAAATAAAAGGATCGGTGACAATTTTTTAATGTTTTTTCTTGCCCACAGACTTTGTTCAAATGAGTTTTTGAGTGAGCTTTCTATCCACACACACACATAATATAATACATAATACATACACACACTACTTAATTTGTATTTATGGAAAGAGATTGTTAAGTTTCACAATGGCGATTTTATATTGTGATAAATGATACAGACATTAAGGAATGAGTCACTGCCTGACAGATGCTCTTAGCTGCAAAGTTATTCTAGTTTTTATTTTTAACACCCAGTTGGTTCCAGATACTTATGTACGATTTGCTCAATATTTGTCATCAATTCTCACAGGGTAAACTAGTTTTTAACTAACTTCAAAATACAATGGTCGAAATAAGGCATCTCTTGTGTTTAAGACTGCATATAGGTAGCCTCCAGTTTTGCTAGAAAAAAATGCAGCTAAAAGGTTAGGCAAAGTGCTACTCTCCAACATGGGTCTTTGTACTTCAGAATAGTCTTTCTTGTCAAGGACAAAGAATTCAAAATTAACATATAGATGAACACAAGTCCAAACGTTCATTTGATTCTGCCACAATTTAGAAAAAGGAATAATACAGCAAGACCTGAATTGTATCATATGATGCATACTTTTAAGTGCTAATCATTTATCATTTTCACAGCTTAAGGAAAAGAAAGACTTAAAATTCTACAAATCTGCACTTTGATGCCGGTTTAATAGCCATGGCTGCATCCTGTGGAATCCTACAATGTGTAGTTTGGTGAGGCACTGGAGTTCTGTGGCTGAATATTGTAAATATCTGACAAAATTACAGATTCCACAAGGTGACAGTTCAACTGGTATCAAATAAATATACCTGTACAATAGGAAGAAGACTTAACACTGACTGATTACTCAAATTCTAATTCATACCCTTCATCTTTTAAAGTGGCCTCAAGCAAGCAAGTCAACTGACTTAACAACCAGTGTGCCCTAATATCTGATTAAAGGACTTCTTATAAGGTAACATTTGTCAATGAAATTGCTCTTTGGGTCTTAGATTCCTAACCAATACTGCTGGAGGGTGTATTATTCCTTCAAGTTGCCCGTTGACTTATGGAAACCCCATGGATTGCATTGGGTTGTTTTGGGCAAGAACATTAGGAAGTATCTGTTATTCATTGGTGGTCTCACATTGAAGTAGTAACCCTACTTGTCTTCCAAGATCTGGTGTCTACTTCAACACAATTTCACCTACCAGTTATAATCTTTAGGGCCTAAAACTGTTTGGAACCACAACTTCCAGTTACGAGGCTGGATTGTATTTATACCATAGACAAACTTCAGCCCCACAGTTGGGAGCTGAACTGAAGTCCAAAACACATTGAGAGCCAAAGTTTGCCCATGACTGATTTATACTGATCTACTAAAGACTTGAATAGGTATCTATTATATGGCAAAAATACCAGACTACATTTGGGAGAAATTATAGAACATTTAAAGAGAACAAACTAGACTAAGTTGGTTCTTTTTGTGAGAAAACATGCAAGTATCTTAGAGGTACTGATATTGAATGCCTTCAAATCATTTCTGGTTTATGGTAACCCCAGGGCAAACCTACAACAGGGCTTCCTTGGCAACATTTGTTCTGAGAGGTTTGGTCTTTCTGAGGCTGCAAGTCTGTAATTTGCTCAAGGTCACACAGTGGATTTTTATGGTCAAGTGGGAATTTAAATATTGGACTCCCCAAGTCCCAAACACTCACATCACTATATCAAGTTGACTCTTTTATTTAGATTTTGCAGTATTTCATCCCAAGCCTACATTTACACCGCAGTACAATAAGGCCCCCTTATCTAGTTTTGATAGCCATGGTTTCACTTCCACATGCTCCAAAACTCACACGCACACTAAAGTTCCCGAATCTTCCAATATGATACTATGGTATACTTTCAGTCCATGTATAGCCAAAATATAGGATTTGCAATTATCTCATATTTCAGGAATTCACAGTGTGCGTGTATGTGTCTTGGAACATATCCTTCATGGATATGGATGGAGGTCATTACTGCACATACAATTTGTCAATGAACAAGAATTTGTCATTTTGTTTTAGTCAGTTGCACATCGGGTGTGTGTGTGTGTGTTGGTGGCACTATACAGAATGAAAACTGATTTGGCTTTACATTTCACAAAGTAATAGGGTTATCTCATTCCCCACACTTCATGGGGGGTAAGGATTCAAAACAAGGTTAGTATCAGTAAACTCAATTGCAATATAAATTATTTGGGAAGATCTTGTCATTATTCCAATATTGATATTTCACAGTGAAACTACATTATTGCAACTTAACTGCAATAATAATAGAAAATTCTTCTCCATATCAGTAGCAACACATACCATTTTATAACATATATTTCAGCTCACCTTCTGAGAAAATATATTCTATTAAGGCACATTACATTCATATTAAAATTGTCTTTCCAGATTCTCATGAACTGGGTGAGGCTCTCTTAATCTATTTACCCCTATAAACACCATCTGAGAGTATCACCCTTGAACTTTAGAGGTCTTTCACTGCAATAGTATCAAATAAAGTTTATTGCTTTTGGCCAAAGGCTGTTTAAAGTCCAAAATAAAATAGTACACACATAAAACAATACATATGAAATTTACATAGAGCCAATAAATAGTATCAGCTGTGTCTTAAAATGGTGAGAAAATAACATAAGTTCCTCATTTCAAATATTTTAAAATAGTAATCTGATAGTTAAACATGAAACCATTATACCATTAATAATTGTAATGTCAAAGTCATAAATGGTACAGCAGGTAACTAATTTTCACTATGCAGCAGCTGTCAAGTGTAACAATATTACTAAGTGAACTTTACAATCCAATGTTTACTCTGATAGACTACCAAAATTATAGTGCTAATGCAACACATTTGCACAATTATCTCGTTGTTGAAATGCAGCTGTTTGTCAACTTCAGTTTGGCCTGGCTACAAGAATCAAATAAATTGCCACTGCGAGAGTTGTGGAAGAAGGCTTAGCCTAAAATGCAATGCATATATGCTTAAGTGCATCTTGTTAGCATATTGAATTGTTGCTGCCATTTAAAATTTTAAGTACAAAGTATGATAATATTAGTAAAACACACTGGTCTTAGTAAACTCAACACACTCATTTTATTACAAATCTCAATAACTATTAAACAAATGACATCAGTAAAAAATGCAATCAACCTTGTGCCCTTAGCATTTGGAAAGCTTTGATCCAGTAAAATTCCTCATAAACGTAAAACGGAAAGAGGAATTATCCCATATTTCCACCCCTTCAAAATCTGCAAAGGGATTACAAGAATCTTGGGAACAGTATCATTGGTAACTGAGAGATCACAGGACAAAAGGAGGAATTTTAGAAAACCTCATTTCCTATTTTAGCTCATGGAAACTTACATTGTTTCACTACACTGTCATCTTGTCAGGAGACAGATATAGCTAATATAAGCCATTATATACTCAGAAATGATGCAGATGGTTATTCTATGTATGCCATTTCACCAGCACTGATAGCTCTGTGTTGTTTTTAAAAACCGTGAACAAATGTTCTAGATTTCTGAATCTTCCACTTCAGAATGTTGCAAAAGGAAATAAACTTTACATATTTTTACTTTTCCAGAAGTCCTATAATAATGGACTGTGTACATGGAGATTTAGAACAGGAAAATAAAGATCACACCCCAGATGCTCAAGCTTGTAAGCAGGCAGATAAGTGAGTAAGATATAATACTTTTATGTCATTGGATTCTTCCTTATGAAAAACATGGAAGTAATGTAAACATAGTTTCTCACCTGCAATTTGCTCTTCTGTCAGTTGATCAGCCTAAAAAGTATTGGAGAACAAAGCAAAGTTAGAATACATGGGAAACATAAAATAGATTAATACTTAACGTGCTCCTTTAAAAACCTCTTTAGATCAGTCACAGTAAGTAAGCACTATAAAAATGACAGCTACCTGTGGGTTTTTCATATAAGTAAGACAGAGGAAAAGATGTAGAAATAAAAGAGTACACTAATGAGAACAGTAAAACTGGCATTTCAATTTAGTTGGGCCTGAGGATGGGCAACATCAATCTCCTCAGCAGCTGGGCAAAATGATCTTCCATATCTTGTAGTTATTGGCATTAAAATCTAATAGCACTGTTCAAAGTTTGGCAGCAATCTAGCATAGAGAAGATCAGTTAATAGAATCTATATAAATTGTTTGAGAAAGCAAATACTACACCCTGTCTACATAGCTACTGACTTAGTTTATCTAGCTGCCCGAAGATGAACTGTATTTCAAGAACTCATTTAAGACTGTTTCCATCTAGATTAAATCTGTTGGGTCTCTTATTCCAAGTAGCTTGTGAGATCACATGGAATATGTCAACAATATTGTTACATACCTCTTTTCCAAGATTGTAAATAAGTGTTGTATAGAATTACGTATTTTTTTAATGATGCAAGTGTTACAAACATTTGACACCACTTTGACTGCTATTTCTCAATGCTATGAAATTGTGAGATCTGTAGTTTGTTGAGATACCAGGAGTTCAGCAGAGAAGACGAAAGACCTCATAAAAGTACAACTCTCACAATTCCATAGTATAGATCCATGGAATGTAAAGTGGGGTCAAACTGCCTTAATACTACAGTACAGATGCACCCTGTTTTCTAAGATGCACAATACAAGGCCTTCCATACCATATTAGCAATGCTTGTCAGTTTTCACTGTATCTTACTTCTTTTTATGCAAGAATAAATACAATTTCATTTTAGCACTGGAAATTATAAGTAAGGTATCAACAAGCTATATAAAACTATCAGTAAGGCATCCATTAAAACTTTCTGGGCTCAAAGTTTGAAAAAAATAGCTAGAATACTTGCCAGATATACCTTCAAAATCAGATTATATCTATATCAGGCACAGGCAAACTTCGGCCCTACAGGTATTTTGGACTTCATTGTAGTAGGCTTGTTAGGAATTGTGGGAGTTGAAGTTCAAAACACCTGGAAGGTCAAAGTTTGCCTGTGTCTGATCTAGATGCTATTTTCAAAGATTTTGCATAATAAATCAAACTCTAAATTTATTTAACATTTTAAAAAATCAAGTTTAATATATGTTAAGTAACAACCCCTGGGAAAAAGTCTCACCCTTCTTTGACAAAACAAAACCAACTTTAATTTTAGCATATCAAGACAACTTTAAATCTGATGAGATATCCAGATTAGGTTCTAAAATTCTGAGTAACCCTAGGATTGTCAAAATGTTTGTGTAAGATCACTAACAGGAGATCTAGGGTTGCAATTGGGTTTCCCCTGTAATCTACAAAGCAGGGGTGTGTTCTGAAGCAAACTGTTGTGCCATGACACATCAATGTGTCAGCTGCAGTGTGTAGGTGTCATGCAAACGAACGGAACCTTTTTTCAATGTGAAATAAGCAATAAATCATATATTTTAAATATATACCAGTATATATTAAAGGTTTTCATGAGATATGTTATGTCCCCATAATATTCATTATTACAATTTATGTATGTATCTGCATATCTTACTTATAAGGGATTGATTTGACCTCTGGCTTACTAGTAAAACTGAATTAACTGTGCCATGAATTGCTACCATGTCTGTAAATGTGTACTACATGAAATGTTTGGAAAACTCTGCTCTAAAGTTTGCATTAGGCAAAAATAGAAACAAAAGCTCACAGTATTGCATTCTAAATTTCACTGTAATTTTCTTTTTAAAAGAATGCTATAGAGGTATGAACAAATAAGTGTTGGGAAAATCTCCTGGCACTAGGCCATTTGACATTTCTAAATGATTTTGCTTTGGGCTTTATGTACCATTTAACTTTCTTGTGCCCATCTTCTCTTTTGTATAATGTTAATGTATAGTTCAGAACACATGTTGAAAGTTTGAGGAAAGTAAAGAAGAGATGGGAAACATGGGCTTCCAGGTGCTGCTGGACATAAATCATCTCTAATCAGGAGCTCTGCTAGTTAGGCCTGATAGCTATTTGGGTCCAATAACTTTTACATCCAACTTTAAAGCAAATGCTCTACAATGAATTAGACTGCTTCGGCACCTTTGAATATCTACTCTGAGCTGAGGAAAAAACCAAGTAAAATAACTCAAAGACTTAGGGTGCATCTACATTTTAGAATGAATGCCATTCAACACCTTTTCCTGCCATGGCCCAACGAAGTCATGAGAGTTGTAATTTTCCAATATTGTTAAGTCTTCTTTGCCAAAGAATACTGGGCCTTACTAAAAGAATACTAAAGTACAACTCACATAATTCCACAGCACTGAGTTATGGCAGTGAAAGTGGTGTCAAACCTCATTCATTAAGGCAAATGTATCCTAAGACAAAAATCTTGAACAGGCACTCTCATGAATTTGGGATTCATAATTTTTATATTGCATCCTAAGTCCCAAGCAAAGTTATATAAGATTAACTAGACAAAATACATCTCCTACACAATTTCATATTTCATCATCCAGCAGAAAAAGATGTTCCATGGAAGCAAACAGCTTATATGTACTCCGCAAGAAAACAAAGATGTTTTGAAATCTCAAGACAATATACAATGTAAGACAGAAGGCATGAAAGTTTGAAATAAGTAGAAAATGTGATACAAAGCGATCTTAACTGTAACAAGTTCCTCTGAAGATAAACTTCCTCCAGATAATAGTACAAAATAGCAACTTAAAAGGCTAATTGGTTTCAAAAATGTTGTTTCCAATTCAAAATTTGGTCTGTAAAAGAAAGAACTGCAGAGGTCTCTTGAATCATATACACCCAACATACTTGAAAGTCAAGAGCAATGATGTACTGTAACTTAGCAAAGGCTTATTATACCTGTGAGATGTGTTTCAATGTGTCTGCATTTTATTTCTCATTTTAATATTAAAGCAAGAGTCTCATCTCAGTTTCAGATTCAAGAAAGAGAAAATGAGCAAAACAGGCTACAAAGAAGCACAGATAGATTTTTGCTCATCTTACACTATGAGTTTCTGTGAGTTTAAGAGGCATAGGTGGCTCGAACCGAATTCTGAAGAAGGCTGGCATGTAGCAGCGGGGTTAGTGGACGGAGAAAACTACCATTACCACTCACATAAAATACAAAGTCCTTAACAAGAAAGGATCCTGTCAAAATACTTGCTCAAGATTTCTCTCCTCTAAGCGAGTGAAAATATCAGCCCTTTGGGGGGGGGGGTTAATCTGCAAAATATTACATGTTCTATAATCAAAGTTGACCATGTTTTCTAAAATCTTGAAATGCAAGGCTCTACATTCTAAGTATTTAATGGAAGCTATGAACTTGTCTTGTCACACCCATCATGATGCTAAATCCACAAGCTCACATGTCAAACTAAAGCATCTTGGGGTTGCCATTGTTTTGCTTGTTCCACTAGCTGTACTATTCCTCCTTTAAAGGAACCTAATGAAAAATGGAATTATGGGAATAAGAAACAGTCTACTTTATCTCTCTGATCTGGAAGTATGACAGGTGGTGTGCAGAGGGACAGGCCAGTTTTCCCCATTCTTTTAAGTTAAAAAAAAGCCAGGAAGGGCTGCTTTCCTCAAAGATCACCCCAGTGAGTAAACTCTGCAGTGACCCAAGATTTTGCAGTGGAAGACTTGTTCCCCCAAAAGACAATGAATCACATAGACATAGTTAATGTTTTAGAGAAATACCTGCTCAAGTTCAACCCTATGAAGCAAGAGGAGCCAATTTAAACTTCTGAATTAAACACAAGTAGAGGTCCAGAACAGATGGGCCAATGCATTAAGGATGTGGTTATAGAATAAAAACAAAATACAGGTACTGATCAAGAACGACTTTCAGTTACAATTACCAGCATTCAATCTGCACGCTATTAAATGAAGTGCTAGTCAGTATTTTAAATCTGTGGGCATGCATCTTAACTTTTGCTGCTGGAAACTATCAACCACTGAACTTCAAGGCAACCAGGCTCAACTGCATTGTCATCTACAGTTCTGCTTCGAAACTACTTTAGCAACTTCCAGTTCTGCAGGTGAAACTGGAATCCTGTGATCTTGATGAAATTCCACTCTCTCCTAGAAAAGAAAGCAAGTTTCCTCTCAACTCTTTCAAATACAATACAATGAGCAACAGGACAAAAGATTAACGTGACATATAAAGAGAATCCAAGAACTATAACTGGTGGTTCTAAATAGGTCAAGACCAGAAGAAAGAAGACTGCTGCTAGGCCATCTCTTAAGAATAAAGTAACTAATAGCAACTAGATAAACGACCTCTGTATGGAATAGTGTCACAGTAAACAGGTATTTGCAAGTGGAGCAAGAAAGTTTTACTACTAGGTTGCCATTGCAGTGAGGACTGACAACAGTATTAGTATTTGTAAGACAGTCTGGGTTTTGAATATTGTTATCAGTGATACTTCAAAAACATTAACTGTGATGGTTATATCTATATTAACTTCTAAATATACTACATACTGAAAATGTCATAACTGGTTAGGTCTTAAAAGTATTTTTTACATTCCTATATGCTATTAAAAATGTTAAAGAGCCCATATCATCTAGTGTCAAATTTTGAGTCCCTATTGTAAGACTTTTTACATTGCAATTAAATAGTAAACAACCAACTCCAGCCTTAAAGACTTTCTTAAAAGACTTTCTAATTGCTGAACAACTAGGATCCTATCAGAGATATGAATTTCTAAGTTTATGTCTTGCTATGGGGACTTCCATTATTGACTACTAAACACAGAAAAACTTTTTAGCTAAGCAAATATTTAAAACATAAAAGAAACTTTCAGATGAAATGAAATAATTTCTCCATAATATGTGGCACAATCCATCAGTGTCTTCACCAGCCATATCCTGGAGGTTGCATTATGTTTTTCTTGAACATAAAGAAATACAAGATGGATTTCCCCCTTTTAATAAGGTCTAAAAAGAGAAAGATCCTTCCAGAACAATTTATCGCCAATGGGACATACATATTGTTAGGCAAAGAATAAGCTTGGTCTCCAAATGTCCACATCTAGGGGGGAAATCTGCAAGTACTCTGCATTATGCTATCAGACCTCATTCAGGAAGACCCTTTAGACTGCCAAATGTCTCCTTCCAAAGAGGTGCTTTCATTCCAGATCATCACCGACAACTCAAGTCAAACCCAGTAGGTCTTATTGCTTGACATGCCATCTCCATAATATTCCTCAGTAGAAAAGCTGTATCTCTGCGGTATTCCCACTTTTGAGGTTTCAACTAGAAGAATCTGTGGAGTGAAGTGTACTCCATCCCTTGTACAGCCAAGGACAATTTTCCAGTGAGACAAGAAGACAGATGGCCTGCATTAACTCGTTACTGAAATTCCAGTCCTTTGCCTTCCAACAGCCCCTAGTATGGTTAAGAAAAGTCAATGCAGCGTCTCCCTCCTCCCCCTCAGACTGGATTGCATGCAGCTCCAATCCTTGACTGAACCTTCTTGGTCTACCCTCATAAGGAACTTCTACCATGCCTCAAAGCCTCCCTTTTTGATTAAATTTTTGATGAGTAACCCTACCCACCCAGCAGTTGAAACACACACGTACACACCCTCCATTATGGGTTGAGCATTCCTTATGCTTGGGACCAAGTGTTTCATATTTTGGAATACATGAATGTACATAATGTATTTTGGATGTGGGATTCAAGTCAAAAAAATTAAATTCCTCAATGCTTCATTTTATACAGTATGGAGGTAACTTGAAACACTTTTTTTTGCAGTTTTGAGTACGAAACATTTATGTAAATTAAACCATTTGAAAGCAACTGCATCATTCTCTCAGACACTCATGCGGACAATTCTAGAGGACTTTGGAATTCTGGATAACTGACACTCAACTTGTAGCTGGACTACGAATCTGGTTCACCTGCAACAACAACCCAAAAGTACACACTGCCTGCATTCCTGGCAGGTAACCATTGTTGCACTGCAGCTGAAGTGTCCTAGCTGCAAACCACTCCCCAAAAATCTAAACCATTAGGAATCTTCCTCTTCCCTCCTGGCTCTTTTTATGCAGGGGGAATCATCAAAACAACTCAAGGAAAGACTTTATTTTTAAAAAGGAAAAGGAAAAAAAGCACACAATTATGGACTGAGGGTTTCAAATAATAAGAGCGTAGAGGTACGCTGCCATATAATGTGGTTTAAACTTCCATTATATGGTCAGTGTAGACCTATATAATGCAATTCAATGGAATTCAAACTGAATTATATGACAAGTGTATTTCCAGCCCTAGAAAGAAAAAAGTAAAATAGGATTGCACCTTAATTTTATGTAGTCACAACCATTAGCAAGGGGGATGACGTTGCAGATGCAACCTACGAAGATGCACACTATCTAAAGAAGAGACATCTCTGATCCAAGGAATAGGAAGTAGAGAGTGGAGAAAGCAAGAGAATCACAGAATGGTAAGAGTTGGAAGAGACAACAAGGACCTTGCAGTCCAACCCCATTCTGCCATGCAGGAAAACACAAAGCAATCCCAAAAGATAGCCATGCAGTTTCTGCATTAAAAAAACACCTGGTGGACTCCAACAAAATTTTAACAGCCTATCAGCTGTTAGCCTGCTGGAGTCCAAAGAGTCCGTCCAGGCCTGCTTCCCAGGGGGCCCTTCCACACAGCCATATAACCCAGAATGCAAAAAAGTAGAAAATCACATAATATCTGCTTTGAACTGGGTTATCTGAGCCCACACTGCCATATATTTTGCCTGTTCAAAGCAGAAAATGTGGGATTTTATTCAGTGGTGTAGAAGGGGCCCCAAGCAGCATATCCCATTGCCAAACAACTTTGAGCATCAGGCACGGGCAAACTTCGGCTCTACAGGTGTTTTGGACTTCAACTCCCACAATCCCTAACAGTCTTAAGCCTTTTCCTTTTCCCCTTCAGCCACTGAGGGGGGAAAGGAAAGGGCCTGAGGCTGGTAGGAATTGTGGGAGTTGGAGTCCAAAACACCTGGAGGGCCGAAGTTTGCCCAGGCCTGCTTCAAAGAGTCCGTCACATTCCCAGGGCCCTTCCACACAGCCATATAACCCAGAATGCAAAAAAGTAGAAAATCACATATCTGCTTTGAACTGGGTTATCTGAGCCCACACGGTCATATATTTTGCCTGTTCAAAGCAGAAAATGTGGGATTTTATTCAGAAGCGTAGAAGGGGCCCCAGGCAGCATATCCCACTGCCAAACAACTTTGAGCATCATGCACGGGCAAACTTCGGCTCTACAGGTGTTTTGGACTTCAACTCCCACAATCCCTAACAGTCTTAAGCCTTTTCCTTTTCCCCTTCAGCCACTGAGGGGGGAAAGGAAAGGCCTGAGGCTGGTAGGATTGTGGGAGTTGAGGTCCAAACACCTGGAGGGCCCAAGTTTGCCCATGCCTGCTCTAGAGAGTTCTTCACCGGCCAATGTCACATTCCTCACTGATATTCCTAACTCCCATCTCTCAGCCCCTCACTGACCTGAATCTAACTTTCTGTCTCTAACTCTTCTAACATCTCTAATTCAGTTGAAAGTGAAGAATTATTAACTATGTTTAATCATTCACCGTTTAGTAATCGTATAATAAAGCCAAGGCATTTCCAAGAGCTGTGTCCAAACTGATTCCGATTTTGCATTGGAAAGAAATGGACACATACAATTTCATCACTGTCATAGTATCATAAGAGTTGGAAGAGACCTCGTGGGCCATCCAGTCCAACCCCCCTGCCAAGAAGCAGGGCAATTGCCTGGTTTAGGTGAAAATTCTGGATTCTATTGCTGCCCGACCTTGTTTCTGCAGCAGCAGCCAAAAAAGCAAAAGCTGGTCTTATTTTACCCAGAGCTTGGGATTGGGAAAAGAGGGGGGAGGGGGCAAAAACGAGAGCACCCCTCCGTTGCCCCGGCAACCGCGCCCATCCCCAGCGCAGCAAAAAAAAAGGGGTCGGGTGGGCGGTGACCGCGGGGTTGCTATGACAACAGCCCTCCCACGGCCCCGCCCACATTGCCTTCGCCCCTCTTCACATTCCCTTCGCCAAGAGGGAAGCCAACCGAGGCAAACCAGAGCTTGCCTCCCCATTCCTTCGTCGAAAGAGCCAGTATGGCGCCTTTCAGAACCGTTAGCGTCAGGTCCGAATCCCAGTACAAACCGTTGAGGAGAAAAAGGGGATAAGAAGTCGAAAAAAAAAACCGGCACCGCATTCCCAACGCACCCGGCCCATCCTCCCGACCCTCTTCCCCCTTTGCTAACCATATTGGCTTGGGCCGGGCCTGGCGGCGGCTACTGCAACACAACTGCCGAGATGATGGAGCGCAAAACCCGCCTGCCGAGGCTCAGAAGGCGGGGGAGTTCGGGGGCGCTCGGCTGTCTTCCTCTCTGCCTCCGCTCCGTCCGGCAGTTCGCCTCACACTGAGCCGTAACCCGCCTGCCGGCAGCGCCTCATAAACCACCTCACCGCCCTCCTGGATCCCTCCGCCAGCGCGCGCGCTCGCTCGCTCGCTCCTCGACAAAGGAAGGCGCGCGGCGAGAAAACGAGATCCGGCCCGTCTCCCCTCGAAGCCTCCTCTCCCGCGCTTCCTTGATGGGTGTACTTTATGTATGGGAGAGTTGGTTGTAATGGGACTCTTTTTTTCTCTCTCTCTCCGCGGAAGGAGACGCAGAATGAGTGAGGCGACCAACGGCCGGTCCGCTCTGATTGGTGGTTTCGTACCTGCAATGCGTCACGCATAGGCTGAGCTGGGAGTCCTGTGCCCCCTGCTGGAGAGTCAGATACGAGGAAGGAGGGCTTCCTTCCAAAGGGTGGCTGGCTGGCTGAGGGTGGGTCTGCACTGCAGGCTCACTGCATTGAATGGGATTGCAGTGTGGCAGTGTGGGCTCATAAGAGTCCAGTTCAAAGCAGCCAGCCTGCATTCTGAAACTGCATTAAATGGCAGTGTAGATCAGTGTTTCCCAACCTTTTTTTTTGCGCCTCGGCACACTTTTTTACATTTGCAAAATCCTGGGGCACACCACCAACCAAAATGACACTAAATGACACTCTTAACACCGTAATACACATAGTTAATATGTTATTTATTTATTTATTTATTTCCGGCATTTTACCCCGCTCTTCTCAACCCCTGAGGGGGGACTCAGAGCGGCTTCCAAAAAGGCACAATTCGATGCCAACACAGACTGGATGAGGGCTAGCAAATTGAAACTAAATCCAGACAAGACAGAGGTCCTCCTGGTCAGTCGCAAGGCCGAACAGGGCATAGGGTTACAGCCTGTGTTGGATGGGGTTACACTCCCCCTGAAGACGCAGGTTCGCAGCTTGGGAGTGATCCTGGACTCATCGCTGAGCCTGGAACCCCAGGTCTCAGCGGTGGCCGGGGGAGCTTTTGCACAGTTAAGACTCGTGCGCCAGCTGCGCCCGTACCTTGGGAAGTCTGATCTGGCTACGGTCGTCCACGCCAGTGTTTCCCAACCTTTTTTGAGCCGCAGCACACTTTTAACATTAAAAAAATCCGGGGGCACGCCACCCACCAAAATGACACAAAATGACACTCTAACACAGTAAAGAACGGTTGGGGGTTGGTGGCCTGCTGGGAGCAGCTGCTGGGAGTGCGAAGCCGGGAGGGCGGGCCAGGCTGCGCCATGCCCTGCCCCCTCCCCTCGGCTTCACCTCTCCCAGCAGCTGCTCCAGCCTTGAGGGGGCAGTGCCAAGCCAGCGGTGCCAGAGACAGCACAATGCTGGCTTGGCACTGTCCCCTCAAGGCTGAAGCAGCTGCTGGGAGTGCCGAAGCCGGGGGAGAGGGCAGAGCCATGCCACGCCATGCCCCGCCCCTCCCCCAGCTTCAGCTCACATACAGAGGAGGAGCATGAGCGGTGAACAGGCTTCAGTGGGTGGAGTCGTGGCGGATTGGAGGCTGGCTGGGGAAACAACCGAAGGAGGCGGCGCCCCGGTCCCTTCTTTTTCTTCGCCACTGCCCGGCCCTTCCTACCCCACCCCCAAGCAGCAGGAGTTTGGGAGGAAGGGGGGGAGGAAGGGGGGCAGAGATCTTTTCTCACGGCACAGCAGGAGATCCGTCACGGCACACTAGTGTGCCACGGCACACTGGTTGAGAAAGACTGGTCACGCTCTGGTCACATCCCGAATAGATTACTGCAACGCACTCTACGTGGGGCTGCCTTTGAAGACAGTTCGGAAATTGCAATTAGTCCAGCGGGCGGCAGCCAGATTGCTAACGGGAGCTACATACAGGAGCATACCACCCCCTGTTGTGTCAGCTCCACTGGCTGCCTGTCCAATTCCGGGCTCAATTCAAAGTGCTGGTTTTGACCTTTAAAGCTCTATACGGTTCTGGCCCAGCTTACTTGTCGAGCATCAGCCGCTATGTCCCACCTCGTAATCTAAGATCATCCGGGAGGCCCTGCTCCCGCCTCGTCTCAGATGAGGCTGGTGGGGACGAGGGATAGGGCCTTCTCGGTGGTGGCTCCCCGCCTGTGGAATGCGCTTCCTATTGATGTACGATCCACCACATCCCTCCTGGCCTTCAGGAAAAAAGTAAAATCCTGGCTGTGGGACCAGGCATTCGTACACCAGTACAAGGCAGCATTTTAGATTGGTTTGTAATGAAAGTGGGTGATTATGGCCAATGTTTTTATGGACTGAACATTGTTTTAATCCAGAGTGAATGTGTATGGTGCTAATGTAGTTGTATTTTAATGTATTTTAATTGTTGAAGTGTTTGGGGGTTTATATTGTTATTATGTGGGCATCGAATTGTGCCGTACTGTAAGCCGCTCTGAGTCCCCCCTTGGGGGTTGAGAAGAGCGGGGTAAAATCCCGAAATAAAATAAAAATAATAAAACACATAAAACACAGTATAACCCCCCCCCCCAAACATTACACATTAAAATACAATTACATCAACATATCATACACATTCATTTAAGTTTAAAAAAACCCAAACAAACAAACAAAAACCACAGTGTTCCGTCCATAAAAGTATTGAGCCCTATTCTTCAAACTTTCCATTAAAATCCAGTCTAAAATGCTGCCTTGTGCTAGTGTGCAAACGCCTGGTCCCATAGCCAGGCTTTTCCTTTTTTCCTGAATGTCAGGAGGGATGGAATTGATCGTATGTCACTAGGAAGCGCATTCCACAGATGGGGAGCCACCACCGAGGAGGCCGTCTCCCTCGTCCCCACCAGCCGCATTTGAGAAGTAGGCGGGAGCGAGAGCAGGGCCTCCCCGGATGATCTTAAATTACGAGGTGGGATGTAGCAGCAGATGCGTTCGGACAAGTAAGATGGGCCAGAACCGTATAGAGCTTTAAAGGTCAAGACCAGCACTTTGAATTGAGCTCGGAAGTGGACAGGCAGCCAGTGGAGCTGACACAACAGGGAGTGTGAAACCTGGGCCTGTTTCGATGAACTCAACATAGATATCCTGGCAGGAATGGCAGAAAGACACAAACTTCCCACACAGAACTCCCATAACCAAGAAAAAATGCTATAAGAGATTGGTGGGCACTGACTTTGAGTTTTGGAGTTGTAGTTCACTTATATCCAGAGAGCACTGTGGACTCAAACAATGTTGGATCAGGACCAAACTTGGCATGAATACTCAATATGCCCAAATATGAACGCAGATGGCATTCAGGGGAAATAGACCTTGACATTTGGGAGTTGTAGTTGCTGGGATTTATAGTTCCCCTACAATCAAAGAGCATTCTGAACCCCACGAATGATACAACTGTGCCAAACTTCCCACACAGAACCCCCAGGAGGCAAGAGGAGGTCTCTACTTGGGGAAAGGGTGGCGGGCCTTGCGAATGCATGGAGCGGGAGAGACCAAGTAGACAACGGGTGGGGGTGTGTGTGTGTTTGTGCCTTTATCAAGGTAGAATTTTTAGGGTTTTTATACTTCAACACACTAGACGCTTCCCCCCCCCCCACTTCCTGGAGGTTCCAATTTCCCACGGCACACCTGATGATCGCTCACGGCACACTAGTGTGCCCCGGCACACTGGTTGGGAAACACTGGTGTAGATCATAACAATACACTTTTTATTTCTAAGCTACCCTCTCTCCCCAAGGGGAACCCAGGGCGGCTTCCGAAGAAACAAAATGGCATTAAAAACCACTAAAATGACAACAACACAGAAGACAGGAGGATTTATTTATTTCAGAGCAGTGTTTTTCAACCTTTTTTGAGCACATTTTTTTACATTTGCAAAATCCTGGGGCCCACCACCAACCAAAATGACACTCTAACACAGTAATACATATAGTTAATATGTTTTTAAACATATTTATAAACTCAGTGTGAAACCTGGGCCTGTTTCGATGAACACAACATATAATCTCACATATTTATACATGGCTATCATGTCTTCTCTCAGCCTTCTCTTCTCCAGGCTAAACATGCCCAGCTCTTCAAGCCACTCCTCATCGGGCGTGTCCCCCAGCCCCTTGTGCCATTTCGCCTTGAGTGAAACTTGCTTCCAGTTAACTCTGGAGGTCATGAAGCTGTTATAAACAGTTCCTGGGGGGGGGGGGGAGGACAGGACTCTCGAAAAATCCAGTAAAATAGTAAAAAAAATAGTTTTTTAAAATTTAAACATTTCCAAGCGGAGAGGCTCAATTTGTTTCTTGGAAACCTGTGAATGCTTCAGCCTCCCGATGCTCCCAGGTTCGCTCACTGCCCAATTCACCGATGTGGAGCTTCCGGCATTCGGCAGAGCCCTTCCTTTGCCTCGGGGATCTTTGGGGAGGGAAAGAGGGAGAAAGGGCTGCTAGTAGGGAGAAGAGTGCCAATTTCCCATGGCACACCTGCTGATCGGTGATGGCACACTGGTTGGGAAACACTGTTTTAGAGCATTTTAAACCCCGTCCTTCTCAACCTCCAAAGAGGGACTCAGGGTGGCTTGCAACAGACAACTATTCGATGTCGATATAATAACATAACATAAAAATTCAATTAGCATACATTAAAACAGTTTGCCAGTTCAAATCGTCATCCAAATCAGTCCACTGCGGTCCACTAAAACCTTATATTCACCAGTAAATCAGTCTATAATCATCATCATCATCATCATCATCATCATCTTTATACCCCGCCACCATCTCCCCAATGGGGACTCGGGGTGGCTTACATGAGGCCAAGCCCAACAGTGCATTACAACAACAATAATAATAATACAAAACAAAACACAAAATAGCAACACGATGAGTCTACTCTACAAACGCTTGATTCCACAGCCAGGATTTGAGTTTCTTCCGGAAGATCAGGAGGGATGGGGCAGATCTAATCTCATTAGGGAGGGAGTACCACAGCCGAGGGAGTACCACAGCTGAGGGGCCACCACAGAAAAGGCCCTGTCTCTCGTCCCCACCAAACACAACAAGAAACAATCACGGCCTCTCAACAAAGGATTATCCTAGGCAGGAAGCAACCAGGCTTTGAACCTGCAGGGCTATTCCATGCTAATCAAGTTGGCCAATTGCAACATTCACACTTGTCTTTCTCCCACCCTGGACATTCCACAGATATGTAAACCACACTTACCCTAGTTTCCAACAGACCTCAAAACCTCTGAGGATGCCTGCCATAGATGTGGTCAAAACATCAGGAGAGAATGCTTCTCGAACATGGTCATACAGTCCGGAAAACTCACAGCAACCCAGTGATTCCGGCCCTGAAAGCCTTCGACAACACAAATGGCAAACTTTCAATGCCAAGTACAGTGTCAAGATAAAGCACACAAACAGGATAATTAAAATAGATTCAAAATACAGCAATAGAATTAAAATAAACTAAAATAAAACATTGGCTAAAACATGTTAACAATCAGGCCTCATAAATAATATATTAAGCAGTATAAAAGTGTGTTAAAAAGGATAAAAGTGTTGATGGGATTGAGGGACGATCTAGAGCAGTTTTGCTTGTGCTCACAACTGCTTGATGTTTCTCGAGGGACACAAGTAAAACTGCTACTCATCCACACAGTGTATGCTTCACACCCACATTTATTCAATGAGGGCCAGAAAAAGGAAACTGAGGCACGGAGGAAATGCACTTGGGAAGCTTCAAACCTAGAGGCCTTGCTATTGTTTTCCTTGCGTTGAGGATTACAACTCCACTTAAAAACTTCACAGCCCATTTGGGCAAGTCACATTCTCTCAGCCTCAGAGGAAACCCTGTGATGAGACTTTCCTTTGGCTTGGAAACGACTTGAAGGCACATCATAACAACAATTAATGTTATAGTACAATGTAATATACAATATTAATATTGTGCCATGGCAATAATATAATATACAGTATTTACATTTTACTTTCTCTGAGTCCCCTTCGGGGTGAGAAGGGCGACATATAAATGTCATAAATAAATAAATTGCCTCTGTTGGTACTGACAATGAAAGCACTGTGTTGTCGAAGGCTTTCATGGCTGGAATCACTGGGTTGCTGTGAGTTTTCCAGGCTGTATGGCCATGTTCCGGAAGCATTCTCTCCTGACGTTTCGCACACATCTATGGTTCACAACCTCTAAGGATGCCTGCCTTAGATGTGTGCGAAACGTCAGGAGAGAATGCTTCCGGAACATGGCCATACAGCCTGGAAGACTCACAGCAACCCAGTGATTCCGGCCATGAAAGCCTTTGACAACACAGTGCTTTCACTGTCAATACCAACAGAGGCAATTTGTTGTTGTTGTTGTGTGCCTTCAAGTCATTTCCAAGCTAATGAGGAATCTCATCACAGTGTTTCCTCTGAGGCTGAGAAAGTATGGCTTGTCCAAGAGGAATGTGTACTTTTAAAGTGGAGTTGTAATCCTACTTCGCTTTGTTTGCTTCGCGACACACAAGATTTGATTTCTTTTTATAATCGTATTTTCATGCATTGAATTTTAGTTTGTATTGAGTTGTGTTGTTAACTACTGCCTTGAGTCCCTCTACCACAGGCATGGGCAAACTTGGGCCCTCCAGGTGTTTGGACTGCAACTCCCACAATTCCTATTCTGAGTGTGCATCTACACTGGCAGCATTAATACAATTTGATTCCACTTTAACTGCCACGGTTCAGTGCCACGGAATCATCAGAGTTGTTGTTTGGTGAGATACCAGCACAAAACCTGGGATCATGGGATATAGGGCCTGTCTGGAAGGGCCCTACAACTCATATAATGCTGCTGGAAGACTGAGAAAGTTACACTATAGAGCAGGCACGGGCCAACTTTGGCCCTCAGGGTGTTTTGGATTACAACTCCCACAATTCCTAACAGCCTCAAGCCCCTTAAGCAGCTGAGGGGGAAAAGGAAAGGGCCCGAGGCTGTTAGGAATGGTGGGAGTTGCAGTTAGGAATTGTGGGAGTTGTAATCCAAAACATCCTGAGGGCCAAAGTTGGCCCATGCCTGCTCTATCAGGAGAAAGGTGGGGATAAAAAATAAGTAAGATAAAGGTGGGTAGGGTATGTGTGCCAAGTTTGGTGCAGATCCATCGTGCGATGTAAAAGCTTTTGTGGTACAAACCAGCCAAAATATGTATAGATATACAAATATACATATGATATGTATAATAATATTATATTATTTGTACTCCACTTCTCTGGATCAAGACTCAATGTATTGAATATCTGGCGTATACACATATAATATGTATAATAATATTATATTATTTACTCCACTTTCTTCTCTGGATCAAGACCCAATGTATTGTATATCTGGCGTATCGTTCAAAGCAATTAACCCCCTTTTCAATCTTGTTACAGAATTGTCTTTTCTGCTGGGAGTGAAGGATGGAGGGGGGGGGGAATAAGGTTGAGGTAGAAGAGACTTCATGGATGGAGAACACAGAGTTTAAAACAGTGTTTCTCAACCTGGGGGTCGGGACCCCTGGGGGGGTCGTGTGGGGATGTCAGAGGGGTCGCCAATGACCATCAGAAAACATAGTATTTTTGTTGGTCATGGTGGTTCTGTGTGGGAAGTTTGACCCAATTCTATCATTGGTGGGGTTCAGAGTGTTCTTTGATTGTAGGTGAACTATAAATTCCAGCAATTAGAGCTCCCAAATGTCAAGGCCTATTTTCCCCAAATTCCACCAGTGTTCACATTTGGGCATATTTAATATTCATGCGAAATTAGGTCCAGATCCATTATTGTTTGAGTCCACAGTGCTCTCTGTATGTAGGTGGACTACAACTCCAAAAACTCCCACCAAACCCTTCCAGTATTTTCTGTTGGTCATGTGTGCCAAGATAGGTTCAATTCCCCCATTGGTGGAGTTCAGAATGTTCTCTGATTGTAGGTGAACTATAACTCCCAGCAACTACAACTCCCACATGACAATATCAATCCCCCTGCCCCCACCTCCCCAGTATTCAAATTTGGGTGTATCGGGTATTTGTGCCAAATTTGGTCCTGAGAATGAAAATACATCCTGCATATCAGATATTTACATGATGATTCATAACAATAGCAAAATTACAGTTATGAAGTAGCAACAAAAGAAATTTATGGTTGGGGGTCACCACAACATGAGGAACTGTATTAAGGGGTCGCGGCATTAGGAAGGTTGAGAAACACTGGTTTAAAAGGACAAAACAGGTGAAGTTTCTGCATGCTGGGACGTTAGAAGGAATTCCTTTATATTTATTTACTAGCTGAGGACCCGGCGGTGCCCGGGTTATTTGAGGAAGGCATTGTATGCCAAGGTTGGTTCCTATTAGATGTTTATGTGGCTTGCAGTGGTCTCAGGAACTTAGTGAAGGTACTGCAAGTCCCGGGGGCCTAGTCAGGGAAATCAAGTTGAAGGAGCCTAACAATATGCTATGTGCTGAGGCCTAGTCAGGAAAATCAAGTTAAGGACGCCTTGTTGTCAATTTTGGGGCTGGTCTGTGATGTATAGGGGCTACAGTGTTGTTTTGGAAGTGAATGAGGTGAAGGTACTTAATATCCCATTATTCGTGGGCCATCCTGCCCTAAACCACACCAGGTTGTGAAGTGGGCCATTGGGCCCCTGTTTGCCAATTTTTGTCCTGACCCGTCACTGCTGTGGGCCGCAGTGTATGACTGACTGAGGCTTTTCCTTTTTCCTCTGAGTCACCTTAGAATGTTGGAATGTGGATGGCCATTCAGAATCCGTTATGCAAATATGATTTCAGTGGCAGCCAATCCCCTCTGTCTGGGGCCGTTTGGGCATGGTATGTGATTTTTAGGGGCTACAATGTTGTTTGGGAAGTGTATGAGGTGAATGTACTGCAAATCCCATCATTCGTGGCCCATCCTGCCCTAAACCACACAAGGTTGTGAAGTAGGCCATTGTTCCCATTTGCCAAGTTTGGTCATGATCCGTCATTGCTGTGGGTCGCAGTTGGTGACTGCCTGAGGCATTTCCTTTTCCCTCTGAGTCACCTTGGAATGGTGGAATGTCATTGGCCTATCGGAGTACGTTATGCAAATACCATTTCAGTGGCAACCAATCCTCTCTGTCTGGGGCCATAGAACGTTGGAGTTCTGAGGCTGGCCAATCAGAGCCTGTTATGCAAATAATCCCACAGTGGCAGCCAATCGGAACACTTGCACATATTCCTCCCTCCGCTCGGTCGCTCTGCTGCACCACCACCTGCAAACACTGACTTTTATTATATGTAATAGATAGATTAAATTTATTACTATTACATTAATTTGTACTGTGCTTTCCTCTCCGGAATGAGACCCCAAAGCATTTAGTGTTTGATGTACCATTCAGATTGATTTTTTAAAAATCCTGTTATAGAATCAATTTTTTTCTGCAGGGAGTAGAGAAGACACAATCTTATAAATGTGAATATAAAAATAAGGTTGCGGTAGAAGAGACTAGCATAGATGGAGAGGACAGAGTTTAAAAGGACCAAAGAGATTAAGTTGCTGCATGTCAGGACTTTGGAGAGAAGCCTTTTCTGTGGGTCTGAAGAGAAACATTCGAGTTGGATGCAGAAAAATGCTTAGAGCAGCACTGAGGATGGGTGAAGGCAATGGAGGGAATTGGTCTCCCTTCTATTTCAGTCCTGCTTTCCTTTAAAAGGGGGAAAACAGTCCTACTATATGCTAGGATATCTGGTATTTGCACTGAAGCTCTGTAGTCCTTCTCCCTTGCATTAAAACAAACTCAAGGGTATGGAGCTGCTGCTGCAGTGTGCATCGCGGACGTGTGCGATGTGGGAAATGTGGCGGCTCACGTGCTTTTGAGCAATGCGAAGGGACACACAGGCAGACAGTTGGATGCGAGGGTGGCAATAAACATAGCCTAATGCACAGGATGCGTAGCGTGGCAAAGCAAGAGCAGGGGTTTAGTGTTGGGCATCAGATGTAATACAGAGAGACAAGGGAGGGGAGCTGAAGGAGAAGCAAAGTGCCTCGCTCCTATCAAAATGGGTTTTGGACATGAAGGGGGAAAAAACTATGATCTGTTCAGGAAAAAGAAACAGTTCCCTTGCCTTTTATAGAAGGTAGAGGCAATTAGTTGTAAAGACACACACACCCGCCTTCCAATCTGAAATGATTTTGAAGACAGCTGGGAAATAGGCGTGGGCAATCTCTCTGCGATTCAGTTTGTAAAACTCAATAAAATTCAGTGGCAGAGAGGTAACTAAAGGGAGTATTGCTGGCTTTTTGCTCGAATGCCCATAGTTTCATTCTGTATGGGCATAAATTGCGGACTGCATATGGGATGAAGGATAAGCCTGATGGTTTATATTAAGGTCAGGACCCAAGATACCATATCTACGCATGATCTTCATGTCGTATAAATTGCAGAGTTTGATTCTGAACATAAATACTTCCATTGTTTTGTAGATGTCGAAGCACTGCCTTGTTCAAGATATGAATAAAAGAATAAACAACAAAAATATTGACTGATTTAAGTCGGTTTTTGGCTGGACCTACATTGCCAAATCATGCAGTTCAATCTGCATGATTTGGTAATGTAGATCCTGCCTTTGCTTCCCCTCCAAACCTATTCAGCTACATGCTGCATCCCTTTGGAACAATAAGTTGGTTTAAAACACCTGCAGTGCAGTCGGATGTATTAAAACCGAATTGGAACAGATCAGAATCCTCTTATAAGGGAAAAGGAAAAAGTGTGGTGTTCTGTAGTAAAAATAACTACTTGTAAAAATTAGTTATTTATTTATTTACTATTTTTATATGGCGCACTTCTCAACCCCGAAGGGGACTCAGAGCGGCTTACAGCAAACAACAATACTGCCAGAGTGGCTTACAATGTACAGTACATATAACAATATTGCCAGAGTGGCTTACAGCAAACTGAAAAAACAACAAATAACATTACTGTCATAGCACAACATCAGCACTACACATCATATTGCACTACAACATATCGCAATATTGTTAGCAATATTGCATGTAATACAAATATACAAATTATAATATCACGATATAATTATTATATCACGTTATCATTGGCAGTATTATACTGTGTTACATTACAACAACACCAATACAAAATATTATTCATAAGGAAAGTATTCCAAACACAATAGGTCATTACCGTTGTCAGATTATGAAAATGTATCAACTGAACAGCACAAACACATTTTCCAAAATACGGAGGGCAACGTGCTCTACTAGTAGGTACCCTTTAATTCATGAAGGTGGTCAGTGATCTTGTTTAGTTGTCCTACATTTGTAATTTAACAAATATTTCATGAGAATAAATATGTGTGTGTGTGAGAGAGAGTGCATTGGTACCGGATACAATCAGATGATGGAAACTAAGCAGAGTAAACTCTGGTTTGTGCTTGGATGGGAGACTGCAAAGGGTATCAGGTATTGTAGAAGAAATTTATGGCAAACTACCTTTGCCTATTCCTTGCCAAGGGCTAGATCTCCACTGTCCTATATCCCAGGATCTGATCCCAGATTATTTGCTTTGAACTGGATTATTTGAGTCTCCACTCTCATATAATCTGGAATAATCAGATAATCTGGGATCAGATCCTGGGATATAGGGCAGTGTGAATCCAGCCTAAATTCCATAAAATTCATGGGATTGTCATTAGTCAAAGATGACTTGAAGATGCACATATAATTGTGTGTGAACACACATTTACAGAAACATATAAACTCAGCATGGAAGACAAATGGACAAAATGCCAGAATAAGGATTCCAGTGTTCAAACAGAAAATACTTATTGTGACAAATTCTCTGGGAAATCTAGACCTGTGTGTGTGTGAGGAGCGACTTGAGAAACCGCAAGTTACTTCTGGTGTGAGAGAATTGGCCATCTGCAAGGATGTCACCCAAGGGACGACCGGATGTTTGGATGTTTTGCCATTCTTGTGGGAGGCTTCTCTCATGTCCCTGTATGGGGAGCTGCAGCTGACAGAGGGTACTCAACCCGCGGTCCCCAGATTTTAACCGCTGACCTATTGGTCAGCAGTCCTTCCGGCACAAGGGTTTAAACCATTGTGCCACTGGGGGCTTCACCCAGACCAGTTTTAAATGGTGATAAAGAGAAAGTTCTTACATTAGTCTGTTTTGGGATCTTTAATGATAGGAACAGTTCTCATTGTTTTTGCAAAGGTAATGCCTTGATCCCAACGCAGAATTTTTCAAACTATTTTGTCTGTAATTTGACATGAAACATTCTTCCAAAAAGCACTATTACTAGTCTAAAGGACTGCAAGTTACAACAGGCTGTCTAATTAGTGGTTTTAGTGATACTTCTGGGTAGTGTAAATGATCTACTTAGTTCCAAATGTTTTAGTTGTTATAGTAACATTAGTATTTATGCTTGTTCTAACAGAGACTTAGACTGGCCCACTGTGGGTGAAGGGGGTGTTTTGTTGCACTATAGCTTTAATAGAACTTTCTTTAAAACAGTAGGAAAACTCATATGAATATTGAAAACATCTTAAAAATTAAAGTACCACTAGAGCCAGAAGCCTTTCTGTTAGGACTTACAAATTCAACACTTACACACACAAAAAAACCCTGATGCTCTTTTTTATACATGTTAACCACTGCAGTGATTGTTTATTCTTACTATTAGAAACAAGAAGAAATTCTCATCCAAGATTCATTGATTGATTTGAATGCGATTTTCCTGCTTCTTGGTGGGTTGGACTGGAGTGGACAGCCTTTGAGGTCTCTTCCAATGCAATGATTCTATTATTGGTTTATTGCATATATATACCGCTTTTCTCACTCCGGGGGAACTTAAAGCAGTTTATAACATAATCAAGGGCAAAATTCAATGGAACATCAAAGCAGTTTATAACTATAATCAATCATAGGCACAATGTAAAACATGTAGACTTTGCATCAGTCCCAATGTTATCTTTAGCTACTTCCATATTTCTGTCATTCACTGAATGCCTCCTTGAATAGCCAGGTTTTAATAATAATATAAAATTCATTACAGGTTACAGGTACACATACTTAGCAGACAATCCCTGCTGTTACCACAATATACAACATATAGACGAACAGAGGCAAACTCTGGCCACCAGGGGGAGCTGACGCACTCCTCATCTCTCTGCGTTCCCAGCGTCCCTTGTTGTTCCTTCCGCATTCCTCAGCGTTCCTGGAGTTCTTTAATGGCCTCATAATTCAGTCAAAATTTGCCTCCCCACTTAATGTGGTACCTTTATCTCCTACTTGACAGATGCAACTGTCTTTCAGGCTTCAAAGGTCGACAGCAGGCTACACTTAAAGGTCGAGGACCCACCTCGACCCGGGCAGGCCTCAAACTCATGACCTACTGGTCAGAGAGATCTTATGCAGCTGACACTTACCCAGCTGTGCCACATTCTGTGCCAGCTGTGCCAAGTTGTTTCCTAAATGGTAGGAGGGAGAGGGCTGATCTAATCTCCTTGGGGAGGGAGTTCCACAGCTGAAGGGGCACCACCGAGATGGCCCTGTCTGTCCCCGCCAATCGCACCTGCGAAAGCAGAGTAAAAACACCATAAAACACATAAAAACACAGTAAAATACAATAAATACAATAAGTACGATACACAGCAGCCGGTGACACAGATGTGTATAACTACATCGGCATACCTAATGTATTAAGAGCCACATGACCTAGGAAGTGTCTATGGGCAACGCCGACTCTTCGGCTTAGAAATGGAGATGTGCACTACCCCCCAGAGTTGGACATGACTAGACTTTTTGCCAGGGGAAACCTTTACTTTTACCTTAATAGTAAAAGTAAAGTTTTAACTTTTTGATATGTGAACAACATATAAAAAGTTTTACATCCTTTATGTAGGCAGAGGAAGATAATACTAATAGTTGCCTCGGGATTCTTAATAAGCATTCATGGATTGCTAAGTATAGTGTTATTTGGCAATTAATACATTTAATACACACTTCTCAGACAGTTTATCCAACTCATTAAGTGAGAGTAATTTCACCACTTAATACCTACTTTGTATTATGTCTCCATAATGCAGAATAAGCTTAATAGCATATCATCGATATGAAAGCAAATTTGCTTATAGAAGACAGCAGAGCCTAAACAACTGGCAATAAAAAGCATAGCTATTCTAGAGGCTATTATAAACATGTTAAATGTATTTTTAAAGACTCTTCACTCTGTGCTCCAAAATATGCTAATAAAATAAACCATACCTTAATTGTTTCTTAAGCTCTCTGTGTGTAAGCTCATCAAAAGAATGCTTTTTCCTCTCTACGTCAATTTAAAAGAGGGTTTTATGCTGGCAATAGGGTTTTGGCACCTGATGTCAATTAGTCTAGATGCTTCCAGAATAGCTATGTTTAACTGAAAAAGTACCAAACTTTGTAGCCTGCTGAAAACCATGTGGTCTTCCAGCAAGACTTTATCTAATTTTTAAAACATTAGTTAAACCAAAAGATGATCACAAACCACTTATTCTAATGTACTACTTACATGTACTACATATAACTGTTCCTAGATCACTTTCTCTGCTTCGTACTGTTCTCCAGATTGAAATTTGTTTGGTGTTTTTCACTCTTTTAATGACTAAATGTACAAAGTGCTGAGACAGTCTTAGAGACTGATATTATAGAAACTGATATCATCATCCTGCAAAATTTATACTTTTCATAGAAGGAAGGTGTTTGGGGTTCCTGTTTTCTTGATTAGAGTTCTAATCAAGAAAACTGATGTTCTGTATGTCAGCCAATTGACTATATTCTTGGTAAATTTGGATGTATTGTTTTTAGCACGATTCACAGCTTGAGTCTTGTTAAGAGAGAAAAATGTCATATAAGTAAATACAATAATACGAATACAACATATAGTTATGTATAAGTCAATCAATCAAAACTTTATTACGGTCACAGACCAGCACAAAGCGGGCACAAGCGCCCTAAGAGGAGAAGGACAACTCCCCAGTAAACAGTTATTTAAAATCAGACTAGAAATCAGTATAAAAATATATTTTAAAAGACAGGATATTGTTGCCTTATGATGTCAATCATCACCCGTCTGATATTAAGGGCAGCAGCCCAGAACTTAGCAACACTGTAAGTCATTGCAGTATTAGAGTCCGAAAGCAGCAGGGTGGAATAACATCTTTCACTGCGCCCTGGGTACTTTAAAAGCCATGGTCCAATGAGATTGGATCTAAGATTTCTGTAGAACATGCATTGAAGAAGCACGTGCTCAGTTGTTTCCAAGTATAAGTCAACATCATGTATAAGTCAAGGGCACGTTTTGGGACCAATACTACAGATTTTGATGTGACCTGTGGGCAGCCCTTTTTTTTCTATCCAGGTGTTTAAAATGGCCAACGCAGCCAGGCCCGAATTAACGGTAAGGCCAACCTAGGCCATGGCTTAGGGACGCAGACCGAGGGGGGGCGCAGATCATGCACCCCCCAAAAAAATTACAAAAAAAGTCGATCTTAGGGCCGCGGAAAACAGCACATGGTGGGCCCTGCCAAGCCCGAAACACAAAAGGGAGGCCATCCGGGGGCCTTTTTCGCTCGCCCCGCACCTCCTCCGGGTTCAGAGGGGGCGAAGGGGAGAAAAAAAGTTTCCCTCATGGCCGAGGCCATCTCTCTCTCTCGTGCACGCGCCTTTGGAGTGAGTTTGCACCCGCTGCGCTCTCCCCAAGCCTCCCAACTCCCGAGGAGACCTTCAGAGCACAGCGGAGCTTTCCAGCCGGTGGGAATAGGGACCTTGGAGGTGGCGGGAGGTTGCCTTAAAGGGGGCGTAATTCCAAACTGTGGCCTAGGGCACAAAAAAGTGTTAATCCGGGCCTGAACGCAGCATCACAGTAGAGGGAGCAGAGGGGTTTGTTGCTTCTTTTAGGTTCTTCTGGGATGGATTAAGTTCTTGTCACTCTACTTCTTCTAGATGGTTCCTTTTTAAAATTTGAGCTGGGACACAGTATTCACATTGACCCTTGGGCAAGTTGACCCAAGTATTTGGGGTTTTCTTTTTTCTTTACTTATACACAAATATATATGGTAAGAACAGCTATATCTGAGCTGGCTGGGATTTCTTGAAGGATGTGCAAAATTGATATTTCAGTACAACAGGTGCAAGGTAGGGTTGCCATTTTTTGATATAAGAAATAAGGGACATTTACGGGATTTTTCACAAAAATAAGGGACACTTCATTAAAAACTTGAAACTCAAACATTAGGTAGAAATAGTTTTATTAACAGAATAAGATAATGATTGGAACTCACAAAAGAAACTGACTTACACCCTCTTAACAGTACATGGTATGTTTCTGCATGCTTTGTCATGCAGAAAAACATTATTAGAACTACCTAATTTTCTCCATCTGAATTTAGTACTTGACTTTGCTGACTTTAAAAGTGTACTGTCTAAACATTAAAATAAAATAAATTGTATAAGACAGTACATCTTCATGATTATTATGTCAATAGTTAATGGTATAGTGGAGTATGGGATACACAGCATTGTATAGTATTGGGATGCACAGCTAGGCCTATTTTAAGAGTAACTCTCAAGCAACCAGAAACTATCTTTATCCAACATGATCCAACATTCCCCTTGGGTAATGGTTAATTAGTCTACTGTACTTTGAAAAAGTCCTGTATCGCCTCTTCCTTCCAACGGGGACGCAGGCTGCCCTGCGAGTTGGAATCCCCGGGCAGGCATTGCCGTGGAAACCACAGCGCGCACCTTCCTCTGGTCAACCCGCCCAGTCCTGTCCTGCTAGTCAAAAATAAGGGACAGGGCCTGAAAATAAGGGACACAAATTTTAGGGGCAAAATAAGGGACGCCCCTTAGAATAAGGGACATATGGGAACCCTAGTGCAAGGTCTTAGATAGGCCAGTGCTCCTTTATTTTCATAGTTGTGGAAAAGATGGGGCTCAACAGGTTGGATTCTTTTACATTTAGTAAAATGACAGGTAAATCTCTTAATCCTTGAAAATAAATTTTTTTTGTTTCTATAGCTTTCTGCAAAGCAGATACCATGATCATACTTGCCTTCAGTTCATTGCATTAGAGCAGGGGTGCTCAGAACGGTGATCGCAATCACCAGGGTGATCTTCGGGCCTCATCCTGGTGATCTTCAGGCCCCTGACCAGGTTTTTTGCTGTTGGTCCTCTTCACACGCCCCTGCACGCTGCAAAGAAGTCCTCCGTCGTTGCTCCCCTGCTCGCGCGCCACCTCCAAAAGCTCCAGAGTCCAAGAGGCAGAATGGGCCCCCTCTTTTGGATTCCTCCTCCTTCCTCCGTCCTTCTCCAGCCACTCAGAGTCGTAGGAGACCAAAGGGGCTGGCCTGGATGACGCCATGCATGGCTGGCCCCTCGCGCATGCGCAGAAGCGCCCATTCTGCCTCTCGGATTTCTCGTGAGCTCTTGGAGGTGGCACGCATGCTGGTGGCGTGGAAATAGGAGCAATGACGGAGGAGGAGAAGAAGGACGCTTTGGGGTCATTTCCTTACCGCATCTCAAAGGTCGGACTTTTTACTTTGGGGTGGGTGCTTGATTGTTCTGTGGCATGTCTCTTTGTTTATTTTTAATGTTTAAAAATGGCCTTTTAGCTCCAAAGCCTCTCTGCTTGCTTTGTTCCTTGAGAAATATATGTTGGGGAATATGGAAATGTGGGAGAAATGGGGTGGTTGGATGTATTTTTGCATGCCCCTTTGTTTACCTTACTGAGTATTAAATGGCCTTGCAGTTCAAAAGCCTCTCTTCTTACTTTCTGGCTGATAATGTGTGTGGTAATATGGCAGTGTGGGAGAAATGGGGTGGTTGGATGTATTTTTATGCTCTGTTTTATATTGTTATTATTAAATTGAAATGTTGATGTTTTATAACTTCATTTTATGTAAACTGCCCCGAGCCTGCTGGAAGGAGCGGTACATAAAAATGAATAATAAATATAAATAAATAAATAAGAAAATAGTTATACGTTTTACATTTCTGGGTAAGTGATCTTTGGGACTTTGTTTTTTAATCAGTAGCTCCCATGCTGAAAATGTGTGAGCATCCCTGCATTAGAGTCTAATACAAGGTATGTGGTTCCAAATCAACTATGTTTAGGAAGTAGTAGTTATGTTGTAGATTGTCACTGATATTTTTGGGAGAGAAGCAGTCAACAACTGTTGGAATCCTTAGATTTTCTAAATACGGTGTCATTAAGGGCAAGGTCTTTTTCAAATCTGTTCTGGCCTAGCTTACTTGTCCGAATGCATCTGCCTCTACATCCCACCTCGTAATTTAAGATCATCTGGGGAGGCCCTGCTCCCGCCAGCTTCTCAAATGCTCCTAGTGGGGTCGAGAGACAGGGCCTTCTCGGCTGTGGCTCCCCGCCTGTGGAATGCGTTCCCAAGTTAAATACAATCAACCCCATCCCTCCTAGCATTTAGGAAGAAAGTAAAATCTTGGCTATGGGACCAGGCCTTTGTACAATAGCAAAAAGCAGCACTTTGGACTGGAATAGGACTGGCAAGCTAACAGATGAGAATATGGCGTACTGGTTTTTTTAACGTGGGTTTGTGGACAGAACATTGTTTTAAATTTTTAACTGTTATTCTAATGTTTTATGTTTTATGGTTTTATAGCGTATACTATGGCATCGAATTGCTGCCTTGTAAGCCGCCCTAAGCCCCCCCCCCCCCGGGTGTGTGTGTGAGAGAAGGGTGGGGTAGAAATAATGTAAATAAATAAATAAATCACATTATCTAAGAAACTATATTTGGTGTCCCATATTGAATTTGGTAGATATTTCTCATTTCTTTAAAACGGTCCCATATTGAATTTGATAGATATTTCTCGTTTCTGTAAAACTGTCCCATACTGAATTTGATGGCTATTTCTTTGGTGTTCCATAGGGAATTTGACAGATATTACTGTGTGCCCTATACTGAATTTGATGGCTATTTCTTGGGTCTGTAAAAATCAGACATAATTTAATTTTCAGAGACTGCTAATGTAGCAGTATTTCATATGTACACATGGAACTGGTATGCAACATCCTGCCAACTCGGCAGGACACTGTTAGTACACATCTGCCGCCCGTCAAGGAATTAGAGAATTAATATTGTCATTGCTTGGCAAGATGTTATAAATAGCCAGCTTGTAAATAGGATGGACCCAAGTTATTTTTTCTGCAAGGAACACAGCAGTAAATAGTGTACCCCTACCCACAACTCAAGATAGATTTTATCAAAGGTTGGGGCATGCTTATTTTGGTACTTGAAGCTGAGGAATAAAATAAAATCCCACAAGTGCCTCCCCCTACCTCCAGCTGTCAAAATATAACAATCCATAGCAAATAATTTCCTGACATGGTAAACCAGTTACTTCTGGAAACCAGCTCAATCTGTTTGACAGAAGAGCCAGCTCCGCAAGTGGTTATTTGCACAGTTGACAGCCTTTCATGAATATATGGGTGTTTGATCTATACTTTGACTGTTTCAGTTTAGGGAAAAAATGGAATAACTATTTCATCTTGAAGTGTCAGACTTCATCAGTACAGGAAAGATATTGACAGATGTGTGCAAATGAGAGCAACCAAAATGAGGAAAGGTTGGAAGCCAAGCCCTATGAGGAAAGACTGAGGGAGCTGGGTGTGTTTAGCTTGGTGAAGAGAATGTTGAGAGGGGACGGGATAGCCATGTTTAAATATCTAAAAAGATATCATATTGAAAATGGAGAAAAGAGACTTGTTTTCTGCAGCTGGAAACTAAGGGTGCATCTACACTGTAGACTTCATGCAATTTGATATCACTATAATTGCGTTGGCTGAAGGCTGTATATCTTGGGAATTGTAGTTTGATGAGGCACCAGCACTACTTGGCAGACAAGGTTGTAAAACTACAACCTATGCCATTCCATAGCATTGAGCCATGTTGGTTAAAGTGGTGTCAAACGGCGTTAATTATGCAATATAGTTGTAGGAAAATGGAGCAACAGATTCAAACCGCAAAAAAGAGATTCCACCCAAACAATAGCAAGAACTTTTTGATAGTAAGAGCCTGTAATGCTCCGGAAAGGGGGGGTCCAGTAAATCAAACTCACTCCAAGGTGGGTTGGAAGATAGATCATTTATTGGTTCCTTACTCCAGGCTAAGCAAAGATAGACTAAAGAAAGCCCGCGCAAACAGTCCTTCAAACTCCCTCCCTGGCCCGCCCCCCTGCTGGGTCCCTCCTTCCGAGGCTTGACCATCTGGCCTGTCCGCATATCAAAGGCCAGGAAGGTATCTGGCAGATCAAAGGGCTGGGTCTGACCAGAGCCCGCCAAGCAGTGTCCATATCAAATGGCGCGATCGGCATGGTCCGTTATGGCAACAAACGAACCAGCCGGAGCTGACAGAGCCAGGCCCGGATTACCCATAAGGCCACCCTAGGCCATGGCCTAGGGGCGCAAGCTGAAGGGGGCGCAGATCACAGACCCCCAATGTTGTCTCAGCCTGCCCCTGAGAGCGAAACATCAGGGGAGCGTGCTTCTGGGAGGAAACCTCCAGTGAGGTCTCCCTCCCTCCCAGATGGCACCAGCGGAGGAGAATGCGCCCGGCTGCAGGCGCCTGCCTCAGAGGGAGGCCTCCTCCACTTGGGCGGGGGAGAGGGCCCGGCGCCAGCCTGGGGCAGGAGAGAGAGAGACATCTCTCTATCTCTCTCTTCACTGAGGAGGCAGCAAAAGGCGGGAAAGGAGGCCACTCACCCAGGACGCTGCCCTTTCGGTGGAGGCAGGAGAAGAGACGGGGCTGCTGGTGAGCGCCTGGCCTCCGAGCCGCCACTCTTCGTTCTGTTGCAGCGAAATCCGAGGAGGAGGAGGAAGGCGCGGGAGCCGCGGGCAGCGAGACTCGGGATCTGCAAGGGCTCCTCTCCGCGCTTTGCCTTTCCTTCCTTGCCCGCTGCTAAGGCTGGCGGCGGAGGATGCTGGCGGGGCGGCCATCGCGGGCTGGAAGAAATGGCGCCCGCTTTGGCCGCCCCGCCAGCATCCTCCGCCGACGGCCTTTGCAGCGGGCAAGGAAAAAAAGGCAAAGTGCGGAGAGGAGCCCCTGCAGATCCCCGGCCTCACCGCTTGCAGCTCCCGCACCTTCCTTCTTCTCCTCGGATTTCAGCGCAACAGGACGAAGAGTGGCGGCTTGGAGACCAGCCGTGCGCTAGCAGCCTCGTCTCTTCTCCTGCCTCCGCCGAAAGGGCAGCGTCCTGGGTGAGTGGCCTCCTTTCCCGCCTTTTGCTGCCTCCTCAGTGGAGAGAGGGAGAGGGAGAGAGAGATCCAGGGCCAGGTTTGCAGAGCGGAAAGAAAACCCGTGCCCTGAGCTCCATTTCTGCTGCCCACGGCAAGCCTTCCCCCATCCCCCAGGGCCCGCAGCAGCATCAGCTCAGGCCCGCCGGGGAGGGAGGGAGGGAGAAGATAAGGTTTTATTTTTAGTGTGGGTCTGAGTGATGTGGGGGTGGGGGTAGGTGCGGTAGGGAGCGTAATTCCAAAGTGTGGCCTAGGGCGCAAAAATTGGTTAATCCATGCCTGGTAAGAGCTGTTTGACCATGCAATACACTTCCTTGGTTGCAGTGGAGTCTTTTTTGGAGGGTTTTAAAACAGAGACCAGATGTGTATCTGTCAGGAGTACTTTAATTGAGTATTCCTGTCTGGCAGAATGGAGATGAACTGGGTGACTTTTGTGGTTTCTTTCAACTTTACAATTCAAATTCTCTGACTCTGTTGTGGTACATTCTGAACATCTTGTTTTAGGAAGGATAAAGACAAGTTGGAGTGGGTTCAGAGAAGGGCCAAAAGGATGACAGAAGGTATGGAGAATGAAGCACTGGAAAGGTTGAGGGAGCTGGGTGTGATCAGCCTGATGAAGAGAAGTCTGAGGCTGGATCTACACTTCACTATATATCCCAGGATCTAATCCCAGATTATCTGCTTAGCCCAGATTCACTGGCAGTGTAGACTCCTATAATCCATTTCAAAGCAGATAATCTGGGATCCGATCCTGGGATATAGGGCAGGTGAAATTGTTTCCTTCTTTATTTTTCTAAAGAGCTATCACAGAGAGGAGTGTTATTTGCTGACCCAGAGGATAGAAATGGATCTAATGTTTTCAATATTTCCATTGAACATTAGAAGGAATGTCTTGATGGTAACAGCAGTTACACAAAGGAAACAATTACCTAGATAGGTTGTTGGGTTTCTTTCTGTAGAGCAGTGGTTCCCAAACTTTTTTGGCCTACTGCCCCCTTTCCAGAAAAAAATTTACTCACCGCCCCCCTAAAAATTATTTTTTTAAAAAAATTAATAGCAATTAAACAGAAAGATATATGTATTAATGCAGTGGTTCTCAACCTTTCTAATGCCATGCCCCTAAATATGGTTCCTCATGTTGTGGTGACCCCCAACCATATTTTTGTTGCTACATCATAAATAATTTTGCTACTCTTACGAATTCTAATCCAAATATCTAATATGCAGGTCTAAGTGAAGGGGGCAGGGCGGGGCCAAAGAAGAGGGCCATGCGACCCCTCCTAAATGGCCAATTGTTCACCGCCCCCTTGGGGTTCACCGCTCCCCAAATTCCCCTGGTCCTCCCACCGCCCCCTTGGATTGCCTCACCGCCCACCAGGGGGTGGTACCGCCCACTTTGAGAATCAGTGCTGTAGAGACAGCTATCTGCTGAAGATGTCTGGAGATCCTGCATTGAAAAGGGGGTTGGACCCAATCGGTACATCTTCTGCACTATAGAAATAATACAATTTGACACCACTTTTAACTGCCATGGTTATAGTTTTACAAGGCATTTAGCCTTCTCTGTCTAAGCGTGCTGGTGACTCACCAAACTGCAAATACCGCTATTCCATAGGATTGAGCCATGGCAGTTAGTGGTGTCCAGCTGCATTAACTCAACAGTGTAAATGCAGGAAATCGCTTGTTTTTCCAACTTGTTCATTGTGGTGGGATACAAATAAAGTTTATTATTCTACGATTGGATATTCCAAAAATGGTTTAACTGAAGCAATTATCTACCTTCCAAATGTTCTTCAAAGTAACAATGCAAGTGCTGAAAGAGAAACAAAATCATGTTGTAATTTTCGAAGTGCTAAACATGAATGCTGTGCTGAACCAAGTGGGTAGTAACAGCAGCGACCACGATTAGATCCCAAGAAATACTGCAAGATTTGCTGTTGAAATTCTGTCTGAGGAGCCATCCACATTAGCTCACTCTTTTTTCTTTTAATTGAGGGAGCATTTATAGAACTGCAATATTACAGATATCTTTTTATAGTTCTGTGCCTTCATTTGGTTGGATCTTTTTCATTTATTTTAAAGCATCGTAGACTTTCAGAATCACTCCACTAGACAGTAAGAGAAGCTGCAGCTTTAAGATAGCTCTAATTTTTGTATCTGATAACCCTAGGTCTGGGTTTTTATTAAGTTTCTCTCGCCTTTGTCCCTTTATACTTTGTTAGAAAACTGAGCCTAGCCCATTTAACCGAGGTGGAAATTTTTGTAGATAAAATTATAGCTTGCATCTCCAGTTATGGGCAGAGTAGATCGTCTGCTTGAGAAAATGCAAAAGATTGTCATATGAAATGCAAATTGTTAAGGATGGAAAAGAAGAGTATAAATAGTTTAACTGTGATGCAATAGTAGAACATTCATCAACTACAAAGCTCATTTTCGGTTCCTTTGGAAATTTAATATGGGTCATGACAGTTAACATTTCTTAAGTGTATTGTTTTCAGCATTTGTTAATTCCTCCCTTCACATATATGTAAACTAAATGCTATAAAACAATTTAGAGGAATCGCTGGGGATTTAGGGCCAATTCTATTCAAACAGACAATTGGCAGAAAGAGAACATATCCCACTCTCATAGTCAAGGGTGCCCAATTCACAGCCACTGCTCTCTCTCTCTCTCTCTCTCCCTCTCCTCTCTCTCTCTCTCTCTCCCTCCCTCTCTCTTGATGAAAGTACATGTATACAGGCAAACATACAGATTTACGGGTCTGTCTACACTGTAGAATTAATGCAGTTTGACACCACTTTTGCCGACATGACTCCATGCTGTGGAATCATGGGAATTGTGCTTTGCTGAGGCCCCAACACTCTTTGGAAACCAGCTTTTAAACTAAATATTAAAATATTGCCCACACAACCTCATCATTTCACTGATCAAAATTGGGGCATGTGTGGCCAATCAACATCTAAGTATGGTCAGGATTGACGAAGTTATTAATGAGGAAGAACCAGGCCCGGATTAGCTTCTTTTGGCGCCCTAGGCCAAAAGAAGCCCCACCCCCAGAGCATGCTGCGCATGCGCGGCAGTGGCCCCGAGGGTGGGGCTTTTGGAAAACGGTCATGGGGAGGAGGAGGAAAGGAAGCCCCGCCCCAGGGGCAAGCCTTCCCTTCCTCTCCCTCCTGCTTGCCACGCACCCGGTTTCCTTGAGTCAAGGAAGTCGGGCACATTGTGGAGGAGGGGAAGCCCTGCACCTGGGGGCGAGCCTTCCCTTATTTCCCCTCCTCCTTGCCACGCACCCGGCTTCCTTGAGTCAAGGAAGCAGGATGCGTCACGAGGAAGAGGAGGAAGGGAAGCCCCGCCCCCGGCAACCTGGGAAAGGAGCCAAGGAGGAGTACAGCAAAGGGGGGCGTGGGGCGTGCGTGGATGGTGCGCAGACGCAGAAGTGCCCAAAGATCGACTTCTTTTTTTAAAAAAATAAAAAAAATTCTACATTGGGGGGGGGGGTCTGGATCTGCCGCCCCCCTCAGCTACGTCCCTAGGCCATGGCCTAGTGTGGCCTTATGGGTGATCCGGGCCTGGGAAGAACACATACTCTAGGAGAGGCACAAGCATGTTACTTTTGCCAAAGCTTCTTAGGAAGGAGAAGGAGGACAAGGAAGCTGGAGGAAGCAGCTTAATCACTTTCTCCTCTTTTAATTTGGATCTACCTCCAAATGCTCTTCCAATTGCTTTTAGTTATGTGAGCCTAGTAGATCAGGGCAACTTGTGGTCTTATAGGTAATAGACTCCAACACTGAATAAGCCCAGGTGACATATAAAGAAAGATATAGGCAAAAATTTCACTCCTGTTGTAGATCTTCCTCTATGAATCTAAAGTAGATTTACACATGGCAAAATAATGAGAAAGAAAACGTTGATGCTCCTGTCCACATGATCTGTACTTGATTAATCTAATGAATAGTCCGAATCATTAAGTTAACTATGTTGTTAGCCAACAAACTGGAATAATAGGCAAGTTACATAAGCTTCATGTACAGGATGTCATTTTCTTGTTTTTAAGTCTTGATGAGGAAGATGCATAGAAATGGAATTATATAATCCCTTCCTTACTTTGTAGCCATGGTTTGGGAAGGATATCTGCTTCAACAAACCATAGTAACATTAGTAACTTTGAGGTGGACTATTAGTTACCTTTATTTGAAATGTCACAAAAAGGATGCAAATGGGTGCAAATTCACCGCATGAGAAGAGGCATTTGTGTCTTTCTTTCTTACATGCCAAAATAATTTGATCTATCATGGGAAACAAAACACATTGACTTGGAGATGTGTGTGCTATTTCCTTCCTTCCTTAGGTAGCAAGTAGGCATGTTTTAGAATCCTAAAATGGCGATTCTTATATCAAATGGGGGATTTTTTTTATTAGTATATCAAAGACTTACAAAAAATTTCCCAAAAATTTCGGAAATGTAACTTAAGTACTAACGAAAATAATTCGTATGCCAGAGCATGCGCATCAGATGGTTTTGGCCTACAACTCCCAGAAATCCTAACAGCTGGTAAATTGGCTGGGATTTCTGGGAGTTGTAGGCCAAAACTTGAATAAACCACACTGAATTCTAGATGGGACTCTCCAAATAGGAAGGAGGGAGGGAAGGAGGAAGGGAGGGAGGGGGTTTTCTATTCTTGGAAGCAGCAAAAGAAAAGGAGGAGGAGCCCCCCCTCGCTCCTCGCTGCCTCTCTCTCACCACAATCCTGAGGGAGCGAGGGCCCAAGTTTGCCCAGGCTGAGAGGAAAAGGAAGAGGCCTGAGGCTGTGAGGAATGGTGGGAGTTGAAGTCCAAAACACGTACCTGGAGGGCTGCAGCTGGCCCCTGCGATGGGGCATGGCAGAGCAACGGGGAAGAGAAGCATCTGAGAGAGCGCAGGGAGAGAGAGGGAGGAGAAGCGCCGCGCCGCGTGTGTGTGTGTGTGTGAAGCAGGCCCCAGCGATGGGGCAGGGCAGCAGAGCAACGGGGAAGAGAAGGAGGGGGGGGGGGGAAGCCTGGAGGACTACACTTTCCAGAATGCATTGCCTAGCCTACCTAGTCACTTCCAGTTCCTCATAGAAATGTGGGAAAAAGAAGAAGCTGAATGAAGGCGGAAGGAAATGAGGGGAAAAGACAGGGAGAAGTGAGTAGTACAATAATTAATTAATTAATACTTAAGAATTTCTTACGATCCTAACGCAAATTGTTGGCCTCACGGACCGTAAAAGGAAGTCTACTTCCGGGATTACGCCAGCAATACGTAAAACCTCAAAAGTCCCATTACATACGAATCTCTTACGAATCCTTTTAATTTCCGTTTCATTTTTCTCATGCCTAGTAGCAAGGTGTCTTGGGCTCTAAGGTTTAGGTTATAGGTTTAACACTAAACTGCAGTCACTTGTTGCATTGGAGACAGAAGAGTCTGAGAGCAACAGACTCCATTTAATTGCTAAAGTGTAGTTTAGCATTGCATCCAACCAGCTCATTGTCTCTGCTTAAATATATGTTTTCATATATTTCATTCTGCTTCCTTCATAATAACAGCTTCCTCTGGAATGGGTAGAATAATCCCTTTTGAACATACAACTACAGTAAAGTTTCATTACACAGTCAATAGCATCCTGAGTGCTTGGTAAAGCTTTAATTTCAGCATCCTTTAAGCCTTTGCTGACAGTCTTGTGCTAGATTTTAAATCACACTGAAGACCTCTGAGCCAGGAGGTCACAGCTGTTAATGTCAAATGCAAGGTGAATAAATGATGGATGAGCGTGCATTCAGATACATTTCTGCCACAGTGTACTTCTTGTACATCAAATAAAAGTGGGGATCCTCTACTACATGTCAATAGTTTAATTGTTGTGCACATCCATTTCTGAAAGTACCAGTGGTTTCAGAAAATAAAACTGATTTTTCTGAACATCTCTCTGAAACATGTCTACAGTCGCCTCTCAATATACAGATAAATGCAGATTATATCTTTATGATGTATTAGTATTATGATAATACTATAATATGTTTTTATGTAGATATGACTCTGAGTCCCCTTCAGGGTGAGAAGGGTGGCATATAAATGTTGTAAATAAATAAACAAATAAAAATAAATTTTGGTAGGTCATGATTTGGGCTGAACAGTTCAACTGTGGGCATGTGGCAGTCTAAAATATCCTTTACAGCAGTGTAAAGGGAATTGGAACCTCCAATACCCTTTCTTCCCCCTCCTGCCGAACACTTTCTTCTTCACTCGGGCTCCCTTCTTCCCAGCCTTGCTCTGCTTGCTTTGCCTCGCTTTGCTCACGCTGCTGCTTCTGCGGGAGGGGGGAGGGACGAAGACGTGACCCGTGCGGGCGCTACTGCGCAGATTCGCCCCACGTCTTCCTCCCTCCCCTCCACAGTGCTCTCTGGTTATAGGTGGACTACAACTCCAAAACTCAAGGTCAATGGCCACCAAACTCTTATAGTATTTTCTCTTGGTTATGGGAGTTCTGTGTGGGAAGTTTGATTCCATTCCATCATTGGTGGAGTTCAGAATTCTCTTTGATTGCGGGTGAACTAGAACTCCCAGCTGTTGAGCAAGACCTTCGTGTGTGTCTTTCTGCCATTCCTGCCAGGATATCTATGTTATGTTCATCGAATCAGGCCCAGGTTTCACACTAAGTGAGTGTATAAATACATTTAAAAACATGTTAACTATATGTATTACTGTGTTAGAGTGTCATTTTGTGTCATTTTGGTTGGTGGTGTGTCCCAGGATTTTGTAAATGTAAAAAATGTGCTCAAAAAAGGTTGAAAAACACTGCTTAACAGCACTATCTGCTTTTCTAGTTTTTTTTCCACTTTAGCCCAACACTTTAATCTAGGATGCATCTAAACTGAATAATTAATGCAGTTTGACACCACTTTAACTAACATGGCTCAGTGCTATAGAATCCCGATCAGGGACCACTTGATCAGGGACCACTTTGACCATGGACCATTCTTCAACTTTAGTGCCAAAAGGGTTACAAATCAGGTTTTTGGTCAATTTTAATTCGATTTAGGGTGCTGATTCAGAAAATTGCATTGGACAGACAACATCAGCTCTACTTTCTGATATAGAACATATGCCATGGTCAGCAACAGGGAAAGAGTGGCAGGCAGTGTAAAAGGAGCTAAAATAAAATAAAATAAAGAGGAAGGAGGTTCGCAGACCAGATTTTCATCCTTGTGGCCCACTGGTGGTCTGTGGCCCACAGGTTAAGAATCATTGGTGTAAATGCACCCTCGGTTTTCCCCTGAGCTTAAAAATAACCATCTGCCATGTGGCTGGGACTAGTTCAGTTACATTAAGATCTGCATTTGGAGATAATTATTAGTACATTGGCTATTGGTGTTTAAGTTATTCATAATAACTCTTGTGGAGCTGATCAGTTGCAGCAAAAAAAAGAAAAGCAAGTAGCATTTTAAATCCCCCTTCAAATGTATGCTGAATATCCATGTTAATTATGAGCTGTTTCTGACCACTAACACTTGTGCTTTGCCCCCACCCCAACTGTGAAATCTTATCAAAACATTTTCTCCTCTTATTGGAATAGTCTCCATCTGGAATATTCATCTGGGAACTCCATGGGCAAAATATTTCACTTAAAGGGAAAAAAACAACTCCCAATTTTCTGTACAGTTTCTTACAACAATGACATACATTAATTCAACTTTCTGTTGTTGTCTTCTGTATTAAATAGGAACCCGTGTGTATACACTTTGACGCAAAAGAGCCTCTGGTTGACAACAATGTTTGGCATAAGTTTGGAAGGGATATCAGGTGAGGAGTTTATTTCCTTCAGCCACTCACATAACAGGGTGCATTAATACTGTAGATTTAACAGTTTGACGCCACTTTAACTGCCATGGCTCAGTGCTATAGAATTGTGGGAGTTATATTTTATGGATGCATCAGCATTCTTTGGCAGAAAAGGACACATTACAACTTCCGTGATTCCATAGCATGAAGCCATTGAAGTTAAAATGGCGTCAAACTGAATTAATTCTACAGTGTAGATACCCCCAGGGTCACCCAAAGCAAACATATTCCTGTTGTAAATCTAGAGCACTTTTTCAGCACGCGAGCTACTTATAATAAAACCAAGTCAGAAAGATCTACCTACCTCCTCAAGGCTGGAGAGGGGAGGGGGCAGGGGTGGGGCTTGGCGCGGCCTGGCTCTGCCCCCCTCTGGCTTCCGCTCTACCAGCAGCTTCTCCAGGCTTGAGGATGGCAATGCCAAGCCAGTGGTGACATAGCTAGCACAAGGCTGGCTTGGCATTGCCATCCTCAAGCCTGGAGAAGCTTCTGGTAGAGCGGAAGCCAGAGGGAGGTGGAGCCAGGCTGTACCAAGCCCCGCCCCTCCCCTCCCCTCTGGCTTTGGAGCTCTCAGCAGCTTCTCCAGGCTTGAGGATGGCCATGCCAAGCCAGTGGTGACATAGCTAGCACAAGGCTGGCTTGGCATTGCCATCCTCAAGCCTGGAGAAGCTGCTGGGAATGCCGAAGCCAGAGGAAGGGGTGGGGCTTGGTGCGACCTGGCTCCGCCCCCCTCTGAGAAGCGCCCCATCCGGCTGGGATCGACCTCCTTCGGTCCTAGGATCGACTGGTGGATCGCGATCGACTGGTCGATCGTGATCGACTTCCTGGGCAGCCCTGATCTAGAGCCAAGCTATTTTAATGGTTAGTGTATTTTAATTGTTAATGTGTAACAGCATCAAACTGCTGCCAAATGTAAGCCATCCTGAGTCCCCCTTCAGGGGTAGAGAAGAGACGGGGTAGAAATACCGGAAATAAATAAATAACATTTGTACAGAATCCACTATGTGGCTTTTGATCTCTGCTTTTTTTCCTTCCAATATAGGAAAGAGAACTGGGTTGCAAGATCTGAAGACTGGGTGAAGAATTTCCATGCAGAAAAGGTGAAAAATAAAATGAATTGCTAGCAGCAGTCTTTGGACTGAGCTATATAGTAAAAACTAGTCTCAAATAGTGTTTTCGCAAAGATGGGGGAATCAAAATCCAGGTACATGTGTTTATTAGACCTCATAAAAAGTTACTTCTTGGACGACAATTTTCAGGATTTTCCAACCAACATGACCAATGATAATGTCAGAGAATTCTGGTAGCTGTAGTCCAATAACATCATTTTTTTCAAGCTCAATATTTAATATCTGAACACAGGGCTCAAAAAGGTGTTAAACCTCACTAACTCTTTTTCAGTCAATTGCCAATCTTCTCAGAATAGTAGTCCAAAGCAAAGATATGTGCAATTGAATTGCTGTGCTTGACACACACATCATTTCACTTCTAAGCCCAAGAATCAGAACTTGTGTTGGTAAACAGAGCTTGTGGATAAAGCATCCAATCCAATTTCCTCATCTTCCGGCAGACTTCTCTGTCCCCTCAGATGTAGAGATAATCCCATCTCTCGCCAAAGGAAAGGCAGGAGGGTATTTGGAGGTCTCACACACCAGATCAGATTATGTACAGTTTCAGGGACAGGGGAAAAAAAACATGTTTAAATCCCCAGATTTAGCCTCATCCTAGTAGCAGATGTAACATTTGGTTGTAGAATTCACATAAAATAGATCTACAAGGTGGGCATTTTACAACATTGTTGCCTCGAAAATTTTAAACAATATATCACTGGCCATAAACAGCTAGGACAAAAATTGACCTGCATTTGCATTCTGCAAAGCGTTTTTCTGGGACAAAAGGAAGCCCAATGCTATTTCAAATGGGACAAAATTCTGGCAGCCCAATTTTAAATATATGCAAATAGGAGGATTGCCCAGAGCAAGATTGGTCAGCGGTGCATAATTCTGGCATGGCCAGATTTTAAATGGACTATGCATGCAACCTGGCACCTGTCCCTAGACCGTCACCGTGCCTGTTTAAACCATCACAGATGTCAAATATTTTTCTTCTAGGACTTCATTCCATGGCTTCTAGGCTCCATTTACATGCACCTTGTAAATTTATTGTTTTATTTTATTTTATTTACTTTATTTATATTCTGCTCTTCTCACCCCGAAGGGGACTCAGATCGGATTACAGGTACACATACTTAGCAGACAATCCCTGCCGTTTCCACATATATAGTACACACATATAGATGAACAGAGGCAAACTCTGGCCACCAGGGGGAGCTGACACACTCCTCATCTCTCAGCGTTCCCAGCATCCCTTGTTGCTCCTTCCACATTCCTCAGCGTTCCTGGAGTTCTTTAATGGCCTCATAATTCAGTCAAAATTTGCCTCCCCACTTAATGTGGTACCTTTATCTCCTACTTGACAAATGCAACTGTCTTTCAGGCTGCAAAGGTCGACAGCAGGCTACACTTAAAGGCCGAGCACCCACCTCGACCCGGGCAGGCCTCGAACCCATGACCTACTGGTCAGAGAGATCTTATGCAGCTGACACTTAGCCAGCTGCGCCACATTCCCGGAAATTGAACCACATGGGAGGACTATGGAGACCATCACATGCCGTAAGGGTGTTTTCGGTGAGACTCCATTTCCGCAGTGCATGGAAACGAGGCCTAGAAGCCAACTCAAAATCGTAGAAAGCGGAAGAAAGACGGCCATTAATGCGGTAAGGATATGGGATTGCTGGCCATCCCAGAAGATGGGGAAAGGTAAGTGGGATGAGGTCCAGTATCTTCAGTTTGAATTAGAGCCAAAATATCGGGCAAAATGAAGAAGCATTTTTCTGTAAGAAACAAATCCTACAGTATAAATTTGTTTAACATCTACATGAAGCCGCTGGGGGAGGTCATCTGGAGTTTCGGAGTGCGGTGTCATCTGTACGCAGATGATGTCCAACTCTGTCACTCCTTCCCACCTGCTACTAAGGAGGCTGTTCAGGTCCTGAACCGGTGCTTGGCCGCTGTGTCGGACTGGATGAGGGCGAACAAATTGAAATTGAATCCAGACAAGACAGAGGCACTCCTGGTCAGTCGAAAGGCCGAACAGGGCATAGGGTTACAGCCTGTGTTAAACGGGGTTACACTCCCCCTGAAGACGCAGGTTCGCAGTTTGGGTGTGATCCTGGACTCATCGCTGAGCCTGGAACCCCAGGTTTCGGCGGTGACCAGGGGAGCATTTGCACAGTTAAAACTTGTGCGCCAGCTGCGCCCATACCTTGAGAAGTCTGACTTGGCCAAGGTGGTCCATGCTCTGGTTACATCCCGTATAGATTACTACAATGCTCTCTACGTGGGGTTGCCTTTGAAGACTGTTCGGAAGCTGCAACTAGTCCAATGGACAGCAGCCAGGTTGATAACAGGAGCGCCATTCAGAGAGCGTACAACTCCCCTGTTGTGCCAGCTCCACTGGCTGCCAGTTTGCTACCGGGCACAATTCAAAGTGCTGGCTTTAGCCTTTAAAGCCCTAAACGGTTCGGGTCCAACTTACCTGTCCAAACGCATCTCTCCCTATGAACCATCGAGATGTTTAAGATCATCTGGAGAGGCCCTGCTCTCGGTCCCGCCTTCTTCGCAGGCACGACTGGCGGGGACGAGAGACAGGGCCTTTTCAGTGGTGGCTCCTCGGCTTTGGAACACCCTCCCTAAAGACATCAGATTGCCCCCCCCCTCCTGACGTTTCGCAAGAAAGTCAAGACCTGGTTATTTGAGCAGGCATTTGTTGATGAAATATAAGGCTTAATTGGATATAAGGAATGAAGACGATGTGATGGAAACTGATTTCAACATGACGCTGAGGCTGCAATTGTATGTTTTTAATTGTTAAATTGTTATTATATTTTTTTTCTGGGGGAGGGGGTTGACTTGTTGCTGTGTTGTTATTGAGGGCAGAGACTGCCTGTGTAAACCGTCCCGAGTCGTCTTCGGGCTGAGAGGGGCGGTATAGAAACGTGACAAATAAATAAATAAATAATAAATAAATATACTCATAGTGAGAGTGCCATGGAGAGAGTAGGAAGGAAGAATGAAAAGCGAGAGTAAAAGATGAGAGTAGTAGGGTATAAAAAGCACAAGGGAGACCTCACCTGCAGTACTGTGTTCAATTGTAGGCACCACAATTCAAATGAGATATTGACAATCTACTTCTAGTTGAAGTCGACAAAAACGATCAAAGGTCCCTATGAGGAGCAGCTTAAAGAATTGAGTATGTTTAACCTGCAGAAGAGACGGTTGAGAGGAGCCATGATAGGCATGTTCAAATATTTGAAAGGATCAGGTAGAGGGAGCAGGTTTGATTTCTGCTGGAGACTAAGACTTAGAGCAATGAGTTCAAATTACAGAAAAGGAGATGTCACTTGAATATTAGGAAGAACTTCCTGTCTGTAAGAGCTGTTCACCAGTGGAATTCACTGTCTCGAAGTGTGGGGGAGGCTCATTTGGGGGCTTTTAAACAGAGGCTGGATGGTCATCTTTTGGGGTGCTTTGATTGTGATTTTTTTGACTGGATAGCTCATGCTGTCTCTTCCAATTCTATGATCTTATGATAGAGAAATGTGAAGGTGCAAAGTGAGGCAATGGAGGGAGTAGGAAGGAAGAGTGAAAGGTGTTAGTAGTAGTATGTCAGAAGCAAGAGAGAGAAAGACATTGTAAGGTTGATAAATGAAGCAATGAAAGGAGAAGGAAGGAAAGGATGGAAGGAAGTACATTTGCACTGTAAAATTTATGGAAGGAAGGAAGGAAGGAAGGAAGGAAGGAAGGAAGGTAAGGAAGGAAGGAAGGAAGGAAGGAAGGAAGGAAGGAAGGAGAAAGGTGGGAACAGCAGAATACAAGAAGCAAGAGGCCCAAAGGCACACGGTCAAGCCCATGGCCAAGCAGAGATTTGAACTTGGGTCTACCTGTTCCAATGCCATTATTTTAAACCTTACATTGCATAATTAAAATGATTTGCACAATATGCAAATTGTTTGTCTGTATCTGTGGAAATGGCATATGGCACGCCATGGGTGAATGAAGCATGATGCTGAGAAGCTGGTGTGCATGTGGAGATCAGAAACACCACCACCCCTTGCTCAAAAGTAGGATGGCAGCAAATCCTAGAGTTGGAAAAGATTCAAGAGCCGTCCAGTCCAACCCAATTCCGTCATGCAGGAGCACAGAATCAAAACGCTCCCAATAGATGACCATCCAGCTTTTGCGTGTGCAAAGGTGACACGCCTCGCGCCAAGAACAAGAACACAGACACAAGTGGTTGGATGAAAATGGCCACAACTCATTTATTGAAAACAGGAACAAAAGGTTGGCGACCACGCATGGGTCCTGGATCAGGGTCGAACAGCCCCCACGAATGTCCAAAGACATTTGCAAGCCTGGGGTGCGAGCGGCCCAATGCCTGTCCACGGAAACGCGGCACCCCAGGGGGCCTGGGCATTATCCCCCTTACAACCAAGGGGCGATAAGCCAGCGTGATCCAGGGGTCATGCCACACGTCACCCCCCTCTTTCCGCCAACCTAAATTCCTATCCTCAATAACCAGGACTGGTGATTGGCAGCCACCCAGTGCAACATGCAGTTGTCTATGAGATAGCTACCGCTGTTGGGCAGCTGCTCCATGACTCCAGCCAGTTTATTCCAGACGCTAGTGGTGTGCGCTGGCCATCCCCCACGGGAGGCATAGCCATATCCACTGCTCAGATCGCAGTTATTGGCCGTCCAGCATTGTTGGCGGGAACCTTCCCGCCACCCCAGGGGCTTCTGGGTAGGAGAAGCCCCTTCAACATTACCAAAATGGCGTGAGGGCAACCCTGCCCCGCAACCAGCTCAGCCGGTAAGTCGGCCAAGCCCATTGTTTAAAACCTCTGGAGAGTTGGCACCAGCATACTCTGAGACTGCATATTCCACTGCCAAATTGCTCTTACCATCTGGAAGCATGCCCTAATGTTTAGGTAGAATTTCTTTTCCTACAGTTTGAATCCATAAACAGAACAAAAGAAGAAACAAAACATTACATCATTGAGATAAATACAACATACAGGGTATAGAATTGGTTACTGGAAGTATTTTTATTTTAATAAGATTGTAGATAAGCAGTACATCATGATACTTTTTTTAAGAAGACCATTTGTTGGTAATTACAAATTCTTCTAGTACATTATAAAGCAGAGCATGTACCTTCAAAACTATGTCTGCTGTTCTCTCCATTGGGTATCCTTAATGGATGAGTCAATTTCTCTAGAACAACCTCTGACCAGAGCCTATTTAACGGAGACCTGAGATAAATCTTTTCCACAGCCATCCAGTTTTTCGCAATTTAAATTTGTGCCACCTCAAGAAGCAATGAAATTAAATCTTAGTACAAAAGAGAATTTTTATAACTTTTAAATAGTAGCAGAAGTGAAAGGCTCTATGATAATATAGATTGTGGTTAGACGAGTGCATGCTCATTTGATTCTGTCCAGGAAGGACGTGTCCTGATGTCATGAGAGGCAGGGATGAAAAGACCTGGCAATGATATCCACAGACAGGTCACTGTACGGCAGTCAAAGAAGTATTAAGGGGTGCATCTACCTTATAGAATTAATGCAGTTTGATACCACTTTAACTGCTACAGTTCTATGCTATGGAAACTTGGGATGTGTAGTCTGGTGAGGTGCCAACACTGGCAGAGAAGGACATTGCAAACTCCAACTATGTGAGATCTGTTCAGCAGTGGAATTCTCTGCCCCTGAGTGTGATGGAGACTCCTTCTTTGGAGGCTTTTATACAGAGACTGGATGGCCATCTGTCGCGGGTGCTTTGAATGCAATTTCTTGCTTCTTGGCAGGAGGTTGGACTGGATGGCTCATGAGGTCTCTTCCAACTCTATGATTCTATTCTACAGCAATTAAAGTAGTTCAGACTGCATAAATTTTACAGTGTATATGTTGTTTATTTGTTCAGTTGCTTCTGACTCTTCGTGACCTCATGGTCCAGCCCACGCCAGAACTCCCTGTCAGCTGTCACCTCCCCCAGCTCCTTCAGGGTCAAGCCAGTCCGTTCTAGGATACCATCCATCCATCTTGCCCTTGGTCGACCCCTCTTCCCTTTTCCTTCCTTTTCCCCCAGCATCATTATCTTCTCTAAGCTTCCCTGTCTTCTCATGATGTAGCCAAAGTACTTCAACTTTGCCTCTACTATACTTCCCTCCAATGAGCAGTCAGGCTTTATTTTCTGGATCTTCTTGTGGTCCAAGGCACTCTCAGAACTTTCCTCCAACACCACAGTTCAAAAGCATCTATCTTCCTTCGCTCAGCCTTCCCTAAGGTCCAGCTCTCACATCCGCAGGTTACTACTGGAAATACCATTGCTTTTACTATGCGGATTTTCGTTGCCAGTGTGATTTCTCTACTCTTCACTATTTTATCGAGATTGGTCATTGCTCTCCTCCCAAGAAGTAAACGTCTTCTGATTTCCTGGCTGCTGTCTGAGTCTGCAGTAATCTTTGCACCTAGAAATACAGTCTGTCACTGCCTCCACGTTTTCTCCCTCTATTTACCCGTTATCAATCAGTCCGATTGCCATAATCTTGGTTTTTGATGTTTAACTGCAACTCAGTTTTTGCACTTTCTTCTTTCACCTTGGTTAGAAGGCTCCTCAGCTCCTCCTCGCTTTCGGCCATCAAAGTGGTATCATCTGCATATCTATGGTTGTTAATGTTTCTTCCAGCAAGTTTATCCCCAGCCTTGCATTCATCAAGCCCCGCACATCACATGATGTGTTCTGCATACAAGTTGAATAGACTGGGTGAGAGGATACAACCCTGCCGTATACCTTTCCCAATCCTGAACAAGTCTGTTGTTCCATGGTCAGTTTTTACTGTTGCTACATGGCATGGTCATTGTACAGATTCCTCAGGAGAGAGACAAGTTGATTTGGTATGCCCATACCACCAAGAACCTGCCACAATTCATTATGATCCACACCGTGTTATGATCCACACAGTGTATATGCATTCTAGGAAATGCTATCTTGACAACCTGATGTTACTCAGTCATGTGTTGCAATTTTCACCTATGAAATTTTGGAGAGTAGGAAATATCAACTCGCCTTCCTCAGTTGTTATGTGGCTTCAAGTCATTTCCATACCCCTAAGGTGAGCCTAACAATATTGGTTTAGAAGATGTTTGCTTTGTTGGACTGAGAGTGTGTGGCCTGTGCAAGGTCACCCAGTAGGTTTCATAGTTGAATAGGGATTTGAAGCCTTGTGAGATACATTTCTGAACGGATATACAACCTGGAAGTCAGATGGGGGGAGCCAAAAATATTTCCCTAGCATCATTATATATACATAGAAGCTATACAAGGAGAAAGAATTCTTCATTTAAAGTAGTATGCATGAATGGCTGCTTAATATTTTATTAACAGTTCACAGCATGAGCAAATGAACTTACTAACTAACTAACTAACTAATTTTATTATTTATGAGTCGCCCTCCACAAATGTGCTCCAGGCGACTTACACAGCTAGGCGTCTACAATACTAAAATATTAAAATTTTAAAATATTAAAATGTTAAAATATGTGAATAGACAGGTTCCAGGTCACTGATGCATATGCTCTTCTAAATAGCCATGTCTTAAGTGCCGCCAGAAATGAAGGCAGGTCGAAGATGGGTTTGGTCTTTGGTCTGGCGGCAGAGAGTTCCACAGGACAGGGGCCACAACGGAAAAGGATCTCTGTCTCGTGGACTCCAAATGAGCCTCTCTCAGACCCGGGACACAGAGAAGGTTCTCGTAGGCTGGCCGTGGTGCTCTTGGATGGATAGATGGTATCAGACGGTCTTTTAGGTATGTAGGACCCTGGCCCCGCAAGGCCTTAAGTGTCAGGGTCAGGGCCTTATAAAGGACTCTGTACTCAACCGGCAGCCAGTGTAAATGCTGTAAGGATGGCGTTATGTGACACCTCATAGATGTTTTCGTGAGGAGCCTGGCAGCAGCATTCTGTACAATCTGGAGCTTGCGAGTTACTGACCGAGGTAGACCCACGTATAAAGCGTTGCAATAGTCCAGCCTTGATGTAACCGTGGCATGAATCACCGTGGCCAGCGCCTCAGTTGGTAGATAGGGCGCCAGTTGCCTCGCTTGACGTAGGTGGAAGAAGGCCCTTTTGCTCGTGGAGGCGATCTGGGCCTCCATCGTCATTTTAGAGTCCAGGATGACACAGAGGCTCTTCACAGTGGAAGATGGAGTCAGCGATTCCCCTTCGAAGGGTGGCAGTGGATGGACTAGTTCTGATGGACGGCCCGGCCATAGAATTTCAGTCTTTGCTGGATTTACCTTCAGTTTGTGGGCCCGCAGCCATCTCGTCACTGCTCCCAGGCACTGGGCAAAGTTGTCAGGCACCGAGGTTGCTCCAGGTTCCAACTTTAGGAGGAGCTGAGTGTCGTCGGCATACTGGTAACTTTCCAGCCCAAAGCTCTTAACGTTGACAATGCTGGCTAGAAGATGCTAATAGTTTGAAATAACTGTTGAAGCTTCACAAGAAGTTATTAGATAAAATGAATTAGGTGTCAAGTTATTCTAGTTTTACAAATAGTGTGCTATTTATTCTATATGAAAAATGCTTCAGTTGCCAATTGTTATTTGCTTGCATATGGCCTTATACGTTATGATATTAATTATATTGTACTGCCAATAGGCCATATTCTCCAACTCTCTGTTTAACAGGAACAGTGAAGATTAATCTTCTATTGTCCCACTTTTTGGCAGCTTTTAAAATGATCCACTTGAAGCTTATTCCTGTTGCAAAAGGAGTTTGCACTCAACCCAGCAGAAGGAAAACCTTGTCTTTCCCAGTAGGCTTAGGCAAAAGCAAACAGCTCCACCATCCCCTAGCTTCTGGTTCCTTATTAATACCATTTTGGCCCATACTGATGTTCCTTGACCACATATGTCCTGATGCTCATCTTTGAAATGTTGGAGGGTATGTTGGAGGGTTGTTTCTCACAATTAGCACTTTTTGAGTTATCTATTTGGAGTCCGTCACCCCTCCCCGTCCCCCCCTGGCTTTGGGTCACAGTTGATGTTTTGCTTATTTAGAGACACTTCCACATTTCCTGTTGTTTGGACACAAAGGGTTTTCCAGTGGGGACCTTTTCATACTCCAGCATGACAGTGCTAAAATCTTTGGGGAATGTATTGTGAATATTTGTACAGGCTTAAGTACAAAACCCCATGCCCATGGTCTTTACAGAGCCATCAAGAAAATGTTTAGAAAATAAAATCTTTTAGTGAATGGCATTACCTCCCATTAAAATAAGAAAACAGAGCCTGCTCACTGGCCAAAAATTGTGGTCTTATCAGTTGAAGGTGAGGAATTGAAAATCAAGAAAGGTGGGGAGTTGGACTTGAGTGGGCAGAATCCTAAACAGCACCTTCTACATTCGTATGTCCACTATTTACCAATATCATAGATATTTTAGATATCTTATTGTATATTGCTTTTATTTATGTATATGTATTTTTGTTGTGTTTTATTGCTGATGTTTTAATTTTATTTTATTGTTATTTGTTGTTTGGGCTTGGCCTCATGTGAGCTGCCCCGAGTCCCCATTGGGAAGATGGGGGTGGGTTATAAATAAAGATTTTTATTATTATTATTATTATTATCCTACAGTACCAAGCAAAACATAACAATCCCGCAGACAGAACTACACTATAGATCTTTTCCCACTGTCCTTAGGACTCACTGCTTCATTGCATTAGCCAGTCTCCATCCTAGGAGATCGAAGCAGGATGGTGGATGATAGGGTGACTTGGAGGTCTATCTTTCCTAAGGTTGTGATTCCTGAGTGAGCTTTGTTAGTTGCAAGGGTGATGAAACACACAGACAAGCAAGCCCTAAACAGGATGGTTGATCACAAGCAGGGCCAGACTAAGGTAATTTAAAATAGTAAGCAAACCTTATTTTGGTGCCCCTTCGCTTTCCGGCCCTCACTCTCCGCCCCCTTGCTCCCCGTCCTCCTCAGTCTTCCGCCTCATGGAGGGTGCACATGCGTGCTTGGTGGTCAGCATGGTGGCGTCATCGCTATGGCCCATATGGGAGCCATACATGGTGTGTATGGCTCCCATGCCTTTTCCGCCGCCGCAAAACCACGGCCCCTCTCGTTCCCGCCAAAATGGTAGGAAAAATAGCGCACAAGATGTCATGGTGGCGGCGAAAAAGACATGGGAGCCATCACCTAGGCAACTAGGTGGGAACGGGCCCTGGGCGCTTTGGGCGACCTGGCTGGCTGTGGCTAGTGGCTGCCGCTCCTTCTCTTGCCCCCTCCTTCCCTCTGCCCTCCTTCTCCTCCCTTCCTCCGTCTCCTCCGAACCTCAGGCTACGCTGCTTGTGCTCAGAGTTGGCATGGAGGCGGATGCTGTGTGGACCGGCCGGTGGCAGCGGGGAGTCGGAGGGGGCTCGGGGACAACTAAGATGCGCCCTTGAATGGGGCAAGTGATAAGTGCGTGCCTACCTTGCTTACTGCAAGATCCGGCCCTGATCGCAAGGTGACTTCTGACTTATGGCAAGTCAACCCTATGAATGGGAGATATCAAAGTTGAACTCAACTTGATGACAGGTAACAAAATATTGGATCCTGGTGATGGTTTTCTTCAATGTAGAAAGGTGCTCAACTGTCTTTTTGACTGAAATGTGAAGATTCTTTCTTTATTACCCCTCAAGCCTTTTCTTCTAAGCTGAATTCCTAATGCTAAAACCCCATTCACAGCCAGATGTCATTGTGTGTTGGCTCATTTGACATCCCTTACATGCATCTCAGTCTCACATTTTCCCTTGCTTGCAACTTTCAGCAAAATTTAGGCCAAGTTCTCATTCTCTGCCATCGGCAATATTCCCCTTTTAGCTGCAAGGCTCTTGTCCAATTAATTACAGAGTTCTTGTCAGCATCATGAGCCTGTGCCTTTGGTCCTGTACAAATAGCTTTAGTGGTCATATTTTTCCCTCATCTGATCTGTACAGAATCAAGATGGCAATGGTTTTTTTTTAATGGTGTCAGATCCAAAGTCTTTCAAAGGGAGGAAGCCTAAAGGGCCAATGGGATTTCATTTGGATAGGAAGCAACAAATTTAGATTCTTCCCCAATAGAAATAATGCATTTTCAAATAGATTTGCAGACCTGTCAAATGCCGTCCCCTCCTTTTGAGATTTGTTTTCAATACAGTTACAAACAAGATAGGTTCTATGGGTTTATTGTTAAATTTAATTTGTATGTACGTTGGAAAAGGTACATTTTAAGTATAACTCCAATCAAATGCGTGTGTGTGTGTGTGTGCGCGCGCGCACGCACACACACCCTTTGAGTAGCATAGTAACCCATGTAGTGTTTGTTTTGCTGCTTGTGACTGTGTTCAGAAGATTTCACCGCACTTTCTCTGTGATAACTGAATTTTGAAAAATTTGGCTTGTTGTACAAACAAGGATTTGTGATAAAGCTTCAGTGGAGACATTTTTTCTCATGATAACGCTTTCAGAGGTGAATTTTCCTTCCTAGGGCATAGATTCCTGCATTCTTACCCCTGTTCTTAACTATTTATTTATTTATTTATTTATTTATTTATTTATTTATTTAAAAATTTTGTACCCCAACCTTCCCACCTCCAAGGAGGGACTCAGACCGGCTTACAGCAAAATTCAATGCCATACAAATTTAAAACATCTTAAAAACAGCATATTAAACATACATAGAAACAGAGATACATAAAAACCACATTGCCATTAAAACCACATATAAAAGTGGTCACCCATTTCAGACTGAAATCAATCTCAGCTTATTCTGGGAAGGCCTCATTCCACATCCAAGTCTTCAACTGCCTCCTGAAGGACAACAGGGAGGGGGCAGATCTAACATCACTTGGGAGGGAGTTCCACAGCCGAGGGGCGACCACAGAGAAGGCCCTGTCTCTCGTCTCCACCAGACGCGCTTGCGAAGATGGCGGGATCGAGAGCAGGGCCTCTCCGGAGAATCTTAATGTCCTTGATGGTTCATAGGGGAGAATTCGTTTGGACATGTAAACTGGGTCGGAACCGTATAGGGTTTTGTAGGTTAAAACCAGCACTTTGAATTGTGCTCGGAAACTAATTGGCAGCCAGTGGAGCTGGCGCAACAAGGGAGTTGTATGCTCCCTGTACCCCGCTCCCTTCAGGACCAGGGCCCTGCTTAGGTGGCGAGTTCGGCCGGGTTGCGTCTTCTGGCGGGAGCCGCGACCTGGCGAAACCCGCTTCTCTTCAGGGCCAGGGCCCTGCTTGGGAGGCAAGTTCGGCTGGGTTGCGTTTTCCTGCGGGAGCCGTGACCTGGCGAAACCCGCCTCCCTGCAGGCCTGTGCGCTGGAAACCGCTCTCGGTCTCCCTCTGGCTCCCTGCCTGCAGCACCTTCCTTCCTGCTTGCTTCGCCGGTCCTGAGTCCAGAGTGCTCTCTGGATGTAGGTGAACTACAACTCCAAAACTCAAGGTAAATTCCTATTACCTATATGTATTACTGTGTTAGAATTGTGCTGGTCTGTGACCGTAATAAAGTTTAATAAAGTTACTGTGTTAGAATGTCATTTTGTGTCATTTTGATTGGTGGTGTGCCCCTGGATTTAGCAAAATTTAAAAAGTGTGCCGTGGCTCAAAAAAGGTTGGGAAACACTGTGGTAGATCACTTGCCCACATCCATGTCTCTGCAGTGACCATGACTTCAAGCTAAATGCCATGGAGTTGAGAATGGGCTTAGTTAGGTACAAAATGCAGCAGTTCTCTTTCTGGTGGGTCCCTTCTTATGCAATCAAATAAACACCAACACTGTCAGTTTGTCTCCTGGTTGTTTTTCAGCCTAATTCCAACAATCATTTTCCAAGTAATCAGTTCACACCTCTGTTCTCCCCGCTCCATGCATTGCCTCAAGCCACTTTGGTGGCATGGAAGTAGGAGGGAAGAAGAGAAGTGGGTTGCAGGAAGGGGGAGGATGTGGCAGAGAGAAAATGGGAAAAATAAGGTGCCAGAGATAGAGAATGAGCGGCAAAGAAAGAGCAAAAGGCTGGGGAATGAAAAAAGAGAAAAAAGGGAGAGGGTGGAAGGCAAAGAGGAGGAAGTGGGAGAGGCATAAGAGAAAAAGAGAAGGAAGGAAAATCACAGAGGAAGGGGGAGTAGAGAGAGGATGTGACATAAGTAAAGAGGAAAAGAAGGATCATATAGGGCAGTGTTTCCCAACCTTTTTTGAGCCGTGGCACACGTTTTACATTTGCAAAATCCTGGGGCACACCACCAACCAAAATGACACAAAATGACACTCTAACACAGTAATACATAGTTAATATGTTTCTAAATGTATTTATACACTCAGTGTGAAACCTGGGCCTGTTTCGATGAACACAACATATATATACTGGCAGGAATGGCAGAAAGACACAAACTTCCCACACAGAACTCCCATAACCAAGAGAAAATGCTATAAGAGTTGGGTGGGCATTGACCTTGAGTTTTGGAGTTGTAGTTCACTGATATCCAGAGAGGACTGTGGACTGAACCAATGTTGGATCAGGACCAAACTTGGCATGAGTACTCAATATGTCCAAATATGAACGCAGATGGAGTTCAGGGGAAATAGACCTTGACATTTGGGAGTTGTAGTTGCTGGGATTTATAGTTCCCCTACAATCAAAGAGCATTCTGAACCCCACCAATGATAGAACTGGGTCAAACTTCCCACACAGAACCCCCAGGAGGCAAGAGGAGGTCTCTACTTGGGGAAAGGGAGGCGGGCCTTCCCAATGCATGGAGAGGGAGAGACCAAGTAGACAACAGGTGGGGGTGTGTGTGTTTGTAATTTTGTGCCTTTATCGAGGTAGGTTTCTTAGGGTTTTTATACTTCAACACACTAGACTCCCCCCGGAGGTTCCAATTTCCCACGGCACACCTGATGATCGCTCACGGCATACTAGTATGCCCTGGCACACTGGTTGGGAAACACTGGTATAGGGCACATACCCTTCATATCAGGAGTGTTTGTCATACCCTGTCTTGATATGGCAGGACAGTCCCAGTGTTAACTCTCCCTTCCTACTATCTATCGCCTTCTTGCGCCTTTTGAATGCGTGGCATCTTTTGACATTTTAAATTGTTGTTTTAATTGTGGTTTTAACTTTTATTAATGTTTGGCTGTTTTTATAACTTGCTGTAAGCTGCCCGAGCCATTGGGAAGGGCGGCAAACAAGTGCGAATAAATAAAATAAAATAATCTAAGCTGCTTTTAAAGTTTTCAAGTTTCTCCTTCTCCCACTTTCTGCCTTTGTCCTCCACTTACCATACTTCCCTTGTTGCAAATTGAGTTCAAAATGCAAAATTTACACTCAATACATTCAGCAGAAGTAGAGGAGCAATTGAGTTCTGTCCTTTCTAGTAGTGCTCAGGCAAAAACAAATTACTGCAACCTCTTGTTTTTCACATGTGAAATGTTGGAGGATGGAAAACGAAAGAAATGTGAGACTTTACCCACTTTGGGTTCTGGATCCACTCACTATCAACAAGTTTGGGTTTTTTTCATATCAGGAGAGACTTGAGAAACTGCAAGTGGTGCCGAGGTGGACAGAAGCTAATTAAGATCCTGCAGCAGGCAGTTCCACAGTTCCCTGATGTCTTTTTTTGTCTCTTTGTTTGGCCCAGTCGCATGGTAGAGATATTGGTGTTTTTAGTATTTTTCAGTTCCTTATACCAGCTGAACGCCATGTTCCACCTTGGATTCTGGGGCTCTGGAAGGTCTTCTCATCGGCAGGCCGGCTATGTGGGCATCCCTAGAGGCTCTGCTATGCCTGGGGACCTGAACAGTCGAGGATCCATCCAGTTGGGATGTATAGTTCCCCAAAGCACTGGGGACTTTGCAAGGCACTGGGACCTGGCTCTGCTTGCCTCATTGGATCGCCATGGGCTCTTCATGTAAATTTTCCGTTGAAAGGACTATATGGACTTTTCTGACTTCTCCAAGCCTCCCTGGACTGTTGGCCCCCGCAAAAGGAATGATTATGGACTTTTTGCCCCAAAAGGCCCTTTTCCTTCATTCCTATGGACTTTTCCCCCTTCTGAACTCAAGGACCCTTTTCACTCCTTTCTGTTGTTTACGTAGACTGCTGGATTTCCCCGAGGAAGAAGCAACGCCAAATCGTTTGCTTCCAAAAAGACCTTTCCTTATTTGGGCTACAGAGGAACAATGTATAAGATGGTGCCCCTTTGTCCCAAATGTTTGTATGCTTTTCCTTTTTACCATTTTCCTATTTTTGTTGTTTTATGTTATAAAAACCTCACTGGGAACCTTATGCTGGGGATCAGGAGGGCCGCAATCTGACCAACAGTTACATTTCAAACCAGCCACTATTTTACTATTGCATAATCATAAAGGATAGATGCCAGGGTCTTTCTCCCTGAAACCCACACTGGGTCTACCTGCCTGTGTTTTATTAATCTCTGAGTCTTTGTCTGTTAATAGAAGCATAGGCATCTTTCATAAAAGATCATTATTTCATAAATAAGGTTATTCACATGGGGGTCAAATCTCCATGCATGGCCACAATAAAAAAACTTGTTCAAACCGGCCAGTTCACAGAGAAACCAAACTTTGGCTGATCAATGCTTTGTCAATAACAGGGAAGTATCGATCTAGGGCAAAACTGTTTATTTTCAAACCAAGACAATAGCCAGGCTAGCTAGAAGGACAAGCCAAAGTCCTCGCTTGCCCCAAGGGCATATTAACACTTCTTAATCCCATCATCAAACTCAGTTTCATTGTTTTTGCCATTTTGCCCTGCCTCCCTGGTTTCCTCGTTGGCTGGATTGCAAGATGCTTGCAATTGGCTGGAGGTCTCTGGCTGGCTTTCTGATGCTCAGTTGTTTGCAACATTCCATCCAATCAGCTGAGAGTGCACGTAGCCAAGGCGGGTGCCAAATTTAAATCTGTATGGACTCAGAAAGTATAAATGCTTTGTATTTTGCCAAATAAAGTATGTCAGCTTTGCGGAAAACTCAGGACTTGTTGCTGTCATCCTTTCTCAGCTGGGACAGAACCTTCTCTCGGTGAGCATGCTTCCGGATTTTGGTGAGACAATTGAATTGGGTTTTGGGGAAAACTAGCGCTTCCAAAGGTCCACCAAGGTCATTTTTGGGATCCTCGCTCTTAGAGGCGGTCAGGGCTCTCGGCCCCATCTGGGCAGAGCCCCCATTATTTGGGTTCAACTATACAAGTTGCTTCTGGTGTGAGATAATTGGCTGTCTGCAAGGACGTTGCCCAGGGGACACCTGGATATTTGATGTTTTACCACCTTGTGGGAGGCTTCTCTCATGCCCCCGTATAGGGAGCTAGAGCTGACAGAGGGAACTCAAGCTGCTCTCCCTGGATTTGATCAAGGGTTTAACCCACTGCACCACTGGGGGCTCCATCATCGAGTTTACAGGTAAGGATTATACTGGCTCAAAACCTGAATCATAAAGATAGTTCCTTGTGATGGCCTAAGAGACACTACAAAGAGAAGCACCTAGAATTATTATATTACTAAACATATATAACTGATATTAACATATGTTATTAGATCATTAGGCATGATATCTTAGACTTCAATCACAGTTGCACAGAGGGCGCCATTCAGTTAAGAAACATCAAGACTAGCAAATGAGGAAATAGATATTTATACACTTTTCCAGGCAGTGCTTTTGCTGTGAGATTTCTCTTCTTTGCATTGAGGATTGGAAGGGAAAATCCAAGTCCTGAAACATGGCAACCCTATGTGTCCTCAGAGCAAAGCAAGGAAAAATGACTCTTATAGCTCTCTTGGAATTTTGGTCCAAAAAAGAAACTTCTCCTAATTTTAGGACTGGTCCAATCCTTGCTTCTTCTGATCAATGGGTATATGGCATGAATAAAGAGCCATCCATGCAAAAGACAAGTGCTTGGAATCTCAAAGCCTATATATGTATATATGGTCAGACCACACCTGGAATACTGGGTCCAGTTTTGGGCACCACAATTGAGATATTGACAAGCTGGAATGTGTCCAGAGGAGGGCGACTAAAATGATCAAGGGTCTGGAGAACAAGCCCTATGAGGAGCGGCATAAAGAGCTGGGCATGTTTAGCCTTCAGAAGAGAAGGCTGAGAGGAGACATTATGAGGGTCATGTACAAATATGTGAGAAGAAGTCATAGGGAGGAGGGAGCAAGCTTGTTTTCTGCTGCCCTGGAGACTAGGACGCAGAACAATGGCTTCAAACTACAGGAAAGGAGATTCCACCTGAACACGGAGAAGAACTTCCTAACTGTGAGAAAGAGCTGTTCAGCATTGGAACTCTCTGCCTCGGAGTGCGGTGGAGGCTCCTTCTTTGGGGGCTTTTAAACAGAAGCTGGATGGCCATCTGTTGGGGGTGCTTTGAATGTGATTTTCCTGTTTCTTGGCAGGGGGTTGGACTGGATGGCCCACGAGGTCTCTTTCAATTCTAAGATTCTAGTCAGACCCCAGATTCCATTTGAGAAGTTTTGTAGATTGCATTTTTCTTGTCTGAATGTAGTACTTAATATTTATCTTTGCTGAAATTAACTTTGTTACTTTTGACCTACTTTTCCGATAAATTGGTTCCATGCTGGGGTCTCCCTTTTAAAGTTCCTATGCATTTCAGCATCTAATGATAGGATATGGTGTGGTAATGGGATTTTAACACTTCCATAAACAATCCAGGAATACATACTGTGAATGACAAAGATTGGCTATTTTACTTCTGGTTGCTAGGACCAGCAGCGTTGCTAGGCAGTTAAACGATTCAGGTCCCAGATTTATGGGACACAAATCTGCATAAAATTTACATATGCTAATTTATAAGTGTGTGCTCAAATTTAAAAATAATTACTAGGCTGTGTTTAAATTTCACAGGGGGCAAAGTCAGCCAATTAATTTCATTTCCAAATCATCCCATTTAAAATAAAATCTTCAATTAATTTCTATCCTGCCCTAGATCATTCTAAATTACCAGTTCTTTTCAATTACAATTAATTTGGAATGCCTTTCTGGCCCTTCCCCCAACTAACCTCTTTCTCTCTAGAAAAGCATCTCACACCTGAGGGATCCCCACATGAAGAGCATACGTATCATGCTTGAAGATATTTACAGACACCTATTTCCTTCAGATTTTATGAGATTTGCTGGAGCTAATTAGAAGCGTAAGACCAAACTCAAACCATCATCTGAACTGCTTGATTTCCCTGTTTCCAGCCCAGCATCCTTTTCTAGAGCAAAGTATATGCACTTGTGTACTTAAAACTAGAGAGGAAGTAAAGCAGGGAATGCCAGAGTGTCCCATAACACAGCGGCAGCAAGTATATCTTCCTTCAGTAAGATTTGCAGCCTTACAACTAAGGACTTTATTGTCCTCATGGGCCAGGTTATAGCAAAGCTGGTAAATCACCACCAGCAGCAATAAAATCTGCCAACCAAAAGGTTGCCAGTTTGAAGCCCGGGTCGGAGTGAGCACTCGACTGTCAGCCCCCTCTAGAAACCCACCTTAGACTCTGCGATGTTGACCAACTACATTCTTAGTAAGATGATTGAACATGCGGCAGTGATCCAACTTCAGAAATTCTTAGACGACACGGATGGCCTGGATCCATTTCAATCTGGCTTCCGTCCACGGGACCGAGACTGTTTTGGTGGCCATCTCTGATGACATCCGTCGCCAGCTAGACAAGGGAGGATCGGTACTGCTGGTGTTGCTGGTGTTGCTCGACCTCACCACAGCTTTTGATACAGTAGATCATGATCTACTGATCCAACGAATAGCTGCTATTGGAATTCAAGGATCAGCAATAACGTGGTTCAACTCATTCTTGCGAGGGCATAGCTAACGAGTGGAGTGGCTGGGCCAAGTATCTGAGAAATCCCCTCTTGACTGTGGAGTACCCCAAGGTGCTATTCTATCCCCAATGCTGTTTAACATCTATGTTCGACCTCTCGCCAGGCTAGTCCGGAGATTTGGATTAGAATGTTTCCAATATGCCGATGACACCCAGCTTCTCCTAAAACTAGAACCTGGAACAACTTCAGTACTGGATAACTTCACCCGGTGTCTTGGAGCGGTGACAAGATGGCTACGTGTCCATAAATTGAAAGTAAATCCAGCAAAAACTGAAATCTTGTGGCCTGGCTGCCCATCAGAATTGGTTGGTCTATTACCATCCTTTGAAGGGGAACTGTTAGCTCCATCCCCCACTGTGAAGAGTCTCGGTGTTATCCTGGATTCCAAAATGACGATGGAAGCCCAGGTTGCCTCCACTAGTAAAAGGACCTTCTTTCATCTACGCCAAGCGAGGCAATTGGCGACTTATTTACCAACAGAGGCGCTGGCTATGGTAATACATGCCACGGTTACGTCGAGGCTGGATTACTGCAATGAATTGCATGTGGGCTTACCTCGAGCAGCAATTCGTAAGATCCAAATTGTGCAAAATGCAGCCACTAGACTCCTCACAAGAGCATCAATGAGGTGCCATATAGTGCCGTCCCAACAGCGCTTGCATTAGACTCTGCGCTTCTATAATTCTAGCATTCAAGGCCTTTCGAGGTCAGGTCCTTCATATCTAAGAGATCGTTTAATGCCACTCCACCACCAGAGACTGCGACGGTCAGCTCATGAGAATCTTCTCTATGTCCCTGGCCCTAGAGAGGTCCATTTGGAGTCCACAAGACAGAGATCCTTCTCCATTGTAGCCCCAATCTTGTGGAACTCCCTACCGCCAGACCAAAGAGCCACTCCTGATCTACATACATTTTTAGGGGCACTTAAGACATGGCTCTTCAGAAGAGCCTATGATTGTTAAGTAACAAGCGGTGACTATGTAACCTGTTTATTTTAATTGTGTAAGTCGCCCAGAGCACCTTTGGTGGAGGGCGACTCATAAGAAATAAAGTTGAGTTGAGCCCAGTCCACTGTTTATCTAAGCAGTTCAAAACCAGCTTAGATCTGTAAGTAGAGAAATTGGGTATTGCTAAAAAGCAGGGAAGGTATTTTACAACACCATAAAAGAAAAAGACCAACAATGCTGGTGACCAAACAGAAGGGGGAAGTCCCGATGGCTCTTCGACATAGAGGATGGAGCGACAGCACCCCTCCGTGGTTGGATTTGAGCACAACCTCCAAAAGCTGGACATTGACACAACATAGCTCCTTTCTGTCTGTTCTGTCCTGTCTGTCCAAACAGCTTTGAATGTTTGCCACATACATGTACTGTGATCCGCCCTGAGTCCCCTTGGGGAGATAGGGTGGAATATAAATAAAGTATTATCATTATTATTATTGCACAAAGCTTGTGTGAACACCAATAATGGCTAGTAGCTACATTACCATTTTTAGCCTCTCTTAAGTGAGAAAAGCAGGATATCTGTCTATCTATAGGTCAAAGTATGTATGAACAAGATAAGCTCTGTAGGTTTGTTCTTAAGTTACATTTGTATGTAAGGCAGACAAGTACATTTTAAGTGTAACTCTATTTTGGATGGCATAGGGAAGGTTTAACACCCCTGTGGATTTGTTTGTCTGTGCCTCCCATTCAGAATATTTCATCCCACTTTCAGTCCCTGTGATAATTGTATTTTGAAAAACTTGGTTTGTTGTGGAAACAAGGATTAGAGATAGAGTTTCAGTGGAGACACCTTTTCCCCATGATAACTCTTTCAGGAGTCGATTTCCCTTCTGAGGGGTAGATTTTTCTCACTCCCATTGTTAGTTAAGTTGAATGTAAGTCATTTGTAAGTCAGATGTTGTAACTCGGATACTGCTTGCATGTATGTTGGTTGGTTGGTTGGTATCGCAAAAGCACCTTCATGAATTAATGGATCTGAACCAAACTTGGCACACATGCTCATAATGAACCAAGTTAAAATAATTGAAGGGTTTTAACGAAAAAAACCCCCACCCCTTTTAAGACCCAGAGCAATGGGAAAGAAAGGGAGTGAAGCAAATTGGCAGCTGCTAAGTGACGCGTATGTGGGGAAGGGAGAAAGGAAGAAAAGATAGAAAGAAGAGGAAGAGGAAGGGAAAGAATGGAAGAGAGAAGGAGGAAGAATAAAAAAGACAAGAGAAAAGAAGGAAGAGAAAGAAAATGCAAAGAAAGAAAAAGGAAGGGAAGCTGTATGAGGGAAAGAGAAGAAGAAAAGAAAGCCAGCCACAAAGAAATTGCAAACCTGCACAGTGCTGTGTATAACAAATAAACATTTCTAAAGATGCAACTAACCAATAATTAATCTATCATCCCCTAATTTCTCCTTTCCCTTTCCTTGTTCCCCCATCCCCTGCTTTACTAGTTCTTAATAAAAATTATTTGGACAAAAAAGAGAAATGTTGCACAGGGGGAAAATCTTTATATTTGAAAAAGGATATGTCCTGCTGCCTCTTATTGAATGAGATGTTATACGAACACAACTGCCATTAATGTCGAAGGGGTGAAATTGGCCTGGCTCTTGGTCTCACACAACATCTTATAGTTTGTTGAGGGTTTGAAGATTCCTAGTCATTTGTCTCCTAACTTGCATCCAGTTGGAGTTCCTTGCTGTCCACTCTTTCGGTCACCTGAACTCCCAAGATTACAAGCAACTGCATTACCTGTAGGCAAAAAAACACCAGTATTTCCGTTAAAACGCCCTTAGGTTTTAGATATCTTCATGGTGTTTTATGATGGGAGATTAAACAAATAGTCCATGTTGTTTCTAGCTATTTATTGAAACAACCAGTACAATTTCTATATCTACATACTTTGAGAGAAGCATAATCACATCACACAGTTCAGGTACATTTCTCATCACTATTGCAGAGTTTGGGAGTCATTATGTATCATTATATAATCTAGTAGACCTAATTCAGTGTAAATATAACCATGTTTGCAGCATTTCAATGTATGATACACAGTCTAGAAAACAGCATTAGAGCAAGCATTAGTAAACAACTGTAGGAAGCTAATTCAGCATAACTATAAATACTGTATATACTCATGTATATGTCTAGACGTTTCAGTCAAAGAATCAACCCAAAAAAACCCAAGCTGACTTATTAATGGGTCATTATAAATACTGTACCTTAACTCTTATTTGAAAAAGGAACCATCGCCTTCTCTGAGTAGAGTAGTGAAAGGTGAGAGCTTAGTCCGTTTTCAGATAACCTAAAAGCACCAGCCTCCTCTACTTTCCTTGCAATGCAATGGCACCACTTCTAGCCTGTTTGGAAAGTTAAATGGCAGCAGTGGCCCTCTGACCCAGGACTGGTGTTTTCCCCATTTCAGGGCACAATGGGTTAAACCCTTATGCTGGCTGAACCGCTGACCTGAAGGTCGACGGTTCGAACATGCGAGACGGGGTGAGTTCCCGTCTGTCAGTTCCAGCTTCCCATGCAGGAACATGAGAGAAGCCTCCCACAGGACGGTAACATATCCAGGAGTCCCCTGAGCAACGTCTCTGCAGACAGCCAATTCTCCCACACCAGAAGCGACTTGCAGTTTCTCAAGTCTCTTCTGACACAATAAAAAATATTAAAAATTAAAAAATGGAAAAGTTTACGGAGATCTGCCAAAGATTATTGAATTCCTGTGATACCCACATAGATGAATTCTTCTCAGAGATTGATTCTGATGTAGCCACAAGCCAGAATGTGTTTCAGCAACTTGACAATGTATTTGGTCCACTCATAAGTGAAGCTGAATGGGAAAAGATACAGATGCAGGCTTTCCGCCAAGACATTGTTGACTGCCCAATTTGCATTATGCCACTGGGGCACCCTCATCTTCAGGATGAACTCTCCCAAGACAGCAGCCCATTATATCTCCGCCAGATTGTTCTGCTTTCCTGTTCTCATATTTTTCACTGTACTTGTCTTCAAGCATTTGAAGAGTTTTCTTTGGGGGAAAGACCTGCATGTTCTTTATGCTGCTCCTGTTATCAAAAGAAAATTCTCACCTAATATTTTAATATAAACTATATTCAAGTTTTTTTAAAATATTAAATTTTCATCCAAAAAAAATTTCATCCCAAAAAACTTAAAAAATGGAATGAGGTCCCAAAATCTGTCCTTGACTTTTTCATGAGATTGACTTCTACATGAGAATATGTGGTTTTTATCTAGCATTTCAAAGTATAGTATACAGCCAGGGAAACTGCATTGGATTCAGCCATAGTACACAGCCATAAGAAAGAATCCCTTGAACATGTTGCCTCTATCTGGCTTGAGGTGTGATACCGAGTCCTCCTTATTTGATCATCAGTTAACAAAAAGCTTCAATGTCTGTCAAAAGAGTTCATAATTAAAACCTATTGACCTGGCTATCTGCTATCAAGTGTAATTAAAGTCTCGACAAAGAGGTCGCATTGCTTATGGATGTTTAAGAAACACAGCTTTTCAAAAATGAACTACTACATTTAACCCTATGAATTCACTAACTCAGTGTTTCCCAACCAATGTGCCGGGGCACACTAGTGTGCCATGAGCGATCATCAGGTGTGCCGTGGCAAATTGGAACCTCCAATACCCTTTCTTCCCCCTCCTGTCGAACACTTTTTCTTCTCCACTCGGGCTCCCTTCTTCCCAGCCTTGCTCTGCTCACTTTGCCTCGCTTTGTTCAGGGGGGGAGGGGGGAGGAGGAAGATGGGACCTGTGCGGGCGCTACTGCGTGGACTCACCCCACGTCTTCCCCCTTCCCCTCCTGAACATGCTCACGCTGCCCCCTCAGATCAAAATGGCGGCAGAAGCGGCAGTGTGAGCAAAGTGAGGCAAAGCGAGCAGAGTGACGCTGGGATGAAGGGAGCCCGAGTGTAGAAGAAAAAGTAAGTGTTCGGCAGGAGGGGGAAGAAAGGGCGATTATTGCATTTTGAATAGGGGAAGGGGGAGGAAGAGGTCTCTGCTAAATGGAAAGCTGGCATGGGCAAACTGTGGACCTTTTAGAAAGGTAGCAGGTGTTTTTTTCGATGTTTTGCCAGTTATTGTTAAATACAATCCCACCATTCCTAGCAGCCTCAGGCCCTTTCCCTTTTTCCCCTCAGCCATTTAAGCAGGAAAGGGCCTCAGGCTGTTAGGAATGGTGGGAGTTGAAGTCCAAAGCACCCAGAGGGGCCGAAGTTTTCCCATGCCTGTTTTAGGGACCTTAAAGTGGTGAGCCTCCTTCCAACATTGTGATTCTGGATAGAAAACAAACAACAATATAACATAACATTGTTTGAGTCCACAGTGCTCTCTGGGTGTAGGTGAACTCAAGGTCAATTCAGTACTTTCTGTTGGTAATGAGAATTCAATATGCCAAGTTTGGTTCAATTCCATTGTTGCAAGAGTTCAGGATGCTCTTTGATTGTGTGTTAACTGTAAATTGAACTGAAACAAGATCGTAGTTTAAAGCTAAAATTTGCTGATCTTCCTTTGGACAGTTTTTGGTTATCTGTTGCCAGGGAGTTCCCCATTCTGGCCAACAAAGCTATTTTGACATTGCTCCCGTTTTCAACCACATATCTGTGTGAGATGAGCTTCTCTAGCTTGACTGCGATAAGAACTAAACACAGAGAGAGAGACTGACAGCTGTTGAGCAAGAGCTTCGTGTGTGTCTTTCTGTCATTCCTGTCAGGATATCTATGTTGGGTTCATCGAAACAGGCCCAGGTTTCACACTGAGTGTATAAATACATTTAGAAACATATTAACTATATGTATTACTGTGTTAGAGTGTCATTTTGTGTCATTATGGTTGGTGGTGTGCCCCAGGATTTTGTAAATGTAAAAAATGTGCAGTGGCTCATTTTGGGACCATGCTGTAGTACTGTTTTCTATAACTAAAGATGTACCAAATAAATGACAATATTTATGAAATAGCAATAAACTGATCTCCAAAATCATGCCTTTTCTGAGATAAACCATTTCTGGCACGTGAATGCCTTGTCTTGCTCATGATTTTCTGATAGATGAGAGAGCAAGGAAGACCTCTGGGGTGTCACTAATACAAAATAAGAAAGCAGAGGGAGGACACAAAACTTTATTAACTATGCATGAGCATAGATTCTCTTGATTGTGGGAATTATCTGCAGAATATCTAATGCAACATACAATTCAGAAAGATTGATTAAAAGTGAAATTGATTAAAGATGTGCCATTGCATACACATTTGCACTCTTCCAACTAAAGCATCCAACTCTGTGTTCTGGGTTATGAGGGATAATTTGTCAGTGTCAAGGATGCAAACCTACACAGACAGTTCCTGAGTTACAAAGAAGAAAGGTTCTGTAGGTTTGTTCTTGAGTTTGTTTGTAAGTCTTAACAGGCACATGTTTCAAGTGTACCTCTAGCCGTGTGTGTGTGTGTGTGTGTGTGTGTGTGTGTGTGTGTATAAGCCAGGGGTGGGCAATTATTTTTTCCAAGGGGCCACACGAGAGCCAAAAAATATTATGGAGGGCCGCACCGAAAGGCTGAACTACATTCTAATCTACATTATTTATTTATTTATTTACTATATTTTCTATATTATACACATCATTAATATTAACATATTAATATATCAAGAAATGTGTATATATATATACATTATAATATATTGAAATTATAATATAATATAACATTATATTATATTATTTATTATATTATTATAATAAAATTATTATAAAATAATAATAAAAACCACTAAAATAAAATAAAATGAAATTCAAGAAGACAAGGTGCAAACCAAGGTGGAGGCTGACATCCTCAAGAGAGGAAGGATCCCAAGATGGAATGGCCCAATGGACCCAGCCCAGATGGATGCAAGGAATAATCACGCCCCACCCCCCAAAAGGCCAAGAGGAAGAGGGCACCCGGTTCCTGACTTCTACCCACCTCTGGCTCCGATTCCCCCTTGGAGTTTCCACTCTGAAACAAAAAGAATCTGAATTAGGAAGGCTGGGGGAAAAGCAGAGGCAGGCACACTCAAGCTCTTTGGGAAACCCCACAAGTTCCTGGGAAAAGCTGGCTGCGTTTTCTCGTAGGGAAGGCTTGGTTGATTATTCCTTGCATCCAAAAGGCCACGGAGCCCTCCCCACGAGAAAACGCCGCCAGCCTCTGCTTTCCCCCCTGCCTCCTTCCCAAGGAAACTTTCCACCAGGCAGGCTCCCTCCCCCCCCTCGCTCTCTCGCCTCTGTACTTCGGGTGCTGCTCGCCTTTTGGATGCAAGGAATTATCAACCAAGGCAAGGGAGGGAGAGGCAGCGGGTCTTACCTTGTGCTGGAAATGGGAGAGCAGCACCCAGAAGCGAGAGAGCGAGGGAGGAGGCTGAGGCAGTCCTGCTCCACCGCTGCCTGGCTACAGCGGGCGAGGATCAAGCCGGGAGAACTAACTCTCAGGCGGCGGAGGGGGATTCCGCCATGTCAGTCACAGGCGGCATCGAGCAGGAAGTTCTTCGGGAGCCGCAGCAAGGGACAGGAGAAGGCACTCTGCTCCCTCCCTCCCTCCCCTGTCTTCCGGAAGGAAGCCGCGGGCTGGATGGCATCGCCCAAAGGGCCGCATTTGGCCCGTGGGCCGTAGTTTGACCACCCCTGGTATAAGCTTTGGCTTAATTGTGGAAACAAGGATTGGTGATAAAACTTCAGTGGAGACTTCTTTTCCCAATGATAACCCTTTCAGGAGCAAATTTCCCTTTCGAGGGGTACATTTCTCTCACCACATAGCATTTTTTTTTATCCCAAGATAGTGCCTGGAAATTCCCAGTATTCCTGCTAAGGAGTAAAGTCAAGACAACAATTTATGCATTGCCAACAAAATAAGAGTAATGTATAAATGGTGCCTGACTTAACTCCACAACAGGCAATTTTACCAAAAAGAGGATATCAGAAGGTGGCATGCCACATGAGAAAAAATGGTGATATAAAGGAAGAGGCAGTATAGAAAAATAGGGAGACCACGTTACAGTTGGATTGATTCTATCAAGGAAGTCATGGCTCTGTCATTGCAAGATCAGACTAGAAAAAAAATCATAATTTACAATAGAGGACCTAATCAGGGTGTAACTGTTGTGATTGAGCCTCCAGCTGCTACTGATAGTAGTGATTCAGAAGACTCTGATGGCTCAGCATCTGGGGAGAGTATGGAACTGGGTGGGGCTGTTTGTAACAGGAGTACTGGTGTTTTCAGAAAGAGGCTTACTCATGAGTCAAGTAAGTCAAGTGAAGAGGATCACTTGCAACTCAAGAGAGTCAAGCAAATAATTACAGCACCTACAGACTCTGAGACATTTGAGGGATTCTCTGGGAATGATGGGAGTCAGAGTACAGAGGACATTTCTACTGAAATGGATTGGACTCAAGTAAGAGAAATTCAGAGGGCTTGTGAGGAGCCCATAAGTTCAGACATCTGGGTAGGATTCACTGATGATCAGGATTGGCCCTCAGAGTCACCAGACAATGGGTGGGATGTTCTAAGTCTTAACCACAGGTGGAAATCTTGGAGAAGCAGTCAAAGGGCAGCAGCTGCTGGGAGAGTAACACCTGAGGATGATGATAGGGCGTCGACCTCTTCAAGTGGATCTGACTTGTAGTGAGCTTAAAAGGTGGGCATTTTGGGACTAACCTCTGTGGCTAGCAAGGAGTTGCCTTTGGATCCTAGGACTCTTACATCTTGTATCCTGTCATCTTGCATCTTGAAGCCTTGTTTCCAGACTGATTCTGTTGCTTCCTGTGGTGGGGTTTGAACTCCACTGGTTTGCTCCCCAGTTGGACTGTGGGTTGTGTCTTCGCTTCTACGTCTATCTCCTCTCCTTGACCTTGGCCTGGCTCCTGGATTACATCTCTCCTACGCCCCTTTGGATACCTTCTTGGACAACCCTTTGATGATTTCAATGCTGATGACCTTGGATTGATTCTGACGATGACATCTTCTCTGCTGCTCTCATCGCGCCTTTCTCAGTTTGTTTTGCTTTGATTTTGCTAAAGAGTTTTTGGCGTTTTGAATGCAGGCTTTTTTTTCCTGTTTGTTTTCATGCCGGTTAACGCTTCCTTTTGTTAGTGTTTACACTGACCATTAAGTGCTTTTGTTTTGCAAATACTTATCTCCAGAGACTCTGTGAATATTAAGACAAACTATTTACACTTCAATTGGGTCTGGCTCTCTAAACTGGCGTCTGCTGCGACAATAACATCATAGAATCTTAGATCTGGAATAGACCACAAGGACCATCCAGTCCAATCCCATTCTATCATTCCGGAATACACTATCAAAGTACTCCTGATAGATGGCTATCCAGCCTCTGTTTTAAACCCTCCACTGCACTCCGAGGCAACACTGTCGAACAGCTCTTACCGTCAGAAAGTTTTCCTAATGTTGATGAGAAATCTCTTTTCTTGTAGTTTGAAATTCATGGCTCCGTGTCCTTGTCTCTGGAGCAGCAAGAAAAGAAGCTTGCCCTTTCCTCAAAGTGACATCCTTTGAAATAATTTAAACATGGGTTTCATGTGCCCTCTCAACCCTCTTTTCCCAAGCTAAACATACCCAACAACCTCAGCTGCTCCTCATAGGGTTTGGCTTCCAGACCATTGTGTTGCTTTTCTTTGGACACATTCTGGCTGTGTCATTGTTAAACTTTGGATTTTATATGAACAAGACTGTTTCTGATGACCAAGTGAAAGCTCAATTAGGGCAAAATCCATAGACTCCATTGCCAGGATATGTATATGATGTATAGATGAGAATATGGAAATTACTACAATTTAAATAGAAATATTTCAACAATTATTTGTTTGATTTGGAGTCAGCTCTCCACAGTTGCTGGGGTTAGGAGCACAGGACCCATGTGAAACTAAAAAAATCATGCATTTAAAAATGAATAATTTTTAACTTTAGAGAATCATATAATACATTTTAGGTCTTCCAGTACAACTCTTCCGCTGGAAGCTGAACATAGAATCGCATTGAAGGACATATAGAGGATTCCTTAGGATTCCGTATCTTGGGAAGTCTGACTTGGCCACGGTGGTCCACGCTCTGATTATATTCCGAATAGACTACTGCAACGCTCTCTACGTGGGGTTGCCTCTGAAGACTGCTCGGAAGCTGCAATTAGTCCAACGTTTGGCAGCCAGGTTACTAACAGGAGCGGGATACAGGGAGCATACAACTCCCTTGCTCCACCAGCTCCACTAGCTGCCAATTAGCTTCCGGGCACAATTCAAAGTGCTGGTTTTAACCTACAAAACCCTATACAGTTCTGGCCCTGTTTACCTGTCCGAACGGATTCTCCCCTATGAACCATCAGGAACATTAAGATCCTCCGGAGAGGCCCTGCTCTCGGTCCCGCTGGCTTCGCAAGCGCAGCTGGTGGGAACGAGAGACAGGGCCTTCTCTGTGGTCGCCCCTCAGCTGTGGAACTCTCTACCAAGTGATGCTAGATCTGCCCCCTCTCTGTTGTCCTTTAGGAGGCTGATGAAGACTTAGATATGGAACCAAACCTTCCCAGAATAGGCTGAGATGGGCTATTGTCTGAATGTATGACCACGTTTACAGATTGAGTGGAATTGTTCTAATGGCGATGTGGTTTTATGTTGAGTTTTTATGTATTTTAATATGTTATTGTAGTTGTTTTTAAATTTATAGCATCGCATTTTTGCTGTTATGCCGGTCTGAGTCCCTCAATAGAGGTGAGAAGGTCGGGGTACAAAAGTTTAAATAAATAAATAAATAAGACATTGCTGGAGGATCTCTCCACAAATCTCTAGGTTCTCCAGAATGATTACTTGGAATGGACCATATCGGAGGATCTAGAAATTCCTAGAGAGAACATTTACATCAAATCTGGAAATGATCAAAGCCCCAGAAGTCAAAGCCACAGGTGTAGAGGGATGATTGTAAATAGAAAGGTCACCTCACCCAAGAGCAAAGGGCTGTGACTAGATATCTTGGGTTCAGTTTATTGAACTTGTAAACTTGTAGTAATGGGTAAGGGCAAGGTCTTTACTGTTCTCCCTTTTAATGTTTTTATATATATATGAATTGATCACGTGATTATCTGACTATATTATATTACATTTTATCCTACTATATTTTATTTTATTCTGTTTTATTGGTGTAATATATATTGATATGACTGATGGTCTCTCAATAAAGATTCATTCATTTATATATATATATATATATATATATATATATATATATAACCTCTAAGCTGGCGGACCTATTTAATGTTGTTGTGTGCTTTCAAGCAGTCCAAACGTATAATGTTTTCTGTGGCTGAGTGTGGGTGACTTGCCCAGCGAATTCCCATAACTGAGTTGGAAGTGAACCCTGGTTTCCAGAGTTATATTCCAGTGTTCAAACCTCGATACAACTCTGTCTCTCTTGACCTATTTATACAGACATTTAATCCGGGGCTTTCATCAAATAGAGACCTGCTATCGGTAAAGTAGGGCACATTTATTTTCACTATTTAGAGAAGCCTCCTCTGCCCTAGGCTCGCTAAATGGTTTCAAGTACAGTGCCCATCACCAGCAATCATTACTCAACCTGGGCAAAGCCAGTGGGCGTTGTAGTTAAAGACCTTCCAGGTTAACAGGCACTGCTTCAGAGGACAATGTTTACTGAGAGCTGCAGGGAATGGTTTCTGTGTAGTGTCAGACCTGAAAGCAAAAGCATGTTATAATCAGGTTAAAACCGAGTGGTTTGATAATCTGGGTATATCTGTTCCTGAATGGCATGGATATGAGCTAATGTCTGGAGAATCCCTGTCTGGGTGAACTAGACTAAAGGCTTCTCAGGCCCACTGTCTTTCTGCAACGGCTATTACTACCACACCCTGTTTAACAACATGAAGACAAGCTGTCTAAGGATCGTTCATGGAGCCTGGATCTTGGTTCATGTGTGATCTTGGGTCAGAACCACCCTGCAAGGTTTCAATGAAGGAGCATTTCATTTTTGGATTACAACTCTTTAAACTTGTGCGCCAGCTTCGCCTGTACCTTGGGAAGTCTGACTTGGCCAAGGTGGTCCATGCTCTGGTTACATCCCGTATAGATTACTACAATGCTCTCTACGTGGGGTTGCCTTTGAAGACTGTTCGAAAGCTGCGACTAGTCCAACGGACAGCAGCCAGGTTGATAACAGAAGCGGCGTTCAGAGAGCGTACAACTCCCCTGTTGTGTCAGCTCCACTGGCTGCCAGTTTGCTACCACGCACAATTCAAAGTGCTGGCTTTAGCCTTTAAAGCCCTAAATGGTTCGGATCCAATTTACCTGTCCGAATGCATCTCTCCCTATGAACCATCGAGATGTTTAAGATCATCTGGAAAGGCCCTGCTCTCGGTCCCGCCTTCTTCGCAGGCACGACTGGCGGGGACGAGAGACGGGGCCTTTTCAGTGGTGGCTCCTCGGCTTTGGAATGCCCTCCCTAGAGACATCAGATCGGCCCCCTCCCTCCTGACATTTCGCAAGAAAGTCAAGACCTGGCTGTTTGAGCAGGCATTTGCTGATGAAATGTAACGGTTTAATTAGATATATGGAATGACAACAATGTGACGGAAACTGATTTCAACATGACGCTAAGACTGCAATTGTATGTTTTTAATTGCTAATTTGTTGTTATATGATTATTTTTTTGGTTTGTTTGCTTGGGTTGTATTGAGGGCAGAGACTGCCTTGTGTAAACCATCCCCAGTCGCCTTCGGGCTGAGAGGGACGGTATAGAAACATGACAAATTTATTTATTTATTTATTTATTTATTTATTTGTTCAATCTTATATTCCGCCCCTCCCGGCCGGCTCGGGGCGGTTTACATACATGTTAAAGTACACTGTGAGACAGTGGTACATCATAAAACAACAAGAATAAAAGTTGCAAATGGTGCAACAACAGTAATAGTAGACAGTTACATAATAAATAAATAAACTCTTCAACCCCACCCTGTCCCAAGCAGATGGATTTGGGGAGTTGTAGTCCAAAAAAGTAACTTCCCCAAGTTTTATGATTTGGAGCAAGGGATATTGTACTGGACATTTTAAGGCGGATCGCAACTTAGATCCCTAATAGGTAGGGATTTAACTTGAATCCCTTATAGGAAAGAATGTAACTTGTGTACATTATAGGCAGGGATGTAATTGGGATCCCTAATAAGTAGGGATTTAACTTGGATCTCTTGTAGACAGGTATGTAATTGGGATCCCTAATAGGGAGAGATTTAATTTGGTTTCCTTATAGGCAGGGTTATAACTGCCATGCAGGGGCAGTCCTACTGGTAGGCAAAGGACGCCGCTCCGTGGGGCGCCATCTGGGTAAAGGGCGCATTCCCCCGCCCGCCAGACAGCGTCCGGCCGATGTTCCACTTTTGGGCCTTGTGCGCTCCGACGCCGCTCCCCGCTCCCTGCTGTGTCTGCTGGTGCTGCTGGCCTTGGAGGTGGGCGCCGGTGAGAAGGCAAAGGCGGCCTCCTCCTCCTCGCCGGTTCCGGCCCCGTCTTCCGCGGGTGCGGAGGGGGAGTCCGGCTTGGGCTGCCCGGTGTGTCTGTGGCGGAAGCACAGCAAGGAGCTCCGGCTGGAGAGCATCAAATCCCAGATCCTGAGCAAGCTGTGGCTGAAGGAGGGGCCCAACATCACACGTGAGGTGGTCAACCAGCTGCTGCCCAAGGCGCCGCACAGGAGCTTCTGGGCATGCGCGGAGGGGGGGGGCGCCAAAAAATGTTTTGGGGTGGAGCGCCAAAATAATGTTTGCTTACCATTTTAAATTACCTTAGACCGCCCCTGCTGCCATGCCTTATAGGTAGGATTGTGTCACAACGCAGGCCCTGTCTCCACCCCGTAATCACACACACACAGACAATGTCAATTAACTATTTATTAAGTCAAAAGATAAGCAGGTGAAAGGAATGATTGTCCAATTAAGAAAAAGCAATAGTCCAAAATAGGTAGCAAACAGCAAGGTCCAAAATAGGTAGCAAAATCCAAAAGCAAAGTCTCTTCAAAAAGATCCGGGGAAACAGCAAGGTAATCCAAAGTTCATGGAAATCAGCAAGGTCCAAGGAACATAGTAAGAAGCCAAACAATGGCTTCCAGGAAGACAGCAAACTGCTACGCCTCTCCAGTTCAGACGTGGCCACCAAACTGAGGAACTTTCCCACCGAGTGTCTACTTAATTCGCCCCTTTGTGGCACCAGCGCCTTTCCAGGCCTCGTTTCCAATCTTTCCGTGTAGCCACAATACTCCCCCTACGGTCAAATCTCTGCTCAGGAATGGCACCATCTGCGCCGTTATCTTCCTGGGAAAGTGGCTCGGGCTCGGCTTCCATGTCCTCTGCAACATCTGGTGAAAACAACCGCTCCTGAGAACCGAAACCTCCCGGTCTCTCATATTCCGTATCGGGTCCGGAATCAGGAGAGCCTTCGTCATCAGAATAAGCCTCCGGCCAGGTGTCTTCCCATTGCAGGCTGTCTGTTGGTGATGCGGACCCATCATCCTCTGCATCACCGTCATCTGGGTCCAAAGTAATTGGAACCCCTGGGGCCGCAACCTGCCCCTCTGGCTGAGGTGGGGGCTGATTGGCATCCTGTCCCCCCAGGCTGAGATGGGGGCTGAGTTGCTACAGATTGCCCGAGTGAAGACTGTTCCTGTGTGTGTAATGGCTCTGTAGCAGAGGCATATGGTGCTTGTCATGTAACCAGGTAATAAGTAGCACCTGCTGAAATCCCATATTCTACAGTTATTAAAGGTACAGACGCCCTCTCCAGTTTTAATTCTAGCAACCTACTTATAAGATATCAACGGGGTACTTATTGGATGTCCGCAAACTCCATTATTTTCATCTCAAGAGCCTTTCCCTGTAGTTCAAAGCAACAATACGACAGCTGTAAAAGTGTGTACATTTCCATTTCACAACAACGCTGCAAATCAAGGCACGGTGGCGAAGAATTCTAGCCTGACCTCTTATGATAAAGCACCCTCACGTACCTAATATCTATTTTCTGGCATGATCTGTCACCTCCAAAGCTGCAAGCACCCTGGGAGGGAAGGTGGGGAGGAGAGCCTCTGCCACTGCAGTGTATTTCAGCCTAATTGTTGCAGGGGGTGGGAGGGAGCAAGACAAGCAGATTGGAGAGGTGGATTAGAAGAGCATCCTAGTGAGGGTAGCGCTTTCCCCCACTCGGTGGTGCAATGCAGTAAACTGGGTGGGAAAGACGCTCTTTCTGGAATTAAGCTGCAAAAGAATGAGGGCTGTCAGAAATAGCTGCCTGAAAATGCTGGGAGAGGATGGAAGAAAGGGAGTGGCTGACTAGGAGAAACTTTGCTGGGTAGGAATCGCTTCCCACCCCTGTGGATATTGCAGCTCGGTCTATTGTTACCTCTCATTGTCACAACTTTCATTTTTCTTTCCCACGGTGGTGGGGGAAATTCCCTCCCAGATAATATTATTGCGTTTAATTGACACACATTTCTTTTTTTGCTAGATGATTGCAGAGAACATTTCCCTTTGCTTCAGACCGTTATTCCCATCGCATGATGTCTCTTCCAACCTCTACAGCTTTAGCTGCATTGTGCAAATAACAAATAAATATTAGAGTATGCAATAAACACGGAGATTTCCCCAAGGATCTGAACTATTATATGACTGGGAGTACACTTTGGACGACATGACATCATTTCTATTGCTAATAAGAAATAGTGGCTCCCTTACAAAGAGGGCATTCGTTGTGCCCTTATTCTATGGCTGAATATAAATGCCATAGGAAAACTGGTCTCTTCCTCCCTCCCCCTCCTCTTTACCAGCATTTTTTTTTCATTAGGAGTAGGAGGGGAGTGCTCAGAAATAGAACCATTTTCACTGTTCAAATTAATGCATAAACATCCACCCATCATTGTCACACTACAGATTTGCAGCCTTGTCAAACCTGCTTCAAAAGATAACTGAGGAGGTAGCATGAAGGACAAGTTGGGATGCAGCGTCAGGTAACTGAAAGCTGTAAATCGGGGTTTTAACCTTTAGTGAGGTTTTTTTATGCCTTCGAGTCATTTCTGACTTATGGCAACCCTGCAAAAATTTGCAAATTTTTTTCAAGTGGGAGTTTTCTTTGCCTTCCTCTGTAGCTGAGAGAGTGTGACTTGCTCTGTAGGTTTTCAGGGCCAAGCAAGGATTTGAACCTTGGTCTCCCAATGTTCTAGTCCAGGGGTGCTCACACTTTTTCAGCATGCGAGCTACTCTTAAAGCAACCAAGTCCAAAAGATCTACCTGCCCCCGCCGCTGTGCGCTCCTGTGCGCTCCCGCCGCCCGCTCCTGCCACCGTGCGTGCTCCTGCTGCTGTTTTCTGCCCACGCAGTGCTTCTTCCATCTGCGCGGCATTGCAGGAAGGAGAAAGCATGAGGCAGGGCATCCAGAGGGAGCGCTCCGCCCTGTCTGTCTTGACGGCAACGGAGGCTGCACAGCTGCTTCTGGACGAGAGAGAGGCAGGGCTCTCCCTCCAGAGGCCCCGCCTCGTGCTTCCTTCTTCCTGCAATGCCCCGCAGGCGAAAGCAGCACCGCGAGAGCTGAAGCCAGCAGCAGGATCGCGCGTGTGCGTAGGGTGTGCGCACGCATGGCAGGAGCGCCCCATCCGGCTGGTGAGGCCCGAAGATCACCTGGAAGAGGGCCGAAGATCTACGAGTAGCTCGCGAGCTACCTAATGAGCACCCCTGTTCTAGTCCAACACTCAAACTGCTGCACTCATGCCCGGATTACCCATAAGGCCAACGAGGCCATGGCCTAGGGGTGCAAGCCCGGGGGGGCGCAGATCACGGACCAAAAAACTGGTCTGCACCCTCTTTCCCCCTTTCTCATGCCCCTCCTCACTCCTTCCCGGCAAAGTCTCTGCTCCGTCCCCTCCGTCTCTCTCTCTCTCTCTCACTCACTCTCGCGCGGTGGGAATGGGAACCTGGGAGGTGGTGGGAGGTTGGCTTAAAGGGGGCGTAATTCCAAAGTGTGGCCTAGGGCACAAAAAAGTGTTAATCCGGGCCTGCTGAACTATGCTGTCATTATGTCCAGTAAGTGTGATGTGGCAACTAAAAAAGCCAGTGTGATTCTAAGAGTAGCATGCATCAATGGGAGTACAGTGTCTAAGTCAGTGGTTCCCAATCTTCTTTTTCTTTTTTTACCAAGGACCACTTGACCAGGGACCACTCTCCAACATTAGTACCACAGAGGTTAGAAATCAGTTTTTGGTCAACTTTAGATTCGGTTTGGCTCTTTGAGATGCTGATTCAGAAAATTGCATTAGATAGACCACACCCGCTCTCGTTTCTGATGCAGAACATATGCCATCCAGTAGTCGCCATCTGCTCTCCCACAGAAAACCAAATCTAATAGTCTAGAGCTGATGTGATAGTAGTAATATCTCGTTTGTAGTCAGCCTCTCCCTTCCCAACATTCTTGTTGCCTCAGCACCATAAGAGAATTTGGTAGGAGCAGTCACTCTCATTGTCATGTGGTTTCAAGGCAATGGTGTAGTAATGGTGAAGCTGCAGACCATTTTTTCATTATTGCGGACCACTGGTGATCCATGGAAATAATAGTACTATTAACAAGAAGCAACGTTAGAGAAGGGCAACCAAAATTATCAAATGTCTTGAAATGAAGCCCTACGAGGAGCGGTTTAGGGAGCTGAATATGTTCATTTTGGAGAAGAGAGGTTAAGAGGGGACATGATAGCCTTGTTTAAATATTTGAAAGGATGTCACACTAAGGAGGGGCAAACTCGTTTTCTGCTGCTGCAGAGACTAGGACATGGAGCACTGGATTCAAATTGCAGGAAAATAGAGTCCACCTAAACTTTAGAAATAACTTTCTAGTGGTAAGAGCTGTTTGACAGTGAAATATGCTACTCAGAGTGTGGCAGTCTCCTTCTCTGGAAGATTGCATGGCCATCTGTTGAGAGTGCTTAGATTGTGTGTGTTCCTGCATGGAAGAAGGGAGTTGGAATGGATGGTCCTTGTGATTTAATGAATGACAAAGATATTGACTGCCTTGGATAGACTATGTCAGGGCTGTCCAACTTCTACCGGACCTTGGGCCGGAATTCCAGTCACTGATCACCTGGGGGGCCAAGCCCTGGCTCCCATTCGACCACAATGCTAACTTCCATCACTTCATGGTTCTTCCTGCAGTTTAAGGTGTGCTTCAGGGAGCAGTTATGTTTGTTTCAGTAAGTACATGACCATGAATGCATAACATAGCTAAATAGAGTGTATGAAAGTTGCAGATCTATTTCACTCTAGATGAAAGATGTTATCATATGAAGCAGGCAAACCAGAATTCCATTGCCCATTTCCTTCATCCCCAAGATTTATCCTGTCCCTAGCTATTGATGTGAAAAATCTGTCAATAGTTCCTCATCCCACAATGTTTCTGTCACCTACCGTGGTGCAATGGGTCCCTTTTGCTTCTGTGCTGAAATTATACATCAAAATTGCCTTAGGGTCACCATCGGCTAGAGACAACTTCTATAGAAACATAGAATTGGAAAAGACCACATGGGCCATCTAGTCCAACCCCCTGCCATGCAGGAAAACACATCCAAAGCATCTCTAACAGATGCCCCCCTAATATTGCTCATAGGCTTTTTTGGAACACTGCCCTGCTTTAGGGAAATTGGAGAGACCTGCCTGAGGACCAAGGGCAAAACCTGAAGGACAAATAAATGTTCCAGAAGAAACCTCCACCTTTCCAGTTTGAAGAATCATTCTGCTAGTATGATCTGCCCTTTAATCACAGAGGAAACGCATCTTGCCTGGAACCTGGTGCTTACAAAATTCCTATTTGATCAGGAGTGGTTTCATAGGCCAGTGTTTCCCAACCTTTTCTGAGCCGCGGCACCCTTTTTACATTTGCAAAATCCTGGGGCACACCACCAACCAAAATGACACAAAATGACACTCTAACGCAGTAATACATATAGTTAATACATTTTTAAATGTATTTATACACTCAGTGTGAAACCTGGGCCTGTTTCGATGAACACAACATAGATATCCTGGCAGGAATGGCAGAAAGACACAAACTTCCCACACAGAACTCCCATAACCAAGAGAAAATGCTATAAGAGTTTGGTGGGCATTGACCTTGAGTTTTGGAGTTGCAGTTCACCTATATCCAGAGAACACTGTGGACTCGATATTGGATCAGGACAAAACTTGGCATGAATACTCAATATGCCCAAATATGACCACAGATGGAGTTCAGGGGAAATAGACCTTGTAGTTGTAGTTGCTGGGATTTATAGTTCCCCTACAATCAAAGAGCATTCTGAACCCCACAAATGATAGAACTGGGCCAAACTTCCCACACAGAACCCCCAGGAGGCAAGAGGAGGTCTCTACTTGGGGAAAGGGGGGTGGGCCTTCGCACTGCATGGAGAGGGAGAGACCAAGTAGACAACGGGTGTGGAGGGGTGTTTGTAATTTTGTGTCTTTATCGAGGTAGGTTTCCTAGGGTTTTTATACTTCAACACACTAGTCCCCCCCGGAGGTTCCAATTTCCCACAGCACACCTGATGATCGCTCACGGCACACTGGTTGGGAAACACTGTCATAGGCCACTGCATTTTGAAAAGGTAAACAGTGTTAGCAGAAATAAGTCTTGCTCCCTCAGATAGGTACACAGGATAGAGCAGAAGATTCAGGGTGCAATATTGGAAGTTACAACATATAATGGATTACCCAAACAAAGCTTAGAAGTAGCACCGTTTGGGGGATATACCTTTATTTGGAAAACAATTCCTAGAATCCCATAGTGAATTGGTCAATGGTTCGTGTTGGCTGGAGGACTCTGGAATTTGTAATCTCCCTGCATTCTGCTCCATTCTGAACATCTCCGATTCAATCATTGTCATCTGTAAGCTCCGGCAAGGGGGGGTCTAGTAAATCAAACTCACTCCAAGCGTGGTTGAAGGAAAAAAGATTTAATAGGTCCTTAATCCAAAGTAGGCAAAGATAGACTAAAGTTTTCCCGCGAGAGTTCTCTTCAAACGCCCTCCCTGGCCCGCCCCTGCTGTGCCCCTCCTTCCTCAGGGATGACCATCCGGCTCTCCGCATATCAAAGTTCAGGAAAAGGAGCCTGGTACTTCAAAGGGCGGTTCCAGTTCAAAGCCCGCCAGATGCTGTTCTTATCTGATGGCGCGTGAGGCTTGACCCGTTAGGGCAACAACCGGGTCAAGCGGCGCTGACAGTCATCTCTAATTTGAGAGTGAGTCCTCTCGGCATTACTTCGCGAACGAAGATTCAGGAAGGACTCATCCCACGCTTTTTACAAGCGCGATGATGACTAAAAAGGCCAATCTGAGATAGGCAAGTTCGGTTGCAGAAAGCACAGCAGAAAGTCTCCTTGGGTGATGTTGTTTCCAAGTTGCAGTTCTTTCTGCGTTGTCATTTCTCTTCGAGACCCATTCAGCGTGTCTTCTCGAAAGAGGCCGCAGCATTGTGGATAGTGCATCTCCATGCCTCCCAATGTGAGGCCAGGGTGGACCATTGTTGATGATCAATCTGGCCGAGCCTGAGATGTTGTTTCAGGGAGTCCTTATATCTCTTTTTGGGGGCTCCTCTCTTGCACTGACCAGTGGTGAGTTCACCATAGAGTAGTATATTTGGGAGGCGGTGGTCCTCCATCCTAGAGACGTGTCCTGCCCAGCGCAGCTGTGTTCTCAATAGCATGGCCTCAATGCTGGCGATCCCTGCTTGCTCAAGGACAGCAACCTTCGTCACATAATCGGTCCAGTGTATATTTAGGATTGTGCAAAGACAGCGCTGATGAAACTGTTCGAGGAGTTGTGGGTGTTGGCGATAGGTGACCCATGTTTCAGACCCATAGAGGAGAATAGACAGTATGATAGCTCTGTACACACTGATTTTGGTACTTCGCCAGTGGAGAGGAAAGTGAGTCCACACAAACAAGAACACCAGGACACACCTCAAATCTAATGCAGGTTGCTTTCATGACTTTCACTGGGGTCTGGTGAGTATTGTGGGTTTTTTGGGGGGCTAAACCTGTTCTTAAGTTCTATTGTATGAAGTCATGTAATCTTTAGCTACCTTAAGTCCCTATGAGGAGTAAGGCGAGATAAAAGTAAAGTAAATAAATAACCCACAATAAACTGACTTTGCCACTCTTTGGTCAAAAGATGGGATACTCCAGAGTAGCCTACCAAGGCCTCTTCCACCAGCCCCACTTGGCTGTTAAGAATTGTGGGGGGTTGAAGTCCAAAACACCTGGAGGGCTGAAGTTTGCCCATGCCTGCTCCAGAGCTTGCTAGAAATCCCAGCGTATACTGGAGCTTCAATAGACAGATGGATTGAGTCCAGTTCCAACCAATCCATCCTTGCAGTCATCAGCACAGGGAAAGGGGTTGGACCATGCCTGGGTCACCACTGCTTCAGAGCTCCACCCTGGCCATCACAATTGGCCCTGGACTGACATCAGCAGAATAGACTGTGTGTCCACCAAGAAGGAAGAAAAACAACTCTGCAAAAGAGCTGCTACCAGTTGGTATACAGCAGGCCATAGACATTTTTATTTTATTTTGGCATAACTGCTCTCTGTATTCCCCACTTCTGAGCCCTGAAATAAAAAGGTGATTTTCCCAAGCAATGATGTAGAATAATCCAAGAAGTGGGCCTAATTATTTACTCAGATCTACTGCTGTGTTTCCATGTGATATGCCATGGATTAGCAAATGTTTCTGACTCCCAGTTGTTTAACAATAGCAGCCACGGAAATGGCTCTCTGCTGCCATAAATAATACCTCTGATGTGAAATGTTTTGAAAAGACGAATGCTGCTAGCATAAAAAGTCCTTCTCCCACAAATAGGTACCAGGGGCAGGGATTAGCCAGGAATAAATCTGTGTGGATGAACTATGAGCTCTGTTCAGTTCAAATCAAATTCCTGTGCCCAGAATTCTCTAATTCCAACTGCATATTTTTGAACCTGCCTCTGGTTGGTTCTAGTTTTTAGGAAAGCAACAAGAATTTCAAAAGATTTAAAAATAAAACAATTATCAGTTAAAGTTCAGCATCCATTTTTGCTTGTTTAGGACCCAAACTGCATTTTTTAAAGGAGCAACCGGCATTTAGTAATAAAGTATAGTCTGAATAAAAGACTTGTGTCAGCAGAAGAATGTGAAGAGTTCTTTGGCTGAGAATTTCAGAACCTCGAACAGCCACCAAGAAACTGCACTCTTGTATTTCCATCCAATTAATTCGGATGGCAGTGGGATCTATGGGCTTAATAAGTTGTACTCACAGTACATTGGATCCTGGCTGACTCCACAACATTCTGCCACTTCCAGTGGCTATCACCAGTAAATGCAGTTTAGTCTTGCATTAAGAAAAAATGGAGAAAGTTCTGAAGTTTGCCTAAAATCTTGGGGCAGACCCATGGCTTTGGCACTGTATAGTCTAGACCAGGGCTGTCCAACTGGCGGCCCAGGGGCCGTTTACGGCCCTTCAGCCCCTTCCCTGCGGCCCCCTAAGCTTCTTATGAATTCCCACCCTGCATTTCCCCTTAGTAAAAGATTATATTTGATTGTATGGATGCCCCTTATGTATTCCCACCCTGCATTTCCCCTTAGTAAAAGATTATATTTGATTGTATGGATGCCTCTTATGAATTGTAAATAACTTGGAGCCGGGGGAGGGGTGGGGGCGGGGCGGGGGTGGAGCCGAGGGCGGGGGCAGACCCTTCGGCCCCCCAGGTCAATGACCGGAATTCAGGCCCCTGGGCTGGTAGAAGTTGGACAGCCCTGGTCTAGACCAGGTCTGTCCAACAGGCGGCCCGGGGGCCGCACATGACCCTCCAGCCCCTTGGATCCGGCCCTCCTACCCTCCTGCAAGAAATCGGCTGGTTTTTTTTTAAAAAAAATGAAAAATTGTAGTGCCTGCACAGCTGTCTGCCATTACCTATCCTGGCTCTTCAGCAGACAGGAAATGAGCCAGGACAGGAAATTACGCCGCGGAGCCAAAGGACTACAAGTCCCAGCTTCCCCTCCGTGGCGCCATTTCCTTTGAGACTAGAAGAGTACAGGAAGTACTCTTCTGCTGTGTCTTCGGCTCCTACCTCTGTGTCTTTGCCTCTCTCGTGCTCCAGCTCCGGCTCCTGGATCCTTATTGGAAGAGAGAAGCCGGACCGGAGCAAGGCTGTGTGGAGCTCCGTTTGGGCAGCGGTCGTTTGGGAAGGATACTGAACTAAGGTAGGCTGAAGCAGAGGGCTGTTTTGCTGGGGTGGGCTCCTTCCTTCGTTCCTTCATTCCTTCGTTCCTTCGTTCCTTCGTTCCTTCGTTCCTTCGTTCCTTCCTTCCTTCCTTCCTTCCTTCGTTCCTTCCTTCGTTCCTTCCTTCCTTCCTTCCTTCTATTCTTGCTTTTATTTTATTTTATTTTTATTTATTTCCTTTTATTCTTGCATTTATTCCTCCCTCATTTCTTCCCTCTTGGGTGATCAGTGACCGGAATTCCGGCCCTTGGGCCGGCAGAAGTTGGACAGCCCTGGTCTAGACAAAGGGAAGTCTACCTAACATGCTAAAGCACACACCAATACAGGGTCTAAGCATTAAAAACTCACGTATACCAAGTATGTATTTACTTTGGCAACAAAGTCAATATCTCACAAGTGTAAAAACCAGTCAAATTATGACAATAGAAAAACATCCATGATTTATATCAATATTTATTATTATTTATTTATTTATTTGGATTTGTCCGTCGCCACTCCCGTCCGGCTCGAGGTGACTTCCACACAGTAAAAAACACAGTAAAAACACAGTTAAAACACAATTAAAAGCATATGCAAATACATAAAAATCATACAAGCAATACAAGCAACCCAACAACGTATGGCAGTAGGCATCAGAGGCCTGCAGTTTTGCAGAGGGCCTGCAGTTTTAAGCCTGTTCAAACAATAAGGTCTTGCAGACCTTCCGGAAAGCCAGCAAGCAAGTCAGGGCACAAACTTCTGGAGGGAGCGCGTTCCAAAGTGTTGGAGCAATGACACGGAAAGCCCTCCTCTGCATTGAAGTCAAGTGATAGGTTTTACAATTTGGGATTACGAGAAGGTTGTGTGTCTCTGAACGCAGTGGTCTGGTGGGACAATATAGGGCGAGGCACCGTTTGTCAGTGTCACGCAGTAAACATATAATACATTAAAGAAAATATGCACACATAATAGTAGAATTACATCGCTAGGAACAATATAAACATACAAATATCCAAATGTGTAAGGGTTACCCTCATAAAGTTTCTCCAGAGAACGAGCTGTCTGTTCGGAGCTCAGGATATAAACCTCAGAAGAGCCGCTTAAACCAGTGGATGGAAAAAGCCAATCTACAGGTAAGTAATCCCACTATGGTTAAGTGACAGAGTCCAACAAGATAATATCCAAATGGAAGTATAATGGTAGCAATTCGGTGGAGTGTCAGATGAGTCTCCAAGTCCAAAGTAATACCAAAATGAGTATATATCAATGGAGAGGAGGGCACATAGCAGGTAAGTAGTGATGATGCAATCTAAAGAATAACATTCCAAGCAAAAAACACTCTGCAAGACGGTCTTCTTCAATGCAGGTAAGTAGTCTCTAAGAAGTGAGAGATTCTTCAATACACAATCATGGACAAACCAAAACCAAGTAATATTTATTTATTTAAAACTTTTGTGCCCTGGCCTTCTCACCTCTATCGAGGGACTCAGACCGGCATAACAGCAAAAATTCAATGCTATACAGATTAAAAACAACTACAACAACATATTAAAATACATAAAAACCCAGCATAAAACACATCGCCATTAAAACAATTCCACTCAATCTGTAAACGTGGTCATACATTCAGACAATAGCCAATCTCAGCCAGGCATGTAGCGGGGAGCTATTCAGACAAAAAGGCCTACTGGTACATTATTTAAACTGTTAATTCATATCATGATCTGATCACCATGCTCATTATATCCCACATTAATGGGGTTATTGGGATAACAATACAAAAGGTTTGCTTAGACCCTCTTCCACCCAGTTCAGCCCCCCCGAACAAACTCAGCCCCCCGATCAAAATCCTGTGGCCCTGATCTCAGCCAGGGAAGGCCCACATCCATGTGTTCACCAGCCTCCTAAAGGACAACAGAGAGGGGGCACATCCAGCATCACTTGGTAGAGAGTTCCACAGCCGAGGGGCGACCACAGAGAAGGCCCTGTCTCTCGTCCCCACCAGCCACGCCTGCGGCCGGGCGGGACCGAGAGCAGGGCCTCTCCAGAGGATCTTAATGTTCTTGATGGTTCGTAGGGGAGAATCCGTTCAGACATGGTGAAAAGCCGCCGACGGGTAGTAGTCAGAACTACCACGGGCCCCTTTTCCCCGTTACTCTAATAGAGCTTTTTCAAGGCCATGTGCCAAAGATATTATCTTGTTGGACTCTGTCCCCCGACCATAGTGGGATTACTTACCTGTGGTTAATGGCTTTTCTCCTTGCCCAGAACTGACTTTTGACCACCCATTGACCAAGTCCCTTCAAACATAGCACTTGCACAGAAGATACCATCACCACTGTGGAGCTCACCTTCATATCAGCTTAGTGTTTGCTTGAATTCATTCCAAGTTTCCTGCCAATAGCCTCTTAGATTCTATCTGCAGAATAAGAGTTGAAGGATAATGCAGGGAAAGTGGAATTACTTTTAAGAAGCAACAAATAACACTAGTTTAAAGTAAATGCTACAATTGTCTGCAGCTCAGAGGAAAGGAAGAGTACATATGTTTCTGTATGCTGAAGAGTTAAGATACATTTCTCTGTATCTGAAGCTGAATGGATCACAAGTAGCCAGGATGGAAAATGGACCTCTGCCTTCAAACATTGGGACCCAGTGCTGTCAGAACAGATGATGCTGAACTACATACTTAAGTGGTCTGAATTTGTATGAGGTGGCTTCATATGTTCCACTAGTTGACCTTAATGGATACTGATGGCTAGGCAATTATTTATTCTCACAGTAAATAGAAAGGGGGCAAGAAGTAAATAAATTCACATTTGGCCGATAATGTGGCAGAAAGGATAAATCAAGCAAGCTAATTAATTATGGGGAAAGGGCATGCCATGCACTAAGGTAATACATTATTAAACAGGAAGACCCTTAATAAAAGAGCAACATTGGAACTGTGCTACTGTGTAGTCTGCATGATGATCACATACGTAGAGTGGAAAACAAGGCATATGAAACAGAAAAGATGGAGTAGCTGTCGAGACCACTGCTTCTTAATCTGTGGAGTTCAAATTGGGTTCCCTTCACTCAATGTTGGGGTCATGAAAAATTGGTAATAATAAAAGGTTCTTGAATGCTACCTAGGGAATGTGGTGCAGCTGGCTAAGTGTCAGCTGCATAAGATCTCTCTGACCAGTAGGTCATGAGTTCGAGGCCTGCCCGGGTCGAGGTGGGTGCTCAACCTTTAAGTGTAGCCTGCTGTCAACCTTTGCAGCCCGAAAGACAGTTGCCTCTGTCAAGTAGGAGATTAAGGTACCACATTAAGTGAGGAGGTAAATTTTGACTGAATTATGGGGCCATTAAAGAACTCCAGGAACGCTGAGGAATGTGGAAGGAACAACAAGGGATGCTGGGAATGCTGAGAGACGAGGAGTGCATCAGCTCCCCCTGGTGGCCAGAGTTTGCCTCTGTTCGTCTATATGTTGTATATGTGGAAAACGGCAGGGATTGTCTGCTAAGTATGTGTACCTGTAATCCGCTCTGAGTACCCTTCAAGGTGAGAAGAGTGGAATATAAATAAAGTAAATAAAATAAATAAAATAAAGTAAATTTGCACAAATCTGTTAGCAACAGCATGCTCCAACCATCACCCAAGTTTTTAAAAGCACTATTAAAACCCTGGCAGACCTTGCAAAAAGAATCTGCGAACCCCACCTCTTCCAAGACGAACTGAACCACCTAAACTGGGCTTTACAGGCCAATGGATATGCCACCACAGACAGCAGAAGAGCTGCAAGACCAAGAACAAGCCATGGGAGTGAAGACAAAGATCCCCCCAGAGGAAAAGTGCTCTTACTATGCAACAAGGAAACCATTGACCGCATAGGGAAGCTGATGAAGGAAAACAACCTACAAACTACCTACAGACCCACTAAGAAAATCCCACAAATGCTCTGTTCAGCAAAGGACAAGAGGGATTATCTTACCTCTGCAGGAATCTACCATACACCATGCAGTTGTGGACAAATCTTCATAGGGACCACCAAACGTAGCAGCGGCCAGACACGAATCAAAGAACATGAAAGGCACTGCAGACTACTTCAACCAGAGAAGTCAGCCATAGCAGAGCACTTGATGAATCAACCTGGGCACAGCATATTATTTGAGAACACAGAAATGCTGGATCACTCTCACAACCACCATGTCAGGCTACACAGAGAAGCCATTGAAATCCACAAACATGTGGACAATTTCAACAGAAAGGAAGAAACCATGAAAATTTATTGGTTACAGCTGTGAATAGGTTTGGCTTGTTAATTGATGAGTCCAATACACTGTCCCGCTGCCAGAAGCCTTGGGATGACATGAAAGGAACCGCATGGGCAGATGCCCAGACACAATCTTCCCTCGCCAACAAGGAATGCTGAAGAGATGCCTGCCCCCTGAGCTGAGCAAGACCCATCTCCTCCACACATTCCCTAAGTCAGTGCTGTCCAACTTCTATAGGCCCAAGGGCCAGACGTCTGGTGGCTGACCACCTGGCGGGCCGGAGCGGGGGGCGGGGCCAATCGCGGGGGCGGGGCCAATCACAGGGGGCGGGGCCGATCCCCGGAGTGACGCTGTAAGAGGGAGGGCGGAGCAAAGAAGGGTTCCCTTTGCTCCTCCCTCCCTTCTACAGCGTCAAACTGGGCAAGAGGCACGGCGATTTCGCCATGCCTCTTGCCCGGTTTGACGCTGTGGAGAAGGAAGGGAGGCGCAGAGAGGGGCTCCCCTTTGCGCCTCTCTTCCTTCTGCAGCATCAAACTGGGCAAGAGGCACGGCGATTTCGCCATGCCTCTTGCCCGGTTTGACGCTGTGGAGAAGGAATTTCTCCCTCCTCCTCCTCCTCTTTCCCTGGCGCCGCGGCTGTCCCTGCCGCGGCGCCAGGGAAAGGCACGGCGCCTGGGAAAGAGGAGGAGGGAGAGGAGAAGGCGGCGCCAAGGGCAGCGCGTCACAGGCCTGGCATGACGCGCTGCCCTTGGCGCCGCCTACTCCTCCCCGGCCCGGAGAGAGGGACGGAGGGGGCGGTGCAGGGAGGAGGGGCTGGCTCACATCCTCCTCCCAGCCCCGCCACCCCCTCCCCCGCAGCCGCCAATTTTTAAAAAAAAATTAGATTTTTTTTTAAAAATTAAAAATGGCAGCTGGGGGCATAGCTGGGGCCGTGCCCAACAGGCTGGGGGGCCGGATCCGCCCCCAGGGCCGCCAGTTGGACAGCCCTGCCCTAAGTGATAGAATCATAGAGTTGGAAGAAACCTCGTGGGCCATCCAGTCCAATCTCCTGCCAAGAAACAGGAAAATCGCATTCAAAGCACCCCCAACAGATGGTCATCCCGCTTCTGCTTAAAAGCCTCCAAAGAAGGAGCTTACATCACACTCCGGGGCAAAGAGTTCCACTTCTGAACAGCTCTCACAGTCAGGAAGTTCTTCCTAATGTTCAGGTGGAATCTCCTTTCTTGTAGTTTGAAGGCATTGTTCCATGTCCTAGTCTCCAGGGCAGCAGAAAACAAACTTGCTCCCTCCTCCCTATGACTTCCCCTCACATATTTACACATGGCCATCGTGTCTCCTCTCAGCCTTCTCTTCTGAAAGCTAAACATGCCCAGCTCTTTCAGCTGCTCCTCATAGGGCTTGTTCTCCAGGCCCTTGATCACTTTAGACCCCCTCCTCTGGACACTTTCCAGCTTGTCAATATCTCCCTTCAATTATGGTGCCCAGAAATGGACACAGTATTCCAGGTGTGGTCTGACCAAGGCAGAATAGAGGGGGGGGGGGGAAGGCATGGCTTCCTTGGTTCTAGACACTATACTCCTATTGATGCAGGCCAAAATCCCATTGGCCTTTTTTTTTTTTGCTGCCGCATCACATTGTTGGCTCAGATTTAACTTGTTTAACAAGGACTCTTTTTCACATGTACTGCTCTCAAGCCAGGCATCCCCCATTCTATAGCTTTGCATTGCATTTTTTCTGCCTAAGTGAAGTATGTTGCATTTGTCACGGTTGAACTCCATTTTGTTAGTTTTGGCCAATCATCTCTCTAATCTGTTAAGATTGTTTTGAATTCTGCTCCCGTTTTCTGGGGTATTGGCTATCCCTCCCAATTTGGTCTTGTCTGCTAACTTGCTGATCATGCCTTCTAACCCTTAATCTAAGTCAGTGTTTCCCAACCTTTTTTGAGCCGTGGCACACTTTTAACATTAAAAAAATCCGGGGGCACACCACCAACCAAAATGACACAAAATGACACTCTAACACAGTAAAGAATGGCTGGGGGTTGGTGGCCTGCTGGGAGCAGCTGCTGGGAGTGCCAAAGCCCAGGCTGCGCCATGCCCTGCCCCCTACCCCTGGCTTCACCTCTCCCAGCAGCTGCTCCAGCCTTGAGGGGGCAGTGCCAAGCCAGCGGTGCCAGAGCCAGCACAATGCTGGCTTGGCACTGTCCCCTCAAGGCTGGAGCAGTTGCTGGGAGTGCCGAAGCCGGGAAGGGGGCAGAGCCAGGCCACGCCATGCCCCGCCCCTCCCCCAGCTTCAGCTCTCCTACAGGCCGCGCCATGCCCCTCCCCCTCCCCCCAGCTTCAGCTATCCTACAGAGGAGGAGCATGAGCGGTGGACGGGCTTCAGTGGGCAGGGCTCCACCTCCAAGCGGCTTCAGTGAGCGAGGGGTGAGAGTCATGGTGGGAGTCATGGCGGATTGGAGGCTGGCTGGGGAAACGGCCGAAGGAGGCGGCGCCCCGGTCCCTTCTTTTTCTTCGCCACTGCCCGGCCCTTCCTCCCCCTCCCCCAAGCAGCAGGAGTTCGGCAGGAGGGGGAAGGAAGGGGGGCAGAGAGCTTTTCTCGCGGCACAGCAGGACGTCCGTCACGGCACACTAGTGTGCCACGGCACACTGGTTGAGAAAGACTGATCTAAGTCATTAATAAAGATGTTGAACAAGACCGGGCTCAGGATGGGACCCAATACACTGTCCCACTTGTAACACTCCACTTATCACTTCTTTCCAGGATGAAGAGGAAGCATTGGAGAGAATCACCTTCTGGGTTCGTCCCATAAGGAGACCCTCATACATTAACCCATACATCTGTCCTCTGACCCAACCCACAAACCCCTGCCTGTTAAATCTCACAGTTCCCTTTATGAGCATTAATATGCCACATGTCCCTTAATTTAGGAGAAGCTCCTTAATTTGAAGAGTAACATTTTCTCTGAAAACATGACAATCACCCAGAATATAATTGGTAGTTCTTATTTCAGTTCATCCTTGATTCAGAGAATACTATTTTAGAAAAATTTGAAGTAACTGCAAGTAAACATTTACAATTGTTTTATGGGTAGCTTGATAGAGAGCATAAGAGTTCTGCTAGATTGCACCAAAGCCCATTTTGGCCAACCAGTCAACTACAAGCAAAGCATGGGTCAGTAGACCCATGTTTTCAAACAGATGATAATCTGTTAAACATTGGCTCTATTACTGTAGGCAAGCTAAATCCATATACTTTGAATTTTGCAAATCCATTTTTTAAAAAATCATGTCAATGTAAAATATGAATAATGTACAACTTGTAACAATCAACAAAGAAAAATCGTTAGGCATAGCAAAAATATGAGGATGAAAGATTGTATATTTATAATAAATAAAGGCAATTGATTGAGATAGCAGAAAGGCAATAATCAATCTAATACATCATTGTGTTAATGAGCAGGTATAGCTGGAGGACATGGCTCCTAAATGTGTTAACTTATATGCTGAATAAAAGATGAATCCACTTTTGAAGCTGCTTGAGTTGTGGCCACGACTCCTTCTTTAGCAAACTCCATAGTTTAACAATGGATTGTACACAAAAGTACTTTCTCTCATCTGCCCTGTAACTCCTATTGTTCAACACTCACTAGAACAGCGTTTCTCAACCTGGGGGTCGGGAACCCTTGGGGAGAGGTTGTGAGGGAGTGTTAGAGGGGTCGCCAAATACCATCAGAAAACACAGAATTTTCTGTTGGTCAGGAGGGTTCTGTGTGGGAAGTTTGGCCCAATTCTATTGTTGCTGCGGTTCAGAATGCTCTTTGATTGTAGGTGAACTATAAAGCCCACAAACTAAAACTCCCAAATGCCAAGGACTATTTCCCCCAAACTCCATCAGTATTCATATTGGGGCATATTGAGTATCGGTGCCAAGTTTGGTCCAGATCCATCATTGTTTGAGTCCACAGTGCTCTCTGGATATAGGTGAACCACAACTCTAAAATTCAAGATAGTGACTAAAATGTGTGGTAAAATTCCCAAGTCCCAATCTGACACTTTTAACTACTACACCCAGCAGCCCCCACTACACATTGTGAAGAATATGGTAGTATTTGCAGACATTGCTGGCAAAAAAGATGCAAAGGAATACAGTAGACTCCTTTGAGACTGAGAAAAAGACATTCCTAGCATAAGCTTTCATGATTGGCTCTTACTAAGAAATTCCTTTGACTGAACATAAGAAGGAAAGTCTTAACAGTCAGAGTGGTTTGCTAAAGGAGCCAATTACCCAGAGAGGTGGCGGGGTCTCTTTCTCTGGATGTCTTCAAAAAGAAGCAGGACAGCTACCTGGTGGGGATGCGCTAGCTGGATCTCCTGCATTAAGTGAGAAGGTGGGTTGAACTTGCTGGCCTACGGAGACCCTTCCAATTCTATGAGTCTACTCCATTTCAGCAGCTGCACCATCTAAGAAGTGGACTGAGATCCACAAAAGCTTATGCTAGAACTTCTCTTTTCAAAGGTGCTTTGGAAATCCAGAAGACCTGGATGTTCAATATATGTCATTCAGTGCCTTCAAGACTCATCCAAGGTCACCCAATGAATTTCCATGTCTGAGCAGGGATTTAAATCCCAGGATCTCCAGGATCATAATCCAACTATCATACTACTACACCATGCTGTCTACCAACTCTTAGGAGTTGCCATCTCACTTGATTTCTTTACACAAATGTGATCTTTTATGAGTGGAAGTTTTCTTTGGTATAGTATATGACCTACGTCAGCATTGTGGTGTAGCAGTTTCTGTGTTGGACTATTTTTTTTATCATATCAGAAGCGAACTGAGGGTACAGCTGTACTGTATTTAAAAAGCACAAAGTTCCAAAAAAAAAATCTTAGCATTATTTATTTATTTATTTTATTTATTTATTCAAACTTGTGAGTCGCCACTCCCGGATGGCTCGGGGCGACTTACAGTGAGTTGAATATTCAACAGAGTAAAAACAGAGTAAAAACACCATAAAACAAAACAGAACAACAGACAGTAAAACGCCGTAAGTAAGTAAATGTCCTTTGACCACTAGCTGGCCACTTAGAGTGCCTTTGATGTTACTATAAGAAAGCCCTCCTCTGTGCATGTGGTAGGGTTCAGACTATTTATTTATCGTGTCAAGAGCGAACCAAGGGTACAATTGTGATGTATTTGAGAAAACACAAAGTTTAAAAACTTGGCATTCTATTAAATGTCCTTTGACCAGTAAATGGCCACTTGGAGTGCCTCTGGTATTGCAATAAGAAGGTCCTCCATTGTGCATGTGGCAGGGCTCAGGCTGCATTGTAAAAGGTGGTCTGTGGTTTGCTCATCTCCACCCTCTCATGTTGTGGACCAGGGCTGCTCAGGTAGTCGATCGTGATCGACCAGTCGATCCCGGGACCAAAGGAGGTCGATCCCAGCTGGATGGGGCGCTTCTCAGAGGGGGTGGAGCCAGGCTGCGCCAAGCCCCGCCCCCTCCCCAGCTTCAGCACTCCCAGCAGCTGCTCCAGCCTTGAGGAGGGCAGGGCCAAGCCAGCCTTGTGCTAGCTATGCCACCACTGGCTTGGCACTGCCATCCTCAAGCCTGGAGAAGCTGCTGGGAGCTCCAAAGCCAGAGGGGAGGGGGCGGGGCTTGGCACGGCCTGGCTCCGCCCCCTCTGGCTTCCGCTTTACCAGCAGCTTCTCCAGGCTTGAGGATGACAATGCCAAGCTAGCCTTGTGCTAGCTATGTCATCACTGGCTTGGCATTGCCATCCTCAAGCCTGGAGAAGTTGCTGGGAGCTCCAGCCAGAGGGGCTGGGGCGGGGCTTGGCACAGCCTGGCTCCACCCCCCTCTGGCCCCGCCCCGCCCCCTCCCCTCTCCAGCCTTGAGGAGGTAGGTAGATCTTCCTGACTTGGTTTTATTATAAGTAGCTCGCATGCTGAAAAAGTGTGGGCACCCCTGTTGTGGACTCTGCATTGTGGTGCCAGAGCTCAGTCTGTTCAGTGCCTTCCAAGTCACCCAGTCTTCTGTGTGCCCAGGATGGAGTCTCTCATTTTATATCAGCCATGGATTGAGGAGCTGGGTTTTAGTCTGCCACTTTTGGATTCTCACTTGCTGAGGTGTTCCTGCAAGGGCGCTGTTGCCCCCTTGGGCCTTGGGACCTGACCTCCCTGGATAAACCACACTGCAGCTGAGGTACAACAAGGTTTATTGATTATTAAGTTGAGTAAATAGTTCAGAGGCAATCCTTATGGTGCCTCCGAATAGCAGCCAAAGTCAGGAAGTAGCAGGGAAGTGTGATCCGCAGCAACAGGATCACAAGTGGAGGAAAACAGGAACACAAGCCGGATGCAAAGGAAGTCTTTCAAGGAATCCCAGCCAGAGCAATAAGGCTGGGTTGGTTTAGGCAAAGAGTTCTTTAGGCAGCAAAGTCTTTCAGGAGCATTCACAGGATCTCGACGATGAGCAGGAACAAGGCACAACGCTGGAACAAGTCAGCCTGGCGTAGGCTGGCTGGCACAAGCTTGGCTGGGAGGCCCAACGAGGCCTCCTTCCCTTAGCGTCTCCTTCTGCGGCGTTGGTACTAGATGCCTTCATTTGGGATCTCTGGGCAGATATAGGGTTCCCTGGCTTTGATGTCAGTGCGTCGAACATCACAGCTGAATGATTGATTGTTGCCTATATGTTTATGTTACCTCAGTCTCACTGGAATTTGCAGCTCGTTAGCGACTACCACCTGGGCACAGGGAGTCAAGCTCTCCGCTCCTTCTGGAGCGCCTTGCTATCAGGGAGGCTGGATGGTACGGCCTTGAGCTGCCTATGTTATGCATTCATCCCTTGTTTCACACGGGAAAGAACGGGAGGCCCAGGGCAAGGCTTAAGAGCAAAGCAAGCTGGCTTGGACAGCACCTCGCCTTCTTGACTAAAGTCTTGCTCAAGCAAAAGTGATGCCTGAGGCCCTTGAGGTGTGACAGGCTCAGACTGCATTGTAGTAAGTGGTCTGTGGTTTGCTCTTCTCCACATTCACATGTCGTAGAGAACTAGCGTTGCACTAGGTCCTTAGGAGAGGCAAGCTAAAATCCCCAAGTTGGATTTGCCCAAGTTGGGAATTTTAGTCATTATCTTCAGAATGATAGGCCAACACTCAAACCATTGCACCATGTTTGCCTTCGACACTGGGTGAGCTCAGGCAAAACAAAGAACAGCAGATATATTTTCATCTGATGTACAAAAGGGGGGAGAAATTTAGCTCAAATTTGACCTCCTACCAATTAGCCATGATTGCTCTATCTTTAGCTACCTTTGTCATGTTGCTGCCTTAGCCTGAAGGCTCCTGTTCATGACTTGCTTTCTAAAGAGATGGCAGGATGAGTACAATACTGTTCATGAATTGTGATCAGCTCTTCCTACAGTCAAAGATCTTCTGCCTCTTTTTCCTCTTTTTACTAAGATACCTACCTTTATTCTAGTGCTGTTAGAATAATACACAATATATGGCTGTTTTAACAGTGAAAGCAATTATTTTAGGCATTACTGCAATTTAAAAAAACTCACTTATTCCTAGGGACACCAATCCATGAATAATCAAACCTGCAAAAATCTACAACTGTGAAATATCAATTTTGTATATGTGTGTGCCATGTATATACATATAAGCACATTATATATGTGCGCACACAAACATATATACACACATATCCAAGTCCTCTTTCTCCCTACACAGAAGATAGTTTGAATAATAGAGTATTTAATATGACTGGTGTTCAGGCTGGCTCAATCCTTGTTTGAGCTTCTACTGCTGTGGTTCTCAACCTTCCTAATGCTGCGACCCCTTGATACTGTTCCACATGTTGTGGTGACCCCCAACCATACAATTATTTTCGTTGCAACTCCATAACTGTAATTTTCCTACAGTTATGGATTGTAATGTAAATATCTGATATACAGGATGTATTTTCATTCACTGGACCACATATGGCACAAATACCCCATACGATCAAATTTGAATAATGGTGCCGGGGGGGTGATTTTGATATTTGGGAGTTGCACTTGCTGGGATTTATGGTAAACCTACACTCAAAGATCATTCCAAACTCCACCAATGATGGAATTGAAACAAACTTGGCACACAGAACTCCCATGACCAACAGAAAATCCTGGAAGGGGTTGGTGGGCATTGACCTTGTGTTTTGGAGTTGTAGTTCACCTACATCCAGAGAGCACTGTGGATTCAAACAATGCTGGATATGGACCCAGGGGCGTTCTAAGATGATTTTACGTGGTAAGCAAGCACTATTTTTGCGCCCCCAAAACATTATTTTGGTGCCCCCTCTGCCGGCTCCTTCCACTCGGCTCCCTTGGCAGGCGGCGGTGGCTCCCTCTTCTCCGCCGCCCCTTTTGCCTTCCCTGACTTACCGGCCTCGTCCTTTGGCAGCAGCCATAAGCCAGGCAAAGAACAGCCCCAGCTGGGAGGCCAGGAAGCGGAGCAGCATGAAGGCGGAAGAGCGGGTAGGAGAAGTAGGCATCGCTTCTAGGCATGCGCGGAGATTTTCGCGCATGCGCAGTTGAGCTCCAGTGCCCCTGCGCATGCGCGAAAACCTCTGCGCATGCCCAGAAGCTCCTGCAGGCAGCAGCAGGGAGGTTTGCTATGGCGGCACCCATCCCTGCTGCTGCCTGAAGAAGCTTCTGGGTATGCGGGGAGATTTTCACGCATGCCCAGAAGCTCCTGCAGGCAGCAGCAGGGAGGTTTGCTATGGCGGCGCTCATCCCTGCTGCTGCCTGCAGAAGCTTCTGGGCATGCGCGGAGATTTTCGCACATGCCCAGAAGCTCCGGAGCTGAAGTTCAGGGAGGTTTGCTACGGCGGCGCGGGCTGTGCGGCCGGCATGGCGGCGCCCATCCAAGATGGCGCCCCACGCAACCGCGTAGTTTGCTTACATGGTGAGACCAGCCCTGAATGGACCAATCTTGGAACGAATACTCAATATGCCCAAATGTGAACACTGGTGAAATTTGGGGAAATTGACCTTGACATTTGGGAGTTGTAGTTGCTAGGATTATTAGTTCACCTCCAATGAAAGAGCATTCTGAACCCCACCAATGATAGAATTGGGCCAAACTTCCCACACAGAACCCCCCTGACCAACAGAAAATTCTGTGTTTTCTGATGGTCTTTGGCGACTCCTCTGAACACCCGTCCGTGCAGGGCCGGATCATCGGCCTGTGCCGCCCAAGGCTAAATGTCTAAATGCCGCCCCCTGGGGGGCAGGGCCTCTTGTGGGGGGCGGGACCTCTTGCGGGGGGTGGGGCTGGCGAGAGGGAGAAGGCGCCGGCGGAAGTCCCGACCCTAGGGCGACTCGGTTTTCGCCACCGCCGCCCCGCTCGTCCGTGTCCCAAAGACGAGCGGGGCGGGGGCGGCGGCGGCGAAAACTGTGTGAGTCGCCCTAGGGGCGGGACTTCCAGCAGCGCCTTCTCCCTCTCGCCGGTTCCGCCCCCTCCCTTCACTGAAGGGAGGAGGCGGCGGAGCCGCTGCCGGCGAGGAGAAGCGCCGCCGGAAGTCCCGCCCTAGGGAGACTCATGTGGCTTTCCCTGCCACCGCCGGACTCGCACCGGCGCCCCTCCTCCCTTCACTGAAGGAAGGAGTGGCGCCCACCCACGCGAGCAGGGCGGCGGCGGGGGAAGCCGCGTGAGTCTCCCTAGGGGCGGCGGGACTTCCCCTCACCCCTTCCTTCAGGCCCGGCCCCGGAAATGCCGCCCCCCAAAATCTGTCGCCCGAGGCAAGTGCCTCGGGTGGCCTTATGGCTAATCCGGGCCTGCCTTCATGAACACCCAGGGTTCCCAACCCCCAGGTTGAGAAGAGCTGCACTACATGAACTTGGACCAGCCTTTCTTTCAATCTAACTTATCTCCCGAGATTATTATTAAGTGAACAGCCGGGAGGAGGAGAGCCATGTACTTTACCTTGAGCTCAATGCAGGAAAGGCAGGACCTAAATGTACCTAATAAATATATCATTATGATGTTTTGGGATGGACTCAAGCCAGTCGATGTTCCTCATTCAAAGCTGACTCATGGTAAATGTAACTGATTCATAATAAAAATGTAGTTCCCATGTCAGTAGGGTGGTAAATGTACTTTGGAGTTTAGTTTTAATTTGATAGCTGCTGTCCAAAGTGCTGAGCCTATTTTGGGCATCTTGGACAACTTCTTTAAATTGGAAATGAAAGCCTGGGATGGATCCGCTGTTCTATTAATATGGAATAAAATGTAGGAGAGCTATAGTTGTAGTTCTTTTAATGCTTGGATGTGGATTTACAAAACAGCTGTGGTTTATTTTCTGAGAATGTATTTCCCTTCTTCTCCGTGGGCCAAAGGTCGACAGTCAATGTTCATTTTTCTTTTGTAACTAGCTAGGGAAAACAAGCAGCAAGAGGAGAAAATAAAAAAAAATAAAGCAAAAAAAAAGTAACAGTTTGGGACTCTGATAATTATAAACTTCTAAAAAGACAAGTTGAAAAGAAAAGAAAATACAGAAGAATTACAGCAATAAGAACGAAAAAGTAGCCCACGGCAGCAGGAAATGAGCGGAAATTAGAATCTAGGGAATCATTTGTATCAAGGAACATTATGAGACATTGCTGACTGCAGCAACAGTCTTCTTCTGACTACTTACTCATAGTTCCCCAGCTCTGTGTTGTTCCTAAAATAACATGGGAACTGCTACTTTATGTCATGGCAGTGTTCATTGGGTGTCTTATTAGGTAACTCATCTTGAAACAGACTTTAAACCCGCAAATGAGATGGGCTGACTTATGTGTCATTTGATTGTCATTGTGTGTTCCCCATTACTTACTGGGGCAATAAGCAAGCAATTTGAAGTTGTTGTTTATAATAAAGATGACACATCATAACTTTGCAGATGTAGGTTGATATGACACAAATGTAATGCAGGCTCTTGGTCAAAGGCTATTTATTTATTTATTTAAAACTTTTGTACCTCGGCCTTCTCACCTCCATCGAGGGACTCAGACCAGCATAACAGCAAAAATTCAATGCCATACAGATTAAAAACAACTACAACAACATATTAAAATACATTAAAACCCAGCATAAAACACATCGCCATTAAAACAATTCCACTCTATCTGTAAACGTGGTCATACATTCAGACAATAGCCAATCTCAGCCTATTCTGTGAAGGCTTGGTTCCACATCCAGGTCTTCACCAGCCTCCTAAAGGACAACAGAGAGGGGGCAGATCTAGCATCACTTGGGAGAGAGTTCCATAGCCGAGGGGAGACCACAAAGAAGGCCCTGTCTCTCGTCCCCACCAGCCGCGCTTGCGAAGATGGCGGGATCGAGAGCAGGGCCTCTCCAGAGGATCTTAATGTTCTTGATGGTTCGTAGGGGAGAATCCGTTCGGACAGGTAAACTGGGCCAGAACCGAATAGGGTTTTGTAGGTTAAGACCAGCACTTTGAATTGTGCCCGGAAGCTATTTGGCAGCCAGTGGAGCTGGCGCAACAAGGGAGTTGTGTGCTCCCTGTACCCCGCTCCTGTTAGTAACCTGGCTGCCGAACGTTGGACTAATTGCAGCTTCCGAGCAGTCTTCAGAGGCAACCCCACGTAGAGAGCATTGCAGTAGTCTATTCGGGATGTAACCAGAGCGTGGACCACCGTGGCCAAGTCAGACTTCCCAAGGTACGGGCGCAGCTGGCGCACAAGCTTTAACTGTGCAAAAGCTCTCCCAGCCACCGCCGAGACCTGGGGCTCCAGGCTCAGCGATGAATCCAGGATCACTCCCAGACTGCGAACCTGCGCTACAGTCCCTCACTTATCATGGGTGTTCTGTTCCAGGACCACCTGCGATAAGTGAAAATCCGTGAAGTAGGGACACTCCGCCCACTCAGTGGCAGCCTTCTCCTCCTCACCGCATCTGCTGCTCTGGCCTGGGTGGCCACTTGAGTGCCTTTGATGGTGCTTTCAGGCTGGGCTGAGACCTCGGTCCAGCCTGGCAGTGCCATCAACAAAGTCCAAGGGGTTTCCGAAGCCAGGAGCAGAAAAGGCGGCAAGGAGGAGGAGGCCGCTGCTGAATGGGTAGAGCCTCCTCTGCTGCTCCAGCCTGGGAGGCCCCTTGGGTGCCATTGATGGTGCAGTCAGGCTGGGCTGAGGTCTTCTGAGGAAAGAGTGGGGAGCAGCGGAGGTGCCGAGGAGGAGGAGGCCGCTGCTGATGATCCCGGAGACAAGCCCCAGTGTGGCATCTCGCCAGGGCCAAAAAAGGGGCTTGAAAAGGATGGACGAATTCTATAGACCCTGGGGTTCGCATTCTAGCCTTCCCATGCACAAGAAACCTGGAGAGTCTCTAAGCAATGAGTTCAAGACTCAAAAAGGGTGGACTCAAAACAATGGTTTATTGGCTTACAATCAATAAATACTGATGGTCCAAAAGCTTGAAGTAGGTTGCAAAAGTGTCCTTTAAACAAAGGGGATGCGTTCACTTGCCTTATGCAACATGAAGGTGCCTCTCTTATGGTTCCAGGTAACCTGTTGCTCCTCAAATGGTCCCCTGGCACACCAAGTCCGTGGGTCCCCAAAGAAATACAGTCTCTGTTGAAGGGCTAGCCCTTCCTATTACTGAATTCCTTGGTTTGAGAGCGTTGGAAGGCTATACGTGAACAAAAGTGCTTTGTCTGAGCCTTGGCTCCAGAATTCCGCCTGCTTCGTCCATGTTCTGTGCTTGGAATGGAGGCAGAAAGGAAGTCCAGTCCCCAGGTAAACTCAGGAGGGGGAGGAGTTCAGGGTGGTGCTGCCAGGTATGGGCCAAGCACAACTCCTCCCATCACAGTCCACATGGCCACAACAAAAGGCCATGCAGGCAAAGGGCAAACAGGTACACAATACAAATGCAAAGCAAGCCCCGTTGTGGGTGCCATACCCAGGGTAAGATCCAATGCCTGGCTCCCCCTCCCCTTCTCCCCCCCCCCTGCAGCTCTGGGGGGGGGGGGAGGAAAACCGCAAAACAGTGAGTCTGCAATAAGTGAACCATGAAATAGAGAGGGAACACTGTACATTGCTTTGCCACCCACTGTCCTCTCTTACTTAAAGTATTCCAATTATTCAGAACGTAAGCATATTGATGAAGCGTTCTGGGAAAAAACACATTCCTCTGCAGGCAAAGCCAAAGGACCTATGCATGATGATGAAACAAGATATTCTCCAAAATTTCAGTACAACCTATGTATAACTTTTCAGAAATGACCAATGACTGCACCACATATTTGCATTGTATAGAAATGTCCTGGCTGAGACTACACAATCCATCTGCAGCCTGTAAAAGAACACAGAAAGTTCTCTGTGAGGACACATTATATCAGAAGCCTATATAAGACCGTGCGGATTTCCCCATGGCTTCACAATCCATCCGCAGCCTGTGTTATTCCAAATGTTTCTAAAGGACAACTTCCAAAATTTTACATGGTTTTTGAGGTGCGTGAGTGCTGGACAACTGCAGCAAGTCCTCTAGGTCATAGTTAGCCGTTTCTGGGAAACCACACTTGATCTGTTCTACTCTTTGTCAACCCTAAATGTTGTCCACTCTGCAGATATTCATTTTAGCACCCTGCTTACTCACTTCCCCTTTTCACAACCAATGCATCCATGGCCTAAAATGCTTAAGGGCAACATGAGGTCAAGGAGAGGAAGGACAGAAACAGCAGCGTAGCAGTGAGCAAAGGCCGTGGTGCTTCATGCGACAGACCGTGCCAAAATGAATTTGGAGAGCAAGCGAAGCAAAGAGAAAGGCGGCATTTATGCCTATGGATGCTCTTGAGATTCATGGGTATTAATCCAGGCAGATTAACCACCCACTGTTAACCTGAACAGTGGCCAGATTTGAGTATTTGTCCTCATAGATGCATTGCTAGTGACTGAAGACATTAAATCAGGAACAATGGCAATTAAGTTGGAATGTCCTTAACTGGAGAGAAATGTAACCTTTCTGTGAGCAAGGCCACTGTGAAATCTGAATGCTATGGTAGGCCCACAGTACCCAACGGGATTTGGTTCCAGGATCCCTCGTGGATATCAAAATCCATGGATGCACTCATCCCATTATATACAATTGCTTAGTAAAATGGTGCCTTCTATATAAAATGGACATTTTAAGATTTCCTTTTTAAATTATTTTTTGCGGGGCAGGAGGGAGATACTTTCAAGCCCATAGATCAGTGATTCTCAAACTATTTTGTCCTACCACCCCTTTCCAGAAAACGTTTTACTCACCGCCCCCCTAGAAATATTTTTTTTAATTTTTAAATAGCAATTAAACAGAAAGATATATGTATTAGTGTTTCTACCTTTTTTCATAAAATTAAATGTTTTAATGTGCTTTAATTTTAATTTAAATGTTATTTTAATTGCATGTTGTTTTTATGGCATTGAAAAAAGAAGGGGCCGACACTGGACAAGCGAGGCCCACCTTGAAAAGCACCTCCCGCTCACCCCCGCCCCCATTGGAAGAAAGGACACGTCCCCATTGGAAGAAGAGGCGCGTGCTGCGGTTTCCAGGCAATGCCTGCCCAGGGATCGTGTGCTTGCGACTGTGTCCCTGCGAGTTGGAATCCCCGGGCAGGCGTTGCCATGGAAACCGCAGCACGTGCTTCCTTCCTCTCGTCAACCCCGCCCACAGCGCAGCCCCCCTCCCCAAATTCTCCTGAGCCTCCCAGCACCCCCCTCCCAAATTCTCCTGAGCCTCCCAGCACCCCCTTGGATCGCCCCACCGCCCACCAGGGGGCAGTACTTTGGGAACCACTGCCACAGATGGATGAATCCATGGATGCAGAATCCATTGATATGAAGGACCAGCAGTATTCGTTTGAGAATAAGAGTTGTGCTAGCTCCAACTAAAAGTTTATGTAATCCAATGCCATTTTCTACACTAGCCAACTACTTTATATATACTTAGGCGATCACTCATTCTCCGAGTAAGACTGTCCTCCAAGTGCGGTGTCCTGGTGGTGGGTCCGTAGGTGACTGTGGATCCCTATTCTTGGCCTGCATGTTCTCCCGCAGTGAGGGCATTGGTTCCCAGGTGGAAGGCGGTCCAGGTCGGAGTTGGCTTGACACGCCTTCCTCTTGGCACGATTCTCTCTTTCGCCATCCATTCATGCTTCTTCAAATTCTACAGCACTGCTGGTCACAGCCGATCTCTAGCTAGAGTGCTCAAGGGCCAGGGCTTCCCAGTTCTCTGTGCTATGCCACAATTTTTAAAGTTGGCTTTGAACCCATCTTTAAATTTCTTGTCCTGTCCTGCAACATTCCATTTTCTGTTCTTGAGTTCGGAGTGGAGTAGCTGCTTTGGGAGACGGTGGTCGGGCATTCGGACAACTAGCCTACTATACAGGAAACCCCAAAGTAAGACATTAATGCCAAGTACCCTTCAGCTCGTGTTATCCAGCATGCTGCCTCTGGGACAGAGGCCATATATAACCAACATGTCTAACCATCATTGACATTCTCCTTAAATTTCCTGGCTCTACTTTTAGAACTGATCAAGTTAGTGGCAATGGTTTATCTAGGTAGTTAGACTATTGCCTTCAACAACCAAAATAACATCATATGCAAGATGTGGAAGGAGGATGCATCCTTTCATTATCTGGTTACTCAAGGGAAGGCTAGGATCAGAAATCTGTAGAATCTCTATCACTCTCTTCCTATCTTTGTGTGTGTCAAGACAAACCGAAAATTCCCAGATTTTGTTCCTATGTGTACATGTTTGCTATCAATATGACTGTTGACTTATTTATTTATTTATTTATTTATTTATTTATTTATTTATTTATTTGATCTTGTATACCCCCCTTCCGGCAGGCTCGGGGCGGTTCACAGAAAGCCAAACCAACACACAGTGTACAACAATAACAATAAAACAACGAGTAGTGGATAAAATTACATAAAATGTCATACACAATAAGCAATGGACAGGTTACAGTATCCGGAAATTCAGTTAAAGGCAAGCCTAAATAAGGTGGTTTTGCATGCCATGGCAACCTCATACATTTTACAGGGTTTTCTTATGCAAGGAATACTCAGAGATGATTCTGCCAGTTCCTTCCTCTGAAATACAGCACTTGGCATTTGTCAGTGGTCTCCCATTCAAGTACTAACTAGGGACTATAGACCATCCCTAGGCTAGATGGACCACTTCCAAGACCTGACAGGATTGGATGCCTTTAGGATTAAATACTGTGGTTTATATACCAGTCTGGAGAGCAGTTATTTAAGGGTTCTGATTGTACTGGGGACTGAAAATATATTCTCAGGTCAACAAAACATATATGGATCTTCGAACTAAAAATTGGAAAGTACACACATAAAATCTGGAATTTTCTGGAGTTAGAAAAATGATTTTCAAAGAGATAGCCCATGTTGGGTTGTTGCAGTGTAAAAGGGCAAAAGAGAAGAAAAAGGAGAAATCTAGCAGCATATTTATTTCAGTGTGAGCTTTCATAGATTTTGAGCTAGTTCTTTAGATGCATGGATGGAGGTAACATTAAAGCTTAGCTATATTAGCAGTAACTGGCTTTGAAGGTGAGTTCGGAGCATACTAGTATCCTATTGTGCTCTGATCCCATTCCCACAACAACAACAACAACAACAACAATACACTTTATTTATATTCCACTCTTCTCACCCCGAAGGGGACTTAGTGGATTACAGGTACACATACTTAGCACACAATCCCTAATGTTTCTACATACACACATATAGACAAACAGAGGCAAATTCTGGCCACCAGGGGGAGCTGATGCACTCCTCATCTCTCAGCGTTCCCAGCGTCCCTTGTTGTTCCTTCCGCATTCCTCAGCATTCCTGGAGTTCTCTAATGTCCTCATAATTCAGTCAAAATTTGCCTCCCCACTTAATGTGGTGCCTAAGTGTTCATATCTCCAAGGTTCAACATTGATGCCATTCATGCATCTGAAGAAGTGAGTTGAAATCTCATGCTGAAATACATCAGCATGGTATTGCTACATCTGTCCCTTCCGGCACCTTTCCCTTTTTATTCTGCCAGTCAAATATTGACCATTCCTATGCTAGGTGGAATCATAGAATCATAGAGTTGGAAGAGACTTCATGGGACATCCAGTCCAACCCCCTGCCAAGAAGCAGGAAAATTGCATTCAAAGCACCCCAACAGATGGCCATCCAGCCTCTGTTTAGAATCCTCCAAAGAAGGAGCCTCCACCACACTCTGGGGCAGAGAGTTCCACTGCTGAACAGCTCTCACAGTCAGGAAGTTCTTCCTAATGTTCAGATTGAATCTCCCTTCTTGTAGTTTGGACCAGTAAACTAACCCACCATAAGAGAACTTCATGTATCATGATTGCCATCATCATTTCACTTAGTTTAAAGGACTTTCCTCCTCCCCTCATATCATGGCTTGGCCCGACTTACTGGGCCGAGCAGATTGTAGCGCTGGGTGTCCTCACCACCATTATGGACCGGGAGGGGGGCTTCTTCCTCTCAGAAGCCCCTTGGTGGCAGGAGATTTTCCCGCCACCAGAGCCAGTAGTTGGGGCCATCCCTCTCTTCACCTGGGCAGCTTACTTAAGGATCGGGGTGGTGTATCGCCCTTTGTTGGAAGGGAGGATAATGCTCGGACCCCAGGGGTGCCGAGCTTACAGGAACCGGCACCCAGGGATGTAAGTATCTTCGGACAGCAGCGGTTGTCCGACCCCTGATCCAGGACCCATGCATGGCTGCCAACCCTTGTTCCTGTTATCAATAAATGAGTTCTTGCCATATTTTACTTCAACTACTTGTGTTGGTGTCTTCTTAGTAACATGGGGGAGGTGTATCACCTATACACACACAACTCTTAAGAACACTGTGAAGTAGATCAGGCCAAGAGAGAGAGATTCGGACTGTGAATTTCATAGCCCAGTGAAGACTTGAACCTGGAACTCTTAAATCTCCCAGTCCCATGTACTTTCTCAGTACGCACAGCTGCAAAGCACATAAGAGAAAGACAGAGAGAGAGAGAAAATACAAAGTCCATGAAAAATGGTCATTGCATTCTTTCTTTCTTTCTCCCTCTAACACAGATAGGTACACGTACACACAGAGAAGCACAAGCAGACCAAAAGTGCAACTTCCTACTTAGTGAGAATCCTCATTGTCGCATTTCGCAGACTATGAGAAGTGCCTTCTTAATGTCACACTCAAGAGGGACCTTGATATCAGGGGGCCGAATGAATCACTCTTGTAAATCTAGAGGAGTTAAAACAAGAAATGACACCGAGGGGTGACTCGTCCTTCTCTAGTGCCTCTTCTCCACTTCTACTTTTGTCTGGAACGGCTGAACAGCAAATTAGCTGTCACCGAGTTGCTAAATTTAAAGTGTTTCCTTCGCCTCGGAGAGTTCCTTTCTGCGCCTGCGTCGGTTTCACTTGGTAATTCGCCCCTTTTAATCACATTGTGTGATAAGATGGAAATTACAGGCAGGGATCCAGAACCCGCTGAGATTGCTGACTCACCCTGAAATTATTACAGTTTTAGGACCTGCTTTTGCTACTGGTGTTAATCCTCCTTAATTTTTCTGATTCTTGCTTATATGGGTAATAACAATAAAACAACTGTTATTATAGTGATGTGTCTATGGCTCTGTAGTTAAGGCTGAGTCAATTTCATATTAACTAGGCTTGTATGGTGTGTTTTTATAAGCAACATGATTTGAGGATTCATAAGGCCGGAAGGGGAAAACACACCAATGACACTGCAATCTTCCACAACGCAAGCCGTCGGTGAATTTTCACTGGTGGTATTAAGCAAAAGCTAGGCAAGCATCTGTCAAGGATGCTACAATTTCATTCAAGAGGGGCTGGGCTAGATCCGAATGGCAGATCTATGTTGTGCAGATGTTTTTTGGACTCTAGTTCCCATCAGCTCTGTCCAGCAGTGATGCTGTAAGATTCGGTAAACTATAACCCAAAACATCTGGAGGGTCAAAGACTTCTCATCCATGTGAAATCTTTGAGCCTCCAGATGTTTTGGGTTACAGTTCGCCCGATCTTACAGCATCACTGCTGGACAGAGCGAAGCCATCAAAGAGAAATATGAGGTGACAATGCAAACATAAAGAGATTGTTTTGCTTTGAAGAACCTACCCAGAAATCTGCTGACTTCTGCTGCTATTAAAATCAAAAGTACAAATATGTTGTCATGTACTTGCAAGTTGACTCTGACTTAATGCAGAATCTTGGCAAGATTCTTTCTGAGGGTTCTGTTGTTTCCATCAGGTTGAGAGGATATGGATTGTTCTAGATCAGTGTTTCCCAACCAGTGTGCCAAGAGCGATCATCAGGTGTGCCATGGGAAACTTGCACTCTTCCCCCTCTTAGCAGCTCTTTCTCCCTCTTTCCCTCCCCAAAGATCCTCCCCGAGGTAAAGGAAGGGCTCTGCCGAATGCCAGGGCCAGGCCCGCCTTGAGGAAGCCTTGAGGAGCCTCAACTCAGTATGGCTCCAGCTCTCGCTCAGGGCTGCTTCAGCCTCCCGATGCTCCCATACGTTTCATAGATCTGTGTGGCCTCTTTTGCTGCCTCCCTACTCCCTCCGCAAAAGCAGAGCACTGGACGGAAGTGATTGAGTCGGCGTTTTCGTGTTGGCTTGGATTTCTCGCGAGAACAGCCAAAGCCGGAAGGTCCACGTCGGTGAAATGGGCAGTGAGCGAACCTGGGAGCATCGGGAGGCTGAAGCATTCACAGGTTTCCAAGAAACAAATTGAGCCTCTCCGCTTGAAAATGTTTTTTGTTTTTGTTTTTTACTATTTTACTGGATTTTTCGAGTTGCCTCCCCCAGGAACTGTTTATAACAGCTTCATGCTAAACACACAATGCAGTAGTAGGAATATACAGCCAAACACACAAGGGAAGCAAATACACAAAATAGCAAAATAGCAATGTAATATTCAAAGAGTCAATACATAAACATTAGAAGGACGCCATACAAAGCTCATAGATTGTTATACATCACCAATGAATGGCTGGGTGTTGTAGGAAAGAGTTCAACAGGTGGGAATGCGTAGACTATGGCGGAAAGAGTTCAAGGGAGCGGTGGTAATCCAAAATAAAGTCAGTGCGGTGTAAATTCCACTGGTGCAACCAAAGTCAACGCAAGGTCCCAATTCCCCGGTTTCCAACAAGAACCCAATCAAATGCGAGGATGGTAATAATCCAAACGGTGGGCTGGAAAAGCGCCCCGGCAGGGGCTGCAACGGTCTGACTATGGGCTCGATCCGTTTCGCCCTGAATGGGCTTTCTCACGCGGCAAATAATAACATGGGAGGCGTGACACAGAAGGATTCACGAATCAGTACATGGGCGCTTGTGCCCGCTTTGTGCTGGTCTGTGACCGTAATAAAGTTTTGATTGATATCCAACATAACATCTTCTGTGGACCCGAGGGTGAGTTTCACTCAGCGTGAAATTTCACAAGGGTCTGGAGAACAAGCCCTATGAGGAGCGGCTTGAAGAGCTGGACATGTTTAGCCTGAAGAAGAGAAGGCTGAGTGAAGACATGATAGCCATGTATAAGTATGTGAGAGGAAATCATATATATGTTGTGTTCATCGAAACAGGTCCGGGTTTCACACTGAGTGTATACATACATTTAAAAACATATTAACTATACGTATTACTGTGTTAGAGTGTCATTTTGTGTCATTTTGGTTGGTGGTGTGCCCCAGGATTTTGTAAATGTAAAAAATGTGCCGCAGCTCATAAAGGTTGAAAAACACTGCTCTAGATCACTCAATTGGTTTCCATGGCTGAGGAAGGATTTCCCTGAATCTGAGAAAACAGCTACACTGTACAATTAATGCAATTTGATGCCACTTTCACTGCCATCCATGACTCAATGTCATGGAATCCTGGGAGTTGTAGTTTTACATGGTATTTTGCCTTCTCTGCCAAAGAGTGCTGATGTCTTACCAAAGTACAAATCCCAGGATTCCAGAGCCATGGCAGTTAAAGTGGTGTCAAACTGCAGTAATTTTAGAGTATAGATGCACCCCAAGTCCAACACTCAAATGTTATGCTAGTGGTGCAGAACTCTGGCCAGGTTGTTTAACTTCCTCATCTCTTTCCCTGAATCCCACCCCCTGGTCATATGGTTAATTCTTACCATGGGTAGTATTTCTAGAAAGAACAAAGTGTTTTTGATGGCACAACTTTAGGGCTGTGGGGGTGGGTGTGTATAACAAGTCTGAATTCACTCTTTCACTCAAATAAAAATATTGTGTGTCCAAACAAACCAAGGCTGTCATACGGATGACTAGGTGAGAAAATTTCATCAGGATGTAGCAGTATATTCCTTTCTGGAAATGTTTTTTTCTCCTCTATAGGAAGAAACTGACAAACACAGTCCTTTTTATAGCCACCTAGTTAGCTCCTTTTCTCCTAATCACCTGTCTCTCTGGAAATTTGCTCTCAGCAGTAATAAGGGAGGGATGGTGGAAGAGGGCTGGAGAAATATAGGCTTTCAGTGTCAGTTTGCAGATATGTGTCTTGCGGCTGCCAAGACACACCTCTCCACCAAAGTCAACATTGACACTGAAATTCAATACCACCTGAGCTTTGCGAGTGCAGCATTTTTCCGAATGGCGCAGAGAGTTTGAGGACCAGGACATCCATAGGGATACCAAGGTGCTTGTTTATAAAGCAATTGTCCTCTCAACCCTGCTATACACCTGCGAGACATGGACTGCTTACAGACATCACATGCAACTCCTGGAACAATAACATCAGTGCTGCCTCCGGAAAATCTTGCAAATCTCTTGGGAAGACAAGCAGACAAATGTCAGCGTGCTGTAAGAAGCAAAGACCGCCAGCATTGAAGTGATGGTCCTCCGTCATCAACTCCGCTGGACTGGCCACGTCCGAATGCCCGACCACCGTCTCCCAAAGCAGTTGCTCTACTCCGAACTCAAGAACGGAAAATGGAATGTTGGAGGGCAGGAAAAGAGATTTAAAGATGGGCTCAAAGCCAACCTTAAAAACTCTGGCATAGACACTGAGAACTGGGAAGCCCTGGCCCTTGTGCGCTCCAGCTGGAGGTCAGCTGTGGCCAGCAGTGCTGCAAAATTTGAAGAGGCATGAATGGAGGCCTGAAAGAGAGAAACATGCCAAGAGGAAGGTGTGTCAAGACAACCCCGACTGAGACCACCTTCCTCCTTGGAGCCAATGCCCTCACTGTGGGAGAGGATGCAGATCAAGAATAGGGCTCCACAGCTATCTATGGACCCACCAGAACACTGGACTTCGAAGACTATCCTACTCAATCAAGGAGGAATCGCCTAAGTGATGTGTCTTGCAGTAAACAGGAATTAACATAGTGTGGAACAGCAGCTCTACCGGCTGTTAGGAATTGTGGGAGTTGAAGTCCAAAACACCTGGAGGGCCCAAGTTTGCCCAGGCCTGGTCTTTCCCATGAGGACAGGATATTTTAATATCTAAAGAATACTAATGGTTGCATTTGCATTTATTCACATGAATACAATAAAGTCTTGCTTATCCAACCTTTGCTCATCCAACGTTCTGTAATATCCAACACAGTCTGCTTCCTGCCCAGACCCACAGCTGTTTCAATACATTGCAATGTTTTGATGCTAAATTCGTAAATACAGAAATTACTACTTAACTTTACCATATATTGAACCATGTCTTCTGTCAATTTGTTGTAAAATATGATGTTTTGTGCTTTATTTGTAAAATCATAACGTAATTTGATGTTTAATGGGATTTTCTTTAATCCCTCCTTATTATTTATTTATTATTTATTTATTATTTCGCATTTGTCTGTCGCCCCCCCCCCCCCCCAAACGGCTCGGGGCGACTTACAACAGTTCGTAAAATACAATTGCCAGATAACTCATAAACCACAGTAATACCATTAAGATGGAATTACAATTAGAATAGTTGAAGCAACAAATGGAGTCGCAGTGGGCTGACAGCTAGGCGGTGTGAGCTACAGTTTAGCTAACTCCGAAGGCTTGTTGGAACAGCAATGTCTTAACTGCTCTCCTGAACGGGAGGAGGCCCTGGGTGGCACGGATGCCGGCGGGCAGTGCGTTCCTCATGGTAGGGGCTGCAACAGAGAAACCCGGCGGCGGGTTGCGGACAGATGGTAGGTCCTCACATTTGGGATGACCAGGAGGTTTAGCTCTTCGGAGCGCAGTGATCTGGTGGGATGATATGGGACAAGGCGGTCCCGCAGGTGCACTGGCCCCAGACCATGTAAGGCCTTAAAAGTCAGGACTAACACTTTGAAGGCAATCCTGCATTCAATTGGGAGCCAGTGCAGTTCGCGCAGGATTGGCGTGATGTGGTGGCCAATCGGGACCCCCGCCAGGAGTCGCGCTGCAGCGTTCTGCACCAGCTTGAGTCTCCGGATTACCAACAGAGGAAGGCCAATGTAAAGAGCGTTACAGTAGTCCAGCCTCGAGATGACCGTGGCTTGGATCACTGTGGCTAAGTCGCGCCAACATTTTTGCTTCTCCAACATTCTGCCGGCCCATTTATGTTGGATAAGCGAGATTCTACGTGTATTTTGGTGCAGATCTGTGCCACTCTGTGTTATGATGATTCATTTCTCTCCTTTTCCCCCCTTTCCCTCCTTTCTTTTTGGCATTATCTCTGTGAGGCCATTTCACCACCACATCTGCTTTTTGTATAGACAAGGTTTGGGCTCTGCAGAAATGCCAGACTGCTTTAATGTTTATGCAGGCTCTTTTCATTGTTCCTCTAGCATTTCCATTAACTTCATTTCAAATATTTCTCTGGGCATTTAGATAATTAAGATCACACTGTACCAATTTGAGCAGTGGGCATTTTTTTCCCTTCTTGAACTAAAAGGGTTTCATTTTATCTCGGAAATAGTCCTCCATCCTCCCCCCAACCCCAGAAATATTCAGTGCTGTGGAAATCAGCAGTCAGTGCTCTCGTCTTTACTTTCGAGATGCTGAATCATGTAACTAACAAACATAAGCAGAATTTTTTTACCTCCCATAGTTTGCCCATGCCTGATCTAGGCTGACTGTTCAGGGCAACTACACTTGGTTTATTTATTCTGTGTGCATCGACGCTGGTAGCATTAATGCAATTTGATTCCACTTTAACTCAGGCCCGGATTAGCTTCTTTTGGCGCCCTAGGCCAAAAGAAGCTAATCCATCCCCAGTCCGGGGAAGCCCCACCCCCAGACTGGGGAAGCCCCGCCCCCAGGGTGTGCTGCGCATGTGTGTCAGCGGCACTAGGGTGGGGCTTCCGTCCTCCTCTTTTCGCAACCGGAAAACGATCACGAGGAAGAGGAGGAAGAAGGGAAGCCCCGCCCCCCCAAGGCTGCTAGCGGGCATGCATGTCAGCAGACTCGGGGCACGGGGCTTCCCTTCCTCCTCCTCCTCCTCCTCCCGCGAACAAAAAACGGTCGCATGGAGGAGGAAGAAGAAGGGAATCCATGTCCCGAAGCTGCTGGCGGGCATGCACGTCAGCAGCCTCGTGGTGGGGCTTCTGTCCTCCTCGCGCCCTCCTTTAAAAGGGGACGGGCCAGGCGGGCAATGGCGAGGGGAGGGCACCATTCCCTCCTTCGCCGCCCCCTTGCAGTGCTCTCCCCCCGCCCTCTCGTATCTCTCTCTCGGGAGAGGACGGGAGGAGAGCGCTGCAAGGGGGCGGGTTTTTTTTAAAAAAAATTAAAACAAATTTTTGGCCTTGATCTGCCGTCCCTTAGGCCTATGCCCATAGGCCATGGCCTAGAGTGGCCTTATGGGTAATCTGGGCCTGCTTTAACTGCCATAGCTCACTGCCATGGAATCATCGGAGCTGTAGTTTGGTGAGATACTAGCACTCTTTGGCCAAGGCTAAAGACATTGTAAGACTAAAACTATAACTGATTCCATGGCATTGAGCTACGGCCATTAAAGTGCTGTCAAACTGCATTACAGGCAGACCCCGAGTTATAAACATCCAACTTACAAACACTACTCATAGTTAAGAACAGAGGTGAGACAACAGGAAGTGAGAGAAATCTACCCCTAGGAAGGGAAATTATCTCCTGAAAGAGATATCATGGAGGAAGGTGGCTCCTCTAAGCTTTCTCACCAATCCTTGTTTCCACAACAAGCTGGATTTTTTTGAAATCCAATTCTCACAGGCACAAAAATTGAAATGAAATCTTCTGTACAGGGGCACAGACAGCCAAACAAACACCAAAGGGATGTTAACCCTTCCCTATGCTGCCTAAAGCTTTCTATCTATATCAGTGGTTCCCAACCTGTGGTCCGTGGGCCACCAGTGATCCACAAGAACTAAAATATGGTCAGCGGCCTCACCATTACTACACTGTTGCCACAAGAGTGACTGGTCTCATGAAACCTCTTATTAAATATCGTTTTCTGTGGATGAGTAGATGGCGACTACTGGAAGGCATATGTTCTGCATCAGAAACGAGAGCTGATGTGGTCTGTCCAATGCAATTTTCTGAATCAGCACCCCAAATAACCAAACTGAATCTAAAGTTGACCAAAAATGGATTTGTAATCCTTGAAGTGACTGGCTTGACTCTGAAAGAGCTGGGGGTGGTGATGGCCGACAGGGAGCTCTGACGTGGCTGATCCATGAGGTCACAAAGAGTCGGAAGCGACTGAATGAATAAATAATAATAACAACCCCTTTGGTACTAATGTTGGAGAGTGGTCCCTGGTCAAAGTGGTCCCTGTTCAAGTGGTCCCTGGTCCAAAAATGGTTGGGAACCACTGATCTGTTATGATAGATAGATAGATAGATAGATAGATAGATAGAGATAGGACTGAAGATCCAGAAGGGATCAATTGCTTCCATGAGTGTAGACATCAGATATTCTTAGGTACAATTTGATTCAATCAGCTTCTGTGCTAGAGATAAGGAAGAAGGTACTTTCCAGGCCCGGAATACCCATAGGGACAACCTAGGCCATGGCCTAGGGGCGCAAGCCGAGCAGGGCGCAGATCACAGACCAATTTTTTTTTTAAAAATGTTATAAAATAATGTAAAAATCATGCCGCGATTGGCTCCTGCCGCCTGGTACCCAAAAGGAGGCAGAGCCAAGGCCGAGCTCCGCGGAGGCAGCGCTCGTGCTCGCTGCGTCAGCCTCAACCCATCCATCTATGCCGCTGCTTCTCAGCCAGTGCTTCTGCACCTGAGGGGAGGGGAGGGGGCGCCTGGTCCGGCCTGGCTTGGAACGGCTTCCTTCGCAGGCTACTGAGGGAAGAGGAGACTGTGGGAAATAAGGGCTGTGTGTAGCGTGGAGGCCCGGAGGGGAGCCTGAGGCGGAAGAAGGCCCTGACTCTCCAGCCGCTGGGCCATGAGCCACACGTGGGGCCACCTCTGAAGCCGCTGCCCCGTACGAAGAGCATGCTCTGGATCCAGCCGGTTTTCCCTGTCCCTTTGGACCTCGGCTCTGTGGCACTCGCTCGCCCTCCTCTGCCTCCTTCCCGAGGGGTAACGAACTCACTACTCACCACACAAAGGGGCCCGTTCCCTTCTCTTCAGTGACAGCACGTGCACACCTTTCCCCTCAGCCCCATTGGCACAGGATGGGAAGGATGTGGCGGCGCAAGGCGGAGGGGGCGGGGGGAGAAAGAGGTGGGGGGGTGCGGTAGAGGTTGGTTTAAAGGGGGTGTAATTCCAAAGTGTGTCCTAGGGCGTAAAAAGCTGTTAATCCGGGCCTGGTATTTTCTTGTCTTTTTCTCCAGGAAGCAAAAAAACATCAGGAAGAATGACCATCCTATTGTTTTCAGTATCATGTGCAAGTTGTGCCCAGAATCTGACCTTTCTTTTTCCACTCCTTGCACAGATCCTTTGGATGACAATATCAAGATGTAGGACAAATGGCTAATCTTTTTAAAGGCTTGATTTCTTCCAAAGATATAGATGGACTCATTTGCATGACTAGAGTTGGCTGCAGTGATCTATCCATCTCGGGAGACGACTACCCATCCAAATAATGAGATCCTCTCCATCGAAATGAACTCCTAGCTGTTCAATTTGTCCAGCTTTTGACTCATGAACGCTATGCTGTTATTTGCAGAGCGGGCAGTAAAGCCCCAGGGGGGAAAAGTTGCTAATGAGCAATATTAGTTCTCTCATTGAAATACACACACATACACGGAGAGTTTTAAGACACATTTATATAACAATGTACAGAAACCATCCATAACTGAGCAGTGTTAGGACAATGCCTTGGGTCTCAAAGCATCACTTTCTCACTGCTCAGTTATGGCTTGCTCAAGTATGTCATTATGTTCATTCTTCCTGAAAGGAACATTTCTTCTCTCTCTCTCTCTCTCTCTCTCTCTCTCTCTCTCTCTCTCTCTCTCTCTCTCTCTCTCTCTCTCTCTCGCCATACAAAGAGAAGGAGAGAGAAAATGGGAATGGCAGGAAATACCCAGGCATAAAAGTGCCTGTTCCATTCTTCTAAAAACAAGAGAAGCAATAATAGAGACTTTGGAGGAGGAAGGGAAATATGTCTTCAGATTACTATCGTTTCCCTTCTATAGTCCACATGCTTTTAAAAGCAGCCACTACAATTTGGAAGAGGCAGCACTAGAATTCAGGAGAAAGAGGCCTTTCCATCTATATATATAAAACTAGCTGTACCCGGCACGCGTTGCTGTGCCCTATTTAGAAGATGCGAGATGTAAGGGTTGGAAATGATGTTACTTACGGTCTTGGTGGGGTCATGTAGGCATGAATTGCGCACTTTCTATGTGTGCTCCAAATGATGTCATCTGGAAGCATGAGTTGTATTGTCTTATATAGCGGAGGAAGTGTTTTGATTCTGGAGTGTGTCCACTCAGCAAAGTCTGTAGTGGTTGTGGAGGAGTGGCAAGTGGTGGTAGAGAGACTTTACAGGCTAGGCAGCACATTCCCGGTGTTTCTGCTGGGTATTTCAGGGCTTTGCAGTGTGTGCAGATGTGCGTTAGGGTGCCAATGTCGGCCTCTGGCACCATGCTGTAGTCTTCTGCAGTGTTGTATCTGAAGGCTAGGTGGTGGAAGTGGTTGTGGTGTTTTTGAAGTTTGTTTTCTGTGTTGCGACGTCGTGTTTCTGCGCTCCTTGTGCGCTGCTGTTGTGTTGCATTTCTGCATCTTTGTTGTTCCTGGCTGTGTGCTTCTTCTTGTCGTGCAGTTCTTTGCGTTTGGTTCTCAGCTGTGCATCGTGCAGTGACCTGTTGTCTGTGTCTCTGCTGCGCAGTGTGTTTCTATTCTGGTGTTTGTTCTGCCCTTTTTTGTTTGATGTATGTAGCGTTGTGAGTGTGTCGTCCGATGCTGTTATTTTTATAAGGCATGGCTTGTCTTTTGGGTCAGTTTCTGTCTGTGTGGAAGGAAGGAATGGTTTTAGTTTGTGGTATTTGTAGGTGTTGTGTGTACGGGGTCCCGTAAGGTTGGTGGGATGGGTTGTGATTGGAAGTTGTGTTGTGTTGTGTGGGTAGGAATTTGCTGGAGAATTTCTCCCTCAGAGTTTGGTTTTGGCAGTTTAACCCTCAAACACCAACTGAAATCTCTCAGCATTCTATCCTAGCCTTGATGGCTCTTGCCAGCGTTGCTATGGTTACAGCAGTTATGCAAATCCGCCCTTATTGGCAGCCAATCATGTTGTTCAGAATGTAGAGGTCTTTGGCTGCCCCAGAGGATGCTGGTAAATGTAGTTTTATTTTTATTCGTTGTTTTGGGGGCCTTTTAGGTTTTGGGGGAAAGTTTCTTTGCTACAAACGTACCTTGCTTGAGGCCTATTTCTGTTGGCAAGTATTGTGTTTCTGCATTGTATGGATTCTTTGTTTGAGGTATACATCACATGACGTGAACCCATTTATATAACAGAAGAGAGCTGTCATCCTAAGTAGCCTGTAGACAGCAAAACCACACAAGGCAGACACACCAAATCAGCCCACATACACACAAAACCCCACGAGGTATGTTTACCACCCAAAAAATAAAATTAAAATTAAACAACACGACCAAAAATACAAAAAAACAATTGGACTACAACTCCCATGATTCCCCACACCACCCCCCTCTGGCAGTTTAGAGTGTCGGAATGTTGGTGGTGCTGGCCAATTAGAGCCATTATGCAAATACTCCCTCAGTTAGAATGTAGAGGCTGGGAGCCACCCCCCTCTGGCAGTTTAGAGTGTCGGAATGTTGGTGGTGCTGGCCAATCAGAGGCATTATGCAAATAATCCCACAGTGGCAACCAATCAGAAAGCTGGCACATATCCACATACATACAAACATTCACTTTGTTGTCCCAGGCCTGGGAATACAGTGGGACAGGACTACAATACAACAAAAGGAAGATACAAATCCCAACTCATCCTGAGCAAACTGCTAAAGGTCTCTTAATGTTATCAACAAGAGGCAAAATGGCCATCTGTCAAGAGTCCTTTGATTGTGCTTTCCCGCCATGTGGGTAGAAGGGGTTAGCCAATAGCCACAGCCTATGGCACAGCAAAGTGTGCATGGGTCAGCTAGTACTATATAATTACAGGACTATGATTTCACATCTATAACCATGATAATGTCCTTGGGACTTCTTGGATTGATAGTTTAAGGAGATACCACAGCTCTCTGGCTGAGAAGAAGTCTAGATAACCATCCTTAAACTGCAAATCTCAAGATTAATAGTGTATTGTAGGAGAACAAATTGGGCATCCACTCCAAACACCTGCCCTGAAGGATCACACAATCAAAGTATTCTGGACAAATGGCCATCCAGCCTCTGTTTAAAAGCCTCCAAAGGAAGAGGCTCCACCACACTCCAAGGTAGCAGATTCTACTGTTAAACACCAATAATAATAATAATAATTTATTTCTACCCCACCACCATCTCCCCGGAGGGACTCGAGGCGGCTCACAAAAGCACTCAAGGTACAAACACATAAAATACAATAAGTGCATGAACAATATCACAATAACAATAACAAACCACATAAAATCATAAAATTCTAGTAGTTAAAAAATCAACGAAATGCAACAGTAGGTGCAGATATAAACAAATAACAATCAGTATCAGTCCATAAAGTGCGAGGTGAGATAAACACTAGTCCTCCAATATAATCAATAAGGATTCCTAAACAAGGTGAAATATCTGTTTGAAGAGCCAAGTTTTCAAATTGGATCGAAACTCTTGGAGAGTGGGAGCTAATCTAATCTAGGGAGGGAATTCCAGAGCTGAGGGGCCACTACCGAGAATGCCCTCTCTTGTCCCCACCAACCACATTTGAGATGGAGGTGGGACCAAAAGAAGGGCTTCCCCGGCAGATCTCAAAGCCTGAGCTGGTTCACAGAAAGAGATGTGGTCTCGAAGATAAGCTGGACCTGAAGTGTATAGGGCTTTATAGGTGATGACCTGCACATTGAATTGAGTCTGGAAACTTATCAGTAGATAATGGAATTGTTTAAATAGGGGCATTGTATGCAGGGGTGGTCCAAGGTAATTTTAAATGATAAGCAAACATTATTTTGGCACCCCCCAAATTATTATTATTATTATAAATTATATTAAAATATTATTATTAGGTTGGGAGGGGCAAGTAATAAACTATCATTATTAGAGGGCAGGGGCAAATATTATTATTATTAAAGGGACAGGGATAATTTATTATTATTATTAGAGGGAAGAGTCAGTTAATATATTATGTTATTATTGCAGGGAGTAATAAATTATTATTATTAGATTGGGGGTGCTTTGGTGGTGCTTTCCCCTGCATGGCAGATTGGGGTTGGGCTGGGTGGCCCTTGGGGGTCTCTTCCATCCATCTCTATGGTCCAGCTGGAAGGGGCTCCCAGGGGCCACCCTGCCCAGGCCTCTTCGGCACCCTCCAATCCCTCCCGACAGATGGCCATCCCGCCTCTGTTTCCAAGCCTCCAGAGAGGGTGAGGGAGCCCATTGCCAAGCAAACAAAGGCAACGCAGGCCTGCTGCTCCCTGTTGCCCATCCACCCTGACCCCACCTGAACAGCACTCCCTTTCTTCCTCCTTCTCTCAGCCTCTTGACTCCTCCGGGGCACCTCCTCCGCTGCTCCTCCTGCCACTCACGGGCCACGCCCGCACACCATTGGCTCCCACGGAGAGGCCCGCCCCCATCACCAGGCAACAGGCGCCCGCCACCATGGGAACCACGCGCAGCCCCCCCCACCCGCTACGCTTCTACGCCTGGAGGGGAGGGGGCGTGGAGCGGCACCTGTTCGCACCTCGGCCTCCCCGCCAGGTGCCCGGAGCCACATGACGGGGCGTGGCCACCTGAGAACCAGGAGAGCGGGAGGCAGAGGTCACCTTCGGAGGGAATTGGCAGGCCCAGGATGCTGGCGCCTGGAGGGCAGGGAATTCACCCCTTCCCACTGGTGATGCCCTACGCGACGGCGTACTTGGCCTCCCTGTGAGACCGGCCCTGATTGTATGCTCCCTATAATTGGCCACAGTTAGTAATCTGGCAGCTGACCTTTGCACTAATTGCAGTTTCCAGACCATCTTCAAAGGCAGCCCCGTGTAGAGTGCATTACAGTAGTCTAATCTAGATGTAACTAAGGCGTGGACCACTGTGGCCAAGTTAGGCTTTACGAGGAAAGGTCACAGCTGAGGCACATGTTTTAATTGTCCAAAGGCTCTCCCAACCACTGCTGACACCTCAACTTCAAGCATGACCGCTGAGTTTAGGAGGACCCCTAGTCTGTGGACCTGTGTCCTCAGGGGGAGTGAAATGTCTTCGGGCACAAGTTGCCACCCTATATCCAGATCAGCCTCACAACTGACCACAATGCAGCTTTGAACTGCCAACCTTCAGGTCAGCAGTTCAGCAGGACAAAGATTTAACCCATTGTGCCACCTGCGGCCCTGTTCCCCTGCATCATGGGAATAGCTCTGTCATAAATCATACCCTCAATGGGTTGCAACTGTTTTAAATTGGGGGGTGTGTGCATAAGGTCCTAAATGGCCAGTGTAGATATGCCGTTACTCAGTATGAGACAGTATACGTCAGTGTTCCATTAATTCCAATGACTTCTGTCTGCAGACCCTCACCCCTTGCTGGCAAGGCAATATACACTGGCTATATCTCTCCACACATTAATTCCCTTCAGTCCTTGGACAGAAAACAAATGCTTCCTAACTGCACTCTTAGTTAAGATGCCTAGCAGCAAATTGTTGCTGGAGGCCAAGCCCAGCAAAAGAGAAGGAGGTTTCGGCACTCCTTGCATGAGCCACTCTCTTCTTTGTGTGGCCAATTTCAGCCTGTCCTCAGGCTTCCTTTTGAGGTATCACCGTGCTAAAAATATTCTCCCCTAAAGGTATCATCACCACCCAGCCACAGATGTCACTGACTTAGCACTTTCTGGAGGATCTATTAAAAGTAATGCCATTAATTACTTAGCATGTCATCGCAGGACTGCTTTCCAGGGGTTTCAAATGGCTTTATTACTTGCCGCCCAATATTCATCCCTCTGCCGGGGAGAAAGAGACAGGAAGCGAGACTTTTCCGCAACTTTTAATTCATAATTATTTATTTATCTGCATTTATTGTGCAGTTTGAAAGCTCTTCGCTCTCTGCCAAGGGCCAGAACTCAGAGCCGTGGGGAAGTGACAGGCTTGTGGTGGGGATTCTGGAAGTTGCAGTACAAACAGGAACCATTCTAAGTTATGATCGGCTTTGATTTTGACCTTGAGGTCTACTGACTGGATCTGGGTGCAAAACAGTGAGTCAGACAGAAAGGCATGCTTCAGTGCTGCGAAAATAGAAAACTTTGCAAGATGAATAAAAAGGGAGTGAAGAAGATTGGCTGCTGTTGGTGACATCTGTATGAAGGGGAGAGATGGAAAGAGAAAAGGAAAAAAGGAAAGGAAAAGGAAGGAAGGAAGGAAGGAAGGAAGGAAGGAAGGAAGGAAGGAAGGAAGGAAAGGTATGCAGGGAGGGAGGGAAGAAAAGAAGTTGAGAGGAAGGAAGGAAGGAAGGAAAAGGGGAAGAAAGCAGGGGAGAGAAGGTGTATGAAGAAAATGGAGGAAAGAAAGAGCCACAAAGAAAATGCATACCTGGGCAATGTTGGGTATATACACTAGTACAGTGTTTTTCAACCTTTTTTGAGCTGCGGCACATTTTTTACATTTACAAAATCCTGGGGCACACCACCAACCAAAATGACACAAAATGACACAATTTATAGTTAACACACAATCAAAGAGCATCCTGAACTCTTGCAACAATGGAATTGAACCAAACTTGTCGTATTGAACTCTGGCTTGCTGAGGTGTTCTAGCGAGGGTCTCTGTAGGTCTGTAGATCAGAAGTGACTTTCAGCATGATGATGATGAGTTTCTGGGTTTTAGTCTGGCACTATTGGACTCTTGCTTGCTGAGGTGTTCCAGCAAGCGTCTCTGTAGATCTGTAGATCAGAAGTGACTTGTAGCTTATTGATGATAATGATGTGTTTCTGGGTTTTAGTCTGCCACTTTTGGACTCTTGCTTGCTGAGGTGTTCCAGCGAGTGTCTCTGTAGATCAGAAGCGACTTGCAGCATGATGATGATTAAGATGATGATGATGATGATGGAGTTTCTGGTTTTACTCTGCCACTTTTGGACTCTTGCTTGCTGAGTTGTTCAAGCGAGTGTCTCTGTAGATCTGTAGATCAGAAACGACGTGCAGCATGATGATGATGATGATAGAAAAGGTGAATAAAGAAAAACTATTTTCTTTGTCACAAAACACTAGGACTAGAGGGCACTCCCTGAAGCTCCAAGGTAGGAAAATTAGGACTAATAAAGGGAAATATTTCTTCACCCAGAGGGTCATTGGGTTATGGAACTCACTTCCAGAAGAGGTTGTGACAGCTGTCAGCCTGAACAACTTCAAGGCAGGATTAGACAGATTCATGGATACCAAGTGTATCGGTAGTTACTGAAAAGGACATTCAAGTGCCACCTCGGAGTTGGTTGAGGTAGGCAGGATTTCCCTGGGTACTGGTTGTGGGGGGTCGGGAGCAGGTCAGGGTTTTGCCCTCCCTTCTGCTCGAGATCCCCGTGTACAACTGGGGGCCACTGTGTGATGCAGAATGCTGGACTAGATGGGCTGAGGTCCGATTCAGCATGGCTCTTCTTATGTTCTTATGTTCTTATATTCAGAGGGATGGTTTTGTAGGAGGCGAGCTCTGCTGCCTGCCCAGTCCACCTCCAAACTTCCCTTTGCCTCTTGGGTTCCCTGACTTTCGCAGCTCGCCTCCCCTCCCGTCAACTCAAGGCAGGCGATTGGCAACGCGAGGCAGGAACCAGAAGAAAGTAAGAGAAAGGAGGAATGGAAGGAGAGGGGAAATGCCGCACGTGCACTTGAGTGGAGGAGTAGGCACTTCCCAATATTTGAAACAAGCCAAGCCTCCCAAAATAAATCCATCTGTTGCTGCAGAGCCTGAGCGCTCCCCAAACGCCTCCTCTTCTCCGTGGAAACTCCCTCCACGCAAAGCCCCCGGACTCACCACTTCAATGGCCAGCCTTCTCCCTCCTCCTCTCACTGCTGCTGCTGTCCAGGCTGCCCATCTCACGAGTGCCCAATGCAGCAGCATCTATACTGCAGCCTTGCGATGGAATGCTCGGCCCCCACCAACTCTCCCCGCAGCTGATCAGGGCACCGGAGGCCACGCTAAATTCTGGCACGGCCTCGCCATTGGCTGGCCCATTGCGGGAGTGGATGTGTGGAGGGGCTCCTGCCTGATCCCACCCGTGGGTCATGCCTCCCAGGCTCCCTCCTGAAGCCCCTTCCCCACTTCCGGGCCAAAAAGCAGGCCGGGCCCAGCTTCCCACGGCAGGCAGGAAGAAGGGGGGGGGGTCTCCCACAGTCATGGAACACCTGATGATCAATCACGGCACACTAGTGTGCCGCGTCACACTGGTTGGGAAACACTGTACTAGTAAACAAACAAAAATTGCTCCAAAGATCTATCAAGTCCAAGCACTGCTTTCAGTCTGGCCTACTTTGGAATGCTGACAATAAAAGAACATGAAACTAATACTTAACTGTTGTAATATTGCTAAAACATTTTGACTTTTAATTCCCAAATAATAATTAAGACGGCCTCAGTGGAAATTGGTGAGTCAGTTTCTGAAACATCAGCTTTCTTCACTCTACTACACCTTGGAAGTTTGTTGGTGGTGCCACGTTTCATGGTTGTTCTACACTCCTACAGACATCCACCACAAGCATGAGATTTGTTCATTTTTGTTTCCAATAGTTGGCATTTGCCTACTTTGTAATTTGGAACGTGTTGTTCTCTAAGGACTGGAAAGGTGACTCATCCTTGTGAAAAATAAGCAACACATTGCAAAAGGTTTGCAGGAAGGGCTTCTAAATTAGCTATAGACATAGATAGAAGGGGTAGAGGTTTCTCTTTATTAGCAAGTTAATTATATGGCAGCTACACCTCTGTTGTAACCTCCTGCCTTCTGTCCATTTGGTTTTTGCAGCATTTCATCAATTAAACTGGTTGGCTGAAATCAAATTTAGACCTTTTTGATCAATTAAAACGCCTACCCACTTAATCAGGGCACAATTTTTTTAAAATTCACATTTAATAAAAGTACTTTTGAGAAAATGAAGCTGGCAAGTACCATATCAGAAAAACCCTCTATGGCAGTTGTCACCATAGGTTATTGGGCGTTGTTCTGAGTTTTAAATTGTTGTTTTATATGCTATTGGTTTTACTTTATTATATTGTACTGTGTGTTCATTTTATGAGTCATTTTAGGCACTTTGTGTCACAAATAAGTCACCCGGAGGCCCTTCGGGGAGATGGACGCAGGGTACAAAAATAAAGTTGTTGTTATTGTTGTTGTTGGGAGCCCCCGGTGGTACAGTGTCTTAAACTGCTGAGCTGCTGAACTTGCAGTATGGCAGAACAGGTCCCATGTTTCCAGGGCCGTAGCCAGGATTTTGTTTCGGAGGGGGCTGAGTTTGGCTCGGGGGGGGGGCTGAGACTGGGTGGAAGAGGGTCTGCAAATCTTTTGTATTGTTATCCCAGTATATAATGAGCATGGTGAAGATCATGATATGAATAAACATAACAGTTTAAATAATGTACCAGTAAGGCCTTTTCCACCACCCTGATTTCTGACTTCCCCCTCTAGCCTGCATGTTTCCCTTCTACCTCTATTCGACTTCTCTAGGCCAGGGCATTGTTCCTATTGTCAGCATCACTGTAGATCCCGTTCTGCCTACCAACCCTTATGATTTTTCATTTCAATGCAGGTGAACTAATCTCTATCAGTTTTGCTATCTCCTAGATTGATTTTTTAAATTAAATCTCAGTTTCTCTGTCCCTCTAACCCAGGGGTGGGCAATTATTTTTTCCAAGGGGCCACACGAGAGAGAAAAAATATTATGGAGGGCCGCACATAAAGGCTGAACTACATTCTACATCACATCAATTGAATATCTTTAATAATAATAAAAAGGCACTACATTGTGTTTTTGATATATTAATAAGACTGATAAGAGTATATGTTATGAGCAATGAAAAAAAGAGGTTGCCATAGGAAAAATGACATTTATTCACTAAAATTTTACAAAACAATGGTTAACAAAATGTTTAGGACGCTCCTCATGGGTAATATTGTGCCACATACCCACCCACAGACCCCAACCCACCTTCACCTCTTCCTCCTCTTCCTCACACTTCCTCCGTCGCCCAGCCTCTCCTCTCCTGATCCTCCCCCGCCTCCATAGGAAACTTCCTCCTCCTCCATGGCGGCCATGGGCAGGAGCCCCTCAGAGTGTGCGTGGCGGTGCGCGTGCCAGTCGGCTGGCGCACGCACTCACGCCCACATCGCCCAAAGAGCATGCAGGTCGCCCTCGCCTATAAGAACATAAGAACATAAGAAGAGCCATGCTGAATCGGACCTCAGCCCATCTAGTCCAGCATTCTGTATCACACAGTGGCCCACCAGTTGTACACGGGGATCTCGAGCAGAAGGGAGGGCAAAACCCTGACCTGCTCCCGACCCCCCACAACCAGTACCCAGGGAAATCCTGCCTCCGAGAGAAGGGAAGGAGGGAGGGAGAGGAGTGGTCAGGCGGAAGTTCATATTGAGCCACAGAGAGGGACAGCAACCGGGACACTCTTCTCCCTCCCTTCCTTTTTTCCCCATAACGCCCGGGATCCGCCAATGGGAGTTCGCCTCCCTCTCTGGCATCACCGATCTCCGGGCAGAATCTGCCTTTCAGAACGAAGCCTTGAGGGAGGGAGGGCGTTCCTTCCCCGGATTCTCGGGATGGTCAGAATCGGCCAGTGGGCCGCATGCGGCCCGTGGGCCGTAAGATACCCAGGTCTGCTCTAACTTGTTAATTAAGAAGCATGTATCCATAGTTAATTTCTTATTTGAGAAAGGACTGGATGAAATATTCATCTGTCTGCACTGGACAGTTGCAGTAAGCCCAGCTCCTCTCTCTATGGTGAGGATTATGTTGTACCTGCCTGCCTTGTCAGTGTTGAAAGATAAGGAAGCGCTTTAGGCCTAGTGAGCACAATTGAATTCACAAGGACACAATGGCAGACTTCTAGGAGCAAAGTAGTCAAAGCCTGCCACCTGAATGAGCAACTCTGCCAGTTTTGCTTTCTTCCACGTTTTAATTTTAATTAGCTCAAGTTCTTCCCACCAAATGTATGAAGAATTATAGAATCGTGGAAGAAACCCAAAGAGCCATCCAGTCCAAATCCACTGCCATGTGTAACACACAACCAAATACAAAGGGAGGGAGGGGGTACTTATCAACAACAGGTAAGCAAGGAGTGTATCAACAAAGATTAACAAGCTCGCATGGGTGAATTACACAGGACATAAACAGAGAACCCCGCAATATGCATCAATTGAAATTGCTGTATTGGTCAACATGAAATAGCACTATATACGTAGAATGATTCACAGAACAAACAATAAAGGCGGAAGCGCTCCCTCGTCTCTCACATAAACAAAATCATATGGCATAGTATCAACAATCAATAACACAGTTGTGGCATACGCTTGTAATACAATAAGCAAACCTCCGTGAGTCACTGGAGGCAGTCCTGGAGAGGCGACAATTCAAGGAGGGGTCCGCCGCAATGCCGGGCAGCTCGAAAAAAATCCGCGGCGAGGAACTGAGGCGAAAGTTTGCAGCCGCGTTCCAAACGGGGGGGCGAGCTGGTCGGCGTGCAGCCGAAAAGGAAGCCAGAAAGTGAAGTAAGGTTTTTCGACAGCGACTGTCGTGCTATGGGGCGCTGGAAGTAGCAGAATCAGGGGAGAGCCGGGACAGTGCCAAACGGCCAGAATTTCTCCTAGGCGCCAAGGCTTTTTTGCCGTTTTCACGTCTTACAGACGCTTCATCAGGGCGCGTCGCTGTATATATCCATCTAAAACAATACAATGAAGGTAACAACATACTAGAACTGGCTGATACAGAGATACAGAGATAAGCACAGTGTACATGGAACAATTTGCATGTAAATACATACCTAGATATTTGAAACAAGGAGCATCACAGGCAGATCAGTCTTATGGCTGAATGCAGCAGGTAACAATGCAAACGAATGACATATATAGGGTGCAATACAGGTGTAAGCTATCACATTAACAGTTGTTGCAAGGAAAGGGAATCGTTAAGACCGCAGGGCGTTTCACTTGTTAACAGGAGGGCCCATTTCTTCTCAGCCTTCAGCAGTGATTGAGTAATGTTGCAATGAGGAGGAGGGTTAACCCTTTGCAGCCCATACACTTTGAAACTGTCAGGCGTGTGTTTCATTTGAAAGAAGTGACTATAGAGAGTGGAATCTTGGGATAAACACCTGATTCTCGACTTATGTTCATAAATTCTGGTCCTTAGATTTCTAGAACTTTGGCCCACATAGTGGAGCCCACAAGGACACTCGAGGCAATACACAATTCCAGCATGGGCACAGGTTATTTCGTCCCTGAGTTTTAATGTTCTCCCAGTGGTTCTATTGGTAATGGTAGTGGACGTCTCAATCTGGGCACAAATGCCACAGTGTGCACAAGGTTTGGTACCTGGGTTGCTAGTCATGGTCATGGTTCTGATGGAATGGTTGGTGTGCACCAGCAAGTCTTTAATGTTGGCTGAGCGTTTATTGGCAACCATGGGAGGTTGTTCGAGGCCTGGTATGTCGGCAATCATGGGCCAAAATTTCCTCACTATTTTGTTAATCTGATTAGAATGTGGGCTCAGTGTCATGGGCCAAATGAGACGAGTTGTGGGTCGTTTTGCTGCTGGAGCGAGCAGCTGGGATCTATCTTTGAGATCTGCCTTCCTTTTTGCTGTACAGAGGACCTTAGAAGGATATCCCCTTGATGCATATTGCGGGGTTCTCTGTTTATGTCCTGTGTAATTCACCCATGCGATCTTGTTAATCTTTGTTGATACACTCCTTGCTTACCTAACACACAACCAAAGCACTCCTGACAGATGGGCCAACCATTCTCTACTTTGAAACCTCTTATTCGCTAGAGCAGTGTTTCCCAATCGCTGTGACGTGGCACACTAGTGTGCCATGATGGACCTCTTGCTGTGCCGCGAGAAAAGCTTTCTGCCCCCCTTCCTTCCCCCCTCCTCCTGCCGAACTTCTGCTGCTTGGAGGAGGAGGAGGAAGGGCCGGGTGGCGGCGAAGAAAAAGAAAGGGCCGGGGCACCGCCTCCTTTGGCCGTTTCCCCAGCCAGCCTCCAATCCACCATGACTCTTGCCATGACTCTCACCCCTCACTCGCTGAAGCCACGCAGAGGAGGAGCCCCGCCCACTGAAGCCCATCTACCACTCATGCTGCTCCTCCTCCGCGCGGCTTCAGCCATGACTCCCGCCCCTCACTCGCACTGCCCCCTCAAGGCTGGAGAAGCTGTGGGAGAGCTGAAGCCGGGGGGAGGGGGAGGGGCATGGTGCGGCCTGGCTCCGCCCCTCCCCCCGCTTCAGCTCTCCCACAGCTTCTCTAGCCTTCAGGGGGCAATGCCAAGCCAGCATTGTGCTGGCTCTGCCACCACTGACTTGCCATTGCCCCCTCAAGGCTGGAGAAGCTGTGGGAGAGCTGAAGCCAGGGGTGAGGGGCGGGGCATGGCACAGCCTGGCTCCTCCCCAGCTTCAGCACTCCCAGCAGGCCACCATCCCCCAGCCATTCCTTACTGTGTTAGAATGTCATCGTGTGTCATTTTGGTTGGTGGTGTGCCCCCGGACTTTTTTAATGTAAAAAGTGTACCATGGCGCAAAAAAGGTTGGGAAACACTGCTCTAGAGCAGCAGAAAATAAGCTTGTTCCCTCCTCAATATGAAACATGTTCAACGTCTTAGATGAAGGGTTAGAAGGCATGAACATCAAGTTTGCAGACAACACCAAATAGCTAATACCCCAGAAGACAGTAGAATTCAAAACGATCGGAACAGATTAGAGAGATGATTGGCCAAAACTAACAAAATGAAGTTCAACAGTGACAAATGCATGATACTCCACTTAGGCAGAAAAAAATGAAATGCAAAGATACAGAATGGGGGACGCCTGGCTCAACAGCAGTACGTGTGAAAAAGATCTTGGAGTCCTCGTGGACAACAAGTTAAACATGAGCCAACAATGTAATGTGGCAGCTAAAAAAGCCAATGGGATTTTGGCCTGCATAAATAGGAGTCTAGTGTCTAGACCCAGATAATTCATGCTACACCTCTTTTCCTGCTTCTTGGCAAGGAGTTAGATCAGGGGTGGGCAACCTACAGCCCATGGGCCGGATGTGGCCCAGCAGCCGATTCTGTCTGGCCAGGGGAGAAGGGCATCAGAGGCGGGGCCAAGAAGAAGGGGTGCCGCTGCCGCCATTCCATCATGGGCTCTGTGGGGCCTGTGTTGGCAGACAGGCTGGAGGAGTGGCGGCTTTGGAGTGCCTGCAATCCTTGGAGGCGATCCAGTCCTGCAGCGGGAGCACTCGGCGACCTGCGGGGGCTGATCGCCCTGGCAACCCGGAAGACTTGATCGTCTTCCGGGTTGCCAGGTCGAATAAGCTGCCTCAGATCGCAGACTGCTCCCCCTGCAGGCCTGAGGATGGCAGGCACTCCATAGCAGGGTGATCAGCTGGGGAACGGATGGGGGCGGGGGCGGGCGGAGGCCTGCAGCCTCTGATCACCTGCTGCTCTGCTCTGCTGCGGCGGCTGGGTCCGCTTTGCCATCCTCTGGGCTGGGGCCATTGCATCTCGGGATCCTTCCTCTCTTGAGGATGTCAGCCTTCATCTTGGTTCGCACCTTGTCTTCTTGAATTTAATTTAATTTTAGTGGTTTTTATTATTATTTTATAATAATTTTATAATAATAATATAATAAATATAATATAATAATGTTATAATATATTATAATTTCAATATATTATAATGTATATATATATATACTATAATATAATAATTATGATATTAATACTAATAATATATGAATATTTCTTGATATATTAATATGTTAATATTAATGATGTGTAATATATAGACAATATAGTAAATAAATAAATAAATAATGTAGATTAGAATGTAGTTCAGCCTTTAGGTCCGGCCCTCCGTAATATTTTTTGGCTCTTGTGTGGCCCCTTGGGAAAAATAATTGCCCACCCCTGGGTTAGATGCACCAACACTCTGTGGCAGAGAAGGCAAAAGATATTGCAAAATCTCCCAATTCCATAGCATTGAGCCATGGTAGTTAAAGCAGTGTCAAACTGCATTCATTCTACAGTATAGATACACTCTTAGATACTGGGTTTCGCACCAATGCTGATCAAAAGTAGTCCTGCATAGAGCCAGGCCAAATTATCAATGATTATCAATGAGTGAATTAATGAGATTATTCCAGATCATCTGTCAGGGGTGCTTTGATTGTGCTTTTTCTGCATGGCAGGGGGCTGGACTAGATGGCCCGTGTGGTTTCTTCCAACTCTTTATTATGCTATGAGTCTATGATACTATAATTTATCAGAGACCAAAAGTCCAAGTTTCTTAGAGTGCAGTGGTGTCGTTTGCTCACTCTCCTTCCCCAGCCACTTTCTGAATCTCCTGATATTGCTGTTATTTTTGTGGGTTACTTGACAAACTGGATACAAAAATGTATGGGGTAGGCAATTAGTCTCGCTGAAGTCTCAGGGCTAAAAATGGATTTATATAGGAAGATTGTGTGTGTGCGCGCTGCTGTCTGCTGACTTTTATTTATTATTAATTTGCTCATTTTTATTTCTAGAGCTGCCACCATTCCTAGAACTGCTCACACATGCCTACAAAGAGGGTTCTATTTTTGGAGCTGCTCCAGGGCTCCAACCACCTTAATCTGGCCTTGCATAAATCACATTGCAGTCCTTAAGACACTGTGCAACTAAGGCGCGGATAGGGTGGCCAATTCAGAGGGCCTGTTCCCGAGTTTCTAAATCTTGAGTGCAAATTCTCCAGCTTTGATGGACTCTGCTCAACGGACAAGGAAAGATCTATGGGGAAATCTCCAGGTCATTTTGTGAAGGAGCAGCTTGCTGCAATTTACAAGCCTTCACATATTTCTTGCTACAACTTGCAAGGACTCTAGAGCCTATTTATTTAATTAGTTGACTTCCTTCCCAATCATTGTAGTGCCAGGTCTCATCATCTGCTGTGAATCCACCTTCTAGCTAAAAAGGAAGGTAGCTTGTTGTTGTTTCTTCGTTCAGTCGCTTCTGACTCTTCGTGACCTCATGGACCACCCACCACAAAGATCCCTGTCAGCCCTGGCCACCCCCAGCTCCTTCAAGATCATGCCAGTCACTTCAAGGATACCATCGATCCATCTTGCCCTTGGTTGGCCCCTCTTCCCTTTCCCTTCCTTTTCCCCCAGCATCATTGTCTTCTCCAAGCTCTCCTGTCTTCTCAATATGTGACCAAAGTACTTAATCTTTGCCTCTAATATCCTTCCCTCCAGTGAGCAGCCGGGTATTATTTCCTGGAGTATGGACTGGTTGGATCTTCCCGCAGTCCAAGGTACTTTCAGGATTTTCCTGTAACACCACAGTATTAGCATCTATCTTCCTTCGCTCAGTCTTCCCTAAGATCCAGCCCTCACATCCATAGGTGACTATGGGGAATACCATTGCTTTAACTATGCACATCTTTGTTGCCAGTATGATGTCTCATTATTTTATCAAAGGTGGCTTGGCTAAATGTTTTTCCAGAGTTTGAACCCCCACTTTAAACATCCTGTCTCTATGTACAGCCTTAATGCGGCTGTACAGCACTTTAAGCATCCTGTCTCAATGTAATCCTGGGGAGTTGTAGTTTGCTGAAACAGCAGCAATATTGGAAGAATAGCCTGAAGACCTTGAAAAACTACAAGTCTCATGATTCCATCTCATTGAGCCATGACAGTTCATTGAATCATAGAATCATAAGAGTTGTGTGATGGTGCGGTGAGTGCCATCTGCATAGAAAATCTTGAGTTCTTAAAGGTTTATTTATTTATTTATTTATTTCCAGCATTTCTACCCCGCTTTTCTCAAACTCACCCCTCCCCCCGAGACGACAATGACTCAGAGCTGCCTAAAGTGTATTTTTACAGCCTGCACAGTTTGTAAGAGGTTTAGTTGCACTGATTGGTCCTTAGCACATGCCAATCATCATTAGCAGAGACCAATTGAGTTTGTTCTACCCCCTTTTTCCAGAGATCTGGGGAACAAGCTACTTTTATACTCTACTAGCTGTACGCTGCACGCGTTGCTGTGCCCTATTTAGGAGATGTGAGATGTAAGGGTTGGAAATGATGTTACTTACGGTCTTGGTGGGGTCATGTAGGCATGAATTGCGCACTTTCTATGTGTGCTCCAAATGATGTCATCTGGAAGCATGAGTTGTATTGTCTTATATAGCGGAGGAAGTGTTTTGATTCTGGAGTGTCTCCACTCAGCAAAGTCTGTAGTGGTTGTGGAGGAGTGGCAAGTGGTGGTAGAGAGACTTTACCGGCTAGGCAGCACATTCCTGTTGTTTCTGCTGGGTATTTCAGGGCTTTGCAGTGTGTGCAGATGTGCGTTAGGGTGCCAATGTCGGCCTCTGGCACCATGCTGTAGTCTTCTGCAGCGTTGTATCTGAAGGCTAGGCGGTGGAATTGGTTGTGGTGTTTTTGAAGTTTGTTTTCTGTGTTGCGACGTCGTGTTTCTGCGCTCCTTGCGCGCTGCTGTTGTGTTGCATTTCTGCATCTTTGTTGTTCCTGGCTGCGCGCTTCTTCTTGTCGTGCAGTTCTTTGCATTTGGTTCTCAGCTGTGCGTCGTGCAGTGACCTGTTGTCTGTGTCTCTGCTGCGCAGTGTGTTTCTGTTCTGGCGTTTGTTCTGCCCTTTTTTGTTTGATGTATGTAGCGTTGTGAGTGTGTCATCTGATGCTGTTATTTTTATAAGGCATGGCTTGTCTTTTGGGTCAGTTTATGTCTGTGTGGAAGGAAGGAATGGTTTTAGTTTGTGGTGTTTGTAGGTGTTGTGTGTACGGGTCCCATAAGGTTGGTGGAATGGGTTGTGATTGGAAGTTGTGTTGTGTTGTGTGGGTAGGAATTTGCTGGAGAATTGCTCCCTCAGAGTTTGGTTTTGGCAGTTTAACCCTCAAACACCAACTGAAATCTCTCAGCATTCTATCCTAGCCTTGGATGGCTCTTGCCAGCGATGCTATGGTTACAGCAGTTATGCAAATCCGCCCTTATTGGCAGCCAATCATGTTGTTCAGAATGTAGAGGCTGGGTGAGTCGTTGGCTGCCCCGGAGGATACTGGTAAATGTAGTTTTATTTTTACTCGTTGTTTTGGGGGCCCTGGCGGTGGGGGGGGGGAGTTTCTTTGCTACAAACTTACCTTGCTTGAGGCCTATTTCTGTTGGCAAGTATTGTTTTTCTGCGTTGTATGGTTTCTTTGTTTGAGGTATACATCACATGACGTGAACCCATTTATATAATAGATAGACCAGTGTTTTTCAACCTTTTTTGAGCCGCGGCACATTTTTTACATTTACAAAATCCTGGGGCACACCACCAACCAAAATGACACAAAATGACACTCTAACATAGAAATACAGATAGATAATATGTTTTTAAATGTATTTATACACTCAGTGTGAAACCTGGGCCTGTTTCGATGAACATAACATATATGACTTCCTCTCACATACTTATACATGGCTATCATGTCTTCTCTCAGCCTTCTCTTCTTCAGGATAAACATGCCCAGCTCTTCAAGCTGCTCCTCATAGGGCTTGTTCTCCAGACCTTTGTGAAATTTCACCCTGAATGAAACTTGCTTCCAGTTAACTATGGATGTCATGAAGCTGTTATAAACAGTTCCTTGGGGGGAGGCAACTCTCAAAAAATACATTTCCAAGCAGAGAGGCTCAATTTGTTTCTTGGAAACCTGTGAATACTTCAGCCTCTCGATGTTCCCAGGTTCGCTCACTGCCCAATTCACCGACGTGGAGCTTCCGGCTTTGGCTATTCTTGCGAGAAATCCAAGCCAATGCGAAAACGCCGACTCAATCACTTCCTCCCAGTGCTCTACTTTTGTGGAGGGAGGAAGCGAAAGAGGCCACACAGATCTATGAAACTTATAGAGTTGAAGCAGCCCTGAGTAGGAGCTGGAGGCATGATGAGTCAAGGCTCCTGAAGGCTTCCTCAAGGCGGGTCTGGCCCTGGCATTTGATGGAGCCCTTCCTTTGCCTCGGGGAGGATGTTTGGGGAGGGAAAGAGAGAGAAAGAGTTGCTAGGAGGGGGGAGAGTGCTAATTTCCCATGGCACACCTGATGATTGCTCACGGCATACTAGTGTGCCGTGGCACGCTGGTTGGGAAACACTGCTATAGACTACCAGGACCTCTCCTGTAAGAACATGTCTAAAGCTTCACCAGACTAGACCCTTGATCAGGCCATCCTTCAATACCAGTCTGATTTTCTTGGAATTCAAGCAGAAGGCTCAGGATATTGAAAGGCTGAGTAAGTCTGGAGAGTTCCAAGCGCCTCCAAACCAGTCGTCTGGCCTCAAGAGGAAGACTTCGTGACTTCAAGTTCGGCCATCTGATTGGGGCTGCAGGTGTTCCTACCTCAAAGCCACTGGAAGAGAAAGGACTCAGAGAGCTTTTCCGCTATAGCTTCGCGGACCAAAACCAGTAAAAGGAACTTTAAAGTAAGAACTTTTCTACCTCATTTTGGGGACTATGTCACCAGCTGTTATTTTGGGAAAAGTAACTAAAGTGCCTGAGAGAAGTTAACTCTTATATTGGACAATAAAGTGTTTGAGTTAACCGAAGTGTTCAGGTTGGTCCTTGGAGCCTGAGCCGCAGTGGTTCTCAACCTGTGGGTCCCCAGATGTTTTTGGCCTTCAATGCCCAGAAATCCTAACAGCTGGTAAACTGGCTGGGATTTCTGGTAGTTGTAGGCCAAAACACCCGGGAACCCACAGGTTGAGAACCACTGCTTTAAAGGGAGGCAAAAAAGCAATCCCCCGGGATAGATAGACCACGTACTTGTCCTTTCACAAGACATTGATAGCCCAGGAGTGACGGCACAAGTTGGAAGAGACCACATGGGTCATCTAGTCCAATCCTCTGCCATGCAGGGAAAGCACAATCCAAGTCAAACTGGTGTCAAGCTGCATTGATTCTACTACAGTATAGAGATACATCCATATAAAACAAAACCATCAGAAAACGCAGCTTCCATTGAAACAAATCTCCAGTTCTCCAAATGTGTTTGGTGTTCTTTCAGCCACTCAGATAAATAACAAACCAGATTTTCTTACTAAGCAAATAACTACATACATTTAAAAAACGAAATCAAACCCCTCTATTAATTTAAACAAACACCTGAGTAGATGGATGAAGTTTTTTAAGATTTGTTTTTAGATTTGGCTCTGACAGCTCTTGGCACACAGACTACAGTCCTTGCAATTGGCTGGCAGTCCTCATTATTATTTACTGTTTGTTATTACTGCAGCATCTAAAAGCTATGAAAAGCCATTTATCTGTGATGTAACCGGGTGTCAGCCCCAATGTGAGTGTGCTTCTAGGGAACTGGAAGCATTTATCTTTGCCTGCAAATAAAATGTATTGCCTGATTCTCAGGATAGTGGAGGAAACAATATTCTACACCAGGGCTGTCCAACTTCTACCGGACCTTGGGCCGGAATTCCGGTCACTGATCACCTGGGGGGCCAAGCCCTGGCTCCGCCCCTCCCCTCCCCCGGCTCCGCCCCTCCCCGCCCCCGGCATTGCATAAATATACAATTAAATATTATATATTTAAATAAGGGGAGAGGGACGGATGGATGGAACACATGAGGGTATTTAAATAAGGGGAGAGGGAGGGATGGATGGAACACATGAGGGGGGAGAGGGATGGATGGAACACATGAGGGCATAAATATACAGAATATCAAGGCAGAAAATCCCACAATCTCTGCTTTGAGCTGGAATATATGACTGTTCCACTGGCCACATTGATCAGCATTGAATGGCCTTGCAGTTGAAAGGTCTGTGTGCTTTCATTCTGCCAGTTTACCCCTGGCTGATTCCATTTAGTGCAAGTCATCAAAGTAAACTTAGGTAATTGCAAAGAATGTAAATAATTCTGGGGAAGGAAAAGGAGGGGAAAGGGGTGGGAGGCCTTTCCTTGAGCTCCCTCTCATTCAATTCCCCCCTCCTCCTTTTCTCCTCCTCCCTCTCCTACGGCTGGCCGGTTCTCTCCTTCTCATTAAAGAGACAGTTCATGAAACGCAAATGAAGGGGTCAGAAAGGAAGGGGCTTGTGTGTGTGTGTGTGTGTGTGTGTGTGTGTGTGTGTCTGAGAGAGCCAGAGAGATCTTCCCTTTGCTCTGGGGAGAGGTGTGCCCAGGGCAGGTCCCCCTCCTCTCTCTCTCTCTCTCTCTGTCACTCAACTCACTCACGCTCTCAGACACACTCCCTCCCACCCAACCCCCTTTTGCTTCCCTGGCAGCAATCCTGAGGAGGAGGAAGTGGCGCTGCTGAGGGGGAAAGCCATGCGGCCGGGTCGCTCTTCCTGTTTGCTGCCAAGGGGGCGGGGCCCGAGAGACATCACTCCCTCCCATTGGCCCCTTCCCTCAGTAGAAGAGGAGGCGGCCAATAGAAAGCCAAGGGGCGGGACCAATAATAATATAAATAATAATATTTTTTAATTGAAAAAAATATTTTAAAAATATTTTAAAAATATATTATTTATTGCAGGAGGGTAAGGGGCCATAGCCAAGGGGCTAGGGGGCCGTGTACGGCCCCCAGGCCGCCTGTTGGACAGGCCTGTTCTACACCTTCAAATGTTGCTGATGCTGGAGACGAATATAGCTGCTTTTAGGAGATCCAAGTTCCTCACTTTCCCTCTTTGTCCTCAGCTTACTTCAGTTGCTGCAAACTGAGCTCAAAGCACAAAAGTAATTTGCTCTCAGTTAACTCAGTAGAGGAAAGAGGACAGAAGGGATAGAGTAGTGGTTCCCAATCTTTTTTTCTTTTTCTTTTTCTTTTTTTACCAGGGACCACTTTGATCAAGGACCATTTGGCCAGGGACCACTCTCCAACATTAGTACCAAAAGGGTTACAAATCAGTTTTTGGTCAACTTTAGATTCGGTTTGGTTATTTGGAGTGCTGATTCAAAAAATTGCATTGGATAGACCACATCAGCTCTAGTTTCTGATAAAGAACATATGCCATCCAGTAGTCGCCATCTGCTCACCCACAGAAAAACATATTTAATAATCTAGAGCCGTGGACCTCATTTTAGGTCTCACGACCCACAGGTTGGGAACCACTGGGATAGAGTTCTGTTCTTCCTAGCAGTCTCAAGGATCCTCTCCTCCCCAGAAGGTGCTGAACAGGCTGCGCTGTGGTACCAAAAGATGCAGAGCTAACCTTGAGAAATGGGGCTACAAAGTGGAGTCAATAACATGCAAGTGTGGAGACGAGCAAACCACAGACCACTCACTACAATGCAACCGAGCCCTGCCACATGCATAATGGAGGGCCTTCTCACAGCGACACAGAGGCACTCCAAGTGGCCTGCTTCTGGTCAAAGGACATTTAGCATTATGCCAATTTTTAAAAAAACTTTGTGTTTTGTCGAAGGCTTTTATGGCTGAAATCACTGGTTTGTTGTAGGTTTTTCGGGCTGTATGGCCATGTTCCAGAAGCATTCTCTCCTGACGTTCCTCCTCCATCTATAGCGGGCATCCTCAGAGGTTGTGAGGCCTGTTGGAAACTAGAAAAATTGGGTTCATATATCTGTGGAAACTCCAAGGTGGGAGAAAGAACTCTTGTCTGTTGGAGGTAGGTGTGAATGTTTCAATTGGCCATCTTGATTAGCATTGGATGGCCTGACAGTTTTTAGGTGTGGCTTGCCATACATGGATCTATCCTGTAATTGGCATGTAACCCTATACCCCTGTCACTATTGTATTATGGAAATTGGACCTATTGCTTATGTATGTAATTGTATTTCAGATAATGTATGCCTGTGACGCTGAGCAATTTGCTATGATTGTTGCCGCTTGAGAAAGCCCAAGGCGAAACGGATCGGGCCCTGCAGCTCAACCGTTGCGGTCCTTGGCGTCCTTGCTTGCTTCCAACTCTGGGCTACAAGCCGCTCCGTAGCACTGCATCTTGGTTGCTCTTTCATCCAACTGGAGCTTTTGGATTATAATTTTGGGACTTATGTGCATCATTGGACTGCTGGGAACCTCGGAGTATGCACTAGTCTGAATACAGGATTTGAACGTTTGTAGACTACTCACCCGTTCCGCATCGTGCACCCCCCCCCCATAGAACTCCATGAGGGACTGAGTACATTACTGGACCATTGGGAACTCTATTATTGGTTACTCTTCAGCTACGTGTAACCAGACCATTGTGGTCTACTTACCTGCTACTTACCTGTTCCCCGTCGTGCACACCCTTCCCACTAGCGTCCCAGAGGTATTGGTATATATAAGTGACCAAGAACGTTGTATACTGTTATGTTTTGTATAATATGCTATTTATTCGGATAGGCTAGGCTATAAGTCCCCCCTCCTCTTTGAGAATATATCTCTTTTACATTTTCATAATTATTCTAGTCCTTGGTATTTTTGTACTTGCTACTCTATAGTACCACTTGTGTTTACTCGCCTCCTGCAACTGGCAACCAACTGGGAGGGAATTCCTCACCCCACCACCCAGCGCACCAGCCAATCAGTATATGTGCAGAGCCAGCCCCTCAGTCAATACAAAGTGGCTTGTTTTCGGGCCCTGGACCAATTGGGAATGAGAGAGGGAAGTTTAAATGGGGTAATGCAAGTGAATGGGGAACTACTGTATTAAGAGGCATGTTTTCGACCCTGTGTTTATGCTTGTACCTTTTAGCATCTTATTGCTGTACATAGCATCCTTTCTGCAGAGTGAATAAAATATCTGTCTGCTTGCCTTCAACCTGGTGTGAATATTATTCATTGGGCTGAAAGTCACTTTAGTTTGCATTATCCACAAGACTCTAGTGAGCTCAGGTAAGTCTCGGCCCTCTAGGAGACGACAGCTTTTGGCTGCACTTGTGTATTCTCTCTCAGCTTCTTGACCACATTGGTGTTGCTTGATCATTGATTTCCAAATTTTCATCTGTGAAGTATTGGGTGGGTATGGCGCACTCCACCAGACACTATTGAACTCTATATCTAAGTATTCTGCACCATCAGCTATGTTGAATATGGTGGATATTAGCAGTAGTCCAACAGTGTCTGGAAAGTCAGCCACACAACTCCCTTCCTGAATGTTTTTGCTCAGACTTGGTTCATTTATCCCAATATTTTTTGGTCTGGTAGCATTTCTCCAAGACGTGGAATCACCATACCATGAGGACATCTACTGAATGATTATTTTAATTGGAGATGCCAGGGATTTTAGCTGTTGCTGAACTGCAACTTTGAGCTTTCTTCTGCATTAGTTAAGCTACCGTGTTTCCCCAAAAGTAAGACAATGTCTTACTTTCTTTTTACCCCCAAAAGCCCCACTACGTCTTACTTTCGGGGTACGTCTTATATTGGACATACCCCGAAATAATTCTTCACCCAGTAGGGCGACGGTACCTGTGAGGGGCGACGGTACCTGTGAGGGGCGCCGCCGCACCGGCCACCGCCGCCGCACAGCCGGCCACACCACTTGCCTGGCCTCTGACACGACGCCGCTTCACCCCGCCTCTTGCTCCTTCTTTCGCCCCCTTCCTTCCTTCGTCCATTCGAGTGAAGGAGGGGGAGGAAGGAAGGGGGAAAGGAGAAGGCCAGGCAAGAGGCGGCCTCTTGCTCCTTCTTTTGTCCTCCCTTCCTTCGTCCATTCGAAGGCACTGAAGCAAGAGGCGGCGCTAAGGGCACAGCCAGGCCTCTGACGCGATGCCGCTCGCCCGCCTCTTGCTCCTTCTTTCCCCCCTTCGCTGTGACTTTCGGGGTACGGCTTACTTTCGGGGTATGGCTTACATTAGCCGACCCCCCTGACACCCCCGATACGTCTTACAATCGGGGGTGTCTTACTATCGGGGAAACACGGTAGCTAGGCCTGATGGGAGCAGCAGTCCAATGTCTTTGGCCATATTGCACACTTCCCGTTTTAGGGTGCATCTACACTGTAGAACTAATGCAGTTTGATGCTACTTTAACTGTCATGGCTCAATGCTCTGGAATCATGGGAGATGCATTGAATTGCAGTAAAGCGGTTATGAACGGCATTACTTCTACAATGTAGATGTACCCCTAGCTTACAGTATTGCCTCCTGCCTTCCCCTTCTTAGAAGCAAGCATTTGGCAGCATTTCTCGAAGGTAGGAAATTACCATGCTTACTACACACTTACTACATTATCATTTTAGCTGGAGATGCCAGGAATTTCATCCCAGGGCCTTTTGAAGGCAAGGTCCTTTGCCATTGGATAGGACTAGTTTTTTTTAAGCTGTATGTTGACAAATTATCGTTTGCATTGGCATCAAGTTCTTGAATGGAGTCGAGTTAAGGTAGAGCATGCCACTCTCACTACCATTGTGTTCTTGTTGTAACCAATGGAGTAATGGAGATACAGGACTTCCAAGGTTAGAGCGCAAGGGTATTCGGCTACCATGTTTCCCCGAAAATAAGACATACCCATGAAATAAGCCATAGCAGGATTTCTAAGCATTAGCGCAATATAAGCTATACCCTAAAAATAAGACATAGTGATAGGCGTGGCTATGCAGTGTACTGGTATAGAGTGGTAAAGAAGACAGGCAGCGCTTCTCATCTGCTCCATCTTGGAGGGGACCAGAGAGGTGCAGGTAGCCCCATCAACAAGGTCGGCTCCCCCGTCAGGCCCCGGTCGTTCTTTGCATGCTGCAAGCTGAAGTATAGAGGGAGACACACAGGGGCGGTCTAAGGTAATTTTAAATGGTAAGCGAACATTATTTTGGCACCCCTCCAAAAAACATTATTTTGGCGCCCCCCACAAAAAAACATTATGGGCGGGGAAAGAGCCCCTTCTTCTGATGCAAAAGGGGTCTCAGAATCCGCCTTAATTTTGGGGGAGAAGAAGGGGCGGAATCGGGGGCGCCATGCCAGGCCAAAGGGAAGAGCCAGAGGGTGGCCTCTTTGCAGGGCGGGGTGTTGCCTCCTCCGTGCCTCCACCTCCTACCGCCGCACCTTTGGCCCTACGCCGGGCTCCTACTCTTCCTCCCCCCGTGTGGGCGCTGCTTCCTCCTCTTCCTCGCGCTTCCTCAGTGCTTCCTCTTCCTCCCCGGGGGTCTCCCTGTGCTCTCAACGCACCGGCGGCGGCACGAGCAACCTCTTCCTGTGCTCCAGCACGCCGCTCTCCTCAGCGTCTCTGCAGCAGCGCTACTACTCGTCGGGCTCTTCTTCGGCCGCGGAACATCAGCCGGACACTGTCTGGCGGGCGGGGGAATGTGCCCTTTACCCAGATGGCACCCAACGCAGCGGCATCCTTTGCCTACCGGTAGGACCGCCCCACACAAAAAGTGAAAATAGAAGTCTCCTCAGTGAAGTGAGGACCAGGACGCTCTGCTTTAAGTATTGGGTATCTTCAGGGGGAAGAAGTAAAGCTATGCCTGCCATTTTACTCAGCACTGTGGGTCTCTCTCCCCCACCAAATTAAAACAAGACACCCCCTGAAAATAAGCCATAATGTGTCTTCTTGAGGAAAAACAAATATAAGACAGTGTCTTATTTTGGGGGGGGGGATTGTAGTAGGAATTATGACATCATCTTCCCTGGGAGTTGAAGTCCAAAACACCTGGAGGTCCAAAGTTTGCCCATGCCTGCACTAGTGTGTCCTGAAGCACAGTTTGGAAAGCTCTGGATTAGAGGATGGGATGGACAATTCAGACCTATTAGATTTACAAAATACTTGTTTTTAGTAGAGATTCACATTTCTAGAACTATTCTGTTCTTACGACTCAAAATATCTGCCGACGTTTGAATGCTTCCCTTCAGGGATCATCATAATGATACTTGACCTTAAAATATATAATTCAGAAATGGTAAAAGTAGTTATTTGTTGGCATACGGAAGATTGTACATTCAGTTCTCCCATGTTACCAATTAAAATAGATCTCAGATGGAGGACTATTGCCTGTGAGAGACGGCGGTACTTAGTCTTCAAACATAGGCTGAACTCCTGGGATTTCCATGGATTTAGATTAAAAATAATATGCTATATAGTGCAAGTAGGGAATCTGTGACTCTTAGGGATAGTTTAATTTTCTAGGTGTACTTTAAAATAAGCAAGGGCATTAACCTGTATGGTCTCCTGAGTGTGTGGCATTGTATGGAGACATCCCTTGAGCATGCTAAGAGAGCCAGAGCTGGGGTTCAGGTGGGGTCTCCATATGGAAAAGAGAACCAGAAGAGGAGGTGATTCAGTGAACACAATAAAGAAAAAGAAAGGATGTATAGTATTACCATATTCCACTTCTTCAAATCTAGGCAACTAATTTGCATATTATGGAAATCGTTCCAATTTGCATTTGAATTGTGCAAATTCAGCACCCTGGTAGTTGCATTTTCTTTTTGTTCTACTGTGTTTCAATCTTCATGTCTTTCCTTCTTTACAAATACGGCTGATCTGAGAGAAGCAATACAGAGCAAGGATCCAAGTGCTGGATTTGGAACAGAGAGTCCCAAATTCAAACCTCTAGGTTGGAAATGGCTTAAAGGCAAACGGCGACAACAAAGTTAACAAGGGATTACAAGCAGGGCAAATAGAGTATGACACACACACACAACCCATATCCACAGAGGATTTATTTCCAGCATTTGTTTCAATATGTGAAACTACAGATAATAGAGAACCCCAATACGTTTAATAGGACAAATGACGGAGGTACTGAGAAAGGGGTGTAGCTCAGGTATATGCAAATTTGAGCCCTCCAGGTGTTTAGGACTTCAACTCACACAATTCTTAACAGCCTCAGGCCCTTTCCTTTTCCTCCTCAGCCACTTAAGTGGGAGTTGAAGTCCTAAACACCCAGAGGGTCCAAATTTGCATATACCTGAGCTACAGCCATGCCTGGTATAGTAGTATAGCTCGTACAAGATGCCCTAAGTAAAAACAGCCACCCTTCCACAATTGCAGTTTTGGCTTTTGCCAATTTGATTATGCACAGATTTGATTAAAATCGTTTTCTCTGGGAACCTATAGGTCCTCCAGTGTGACCCTATGGTCAACCTCCCCCAGTCATGCTGGAAGGCTTAGAAATTGCTAGAGAAAACAATTCCATAAGGACCTCTAAGTTCTCCAAAGCCATTCTGTGTTCATATTATAGTGCAGTGGTTCCCAACATTTGGGCCTCCGTGTGTTTTAGACTTCAGCTCCCAGAATTCCTAATAGCTGGCAAACTGACTGGGATTTCTGGGAGTTGAAGTCCAAAACACCTGGAGAACCAAAGGTGGGAACCACTGTTCTAGTGGATGTTTGTGGCATAATGTAAAATAAACCACGTGTAGTTCATGTTTGATCAGCACACACACTACCTTACCAGAGAAACAAGAAGTTTACTCTTCTTAATTCAGAACAACGTATGTACAATGTGATCAGTTGCATCAACTCACATAATGTCCCTTTATGAGAGATTAAAAGTGGTCTTTCTTTGCCCATGTGAATAAACTCCTTCAGCAGCTCATGAAGCAAGAGCACACTCCAAACTCTGTCTCTCTCTGCTTATCTCTTCTCTCTGTGCACTGCATAGCTCAAGGCTGAACAAAAATGTAACAGTATCTAAAAGTCTCAGGCTCAGCCATCTCCCCGGGCATTGGCCGACCAATCAGCTGCATGCATCTTATTTTACAGTTCACACACACACACACACAGATTCCTTGCATGCTCCAACTAAGTTAACCTGATAGAAAACCTAGAGATTCCTAAAGAAGTGTTCTGTCAAATTTTTAAAAATGCAGTTTTTCACTTTCAAGAGGGTGCTGTGCCCTTCACCCCAACAAATTTAGAAAACGGACTGTTATTGAAACTATGTATAAATGAATTGACATATATCGATTCTGTGGATATTGGGGTCAGATATAAGGATTTGTAGGTGTGAGTAATTTGCACTGACTCCGTCTCTGCTGTCATGATCCAGACCACCTTAAGAAGCCAGGCACAATAATGTAAACAGAGTTTATTAGCAATAGTCCCAAAGCTTCTCACAGCATCTCAAGTATGATAAAAGGCACAGCAAAATGATACTTAAAATACTTTTTAAAATTCCAAGTTCCAACTTTTTCACAAGAGGAAATGTGGTTGAGAGAGTGTGTGTGAGCAGCCGAAGGTCACAACCAGCCCAAAAGAACAGGCTACTCCAAGGCAGAATAACAAACAGATGGTAACAGCGTTGTCAAGAAGTAGTAGCATTGCTACACAGTCCAAACATCATGCCAGGAGAAAAACAGGATGAAAAGAGTCGTCAGTCAGTCCTTACGTCAAGCCAGGAGGGATGTAAACGAAGCAGCAAAGTCAGGTCAATCCGGAATCCAAAACGAAGAAGCAGGGAAATCTAGCACAGAAGGGATTTAAGGTGGAGCAGCCAAAGGCAGGATACAAAGATGCGGAAGCCCACGAAATACAATACCAAGATCCAGAATTCCACGTCCACAGTCCGCCCAACGATTAGTCCAGCAGTGACCCAGAACAGAAGGTAACGGCCTGGATAGCAAGAACAATGCCTTGCCAGCTGCAACGAATGGTTAATTGCAACCCCCCTTTATTTAGTCCCCCTCAGGGCTTGATTGCACCAACGCCCCTTCCCCATTTCCTTCAACTGCCAGCATCTCCTCCCGTGCCACCTTTTGTCTTTCTCTCCAGACGATCCATCTCCTGCGAGGACTCAACTCTTCCCAACAGTCCCCATGAGACCCATTCCTAGCACTCCAACTCCCATCTCCCGTGAACCCTGCAAACGAATCACTGCTAGTGGGTTCCTTGCTCATGAGTATACCGTTTGGCATTTCTAGCTACAGACTCCTCTCTCTCAACCTTAGGCTCAACTACAACATCTGCAAAGTTGGGAACCAAAGGAAAATTACACATGGAGGGCGGAATCCTTGTTTTGAGGAAAGGCCACTTTTCATAGTTTCAGTTGCAGTGGAAGAAAGAAGCAGAAAGACCCAAAAAAGTACAAGAGAGAAGCCCTTGGCGTCATGCGGGAGAAAGTGCCGCTTGCATTTTAAGGCTTTTGGCTGAGCATTAATACTCTCCTCTCCTTCTTCTTCTTCTTCTAAAAAATGTGCCCTTATGTTCTATGCCTCAACTGAATGGATAATCGGTTAATGGATATTGCACTGGGAAAATCTCCTTGTATGAGAGGATTAAGAGGCTGCTGTGGCCACTGGAACATTATCTTTGGAAAAATGCCTCCCACATCATCTCGCCTACTGAAATTAGCGTGAATTCTTCACTGATGCTGGTTCGGTCTCTGACTTACTTGTGACTGGAGATGTCCGAATTCCTCCAATGAGGGGGGCCAAATATGCATAATCACAGAAAGAGGACCAAAGAAGAAACAGTTTGGCTCCAAATATGTATATGCCGAAGCAGATTCATTTATATTCAAGCAGATTTAGAAAGAATTCATGCACAATAAGGGATTTATTAAACAGACAGTACATGAACTAAAAGCACAAGATCCCATATGATATTAGAAACTAAACAGGGTCAGCTCTGGTTAATACTCAGATGGAAGACTACTAATGAATATCAGACACTGTGGGTTATGGATTGTCGAAGGCTTTCATGGCCGGAATCACTGGGTTGCTGTGAGCCATCTGGGCTGTGTGGCCATGTTCCAGAAGCATTCTCTCCTGACGTTTCACCTGCAATTATGGCAGGCATCCTCCGAGGTTGTGAGGTCTGTTGGAAACGGGGTTTATACATCTGTGGAATGCCCAGGGTGGGAGAGAGAACTCTTGTCTGTTTGAGGTAGGTGTGAATGCAATTAACTGCCTTAATTAGCATTTAATGCCCCAGCAGTTTCAAGGTCTGGCTTCTTACTGCCTGGGGGAATATAACTGGGGGTTATATTTCAGAAGAAGCACTGGGAAAACTGAATATTCCTTGCCTTAAAAATCTGATGACATTTATGGGGTCACCATAAGGCAACTTAAAGGCGCATGCACACAAATGCATCTCACTCAGATATGCGGGATTCTGAGAGTTGTAGTCCAAAAATAGATTTTCCTAGCCTCGCCCTAATTGGGAGGACTGTGATTGGCTAGTCTGTGCACCTATTTAGTACAAGGACTAGCTGGAAAATGGACCATCTCAATGGCCTGATATTCATTGATATTTCTCTTTAATCTGGGCTTCATCTGGGCAGCCTTTCAAACAGACATTCTCTGAGAGCCCTTCAAAGATATTGTCCTCTATTTTAGAAAAAAAAGGATAATAGCCACATCACAATGCTGTCTCCAATTGCACCTTTTCAAATCATCATTTTTCACATTCTGCATACAAATTGCACTGGTTTCCTGGCTAATATTTGCACTAGCTTTCTACCAGCTTCAATATACACCCACAAACATTCACCCACATATACCATTTGTCTGTTGAAGGAAGTCTGTGTGGTAAGATTCAGGTTTTTTTTTTCCCCCACAGATAGAGATTCAAATGTAGGTTTTTGCTGCCCTCTGCTGTGTAGCACAGGCAAAAGAAGGTAATAGGAAAAGCAACTATTAAGCAGACTGGGAAAAATGACAACAGAAGTGCAATTAAATTAGAGCAGAATATTGTACTAGGATCTGTAATACAGAGTCTGCAAATTATAAGGCTTCCTTGGCACTTTCCAATAACTCCATGACTCCAATGTCCCCACCTTGATTGAAACTATGTACTATCCCAGGACTTCAGTATAGTAAGGTCAGCTGGACAGGGTCCAATTTGTCCTGATTCACTGACTAGATCAGTGGTTTGATTTGCTAGACCCCCCTTGCCGGAGCTTACAAGTGGTTCCCAACTTTTTGTCCTCCAGGTGTTTTGGACTTCAGCTCACAGAAATCCCAGCCAGTTTACCAGCTGGTAGTAATTGTGGGAGCTGAAGTCCAAAACACCTGGAGGACCAAAGGTTGGAAACCACAGGTCTAGATGAATATTTCCTCCATTACCCTTTCCCTGAGCTGATCAGTGTAGGACAGAGGTTCCCAAACCTTTTTGGCTTATCGCCCCCTTTCCAGAAATTTTTTTACTCACCGCCCCCCTAGAAATTAATTTTTAAAATTTTTAATAGCAATTAAACAAAAAGATATATCTATATATATAAAAAGAGAGTGGTCGTGCAACGGACTTTATGCACGGCCAAACTATGCCCCCCACAAACACCAATCCAACGAGACACATTCCCCCCAGACCACGAGGTATTACCTTAACACAAAAACCCACCTCCCTACCTTGCAACCCCCAAAACAAGCTCCCCAAAACCGCCCATTGCCTCCCGTTCTGCGCTGGCCGTGAGCGCAGAACACAGGGAGAGCAATCGCGTAGGCGCACTCCCCCCCAACACACAAACCCATCCCGTCTCCCTCTCGCCCCACTCACCCTGAACCGCGCCTGAAAGAAGGTAACCTCCCGGGCTAACCTTCTTTCAGGCGCCCGCCGCTGCAACCGCGGGGGGCACGGCGGAGGGCGGATCGCCAATCTCCGGCCCTGCCTCCCCATGCGCGCCAGGGCAGGAGGCAGGGCCGGAGATTAGCGAAACCCAAACCCTCTCCGTCCCCGCCACTGCCCTCCTCCGCCGCCTCCCAACCGCACCTGGACCGGAGAGACGCGGACTGCGACGTTCCCGCCTCCTCTGTCGCCTTCCAGGGGCTTCCGGACCCAGCCGCCACTCCTGGAACCGGGTGGTGCGGGCGGTGTCGTGACCGCTCTCCGCTGCCTCCTCCGCCATCTCGCATCCGTTCCGGGGCACACGGGCGGGGGCATGGCCGCCTGGGAATCGGACGAGGAGGCAACGGAGGACGCGCCCACGACGACGCCCGCACCACCCGGATCCAGGAGCGGCGCCCGGGTCCGGGAACCCCTGTAAAGCGACGGAGAGGACCGAGAACCCAGCGGAGGAGGCGGAAACGGCGCCTCCCGCGCCTCCCCGGTCCAGGAGCAGCTGCGAGGAAGCAGGCGTGAAAGAGGACGTCCCGCCTCTCCTGGTCAGAAGTCCTCCACGGCACTACACTTCCCAGAAAGCTCCGAAAGAGCAGGAAGTGGCCATGCGGGGCCTTCTGGGAAGTGTAGTCCCGTGGAGGACTTCTGACCAGGAGAGGCGGGACGTCCTCTTTCACGCCTGCTTCCTCGCATCCTGCCCTCTTCCACCGACTCCATGCCACTCCTGGACCCGAGCTGCGTGTCCAGGAGCAGCTAGGAGGCGGAGGAGGAGGCCTAGGAAGCGACAAAGGAGGCGCCCACAACAATGCCCACCCTGCCCGCCTCAACAACCGCCTGAGAAGCGGCGGAAGACCCCCCCTTCCCACAACGACGAGGAGAAGACACATAAGAAAAAAGTAAGGAGACAAAAGGAAAAATCAAAGGATGGAAGGGGGAAAGAAGGAAAGAGGGAAGAAGAACAGAGAGAAAGAAAACAAGGATGAAAGGAAGGACAGAGAAGGCAAATAAACAAGAAAGGAATGAAACAGCCACAGCGAAGCGTGGCCGGGACAGCTAGTGTATTAATATTTCTACATTTTCGTAAAATATAAGAAAAGAAAGTTGTAAATTAGAAACATTGAAGTTTGAAATTATGAAACTATTTATTGAACTTAGAATAGAAAGATAATACAAAAAAAGTTAAAACATTCGAATTCATCTTAATGAGAAGGATGAACCTGCTGGTATGCTGCTACCAATCTAGTAATCCTCGGCTCTATTTTCATCAGCAGTAATCTCAAATCACCCCAATTGACTATTTGCAATCAGTTTCTTTTTTTTGTTTTGTTAATAAATCGGTTACCGCACTTTATCCATGTTCGACTAAATATGTTGAAGGACATTATTATTATTGTTATAAGACTCAACCAGTTGGAAGGGAACCCCAAAGGTAATATTATTATTATCCTTGCTTGGCGAGAGGAGGAGGGAGCAGGAGGAGGGAAGAAGAAAGAGAGAGAAAGAGACACACACAGAGAGAGATGGATTGTAGCCTGTCACCTTGCTCACGCCACCGCCCCCTTACAAGGGTTCAGTGCCCCCCAAATTCTCCTGGGCCTTCCAGCACCCCACTAGATCACCACCCACCAGGGGGTGGTACCGCCCACTTTGGGAACCACTGGTGTAGGAGAATGGCTCATGCCCCTGTCACTGCCACTCCTAGCTGGCCACCAAACTCCATCTGAGCTCCTGGCCACCTCCCGTCATATTTGTGTTGTCAGAACAGAACACCCATGTAGCCAGCAAGAAAGAGAGAAGACTGACCCTCATCTTCTTGCTGGTTATGTGGGCACCATGTGTTAGTATCACAGATGTGACCATGGCAGCCAGGCGTTTGCACAGAGCTCCATGGCAAGCTAGGAGCAATGGTGGTGGCAACACGGATGAGGTAATAATCCCAGACCATCTGGGTAACAACCCCAAATCAGCATATAAGTGCTGAATCTGGGGATGATCCAAGCCAGATTTACATTTGCTAGGTTGGATAAGCCCTTAAAATTAGGGGAAGGCATCCCTGTTTGGATCGCAATTTCCAGTGCGTGCCTTCCAGCTGTCTTTTGATTTATGCTGACTCCCATCAGGTTTTCTTAAGTAAGAAATGCTCGCAAGTGGTTTCTATACCTGTGTGTATAAACCAGGCTTCAATGCACGACAGCTCCAAGAAAAATGGAGGGAACAAAATCAACCACTGTACATGGAATTCATTTACCTTGCAAAGGCATTCGACACAGTGAATCGCAGTACTCTCTGGACCAGGGGTCAGGAACCTTTTTGACTCAGAGAGCCTGCACTGGCTGCCAGTCGAGCTCAGAGCCATCCACAAGATCCTGTCGCTTACCTTTAAGGCCCTCCATGGTGCCGGCCCAGCTTATTTAAAAGACCGCTTGTCCGAACCAGCTCATTTAAGGTCGCGCGCAGGAAACAGGGACCTTCTCCGCATCCCAGGTGTGAGGAGGCCCGCCTCGACACCACGAGACGGAGAGCTTTTTCCATCGCGGCCCCTGTTCTTTGGAACTTGATGCCGGCGGATCAGAGAGCCATCCGGGACATGCCCCAGTTCCTGACCGCACTGAAGACCTGGCTCTTCCGAAAGGCTTATGGCTAAGGACACCTCCCAGACTTAGCCTGAGCTACTGGAACTATTTTAATTAATCTTTTATTCTTTTAGCTTTTAACTATTGAATTCTTTTATGTGTTTTTTAGTGTAAGTCGCCTGAGCACTGACGTGGAGGGCGACTCATAAATAATAAAATCAATCAATCAATCAATCAATAAAAGCAAAATATTTGGAAATTTATTTCAGTGAGAGCCATATACTGTAATATATAATATATTTTAAGACTGAATTCAACTAAATGTGAGTATATACGTCCATACTATGAGAAAAGGATTCCCCCGGCAGAATGACGGGACACTTCAGACCTGGCTCTGCAAAAGGCATGCTCAGGACTCTGGGAAGGAAGAGAAGATGGAAGGAAGGGGGAAGGAAAGAAAGAAAGAAAGATAGAGGAAATAAAGGAGGGAGGGGGAGAGGAAGAAATAAAAGAAGAACAAACTATGGAAAAGGAAGAAAAGAAAAGCAGGAGAGAGACAAGGAGGGGAAAGAAAGAAGGAAATGGGAAGGGAGGAAAGGAAAGGGTGGGGGGAAGGAAAGGGAGTGAGGAAAAAGTAAAATAATGAAGGGAAAAGAAGAAAATAAAGAAGGGGGGAGAGAGGCAAGTGAAAAAAGGAAGGAGAAGGAAAGGAAGACTTCGGGGAAAAGAATAGAGGAGGAAGGAAGGAAGAGGGAGGGAGAATGGAGGAAAGAAGGAAGGAGAGAAGGAGAAGGAAAGGGTGAAGAGGAGGAAGGAAGGAAGGAAGGAAGGAAGGAAGGAAGGAAGGAAGGAAGGAAGGAAGGAGAGAATGGAGGAAAGAAGGAAGGGGAGAGAGGGAGGGAAAATGAAGGAGAGAAGGAGAAGGAAAGGATGAAGGGGGAGAAAGGAAGGAAGGAAGAGGAAGGAAGAGGGAGAATGGAGGAAAGAAGGAAGGGGAGAGGGAGGGAAAAGCAAGGAGAGAAGGAGAAGGAAAGGGTGAAGGGGGAGAAAGGAAGGAAGAGCCAGATGCAATCATTAAAAGATCCACATCTGGCTCCCGAGCCGTAGGTTCCCTACCCCTGCCCTAGACCATCCTCCAAAAAATCGGGTGCCCTAACAAATTTGTGGACATCCTGCGGCTCCTCCATGATGACATGATGGCAATGGTCTTGGACAACAATGGCTCCCAAAGTGACCCATTTAAGGTGGAATCAGGTGTCAAACAGGGATGTGTTACTGCCCCAACCTTATTTTCCATCTTCATTGCTGTGATATTTCACCTTGTTGATGGGAAGCTTCCCATCGGAGTAGAAATCATCTATTGGACAGATGGCAAGCTATTTAACCTCAGCAGACTGAAAGCCAAAACCAAGGTTACAGCAACATCTATTATTGAACTCTAGTATGCTGATGACAACATCGTCTGTGCGCATTCAGAAGAAGACCTACAAGCCACTCTAAACACTTTCACAGAAGCATACGAGAAGCTCGGCCTGTCATTGAACATTGAGAAAACCAAAGTGCTCTTCCAGCAGTCACCAGCCAATCCCCCTCCAATGCCAGAAATACAGCTTAATGGTGTAACATGAGAAAATGTTGACCACTTCTACTACCTTGGCAGCCACCTCTCCACCAAAGTCAACATTGACACTGAAATTCAACACCGTCTGAGCTCTGTGAGTGCAGCATTTTTCTGAATGAAGCAGAGAGTGTTTGAGGACCAGGACATCCGTAGGGATACCAAGGTGCTTGCTTATAAAGCTATTGTCCTCCCAACCCTGCTATACGCCTGCAAGACATGCACTGTCTACAGATGTCACATGCAACTCCTGGAACAATTCCATCAGCGCTGCCTCTGAAAAATCCTGCAAATCTCTTGGGAAGACAAGCAGACAAATGTCAGCATGCTGGAAGAAGCAAAGACCACCAGCATTGAAATGATGGTCCTCCGCCATCATCTCTGCTGGACTGGCCATGTTGTCCGGATGCCCGACCACCGTCTCCCAAAGCATTTGCTCTATTCCGAACTCAAGAATGGAAAACAGAATGTTGGAGGGCAGGAAAAGAGATTTAAAGATGGGCTCAAAGCCAACTTTAAAAAATCTGACATAGACACTGGGAAGCCCTGGCCCTTGAGTGCTCCAAATTGAGGTCAGCTGTGACCAGCACTGCTGCAGAATTTGAAGAGGCACGAATGAAGGGCGAAAGAGAGAAACATGCCAAGAGGAAGGCATGTCAAGCCAACCCCGACCGGGACGGCCTTCCACCTGGAAAGCAATGCCCTCACTGTGGAAGAAGATGCAGATCAAGAATAGGGCTCCATAGTCACCTGTGTACCCACTATTTACCCACTGCCGGTAGGCTGTTAGGAATTGTGGGAGTTGAAGTCCAAAACAGCTGGGGGCCAAAGTTTCCCCATGCCTGTTATAGATCTTTCTAGAAGTGAAGGCTCATTGGAATTAGTGAAACAAACATAACTATAGTCATACTGAGGATATTCCGTGTTCTGGCTAATCCGCTTTGTCATACACCCAAATTCAGAGGCACATCATGGGCCAGAGGTGACATGCTTATAAGGGGGAGATGTTAAACAGTATGTAGACTTGCATGCGTCACAAAGCAGCCACTTAAGCTATATGGCACTTTGCATATCATTGTGAAGTGTAGCACTGACATAGCATAGGCTCCAACTGTCCCAGTTTGTCAAGAATGGCCCAGGTTAATCCTCTTCTGTTCCACTTTCTCTGCTGTTTTTAAAATGTGCAAATTCATCTCCTCTCCCTTTCAACCTTTGTCCTGCCTCACTTAAGTTGCTGCGAACTGAATTCAAAGTGGTGTCAAGGAATCAAATTCTTCTTTTCTCTTCCTTCTCCCTGCTCCTTCTCACTATCACCACTATTTTTCCATTTATATATATATATATATATATATATATATATATATATATATATATATACACACACCATATTTTTAACCATAAGACGCAGTTTTTCCTCCCAAAGTAGGAGGAAAATCAGCCGCGCTTATGGAGCGAAGGGGGAGGCGATAGTAAGCCTTTCCCTTGGCCGCCTCCTCCTCGGTCGCCTCCTCCTCCTCCTCCTCCTCCTCCGCCCACCGCCGCCCGCCGCTGCCCGCCTACCTCTGCCTCCCTCCTCGGCGCACGTATGGGCATTAGGTCCCAAGCGCGTCTGACGCGTCTGATGTCTGACGCAGGCGCGCCTGGCGCGCTGACGCAGTCACGCCTGGCACGCTCGGGACCTACTGCCCATGCGCGACGCCGGCGGCGGAGGTAGCCGGCGGCGGGAGGTAGCCGGCGGCGGAGGTAGCCGGGCGGCGGAGGTAGCCGGCGGCGGAGGTGGCGGCGGTGGCGGAGGTGGCAGCCGGCGGCGGAGGTGGCGGCCGGGCGGCGGAGGGTGGCGGCCGGCGGTGGAGGTGGCAGCCGGGCGGCGGAGGTGGCAGCCGGGCGGCGGAGATGGCGGCCGGGGCGGAGGTGGCGGCCGGCGGCGGAGGTGGGAGGTGGCGGCCGGCGGCGGAGGTGGCGGCCGGTGGCGGCCAGCGGCAGCGAGGGAGGGAGGCAGCGAGGGAGGGAGGCAGCGAGGGAGGGAGGCAGCGAGGGAGGGAGGCAGCGAGGGAGGGAGGCAGAGGTAGGCGGCGGCCGGCGGCGGCGGCGGGCGGCGGCAGCGAGGGAGGGAGGCAGAGGTAGGCGGTGGCGGCGGAGGAGGAGGAGGCGGAGGAGGAGGCGGGAGGAGGCGGGACCGGCGGGAGGCGGCCAAGGAAAGGCTTAGGGATGGCAGAGGGCGCGCCGAGGAGGGTCCACCCTTCCAGGTGGGCAGGCCGCGCTTCAAGCAGGCAAGCGCCGGGGCCACTTTTTGGCTCAAAATATTTTTTCCCAATTTTCCTCTTCTAAAATCTAGGTGCGTCTTATCAGCAGGTGCGTCTTATGGTGCGAAAAATACAGTATACAGTATATATATATTCTCTCTCTCTCTCTCTCTCTCTCTCTCTCTCTATATATATATATATATATATAGTGAAATAGTGCAATTTCAGCATTTGAAACCATATATATATATATATATATATACATACACACACACACAGTATATATACAGGTATATATATATACTGTATATATTCTCTCTCTCTCTCTATATATATATATATATATACAGTATATGGTTTCAAATGCTGGAATTGTACTATTTCACTATTGCACTATTTCACTAAACATAAAAAACTAAGAAACAATGTGTGAGAAGGTTGGGTTATGAGGGTGTGCAGGAGTATGATTGCAGGACCATGAATTGGTGAATCAGTGCATTGTGAAAATGGAGAGAAATGTGATATTGAAGGTGTATCTGATATATTCACTCTCAATGTATATTCACTATCAATGATAACATAGCTAGAATAGAATATTTGTGAGATAATATCCTTACTTTCCACGCCAATCCCTTTCACAACATTCAGAATAGGCAAAATAAGCAATGAGAAAGAACTAAATGTCAACATTTGTTTTGATTTCCGAGGCTGAGGTGGTTTGAACAAAAAAAATTACAACTATTTCCTCACTTCTATTTTAATTGGTGGTTTCAGAGAGTCCAAAATGGTCTTGAAGTTATATGCCATATTTTGTTTGCCCCAACCTTTAAAGACTGGAGGATATTTCAGGGCCTTTTCAGTGGTGGCTCCTCGGCTTTGGAACGCCCTTCCTAATGACATCAGATCAGCCCCCTCCCTCCTGACATTTCGCAGGAAGGTCAAGACCTGGCTATTTGACCGGGCATTTGCAAATGTAGCATGATTATCAAATAGAGACCTAAGGAACGACGACAATGCAATTGGAAATCGACTTAATAATGAGATGCTGATATTGTGTTTTTAACGTTAAATGCTAAATTGTATATGTTGGAATTGTATTGATAATTGTTTATTTGTTTGTCTTGAGCAGTTCCTGCTATTTGTACACCGCATCGAGTCGCCTTCGGGCTGAGAGAGGCGGTCTAGAAGCAAAGTAAATAATAATAAATAAATAAATATTTCCCTCCAAATAATGTCATTTTCCCCCTATCCAACCGAGCAAAAATAGGGCTCATTACAGCCCTGTCCCACATATTTGGGGTGTTAATGACAACTCCTCCATTGCTTCCAGCTTTATCTTTGGGACACAGGGCCTGTCCAGACAGTAGCTTTATCTCAGGAGCTTCCACAGCAAACAGGAGGGGGGCCAGGTGCCATTCCCTGTAAATGCGGAACCAATCACTACAAAAGGCAAAAAATGTGAGATTTTCAGATGGGGGAATATCACAGTTTTGAGCTGAATAACTACATCTTTGAATGTCTGTATGTCCCTGCAATCAGAAGTCACGGGATTTAATCTAGGTTTGTTCTTGGGTTTTAAATGTTTGTTCTTGATTGGTTGGTTTCTCAAAAGAAGGCGACAGTTGAGAAAAATGTGAAAACTTTGTTTGTGTGCCAGAAACTTTACAAAACATGTGGAGATCAGATTGTCTCTGGCCAGGACAAAGTTGTGGCCCGCTAGTCAACATTGTACATCTTTTTCCTGCGAGCTGCCACATTACACCAATTCTGCGGGAACTGCACTGGCTTCCTATTGAGTACCGGATCATCTTCAAAGTGTTAGTCTTGACTTTTAAGGCCTTGTATGGGACCGCCTAACCCCACACTGTCCCATGAGAACACTTAGATCTGAAGACTGGAACCTTCTAGCCGTGCCCAATGTCAAACAATACCACCTAACTTCAACACAGAGAAGGGTGTTCTCCATCATCACCCCAGTTCTCTGGAACGCACTACCCCTGGAGGTTCGGGCCTTGCGTAATCTGTTGGCTTTTCGGAAGGCCTGCAAGTCGGCCCTATTCTGGCAGGCCTTTGACTTGTAATGTGCTATCCCCTAGGACAGGGCTGTCCAACTTCTACCGGCCCAAGGGCCGGAATTCCGGTCACTGATCACCTGGGGGCCCAAAGGGTCTGCCTCCGCCCCCGCCCCTCCCTGGCTCCGCCCCTCTCCACCCCCTCCCCATCCTGGCTCCGCCCCTCCCCACCTCTGGCCCCACCCTCACCCCACCTCTTCCTCCTCGCCAGCGTGAGGAGGAGGAGGAAGGAAAGCCCCACCCCCGGAGCCGATGCCACGGCTCCTCCCTCTCTCCTAAAGCTGTGACATGCCGGCTTCCTCAGAAGTGGCTGAAATCGCCCTTCTGAGGCGGGCGACATGTCACGGCTTTAGGAGGGAAGGCTCCCCACGGCTCATCCCAGGACGCACCGCCCTTCGCACCGCCTATTGCTCCTTCTCACTTCCCCCTCCCTTCCTTCACTGAAGTGAAGGAAGGAAGGGAGGGCGAACCGAGGAGGAGAAAGGGGCGGCCGTGACGCGCCGCCTCCTTCTCCTCCCCGGTTCCCCCTCCCTTCCTTCCTTCACTCGAGTGAAGGAAGGGAGGGGGAACCAGGGAGGAGAAGGAGGCGGCACGTAACAGCCAGGCCTCTGATGCGCCGCGGCCGCCTCCTTCTCCTCCCCGGTTCCCCCTCCCTCCCTTCCTTCACTCGAGTGAAGGAAGGGAGGGGGACCCAGGGAGGAGAAGGAGGCGGCACGTAACAGCCAGGCCTCTGACGCACCGCGGCCGCCTCCTTCACCTCCCCGGTTCCCCCTCCCTCCCTTCCTTCACTCGAGTGAAGGAAGCGAGGGGAAACCGAGGAGGACAAGGAGGTGGCACGTAACAGCCAGGCCTCTGATGTGCCACGGCCGCCTCCTTCTCCTCCCCGGTTCCCCCTCCCTTCCTTCCTTCACTCGAGTGAAGGAAGGGAGGGGGAACTGGGGAGGAGAAGGAGGCGGTGCGCCACAGCCAGGCCTTTGACGTGCCACGGCCGCCTCCTTCTCCTACGGTTTCGCCTGCTTCTGATGCTGTGGGGGAGACTGGGCATGACCTGAGGATGAGAATTCAGGAACATCGTTCGAGATTTAGAACCAAAAATGAGTCTTCAGTTTTGTATGCACACTTTAAGGAAACTCATAGATATGATGACTTTAAAGTTCTAGTCCTGGAACAAATTAAACCCAAGCCACATCAGGATATTAAATTAGCATTAAGGAAACATTTGATTAATGGTTGATTTATAAATATATGGCGAAGGAAAGGATATTTGTTCAGGCCTTGGTGGTGGGCTATGTGTTTGTAAAATGTTCACTGTTTTGTGTTTTGTTTACACTGTAAGTTAATGCAGTGTTTCCCAACCTTTTTTGAGCCGCGGCACACTTTTAACATTAAAAAAATCCGGGGGCACACCACCAACCAAAATGACACAAAATGACACTCTAACACAGGAAAGAAGGGCTGGGGGTTGGTGGCCTGCTGGGAGCAGCTGCTGGGAGTGCCAAAGCCGGGGAGGGGAAGGAGCCAGACTGTGCCATGCCCCGCCCCCTACCCCCAGCTTCACCTCTCCCAGCAGCTGCTCCAGCCTTGAGGGGCAGTGCCAAGCCAACGGTGCCAGAGCCAGCACAATGCTGGCTTGGCACTGTCCCCTCGAGGCTGGAGCAGTTGCTGGGAGTGCCGAAGCCGGGGGAGGGGGCAGAGCCAAGCTGCGCCATGCCCCGCCCCCTCCCCCCGGCTTCAGCTCTCCCACAGAGGAGGAGCATGAGCGGTGGACGGGATTCAGTGGACGGGGCTCCTCCTCCGTGCGGCTTCAGCAAGCGAGGGGCGAGAGTCATGGGGGGAGTCATGGCGGATTGGAGGCTGACTGGGGAAATGGCCGAAGGAGGCGGCGCCCCGGTCCCTTCTTCTTTTTCTTCGCCACTGCCCCCCTTCCTCCCCCCTCCCCCCCAAGCAGCAGGAGTTTGGCAGGAGGAGGGGGGCAGAGAGCTTTTCTCGCGGCACAGCAGGAGGTCCGTCACGGCACACTACTGTGCCACGGCACACTGGTTGAGAAAGACTGAGTTAATGTATGTAAATAAAATCTTTAAAAAAAAATAGTGTTGCCTGGAAGTGCCCATAGTGAATCATTGAGAAATCCCATTCAAGGAAAGTGTCTTTGCTTCTCGTTTTCTACCATTTGATGACAGATGAGGGTATTGTTTCTGATTTGCTACCTTCCACCTCACACCTGGGATGGTGGGGGGAGGGTTAGCTTTCGAATAACCATCTTGGCATTCTTTGTTCTTGGTTTAATTTAGGGGGGGGGGGGAAGCTGAAGGGTGGATGGAAATTCCTGGACGAATGGTTTCCCTTAAGTAATCTCTGCAATCACATTAACTTTTCATTGAATGATATATGGATGAAAGCTAATTGTATTAATTCATAATGAGGCATTGCAGTGGTGCTGCATAACCAGAGCAGAGAAGGCTGCTCCAAATCAATACAGTTCTAAAAATATTGATTTTTTCCTCCCTTTCCCCAAACAGTGTCCTTGAACGTAAGGATGTTCTTGCAAGGTTATTTTCCTTGGGATGACAGAGAGAGAATTAACATAAGGCAAAATCTGAGGACTTCGTCCTTTACGATTTTCTCCAAAGGTCATCACAGTAATTTAATGAAAATAAAACGCAGTAAAGACGAAGGAGAAATTCAACTGTCGTGTTGGTAGAGTTAAACAAACTACTAGCAGACCTCTGCCTCCCAGCAGGCCCGGATTACCCATAAGGCCAACAAGGCCAGGGCCTATGGGCACAGACCTAGGGGGTGGCAAATCACGGACCAAAAGAAAAAAACCCTTTCTCTTCTTCCTTCCTTCTTTCCCTCCCTCCCTTTGATTCCTTCCAACACATCCCAAGGGTGGGGCTGCTTGCAGGGGCGGCGCCGCTTGTGGGCATGCGCGGCAGGGCGCGAGCGGCATGGCGTCCTCCACCATGTTCCTGGGTGCTGCAGCGGCCGCCTGGGAGCTTCCCTTTCTTCCTCTTCCTTCTCCAAGGAGGAGGAAAGAAGGGAAAACCCTGGGTGGCCGCTGCAGCACCCAGGAACATGGCGGAGGATGCCGCACCACTCGCATCCTGCCGCGCAAGCCTGGCATCCTGCACGGCGCCCGCCCCTTTCGGTGAGGCTGGGTGACGTCAGGCGCGTGGCGGCGGCGAGGGTGAGGAGGAAGAGGCAAAGGGAAGTCGCGGCGCCTCTTCGTGAGCGCCGCGACCTCTGCCTCCTCCGCCATGTTCCTGGGTGCCACAGTGGCAGGAACACGGCGGAGGAGGCAGAGAGGACGTGGCGCCGCGGCTTCCCTCCCCCTCTTCCTCCTCGCTCTCACCGCTGCCGCCGCGCCTGATGTCACCCAGCCATGTTCCTGGGTGCTGCAGTGGCCGCCCGGATGTTTCCCTTCCTTCCTCCTCCTCGAAAAAGGAACATGGCAGAGGACATCGCGCTGCTCGCGCCCTGCCACGCATGCCCGTAAGCAGCCCCGCAAGCGGCTCCGCCCCTCACAAGAGGCCCCGCCCAGACCCCGGGGGCAGGCTCTCCAGAGTGTGGCCTAGGGCGCCACAAACAGTTAATCCGGGCAGGCCTCCCAGACAGTTTGCTACAGTTTATTTCACAAAGCCTTTTTCTTAATTTTGTGCGGCAATCATCTATCGATGAATTACGAGCACATGTATGTATATATGTATTTAAAGCAGGGTTGGAGAAAACAGTGATTCATGCAAGATTTTTTGAAATTGACCTAGTAATTTAAGGAGAATGATTTCTATGAAATGGCCACTCCCCCAGCTTTGGTTGTGTTTCGTCTTGACTCATTCAGCTAATTTTTATTATTGCTTAGGATTGTGAGTCACACTGAGCTCAGTGGAGGTTACCATACATACTCGTATACATGTTTAATCGTTTACTTTAAGAAATGACTCCAAAAGACCTGGGTCAACTTATACATGGCTCAGTGCGAGAATATGACAAAAGGCAAAGGCAACAAACACTCCCAACCCATTATCCCTCCCGTGGCCAAAATGATTTGAAAAGGCAGCTCTCCCTCTTTCCTCGCCTTTTTTTAAACCTGTTTGGCACTCAGAAGCAATATGGGGTAGTGGCAGGGGCGGTCCGAGCTCTCCCGGGGGGGTAAGAGAACATTATTTTGCCCCCCCCCCTGGCGCTCCCAATGTGCGCTCCATTGTGAGGCGCCGCGGCTGCCCGCCCTGCTGCTGCGCTGCGCTCCGCGGCCTTTCAAGATGCGCAGTGCCTACGGACCTCTCTTGAGGTCCGTAGAGGCACTGCGCGTCTTGCGCGCGAACCGTGGAGCGCACATGCGCAGTGCCTACGCACTCAAGAGAGGTCCGTAGGCACTGCGCATCTTGTATGAACCACGGAGCGCAGCGCAGCAGCAGGGCGGGCGACGCCGCGGCGCCTCACAATGGCGCCCCACCCCGGAGCGTCCAAGATGGTGCTCTACGCGGCCGCGTAGGCCGCGTAATGGCAAAGACCGCCCCTGGGTAGTGGGTTTTTGTAGGTTTTTTGGGCTATATGGCCATGTTCTAGAAGCATTCTCTCCTGACGTTTCACCCACATCTATACCTCGTAATTTAAAATAATCCGGGGAGGCCCTGCTCTTGCTCCTGCCTACTTCTCAAATGCTGTTGGTGGGGACGAGAGATAGGGCCTTCTCGGTGGTGGCTCCCCGTCTGTGGAACGCACTCCCTATTGATATACGATCAACCCCATCCCTCCTGGCATTCAGGAAAAAGTGAAATCCTGGCTATAGGACCAGGCGATTGCACATTAGCACGATACAGCACTTTAGATTGGATTGAAATGGCAAACTGGTGGACATGACCCAATGCTTCTATTATGGACGGAATACTGTTTTTAACTTATGTGAATGTATATGATGTATTTTAATGCTAATTGTATTTCAATGTATTTTAATGCTAACTGTATTTAATGTATTTTAATTTTGACTGTTTTTGGTTTCTATTATATGTATACTGTGTTTTTGGCATCGAATTGTTGCCGTTGTTAGGCCGCTCTGAGTCCCCCCTCGGGGGTTGAGAAGAAGAGGGGTAGAAATGGTGGAAATAAATAAATAAATAATATGCAAGCATCCTCAGTGATTGTGAGGACCTCACAACCTTCGAGGATGCTTGCCATAGGTGCAGGCGAAACATCAGGAGAGAATGCTTCTAGAACATGGCCATATAGCCCAAAAAACCTACAACAACCCAGTGAATCCGGCCATTTTTAATAAGGGCTTACTGCAGTGAGCCTCTCTGCAGTGAGCCTCTTTGGTCCCATTTTTAATAGGACCAGGCACACTTTTACAGAAATATTTAAAACATTTGGTCTATCAAATCATGCAAATTGAGGCTGTTGGTGTCTTCTGTTTTGGTGAAGATTGTAAAAAATGAAGGAAAAACACAGAGATCTAATTTTTTGTACCATAACAGATTAGTTGTCAAGCAAGGTTTTCTGTCAAGCAGTTTTCCTACCACCTTTACCAACATGGATGTTGGAGAGAGCCCTCGCAATGGCTGCTCTTAAACTGTGGGTCCTGATCTCAGATGGGATCCCTTTAGCCCAATGGTGGGGGTCACAAAAGTTTGGCAACAGTACAAAGTTTCTGAATGCCACCCATTTACGCAAATCTGTTAGCAACAACATGCAGTGTTTATAGTGGACTCTGCTGAAAATGCTTTAGCTGTACTTCATAAATAAGCAAATCAGCCTGTTTAGCAAGCCTTGTTATTAGTAAATGTTTGCTTTTTACATCTGTTTTGTATACCTATATACCTGGCGTCACGTAAACATTTCTTGGGCATTCTTTCCACGTGAATATGTACGGTCTTCCAGAATTTCTTAATCTTTTTGCACGACCACCAGCAATGTAAATAGGTACCTTTTGAACCCTCACACTTCCAACATTTGTCTTTTACATTTTTGTAATATTTTTATTTATTTATTTATTTATTGTTCGAATTTGTGAGTCGCCACTCCCAGGTGGCTCGGGGCGGCTTACATGATACATTCGGATTAAAACAAACATAAAACCATAACGGATAAAACAGTAAAATACAATAAAATTACACAGCAGCCAATGGCATAAGTGCATATAATGCAGCAGGACATACTATACAAGAGGCAGAGTAGGCCCCAATCTCGCCATCAATGCCCAAAGGCCTGCCGGAGCAAGATGGTTTTGCACGCATTCCGGAATGCCACTAAGTCCGTGAGAACACGGACTCCGGAAGGCAGTGCGTTCCAAAGGGTAGGGGCGATTACTGAGAAGGCCCTCCGCCTCGTAGCCGTCAGGTGATATGTTTTAAAACCAGGCAACTCTAAAAGTTGGCCCACCTCTGAACGTAATGACCTAGCGGTCCCGAAGGTACACTGGCCCCAGACCGTTCAAGGCCTTAAAGGTTAATACCAGCACTTTGAAGGTGATCCGGTGTTCCACTGGTAACCAGTGCAGCTCCCGCAAGACAGGTGTTATGTGGCTGGTCGTCGAGACGCTAGTTTCGACGACCAGTTTCGCTAGTTTCGCTGATGTGAGATGCCAATGGGAAAACATTTAATACCAATTTTCCATTACATTAGTAAACCCTGAGTACTTGGTTTTTTTCCTCCACAGTGTTTCCCAATCTTTTAACAGGATCGTATGATTAAGTTCTTGAGCCCATTTTACCATCGTGTCTTTTATTAATTCATTTTCCGTATCCCACACTAAAAGCTTGTTATAGAGTAGGCTGATTTGTTTTTGCTAAAACAAAAAATCCACTTCAAACCAGATTGTTATCTACTAAATATTACTGACCATGAGATGGAGAGTAACGAAGACAAGATCTTCTTCTATTTGTCGACAGCAGCCAGGATCAAGATTGCAAAAAATTGGAAATGTAAGAACCCTCCGAGTGTGGAAGACTGGCTACTGAAACTTAGAGAGATCATAGACCTTGACATTCTAAGAAGTATAATCTTAGACCATAATCAAAAAAATAGAATAGACTGGAAACAAGTAAAAACATATTTAAAAGAATAAAATATTGAAGAGGAAGAAAGGAGGGGAGGAGAGAATAAAAAGAGGTGAAGAAGACCCAATAAAGAACTGAAGGAGGAAGATTGGCAACCCAAAAATTAAAGGAGTAGGAAGCAACTTTAACAAGATACACAAAACACCCTGTGGAATGGACTGGAAGCAGACAGGAAAACTTCAAGACTTCGGACAGGGGCGGTCCTACAAGATAGGCCAAGTAGGCGGCCGCCTAGGGCGCCATCTGGGAAGGGGGCGCCATCCTGGCCCTGCCAATGTTCCTCAGACAGTGCTGCAGCTGCCTGCTTTTTGACCCCGGCCTTGTGCGCTCCGACGCCGCTTCTGGGCACGCGCAGAGGTTTTCACGCAGGCGCAGTTGCTCTGGAGCTGAAGTTGAGCACAGGAGCAACTGCACATGCGCGAAAACCTCCGCGCATGCCCAGTAGCTCCCTTGCGCAGAAGCCTGTAAGCAAAGCACTCCCTATCGGGCAGGCAGGGAGTGCTTCCCCTCTCCTCTGTCTCCGCCACATGCGCGTAGCGTTTGCAGGGAAGGAGAAAAGAATCAGTGAAGGAAGTGTAAGTGAAGGAATGAATGAAGGGCTTTCCTCCTCCTCCTCCTCTGTGACCTCTTCTCTCCCTCCTTCCTTTCTTCGGCTCTATTTCTGTCTAGACCTGAGGGGCCTGAGGCTATGAGGAGTTGTGGGAGTTGGAGGCCAAAACACTTAGAAGGAGGGAGGGCAGGCCCAAGTTTGCCCAGCCCGCGCTGCCTGTATTTGACCTCATTTGAACATTTTGGCTGTTTTTCTATTTACATTTACATTGGGATCCTAATTTTGGACTTATGGGAGACTCCTATGAATTATGAGTCGGGTGATAGGTAATATATTCTGATTTTGATGCATTTACATTGCATTTCTTGTTGATTATTATACAGTTCTGCTTAATATTGTCATACAATATAATACAAATACAATATAACAATAGAATAATGATATTTGTTTACTGTACATTGTTCCGCTTTCTGGCTGTAAGCCGCCCCGAGCCTATTTGGGAGTGGCGGCATAAAAGCCGAGTAAATAAATAAATAAATAAAATAAATAAAATAAATAAATATATTTTATATTACATGTAATATTACAAACAATATTGCAGTATAGTGGTATTGTACAAAATAGTAATATATAATATTTTATTTTACTTTATTTTGGGTTATTTGAGTTTTACAGGAGTAATGAAAATATTTAGTAGAGGATAATTTTATTTAAATAAATAATTTTATTATTTTATAATAATAATATAATAGAATGTTACATTATATTATAATGTCAATATATTATAATATAATTATATTCTAATGTAGTATAATATAATTATGATATAATATAGTATGAGTATGGTATAATATATTGTATATACATTGATACAATATAATACTACTAATGGTATTATGATATTATAATTGTATATTTGTTTTACATGGGGGGCGGCAAAATAATGTTTTTTGGGGGGGAGGCACCAAAATAATGTTTGCCTACCATTTAAAATTACCTTAGACCGCCCCTGACTTCGGATCTATCCTCTGTTTTACTACACTCTGTATTCTCTTGATAATTTCATTTTTTCAAAAAAAAATTCTTCTCCTTTTCTTTTTTCCCTTCCTTCCCGTCCCCTAGCTATCTCCACTTACCCTCTCCCTACTATCTACTCCTTCCCTCCTTAAAGGACACCTTTACTACACTTTTCTTATACTTGTTCTACTCTATACGTTTTATTGTATGTTTAAAAAAAACCTGCTGAATAAATATTATTTTAAAAAAACATTTCTTGGGCAGAAAGAGCGAGTGGAAAAAGTTTAAGAAGTATGATCTAAAATTATGTATTTAAGACTGATTCATATTCTCAGTCTCTAGACATTCATTGATTTAGGGGAATACATAGAAACTGTTAATTACGACTTGTGGGTCATTTTAAGTGTGTTGGGACCCCACTCCTATCTGGTGCAACAGAGCATGCTCACCAGATGGGATAGGAACATGCAATGTTGCTTGGTCGCATATGTCCCATTTATCATTTGTGAAATGTTACTGGGTATGAGACAGAGAAGTTGAGAAGGTACGATTGGGAAGGGAAAAGTACCTTTGGACTTAGGGATTGGGGAGCTGCTTGAGAAAAGGAAAAAGTGGTGCACTTGTATACCTAATTTATATATTTGTCACACCTCAAGGGCCTCAGGCATCACTTTTGCTTGAGCGAGACTATAGTCAAGGCGGCAACAAGGTGCTGCCCAAGCCAGCTTGCTTCACTCTCAAACCTTGCCCTGGGCCTCCCGATCTTTCCCGTGAGAAGACAGGGATGAATGCATAACATAGGCAGCTCAAGGTTAGACCATCTAGCCCAGGGCTGTCCAACTTCTACCGGACCTGTGGCCGGAATTCCAGTTACTGATGACCTGGGGGGCCGAAGGGTCTGCTTCCGCCCCCGGCTCCGTCCCCTCCCCGGCTCCACCCCAGCTCCGCCCCCCTCCCTGGCTCCACCCCTGCCCCGCCCATCCCCGGCTCCGCCCTCTCCCCGCCTTGGAGGTGTCTGTGGAGGACACCGGGGCTTTGACTTGGAGATAGAGATGAACACCAAAATCCCAGTCTCAAGTCCCAGTTCCTGCTTTGAACTGGATTATATTGCAGTGTGGACTCAGGACCCTTCACACAGCCATATAACTCAGAATATCCAGGCAGGAAACCCCACAAAACCTGCTTTGAACTGGATTATATTGCAGTGTGGATTCAGGGCCCTTCCACACAGCCATATAACCCAGAATACCTGCTTTGAACTGGATTATCGGAGTCCACACTCATATAATCTGGTTTAAAGCAAATAACATGGGATTTTATTCAGATGTGTGGAAAGGAAGTCAAATAAGAAGCCAGGGCCCTTCCACACAGGCCTATAACCCGGAATGATAAGGCATAATATTCATTCTGCCTCTGCTAATAATAATAATAATAACAACAACAACAACAACAGGTTCCTGGAGTAGGAGACCTCCAAGGGCCATCCAGGGCCATCCAGTCCAATCTCCTTCTGCCATAAGGGGAAAATACAATCAAAGCATTCCTCACAGATGACCATTCAGCCTCTGATGATGATAGTAATAATAATATTAATTACAATGGGTTCCTAGAATAGGAGACCTCCAAGGGCCATCCAGTCCTACCTCCTTCTGCCATAAGGGGAAAACACAATCAAAGCATTCCTCACAGATGGCCATTCAGCCTCTGATAATAATAATAATAATAATAATAATAATAATTACAATGGGTTCCTAGAATAGGAGACCTCCAAGGGCCATCCAGTCCTACCTCCTTCTGCCATAAGGGGAAAACACAATCAAAGCATTCCTCACAGATGGCCATTCAGCCTCTGATAATAATAATAATAATAATAATAATAATAATAATTACAATGGGTTCCTAGAATAGGAGACCTCCAAGGGCCATCCAGTCCTACCTCCTTCTGCCATAAGGGGAAAACACAATCAAAGCATTCCTCAGCCATGTTGAATCAAACCTAAACTCTCATGAGAGCAACAGAAAGTACTGAACCTTGAGTTTGGGAGTTGTAGTTCTCCTCCATCCAGAGAGCACTGTGGACTCAAATAATGATGGATCAGGACCAAACTTGGCACGAAGCCTCAGGAGAGGAGGAAGCCGGAAAGGGAATGGGTGAGCACCCCCCTGCTCCGAACTCGGCCCCGCCCTTTTCACTCTGGCCATGCCCCCTCTCACTGTGCACTCTCTCTCTCCTTCCCTCTTTCCTTCAGGTGGTGGAAGGGGGAAGGAATGAAAGGGGGAAAGAGAGAAAGAAGGAGGGAGGGAGAGGGGGGAGGGAGGGAGGGAAGTAGGAGGAGGAGGAAGAGAGCCTGCTCCTCCTCCCTGCCCCGCCCCTCACCCCCCCCCCCCGCCGTGAAAAAAATAAATAAAAATATTCCAAAACTATTCCAAAAAAATATTCCAAAAAAATATTTTTTAAATTTTTTAAAAAAATCTTAAAAGGCAGATATCTTGCAGGAGGGTAGGGGGCCGTGGGGAAGGGGCTGTGGGGCCGTATACGGCCCAGGGGCCGCCAGTTGGACAGCCCTGATCTAGCCTCCCTGATAGCGAGGCGCTCCGAAGGAGCTGAGAGATCGCCTCCCTTTTGTCCAGATGGTAGCCACTAACGAGCTGTGCATTCCAGAAAGACTGAGGTAACATAACATATAGACAATCATCAATCATAGAGCTGTGACACTCGACGTCCCTACATCGAAACCAGGGAATACTATAATTGCCAAGAGATGCCCATTGCAAGTATCTCGTACCAACGCCGCGCTAAGGAGACGCTACTGGGAAAGAGGCCACATCGGGCCTCCCAGCTAAGCTTGTGCCAGCCAGCCTACACTGGGCTGACTTGATCCTGTGTTGTGCCTTGTTCCAGTTCATCGTCGAGATCCTGTGATTGATCCTGAAAGACTTTGCTAGTTATTGGACTCTTTGCCTTTAATCAAACCAACCCAGCCTTATTTACTCCGGCTGAGATCCTTTGAAAGACTTTCCTTGCATCCGGCTTGTGTTCCCGTTTTCCTCCGCTTGTGATCCTGTTGCCTCGGATCACACTTTCCAGCTGAATCCTGATATTGGCTGCTATTTGGAGGCACTATAAGGATTGCCTCCAAACCTTTTACTAAACTCATTAATCAATAAAACTTGTTGTACCTCAGATGTTGTGTGGTTTATCCAGGGAGGTCAGGTCCCAAGGCCCAAGGGGGCGACAATATTTACATACCTGGGGTCACATAATCATTTCTCAGGTGGAAAGGGGCAGTGGATGCAAAAAGTGTTAGAAGCCCCAATCTAGATGGATTAATGGTTTAGCTTGGGGCCAACTATCTGCTAGGGAATGCCCCACTGAGCATTACTTGTAACTACTGACACTATTAGCAATGCACATGGCAAAGAACCAGGTGAAAGAAGCAGGGGTCCCATCAACTCTTCATTACCATGCTGTGAAACGACACTAGACAGGATAGCATTGCTTGCTTTATTGTGGTATAAAATCAGAGTCTGTTCTCAGCTGGCTCTTACATGGTCCTTGATCATCTCTTCTGCTGGTCCTCACTCCCCTGTTGTTAGTGCAACAACCCCACAGCAGGCCATTACTATAATGACTTCAGAGGCATGGCTTCGGAGATATTCCCACGCAGCTGCTTCTCCTTTTCCAAACTGCAATTAAAGAGCAAAAGGAAAGACTGGGATCACTGAGGGATGCACTAGCGCCAAGTTGGAAATTATGACCTCTTCCGTACAGCTGAAAAAAATTCCACATTATCTATTTTGAACTGGACTATATGGCAGTGTGGACTCAGATAACTGAGTTCAAAGCAGATATTGTGAAATTTTCTGTCTTGATAAAGGTAAAGGTTTCCCCCTGAAATTAAGTCTAGTCATGTCCGGCTCTTGGTGTTGGTGCTCATCTCCATTTCCAAGCTGAAGAGCTGGCGTTGTCTGTAGATGTCTCCAAGGTCATGGCTGGCATGATTGCATGAATACTGATCTACTCACATTTGCATGTTTTCGAACTTCTAGGTTGGCAGAAACTGGAGCTAACAGCAGGAGCTCACCCTGCTCCCCGGATTCAAACCACCAACCTTTTGGTCAGCAAGTTCAGCAGTTCAGAGGTTTAACCCGCTGCACCACTAGAAGCTCTTTATGTTCTGGGTTATATTACGATGTGGAAGAGCAGGAAAATTTTATGGTAGAGTATCAATGTATTTATTTCCTCTTTTCCCCATTCAAAACAAGCAAGACCCTTTCCCCATTGAGAACATTTTTCCCTTGGTCTTTTCTCCTATTTTTGTACTATTTGGACAACTGTCAGAAGACATGCTGAAGGGATCATCCTTGAGGATTTTATTATTTTATTATTTATTTATTTCATGCATTTCTACCCTGCCCTTCTCCCCCCGAAGTTCAGCCCTCTGGGTGTTTTGGACTTCAACTCCCACCATTCCTAACAGCCTCAGGCCCTTTCTCCCCTCAGCTGCTTAAGTGGAAAGGAAAGGAAGGGGCCTGACACCAGGAATTATGGGAGTTGAAGTCCAAAATACCTGGAGGGCCGAAGTTTGCCCATGCCTGCTCTAGACCATTGCTTTTATTTCACACAGTATCTTTCCCTTAGTAACACCTTTGACTTTTCTTACCATTATCACGCACCATTCAGAATGGAGACCGTCCACACTGCAGAATTAATGCATTTTGACATGACTTTAACTCCCATGGCTCCATCCTATGGAAGCCTGGGATTTGTAGTTTGTTGTGGCATGAGATCAGTCTTGACAGAGATGGATAAGTATCTTACAAAACTACCAAATCCACAAATTCAATAGCTTTGAGCCAAGGCTGTTAATGCGGTGTCAAACTACTAAAATTCTGCAGACTGGAGACATCCCTCGTCTCACCTTTGCTTTTCGGTGTCCTCGATTGTCTCTGGCAGACGGACATTTAATGTCTCAGGGAGGAAGAAGACCGATGAGCCGCAAAGCACAGCTATGGCAAAGTACGTCACTTGGGGCAGCGGCTTCCAGAGCCCGTCCAGCAAGAAAATGAGTGGGGCCACGGACCCACCAAGGCGTCCCATGAAAGAACAGTAGCCTTGCCCTTTCTGTCTAGAAAAAAAAAAGCAGAGGAACATATGAAAATGATGGTATAGGCACCTCAGTCTCATGAAAAGGCAGCAAAATGGATAATTGTAAATATTGGATATTTACTGTCAGGAACAGGGAGAGGTGGCTGTGAGGTTTCTTCAGGTGCTGGGCTAACTGGATAAGCTAAGCTTACTATGACATACTGTAGCTTCTAACATTTTACAAATGAAAACAATGGTCAGCCAAGCAACATTAGACTGCGGTCAACATGGAAAACTTTATTAATGAATTTTATTTATTTGTTTATCATGTCAGAAGCAAACTGAGGGTACAGTTGTAATGTATTTAAAAACACAAACAAAGTTTCAAAACTTGGCATTAAACTAAATTGACCAGTAGCTGGCCATTTGAAGTGTCTCTGGTGTTGCTATAAGGTGGTCCTCCATTGTCCATGTGGCAGCGCTCAGGTTGAATTGTAGTAGGTGGCCTGTGGTTTGCTTTTCTCCACAACCTCATGTTGTGGACTCCACTTTGTAGCCCCATTTCTTAAGATTGGCTCTGCATCTCGTGGTGCCAGAGCGCAGTCTGTTATTTGGGGTGCTGATTCAGAAAATTGCATTGGATAGACCACATCAGCTTTCGTTTCGAATACAGAACATATGCCATCCAATAGTTGCCATCTGGTCACCCACAGAAAACCATATTTAATAAGCCTTGGCACTATAAGAGGATAAGAACATAAGAACATAAGAAGAGCCATGCTGAATCGGGCTTCAGCCCATCTAGTCCAGCATTCTGTGTCACACAGTGGCCCACTAGTTGTACACGGGGATCTCTAGCAGAAAGGAGGGCAAAACCCTCACCTGCTCCCGACCCCCCACAACCAGTACCCGGGGAAAATCCTGCCTGCCTCCATCAACACAGAGGTGGCACTTGGCTGTCCATTTCAGTAACTACTGGTTCCCTTGGTATCCATGAATCTGTCCAATCCTGCCTTGAAGCTGTCCAGGCTGACAGCTGTCACAACCTCCTCTGGAAGTGAGTTCCATAACCCAATGACCCTCTGGGTGAAGAAATATTTCCCTTTATTAGTCCTAACTTTCCTACCTTGGAGCTTTAGGGGTGCCCCTAGTCCTAGTGTTGTGTGACAGAGAAAATATTTTTCTTTATTCACCTTTTCTATCCCATGCATGATTTTATACACTTCGATCAAGTCACCTCTTAAACGCCGTCTTTCAAGGCTGAAAAGACCAAGGCGTTGCAACCTGATTTCATAAGGGAGCTGCTCCATCCCTTGGATCATTTTTGTTGCCCTTCTTTGTACCTTTTCCAGTTCCGTTATATCCTTCTTAAGGTGCGGAGACCAGGATTTCACGAGAACAGTTGCTCTCGTTGCAACGGTGTAGTAACAGTAAGGCCGTGGACCATATTTTAGTTCTTGCAGACCACTGGTGGTCAAGAGACCGCAGGTTGAAAACCACTGATACAGGGTGATATGTTTCAGGACTTGGTGTGGATATGCAAAACCATAACAGAGAATCCTGTTGAAATAGTGGACTTCCAGGCTTAGAATACCATAAAAATGCCTAAAGAGCAGGCATTTTGTTGGTCATGGATAAATGAAGCTGTTGGCCCTGTGGATATGGAAGTAATGCCATAAACTCCATTGGAGGGCAGAACCATCTGGAAATTCTCTATTTATTCAATTCCCTGCTCAAAAAGAGCAAAGGTTTATCTAGTTCAATATCTTGTTTTCCATCAAAAAGGGGGCTTTTCCAAAAACATCAACAGGATAGAAAATAAAAAAATATGAGACTCCAAAAATAGGAAATACAAAATGGCAATAATCCAAAAATGGCAAAGTACATAAAATCAAGAGAACCAGAATCCACAGCACTTATTCAAACATGAATTCATAAACCAGAAACAGGAGCTTCTTCCAAGGCAAACCCTTACAGAAACAAAGACATGAGGCAGAACAGGAAATTTGAATCATGAACTTGAGGGCAGAGAGATAGGGAAATAATCCCTTTAGCCTCTTCTTCAGGCAAAAGCAAATTTTAACATTCACATTTGGCCCGCCCAAAATGGTTTTAAATTGTCTATTACTGCTGGTGTTTGAGTTTTATTGATTGTATTGTTTTTTTATAATTGCTATTGTTTTGTTATGTGTTATTGGGCTTGGCCTCATGTAAACCGCCCCGAGTCCCCTTGGGGAGATGGGTGCGGGGTATAAATAAAGTTAATAATAATAATAATAATAATAATAATTGAAGCCAGACTACCTACCGTAATTTAAGATAATCCAACCACCCATGGCATCATGCCGAACACACCTGGATTTCAAGGTCTTCCCATGGATTCTGTGAGAATATCTAGTTTGTCTGCATTTTACTCCCTCCATTCTCAGGTCTAATCTAGTTTCCCAGAAAAACTCCCCAACAGCCCAAGGACTTTCACTTTCCCCTGTTGCCTGGGAACCAGCACTGAAATCAACAACATTGGCCTCTTCTGTCTCAGCCTCAACTGCCTGCAATTCCCTCTGATCTGAGGCCTGCAATTCTCTTTAATCACACACAGGCTCCTCATTTTGAAACCCCAAATCCCCCTCATCCTGCGACAAATCCTCAGATGCTTGTTGTGCTACAACATCAGGATCTGATCCCAGGTTTATCTGGCAGTGGAGACTCATATAACCCAGTTTAAAGTAGAAAACATGGGATCAGATCCTGGAATATAGTGACTGTCTGGAAGGGCCCTTAGAGCAGTGTTTCCCAACCAGTGTGCCGTGGCACACTAGTGTGCCGTGAGCAATCATCAGGTGTGCCGTGGGAAATTGGCATTCTCCCCCCTCCTAGCAGCCCTCTCACAGGTTTCCAAGAAACAAATTGAGCCTCCCCCCCCCCCGGGAACGGTGTGTTATGTTATTTATTTATTGTATTATTTCGATTTGTATACCGTCCTTTCCAACTGGCTCAGGACGGTTTACAGCATATCGAAATACATTAAAACAGCTTCATGACATGCATAGTTAACTGGAAGCAAGTTTCACTCAGGGTGAAATTTCACAAAGGTCTGGAGAACAAGCTCTATGAGGAGCAGCTTGAAGAGCTGGGCATGTTTAGCCTGAAGAAGAGAAGGCTGAGCAAAGACATGATAGCCATGTATAAATATGTGAGAGGAAGTCATATATATGTGTTGTGTTCATCGAAACAGGCCCAGGTTTCACACTGAGTATATAAATACATTTAAAAACATATTAACTATATGTATTACTGTGTTAGGGTGTCATTTTGTGTCATTTTGGTTGGTGGTGTGCCCCAGGATTTTGGGAATGTAAAAAAATGTGTCGCGGCTCAAAAAAGGTTGAAAAACACTGCCTTAGAGATTCCTACAAAGGGATTATTTCAGGTTTAAACCAAAGTTTGTGTGTGTTTGTGGTTGGGGGAGTGATTTGTAGTTTTTCCACTTTTGTGGCAGTCCTTCACTTCTAATCACAGTGAATGTGGAGGGCTGACTATTACCTTTTACAAGGAGTTCCCAATCTCTTGCTTATGTTTTAGTGCAGTTTGTACTAAAACGTTATCCAGAACCTATCACTGAATTTAATGCAGGGAATGAACAGCCCCAGTGAGTTATACCAGATGATTAGTTTGGTTCAGAATTATACAGTGGCAAAGTACACGCATCTCTTACCTAAGGACAGTGGGATAGAGCTCTGATGAATACAAGAAGACGGTGGTGAAGGAAGCTTCGGATAATCCTTTGCCAATGATGGCAACCACCGAGCGCAAAGTCTCCAGAGCTAAGGAGGTGGAAGAGCACAGTTCAGGGAGTTAGCAGAATCCCAGACTCTTGATGTTTTTGGACATCAATCCCTACCCAGTTGTACTTGGGCCGGGGAGATAGCACAGTGGTAACACAGCTGTACTTGCAACCTGAGGGTTGCTGGTTCAATTCTCCCCGAGCTGGCTTGGATGACCAGCTAATAACAATATATGAGCCTAGTCCACTGCCCACCCAAGCAGTTCAAACACCAATGGGGACCATTATATAAATAATGGGGAAGGGCTTTTTACAGACCTACTTTCTGGCCGGCGAGGTGAATGCGGAAGAGGGAAATGCAGAAGGCTTTTCATGAGGATGGAACAACAGCACCCCCTTGTGACGCAAAGACGCATAACAACAACAATGACATAATTGGAGCAGTGACATCTGGATGACCCTGTATGACGCACACCCGCATGTCCCGTTACCCTGTGACGCAGCCAAGAAAGAACCCTTCTATAAACTGCACTGTACTGTCTATGTGTACCTGTACTGTCTATGTGTAAAACTGTACGTCTCCGACAGGGATTGTCTGTCGTATATGTATTGTAATCCGCACTGAGTCCCCTTCGGGGTGAGAAGAGCGGAATAGAAATAAACAGTATTATTATTATTATTACAGGGAAACCACCTCATTCCCAATCGACTACAGTGCTCTGTACAAGCATCTTTATTATATAATCCAACTGAGGGGTTTTTTAATTTAAAAAAAACTTCAGTCCTCAGAAGCCCCAGACAGCATGGGCAGAAGTCAAGGATTTAAGGAGCTGAAGTCCAAAATATCTGTAGAGATAAAGACTGAAGTGAAACCCCTAGCAGTAGATATAATCAATATTATTTGCATTAACTATGAGCTACGCAATAGATTTCTGCTGGGGATCCTTCTAATTCAACCATATTTTGATTTCAATCTTCAGATTGTCCAATATGATGATTCTAACTATTTGCAAGTAGCTACAAACTTAATCAACCCAATTCCTTTTGTTTCCTGAAAGATGAGTAAGAGGAGGAGGAAGAATCTAGCCCACAAATGAGCCACAAGAATGAGTTTAAGGGTATTATATTAAGTATGTCTCACATTAAAGGTGAACAATTATTTTCAATGTCACTTTGGCAATACCTACACGGCCTTATTTATTTGTTTGTTTGTTTATTTGTAGTATTTACATTCTGCCCTTCACACCCCGAAGGGGACTCAGAGTGGATCGCAGAACACATATTCAGCAAATATTCAATGCCATTATACACTGACAGGACAGACACAGTACATAGAGGAGAGGTACTATGTAGGCTTTTCCCATCTTCGACATCTTGGAGGTTGTGCTCGATTCTGGCTACAGGGGTCACTCTATCCAACATACTGAAGAGCCCTGTATACAGATTTCCTCCTTTGATCAAATCACCTGCATTTTCTGGTATTTCCTTATGGTACCATTAAAATACCTCCCCGCTTCAGCGGTACCTATTTATCTACTCTACTTTTCAATCTGCTAGGTGGGCAGTGAACTGGCCTGAAAGTGGGGGCTCACTCCTAACCCAAGCATGGATTATATGGCAGTATAGACTCATATAATACAGTTCAAAGCAGATAATCTGGATTCAGAAACTTGATTATATGTCAGTGTAGATCAAGCCTCAGACACCATGTTTAAGAACTCCTTTGGACAAAGCACTTCCATGCTTCAGTGGTACCTATTTATCTACCCACAGCTGTTTTCAATCTGGTAGGTGGGCAGTGACCTGGGCTGAAGGTCGGGCACCCTGGGTACCCCCCCCCCCCCGACCCAGGCTTGGATTATATGGCAGTATAGGTAAACGTAAAGGTTTTCTCATGACATTAAGTCCAGTCATATCTGACTCTCGGGGTTGGTGCTAATCTCCATTTCTAAGCCAAAGAGCTGGCATTGTTTGTACACACCTCCAAGGTCATGGGCCCATTAACTTCCCGCCGGAGCAGTACCTATTGATCTACTCACATTTGCATGTTTTCGAACTGCTAGGTTGGCAGAAGCTGGGGCTAACAGAGGGAACTCACACCACTCCCTGGATTTGAACCTGTGATCTTTCGGTACGCAAGTTCAGCAGCTCAGTGCTTTAACACACTGCGCCACCAGGGGCTTCATATGGCAGTATAGACTCATATAATATAGTTCAAAGCAGATAATCTAGATTCAGAAACAGGATTATAACAGTGTAGATCCAGCCTCAGACACCATGTTTAAGAACTCCTTTGGACAAATATTGAGATACTAATAGTTGCACAAATCTATATGCCCCCTTTATATCCCATCTAAGTACTGAATTAGGTTGCAACTACATTTTAGAATTAGTGCGGTTTGACGTTACTTTATCTGTCTTGCCTCAATTTTATGTAATCGTGGCAGTTGTTTGGTGAGAGAACTACTCTCTGGCAGAGAAGGTTAATGTATTAATTCTATATTGCCGGTGCACCCTTAACACCTGAATATTTCTATGTGAAAATCTGGATAAATACTAATCAAGAAGTTAAATCTTTGTTCTTTGGACTGACTGAATTATTGTGAGCAATTTATAGAGCTCAAATGCATTGGCTCCATCAAATCCTCTGTGAATTCCAATGATAAATGTATTCTCTGAACCTATACAAAAGGATCACTAAATATTTGATGCCTCATGACGTTTGATTTCAATATCTAACAAATTATATTTGATTTTTTAAAAAATGATTAATGCTTGGCTGAACTGTTTAGCATGTAAATAGCATTTGGTCATTGCCACTCAAAGGTTGTTATCTGACATTGAATAAATTATATCCACTGGCATTTAGTATCTGACTATTGACAGCTGATGAGAATTTATGCTTCAGAAATTATAGACATTGACTCAAAATCAAAAGCAACCATGAAAAACTATTTATTTTGCTAATAGAAAAACAGAAATAATTGATTTATAATAAAAATGAAAATATGTTAGAAAGCTTGCTGTTGTTATACTATATGTATCTGTTTGTGGGCAATTTTGGAAATGGCTCCCACTTCCACAGAATCTTGTGCCACTAATCCCAGCACAAGTGTAGAGAAGTTTTGTTTTTGTTTTTTTGGTGTCAGAAGCGACTTGAGAAACTGCAAGTCGCTTCTGGTGTGAGAGAATTGGCTGTCTGCAAGGACGTTGCCCAGGAGACACCCTGATGTTTTTGATGTTTTGAAAACAACAAGGTGCAACAATTGTATAGTTTTTAAATCCTTCATTCAACAATAATCATTTCATTATAATGCATATGAGTCATAAATCATAAATCAAACGCAACCGATCAAGTTCCAGTCCTACCGAATGTATAAGCTAAATAAGAGTCCAACCGGCTAGAATCCACGGGGGTGCCAGGTTATTTGTAATCCATACATGAAAGGTAGGAGAAAATAATGATGCCCGAAGTCGGGGGAACGAAGGAAGATGCGGTCGCGTTGCCTCCGTGGGAGTTGGTTGGAGGAGCAGGAGTAGCGCTCCTCATTGTAGATGATAGAATGCCAAAACGCCGACG